>JAVIWC010001773.1:0-1200000 GCA_031894815.1 Creontiades dilutus | reverse complement strand
CTCTCCTCTTCCAGTTTTCTGAAATACCACCGCTCGTACGCTGCCTGGCTGAGTACTTTGCGATCAACGCCGTCTAACAAAAAATTGAATATATTACGCCCTATGTTTAACAAAACACGAAAAGCTTAATGTAATTCAATACCGAATCGCCGTACGGAGTTGTACATTCTAGTAATAATAAATTGAATGTTTAAACACTTGTTGAATATCAACATTAACTAAGTTGATAGATCCATAGATAGACCCATACTACCGAGATCTAGCGGTGCCAGGCGTAACTGTAGGTTTTGGTTTCATTCCAAATCAGAAGGTTCACCTTCAAATCTACTAGAGTGAGAATTTTCAAAACTCCGAAATTCTTTTGTAAACACCTGATTTCAAAGTTAACTTCGATATCTTTTGGTAATATCGATATTATTTTCAAATGTGAACTATTGTAATCGACCAAGGAAAAAACAATTTTTAACCCTCCTTTGAAAAGCTGCAAATTCATTCACTGGGGTTTATTATTCAACTGGCTTGCGTTCATGATTTAAATTTCTACTAAGCTTTAGAGTGTTTTCACAGGTGATAGATCAATTATTGAATTTCAGGAGATATGCATAGAGCACGTAAATCTGTTCTCAACAAAAATACCTATTTGGATTGATCAGTTTCTCATATTTGTGTGCCTCCTGAAATTCAATAATCGCTCTATTACTTGTGAAACACGCACACTCCAAAGCTTAGTATAAATTCAAATCATTAACGCAAGGCAATTGAATAATAAACCCCAGTGAAAGAATTTGCAGCGTTTTTTTTTTCAATGGTTATCAGAATGCTTCAACCCGTGTATCGGCTACAAAGCCTTTTAGGAGTTTACTCCAGTATCCACATTACTACATCACTACATCTTTAGGTTACTGCTATCAAAACAAAAACAATTATAAACCAAAACCCCACTGAAAGAATTTGCAGCGTTTCATGCAAATCAGAATACTTCAACCCGTGTATCGGCTTCAAAGCCTTTTAGGAGTTCACTCCAGTATTCACATTACTACATCACTACATCACTAGGTTTCTGATATCAACACAAAAACAATAATAAACCAAAATAACGGGAATGTTGGCACCATAAATCGGGCCATATATCGGGAATGGTCTGACCTACGGACCTGGGGAGGGTCTCATTCGATTCCTCGTGGAGTGTTCTTCAGAAAGAGCACACATTTAGGACGCCTTGACTTTTTTTGAGGTTTTTAGGGATTTTACAAAACTTTGACAACCCTTAAAGGGCACTTTAAATTAAGTGAGAGAGCTGGCTCAAGAATTGGGGTGTCTTCGGACCAAGATGGATTTTTCCTGAAAATTTCAGATCTTTTGCTCCAGCCGTTTGGGAGAAATCGTGTGTACAGCGTACGGCGGACGGACGGAAAATTTTTTATTGCAGAGTCGGGTTCTACACCCTCTGAAAGTAAACCATGAAATTTCAAGGGGGTTAGATTTTTTTTTTTTTTTTTTTTTTTTTTCAAGAGCGATTACAATGGTTTATTATTGAATAATAAACCAAAATTGTTGGTTTCCTAAACCGTAGCAATCGATTTCAAGATGGATATATTCCAAAAATCAAATCACGAGGCGCCAGTTTAGAAAACGCACCACAGACTAGATCTAGCGTAGAAGGGCTATTTAATACAGAAATAATGAACCTCTATGTAATAATTTGCAGCGTTTTTCCCTGATGTTCGACATAATGTTGTTACCTGTCACCGCATTTCTGATATCTTCGTACGAAACCGTAGGTTTTTCCAGACGAGTGATCGTTCTGGGGGCCACGTTGCTGGAAGAAAAAAAAATTGACTAACGCATCGTGCAATTCCAGAAAAATGTAGTGAGAGATTGTATATGAATGTAGGCTATGCCTTGAAAACGGGTTATCGTCCATTAAATCCGAATAAATAAAGAATTAGTGGGATCCGTAATTGCTCACTTGATCTTCGGTTTGGGCGTCGTTTTGCCGGCTGTGGCGTCACCGATGTCGAGCCCCAACAGCTTCATGCTGCGAGAAAACTGATTTTCCAGATCCTCCTTCGTCACGGCTCCGACCGGAACTTTGTTTAACGTCTTCATCACCTCCCTGAAAATTTGTAATAAACAAAAACTTTCCAAACGATTAGACAAAGGTTTATCATTCCCAGAGATTTATTTAATACGGGCAAGCCCAATACAACTAAAGAAATAAATTGCACATATACAGGGTGTACAGCGTATGATCCGAAAATCTTCGCACACGTATTCTACAACTAGTTTCTAACAAAAAGTGCCTCTTAGAGATTTTTTTTAGAGGCTTCGTTTTTGAGTTATTTCATTTTTAGGATTTTTTTCGTGTTTTCGAACTTACGTCACTAAAACGGCCGTAACTCCGGCGTTTTCAAAGTATTTGCAAATCTAAGTATGCCGTTGGAAAGAGCATAAAATTATCTATCGTCTCAGTCTTTAATAATAATTTTTTTAAAGGAACTAAAGGGTAAAAATGAGCCTGAAAAGTAAATTTTGTCAAATTTTGAAGAAATTATATATGTATATACATATAAAGGATAGATAAACAGAGTTATGGTATGAATTCGTTCATGTTGCTTATAATTCTTTTTTTAATTTTTATCATTGGATCCGGTTCATCACTCGCGGCATCATTCGCGGCATTCAAGGTACAGGGCGGTTGTATAAATAATTAGTAGGAGAGAAAGATGTCCAGAAGAGATGTTGATTGCGCGAGCCCAAGCGGGGGACAAGAAATTTGATCTCAGAAAGCAATGCCGGTGCGTTCACCGATCCCCGGACCAATCCCAGAAGAAATCTCACGTCCGCCAAGAGTCTGCGAACTGAGGGTTTTAGCAGGTCAACGTCTGCAGCCAGCGAGTCGTAATCAAGCTCATCCTGTGCAATGTGAAGTTTGTAACCAACATATCTCAGAAACTTGCGATGAACTCTCTCGATCTGTCTAGTACGGCACTGGTAATACGAGTTCCAGACGACCGAAGCATACTCCAGAATGGAATCACCAGCGCTTTATAAATAGATGTTATAGCTGGTACATAGTTAAAATCTCTGGTATTCCGCTTCATAAATCCGAAGATCCGCGTCGCACGGCTAGAGATAGCCGAAATATGGTCCGAGAACGAGAGATGACAGTCAAGAATCACACCCAAGTCGCGAGAGGCATCAACCCGTCTTAATAGGTTATCGCCGATCATATAGTGGTGGGTTACTGGAATCTGAGAGCGGTGGAAGGTCATTATTGTGCACATCGATGGATTGAGAGACAAACCAGTCGATGGGCACCAGCGCATGAGGGCATCAAGAGCCTCCTGCAGCACCAAACAGTCAGAGGGTGATTCAAAACAGCGGAACAGTTTTAGGACATCTGTAAACAAGAGAAACTCAACCCCTTGAAAAATCTCATGGACATTCATAACTAGCAGGAAGAGCAAGGGAACCAAATGAGAGCCCTGTGGAACCTCTGGGAGTCACTCAACAAGTTACTTAGTACTGCACTAAGGCAGCTTTTATCCATCGCTCCAAGATCTTGCCGACAGTCCCCAACATTGAAATGGGTTTATAGTTGCCGGGATCCAGCTTCCAGCCACCTTTAAAAAGAGGGACAACCTTTGCAACCTTAGTCAGGGCAGGGAACTTCGCCTGGGTTATGGATAAATTACACATATGAGCAACGGGGGAGGCCAGTACTTGGGCATGTTTTTTTTCTCACTATTCTGGCAGGAATTCCATCAACTAGATCCCAAATGTGATTTTGGATCCGAGTTTCACAACTTTTGTTCAGTAACTTCAAAGAAAAGCTTCTGGAAGGCGGATGTCAACACATCTTGTAACGTAAAACCAATTTTGATAGGAGCTTAAAAGTTGGATCTTCTTGGTTGAATTCGGAAGTGGGCATGGAGCACTTTTCGAAGAATTTCGAACACAATTACCTACTAGGTATGTTATCGACGAGTTGGATTATTGTATTACTAACTAGAGGGACTACATAAATATATAGTAACCTTTGTATAATAATTTAAGAAGCGTTCTGAAATCTGAATCGGCTGAAATTAGTCCTACGCAGTCAGCGCAGAAGTGCGAGCGAAAATGTATTAAATCTATTCAAAATAGAGAAAATCAGATTCTCCCGACGAAGGGTGGACCTGTTTGTAATGGTCCTACTGTTACCACGCCCTCTACAAGCCTCCACTGACATTGTATCGAACTTGATCGGAAACTATGTTTACGCTTACGTTCGCGTGCTAGACGCTTCGACAACAAAAGTGAATGAAAAAAAAAACATTAGGTAGGGGGGATGAAATGTGTGTAAATACGTGCGTATAATGCGTGAAGGCACGCGAAGGAGCGATCACGTTATACCTTGCTTAGAAACAGAAGAAAATCAGCGCACAAACGCCAACGATGAATTAGCCTGGGTGATTTGAAGACCGCTTCGGTGGAAATCGTTGTTGTTCCGTAGCGTTGAAATTTAAAAAACTCTCTATTAGCGAGTTTCATAAATTAAGTCTGACTGCAGCCCCAACCGTCTCGCAAAACGTCGAGTGTGCAAATGTGTCCGTTAGCGTGACTCTTAAAGTGACGTGAAGGACTGTGAGGTAACGCTTCATTGAGATTTTTCGAGATTATGACGTCACATTGAATTGACGTCACATTGAATTAACGTCACCTAGACTGCCTCAATTGTATGTAGTCTTGAGGGGACGTTAGGAACCGGGCCGTGAGACTGGGTCGTTCAACGGCTAATCAAGACAATAGTGAGGCACTGCCTGTCTAAAAAGGTACAAGTAGATAGTCAAGACAACTGGTGGCGTAACAACTCACCAGTGAAGAACAGCCTGCCCATAAAAGAACAGATGCCTAATGAAGGCAATAGTGAAGCACTCCCTGCCCAAAAGGGTTCAGGTAGATAGTCAAGACAATAGTGACGCACGCCTGCTTAAAAGGTTCAGGAGGCCTACCAACTCGCTAGTAAAGCACTATCTGTCCAAAAAGGTACAGGTAGACAGTCAAGACAGAGGTGAAGCATTCCCTGTCCAGAAAGGTACTGGTGCCCTACCAACTCACCAGTTTCTGCAAGCAATGTTTTTGCCCATGTGCGTATTCCCTCTATGAATAAGGTCCACATCTTCAACGCCATTGTCAGAGCCGTGCTATGTTATCGTTCCCAACTGTGGGGTTTCCGCGAGTACGATTCTGTGGAAGCTGTCATTCATTAGGAAGCTCTTCTTTCTACCCAGACACACCCCAGGGTACCTACTGCACTTGGAAACGGGCTTGGAGACAATTCACCCTTCGGTCTCACCATGATTATCTGCTGAGGGTTCTTCACATGGCTCCACATGACTTCCCTGGAGAGTAGAAGCAGCAGTAGTGGAGACCAATGTCTGGTGGGTAAAGGAATGGTCAAATATGGCTGAAAAATATGGTGTGGCCAACAACCTTGGAGCGAAGGAGGTTGCGTCTTAGCACCCTCAATAGTTCATTCAACAAACAGTTCCACAACAGTTCATTCAACAAACAGTTCCACAACAGTTCATCCGTTCAACAAACCTGAGGTTCATCGCCGACGCGGCCCGTTTGGGGCGCAGGGTCCCTTCGGAGAGAAGCGCCGCGTCCCAGTCGTCGGTGAACCCATCGAGAAGAGACGACTGGCATCGAGACATCGACCTGATTCCTTTCGGATGACGGTGAAGACAGCGAACAATCAACCACCACCACCGACACTGGAGGTCACCGGAGCCCACTTCTTGACATCGTCTCAATCAAGAATGATGTGGGTCAGTGTGATTCTTTCATTATGAACCTAAAACATCATCAATGTACTACAGACATATTGGTAAGCTATACTTTCTACCATCACACTTATAAACATAATTGTAAAAACATAGTGGGTATTTTCAATAACTAGATCCCTAGATCTGCCCTTTCATACAGATAGCCATTGGAGAGGGGTCAACGGAAGTTCATACGTTACATTGCATTCAAACTGAAAAAAGCTCTGGGTTGATTTTAGGCACCTGGGGGCCGGAAAGGGTTGCTCACTCTGGGTGCACATGAGCTGCAAAGTAATCGGGACGCTGAGATTGTTTTCAATCGGATAGTCAGAAAGACGTTGGGAGTGATGGGCCAATGCACAAGGGACGCCGATAGCTATCCGATACCCTCGGCCTATCTCGATAGGCATCGGGGCTGCCGCTGGTCTCTCTCCTCATCTCCGTCATATCCTATTCCTCGCGTTTCACTTGTACACACGAGACATCGGGACAGTGCACATGACGTTGCTGCGTCCGTTCTATCTGGTGCTTTTTCAGTGAGTTTTTGATAACATTCGGTGATTCGTGTCAACGCATCGCTGCCTTTCTGCCTTCGACTGCGTTGTTTCCTGCCTGGTCAATAGGACGGGCCAGGAGTGGCAGGGCCGCTGGAAGCCACAGTATCATCAGGCCGCGATTTTGTCTTTTCAGTTGGTTGTGACAACGGAGAATCAAGGCTTGGATCTTCAGCCGAGGACTGCGTGGCAGCCAAAGTGATTAACTCTTGCAAAAGGAGATACATCTCCTATATGTCTCTCATATATGTATTTTTTCACAACTCCCACCGGTTGATCCGATTTCGTCCTTTTGGTTCATTATTCCACATTAAACCATAGGAATCGCTCTTGAAAAAAAAAAATGTCTAACCCCCCTGAAAATGTCATGGTTTACGTTTCAAAGGGCGTAGAATCCAAATCTGCATTAACAATTTTTCGGTCCGTCCGGCGTACGCTCGGATTGAGAATGATTTTCAAACCAATAAAAATGAGAAGTATGAAACGTACAAACCTGTTTTAGAAACGGCTAACTTCATTTTTGAGCCCTAACTATATAGAAATGGCGGAAGCATGGTGTTTCCTTAAAGGGCAGGGTTACCAACGCTGGAAAAACTTTGAATTGCCAAAAAAATGCCCTCATTTGAGAGAGCTACGATGATTTCCTTCAAACCCATGACAATGAGACAGAAGGTTCGGGACTTTTCGTACAGAATATCTAAAACTTAGACCCACTTGTAAGCACACGAACATCTAGTAACTAATTCTAAAAAAATACTAGTTAAAATATTTCCGGTAAAACGTACTTTGAGCGGATCAAATTTCGGATTAAGTTCAAATTGTGACTCACGGACAGACCATGACAATGAGATTAGAGGTACTTTTCGATCAATTACCGGCATGTACAATGACGAGTAGCCGAACTTTATGACAGCCATGAGTAGGCCTAGTTACCACATTAAATCTATAAGAATAATTTTTGGAAAAGTTGAACAGAAAATTATGTATCAATGAAGGACAGCGATTGTCCCGTAAAATAGGAATCACCCTTATATTTAGTTTAGATTATGACGAACGCGTTACTCCTTATTACAAAAGATTATCCTGGCTTAATATTGAGATAGGTTTCAACTTTCCGTAGAGGTAACTTTTTAAACTTATGAAATTTAACGGCACCGTATTTAACGGAACACCTGCGTCAGCGGGATACTTTCATGAAATTTAACTCGGCACAAGACCGGACGTTCGTAGTTCATCTAACGGATATAATATATTCACAATCAATTAAGTTTTTTTGACCTCAATTATAGATATGCTTTTAAAGATGGGACGAACTGCACAACATAGAGAACACAATGCAAATATAATGCTGGATTGATCCCGAAGCACAAGACGTCCTTCTATGGAACCGATTTCTGGCGTCTGTCATAACTCCAGCCAGCATAGCAGGCGTTGTGTTGGCAATTTCTTCCTGGATGTTGGTCTTCAAATCTTGTAGGGTCCTTGGACGGTTCACATAAACACGGGATTTCAAAAATCCCCATAGAAAAAAATCACAAGGGCTCAAATCGGGAGAGCGGGGAGGCCACTCCAAATCGCCCCTAATTGAGATAAGGCGCTCTGCGAAGTGTTCCCTCAAAACAGTCATCGATGCTCTTGAAGTGTGTGCCGTTGCACCGTCTTGTTGGAACCAAATGTCCCCTAAGTCCATCGATGACTGTTTTGAGGGAACACTTCCCAGAGCGCCTTATCTCAATTAGGGGCGATTTGGAGTGGCTCTCCCGATTTAAGCCCTTGTGATTTTTTCTATGGGGTTTTTGAAATCCCGTGCTTATGTGAACCGTCCAAGGACCCTACAAGATTTGAAGACCAACATCCAGGAAGAAATTGCCAACATAACGCCTGCTATGCTGGCTGGAGTCATGACAAACGCCAGAAATCGGTTTACTCAGTGTATGGAGAATGGGGGACGTCAACTACCTGATTTGATCTTCAAAACTGGGTAAAACAAAACTTTATGTATGTGCCTATATTATAAAAAACGAATAAAAATTTTCTGAATCATACAATGCGTTTTATTAAGTTTAAAAAAAGGAAGTTATGCCGCCGCACCCTGTATTTGTTGTAAGTAAGGATTTGGAAATATGTATTTAGTTTATATTGATTGAAATGAAACCTGAAGTTCCATTAGGAATGAACATAATTTTAATTTCTGTGCATAGTGGAAGAGAGGGCTACGTGAGCCCTAACTCGTGTACAGAGCAAATGAATGAGTCAATCAATCAATCCCTCAGGTGGATGTGGTATTGTTAGTTGGTATGTTGTACTCAATTGGTCATTTCGTTTAGAGTCCGAAAAAAATAGAAAAAAAAAACCTTTTTCAGAGCGTCGTCACGATCATTTCGCGTTGCTTCACGTTGCGGTTCGTCGGACGTCGCATTTGAACCGGAACGGTGGCAAATCGGGATCACTTGGGCTCACACTGGCAGAGTCACTGAGGATGAACTCGACTGACGGCCGGAAGGGGGCAAAATGAGTCTTGAAAGCAACACACGGGGTTGTCCCTGGCTACGGGAATATCGACCGTCCAAACACCCGCCCCGACTACGTCATGCATTCCGTAGTGTGAACTCAGTTAAAAGATTTATTACCTGCACTTGTAATACGACGTAGCGCAGTATCCTTCGAAACAAATATAACACGAATCAATACAAATTGTTACACCGAGGTCTATTCTTTCCACGTTTACCAATACTTAAATAACTACCGAGGTCGTTTATTTTTTTTTTACAGTACAGGAAGCCCAATGCAATATGATCACACAATCTGTTCGAAAAATTACTTCCAACAGGATACCCCAGAAAATTGTTAGTGTAGCAAATACTAGTAAAAAAACTTGATCAATTTTCTTGTTCCTAATCAATCACTGCGGTTCTCTCGGCATATTACCCCCAAGTGAGGGTATCACCTCTGGAAGTCTTTGCAGACCTTGATTAAATCAAAGATGTTATCGAGAGGCTTGAAGACAAGGATTTATGAATCTATTATCCGTCCCATTGTCACATATGGCTCGGAGTGCTGGGTGTTATTTATTTATTTAATAACACGGGCAAGGCCCAATTGAACAGAACAAAAAATCGCACTTAGAAAAAATAAAAGGGAATGTAAAATATGGATGAACAATCACAGGTATGAATATATTAAGTAGAAATTGTAGACCAATAATTTAAATGTAAATAAATATATCAGGAAAGCATGAAACAAAAGAGAGGTTCAAACAATGTTGGAAGAAAGAAAACATTTAAATTTCGCCCTATTGAAATGAAAAATGTCCAAAAGTCATCTGCTGGCAACACGGTTGTATTCAGTCTGCATGCGGGTGATCGGGTTGTTTTGTAGGTAATTTGTAGGAGAAATTCTTGTGTAAAATGTCTGCTGGTGTCTGGTTTGGTAAGGAGGGGCATACAAACTTAGTTGCGCTAGTAGAAAGGGGCAGTCCACATCGCCAGAAATGAGTCCGTGGAGAAACATCAAATCAGCTATTAAACGCCGGTCCTCAAAGGTGTATAGCCCATTTTCCTTCAAGCCATCGCCGTAGCTATGTTCCCTCCAACTGCGTCCTCTCTTATAGTTCATGTATAGGAGAAAACGTCTCTGAATTCTCTCCATTGACTCCTTAGAGTTTTCATACAGGGGCGACCAAACTGGAGTCGCAAACTCAACACAGGGCCGAACAAGAGAAGTATACAGAGATTTCAAGGCCGAAGTGTCCCTAAAATCACAAGCGGTCCTCTTCAGGAAACCCAGCATCCTCATTCCCCTTGAGCTGATCTCATCGATATGGGTAGAGAAAGACAGTGTTGACTGACAAGGATATGAGAACCCTTGAGATCTGGGAGCGTAAAATCCTGAGGAGGATTTTTGGACCCGTGCATGACCAGGGAATGTGGAGGATCCGTGAAAACGCTGAGCTATTGGACCTGTATCAGAAGCCTGGAATAGTTGGAATGGTCAAAAGTGCAAGGCTGCGTTGGTTAGGCCACGTTATGAGAGCAGACCCAAAAGGCTCCTTACGAAGTATTTTAGATGGGAAACCTGGAGGATGCCGAGTAAGAGGAAGACCTCGTAAAAAATGGTTGGAGTAGAAGGTGACCTTAGCGAAGGAGTGAGATTGTGGATAGAATAAAGATATTGTAGAGCAGGCCAAGGCCTCAAAGGGCCGTAGTGCCAAAAAGAAGAAAAGGGCATCACCCAACCCTAAATTGGGTACCCGAAGGATTTTTCCTTTTTAATTCAACCTTCGAGCTCGGCATTTCATTTAATAAAACGCTTCGAAGTATTAAACAATGTAATGTATTATCTGTATTTTATACTCTTCAATGAGTAGACTTCGAGGCAGGAAAAACAAAGGTTAGCTCGACAACGAAGGTAATCGTATGTTTCCGAATGATTTCATTATGCGAAGGCCACCCGGCCTTAGATAATTTCGGGTAGTTTCGGGGCCTGTTTATTTTGGCGGTCCTGCTGTGTAAATCACTGGTGTGCAGATCATTTCAATCACATTTGGGTATCGGCTTTTCTGAAATGATCAATTTTCTTGTTCCTAATCAATCACTGCGGTTCTCTCGGCATATTACCCAAGTGAGCACACATAATCTTGAACCTTACTGCTGATAGGCACGGCAATTTTGAAACAATCGAGTGTTCAGAAGTTCAAATTTGATTTAAAAGACTATTTAAAAAATGTCAAAACAGCTTTCGTACAAGTACGCAACCACGAGGGACATTTTATGTCTTTGCGCCCCCTCCCGCACACACACCACGTACTTCCAATCGGAGGCCAGTTTTGATGTAAAACGCTTATCACATTAAACGTCGGCGAGTGAATGAGGCGTCTCGAAAAATGTATCACGTAGCTCGCCAATTTCAATTTCATTTGTGGATAATGTAGTATTCATAAGCAGCTTTTTGCGTAAACGATATTCGCGCACTGGTTCCAACGAGTGCCGTTTTGTAGGACCAATGATAAATACGTTAGATTGTGCTCGTTGATGGTTGCGACGTAATGGTTCCATCTTTTCGTCACTCACCTAACTGTAAGACATAATCATCACCACTCACAGGACTATCACAGTTAGCAAACAATATGGTTTCATCGGGTGGTCACAGAGGTTCCGAATGTCCAGGGATTAACGCAACAAAATTAAGTAAATCAACAGCTTTCAAATGAGTGGTGAACGAGTTTTGCACGATCACAAATGTCGAAGATAATGATCCGTAGCCACGAATCGGTTGTAAGCGAAAACCATCAGAAATATTTTCGTGACGCTGTCCGCGTTACATTTTCGAGTTTTTGTAGCAAAGTAAAGACATAAAATGTCATTAAGTACTTAAACACTATAAATTTTCTAAAATTGGTGGATGTCTTTAGTAGGCTGTCCTTTAAGAGGGCCAACATTTTATGAAAGCACTCGTGAGACATCGGATACAAATTTTGAAACCCCTTTAGAGCACCTCTGTCACGTCACCGCCACGTCTTCGCCACACGTCTGTTCAGTGTGAATTGGGCCTAAAGCAACCAGTACATCTTCCTCGGCAGACATTATGTCACTGAATAAACCTAGAAAATAAAAACCACGAAAGTAATAGTTTGCAACCAGGGGACACAGTACTAATAGAAGAGTATATAATTAGTTCCAAAATAAATCAGACGACGTCAAAACTATCCTACAAGTACAGTGACCCCTACAGAGTGACCAAAGTCCTGTCACCAGTAACTTATGAGCTGGAAAATTTGGAAAACCCCACTGATAAGAAAACACAGCACATAAGTCAGATAAAACCGTATACCCCTTAACATAAGAAAGGAGTGTACGATGTGAAGAGAACAAAACCATATCGCACACTCCACAAAAGAAACGACCGATAATAACCATGCCCCGTCAGGACCTGGGTTAAATAGTAATTAACTTCGCCCCGTTTCCTCTCTGTACATCTTCGCACTTCCCCGATCAGACGTGCTGTCCACCTTCCCCAGGTTTTGTTTTTTTCGGTGTCAGGTGAGGAAATCTTTGAGATCCTTAGGTGGAAATCGGATCTCCTAAGATACCCAAAAGGGACCGCACTTTGGGTTATGTGGGATTCAAACCCACTAAAACCTCACTTTCCATTTCCCACGACGAAACTCAGCCTGGAACTGTTTGACACATTACTTCTGGCTGGTTCTAGGGAGGGATTTGTTACTCCTCTCGGTCCATATTCTCTCTGCTCTGCCTCTCCCGTTCCTTCACAGCCTTTATTTTCAGGATCTTTTCCGAAAAAGATGCTACAGGGGTGTAGTTCTGTTCACGCTCAAGCATTTTAGTTAAGATACATTCTGGTGTCATGTCCTGAGGTGATAGCTCCAATGTCTGCTGAAGCCAACTTCTGTTGGCAGCCCAGTATTCACATTTGAAGAAAGTATGGAACACATCGTCATCATCCTCTTCCTTGCAATAAGGGCATGCTGGATCATCCACTTTCCCCGTCCTATGCTAGTGGTCGTAGAACATTCCATGGCCTGAGAGGAACTGCGTCAGGAAAAAGTTCACCTCCCCATGTGGTCTGTTCATCCATGTGTCGATACAGGGTATTAATCGTGCAGTCCATCTTCCTCGGTGTTCTCCTATCCACATCTCCTGCCAGTTAGCCATCGTGGGCTGCCTCTCTTCCTTGGCGACTGTATTTTTATTTGTTTCCCCCTTTCTGTCGAACTTACGTTTCCGTTCTGCTGCAATGAGTTTTATTGGGATGACTCTCACAATAACAAGTATGGCTGGTTCCGACACAGTCCTGTATGCACAGGCGATCCGTCGTGCTCCTCTTCGTTGGACTGCTACCATTCTCTTACGGTACTAGGCGACGTTCAAGGCGTCTACCCACATCTCCGCGCCATACAAGAGAATAGATTGGACCACGCTCATCATCAGCATGGTCTCGGCCCATTTATGTTTCCCGCGCTGCTTTGTCCTTTGCTTTTTTAATTTGTTCCCAGAATGTAATTTTTGTATCCAATGTAACTCCTAGATACGTAACAGTTTGTTTGCTAGTGAACACTGTGCCCTCGATTTGTACTGGGATAATATTGGGGATTCGCTTTCTAGTAAAAACAACTACTTCTGTTTTGGCAGCTGCTAAAGTCAACATATGATCCTCCATCCACCTGTTGATTTTTGTCATGACTTGGTTCAGTTTACTCTGGGCCAGTTCTGTGGTTCTAGACAAAATCACCGCCGCAATATCATCTGCATATCCAATGAGGTAACAGTTTTCAGGCATTTCCAATCTTAGGACACTTTCGTATGATGCATTCCAGAGCTGAGCACCTAAGACAAGACCTTCCTCGGGTTCAGCTGCCCATCTCTGCTGCCATTTCTGCAGGGTCTCTGCTCTCTCCTCTTTTTTTACTGCTCTGGCCGAATGTTCGTGCTTCCTGGCATAAACTCAGAATTGAAGTTGAGAAGTTTTATTCATCTATTTGTATCCATCTATCTATCTTATCTATTCTGTCTCCATTCACCCTCTTTATGGCGATGTCGTCATTCTCAGTAATAACTTGTTTAAACCTCCAGAGATACATTGTCAGTAACAGATAGACCCGCGACAGGCCAAAGGAAAAAAAGGCAGAGTCACGGCCTCCCAATAGATCACGGGAGGGAACCCAATTGACGAGGTGGCGCCCAGATATGATCCCCCCTTCCAACCTGAGTTGAATTTCTCTCCTACCTTCACAACATCACTATAGTAATAGGGACCCCGTTAGGATGGGGAAGATTGATTCGGCGTTCGGGTTTTGTTCGGTCGGTAATTGGAAAAAAAAATGCGTTCGGTAAACAATCAGGTGGGGAAACGCGGGAGGTTGGAGGCGGAGGACAAAAGGAGCCGGCGGATTAGATGAGACAAACGGAGACGGTAGCGGCAAAACACGGCCGCCCCACGAAGGCCGCAGTAGTTTCGACTTTTGGTTAATTGTCTCCAAACTATTCGCCAGAAGGTCTTTGTAACACTCATATAATGACTTTATACGAATAAATTAATTGCTTGATTGATTGATTGATATTTGCCAGAAGGGCCTATCGTAATGATGAGGGGCAAAAAAACAATTGTACACATCACATTAGATATTTTTTCCAAAAATACTTTTTTGGATATAAAAATTTTAAATAAATGAATAGAAAATATATTTATCTTAAATGCTGAAAATGAAATTGTCATATTTCTTATTAAACAATGAAAAACTTACCATTAGAGACTTAGTTATGTACTTAAGCTTTACTATAACCAATCCATATTTAAATGTCAAAAATTTGTTGCTAATAAGTTGTAACTTGATGCAATAAATCATTTTCAGAAAAAAAAAAACAATGGAAAACTAATAATCATGGAATTAAAAAGATTTTTTTAATAACTAAAAAACCAAGTTTTGGTTCCTATATTAGGCCTGATTTTGAATTTGTCAAATTCGTCTAGTTTGGCAAATTTTGAAAATTAGATAATTGAAAACAGTGTTTTTAAGCACTCCTAGACAAGTTTGACAAATTCAAAATTAGGCCTCGTATAGGTACAAAACATTAGTTTTTGGTGATAGTATTTTTTAAAATTCCATAATTACTTTTAAAAAAAAAATATATATATATCAACAATTGAATTTCCACGAATGGAAAATTTTGAAAGTCAGACACTTGAAAACAGGGGTTTTAAACACTCCTGGACGAATTTGACAATTTAAAATCATGCCTAATATGAGAACCAAAACTTGGTTTTTAGTGATTAAATAAATATACTCAATTCCATAATTATTAGTTTTTCACCGTTTGATAAGAAATAATGACAATTTTATTTTCAGGAATATAAAAACAAAGCATTTAAGGGAAAAAGATTTACTATTTATTTATTTAAAATTATTATATTCAGAAAAGTATTTTTGGAAAAAATATCTAATGTGATGTATGCAATTGTTTTTTGCTTACAATGTCTTTCCACTTAGGATCAAAGTTTGTTGTTCCAATCATAAGCAAATTTTTCAAGTGTTCTTCTGAAAGTATCGCTCGATATTTGGATTTGACACGTGTTCAGCAGCTTTGTGAATTTCAAGATACATTTTGAAAAGTATCAAGAAGTAGTTATATAAATTTATGGAGAGTTTCCTTTTGTAGGCGTTTGGAGTTTTTACTTTAATTGCACTGAATTAATGAAACAAAAATTACGCAAATAAACTTCAATTATCGAAAAAATCGATACATCTCAATCACCATAAATTCGAAAGAAATTCCGTATTCAAATACTGCTAAATAGCTGGGCAAGACGATGGACACCAAGCTACGCTGGAAAGAACACGTCTAAAAGAAAAAAGAAGAGGTCAACGCTAAGCTCAGGAAGCTGAACAGATTTTGAGGTCCCATACGAATTTCATCTCAATATAATCAGCGGTACGCTCTGCGCATGCGCTAACATGAAATTCTTGAAACAGCTATGTCACTTGTAGCGTTTGTTCAATAAATTGTAGGGCCTTTTATGACCCGAATGGCGGACGAATGTTGAAGATTTGGAATGTACCAGGAAAAGAAAAATTAGAACATTTGATAGGGTTATGAAAACAGTTTGGTTATCTGTTATGAAACATTTGAGGGAAAAATCAGCCTACTCTTGATGAGTGATTGTTGCCCTGATCGGCCTGAGGGGCGGTGGCCTTGTCACAGCGGGATTTGTCGCAACAGAACAGAAGCTTCTGTTCTCGGCGGGATAATGAGAGCTGGGCACAATGATTGCCTTTGACGGACCTAACGAAGTCAACTCCCGTTCGAAACTGATGAACCCCCAGGGCTCACAGTGCTAGAGCGACATTTCAAACCACCTAGCAAAACCACTCTTGATTGGCTAGGTATTCGCACAGTAGTGCAGAGATGGCGAAAATGTATGACAATCACGAAATTCAAAATCGTTCATTTGTACAACCTCATCGTTCATTAGAATGTAGAATACATTCGAAATATTCCATTTTATCATACAAATACCAAATACTTGAGGCATACCTTAGAATATATAATAGAGATTATTATAAAAGAGAGGGAATATAAAAATGAAGACTTCTTGCTTAGATTAGGCTGACAAGCAGTGACTCCACCTCCTTCGGACCTTTGGAAATCAGAAAACTATAAACTGGCCGAGAAAATTGAATGGGAATTTTTAGATTCATGGCAATATTTCTCTGAATGATAAAAAGGACATACATCGGGTTTCTGGTTGATAACAACAGACGTGGGCGCGGGTTTACAACATTACCTTCTAGCTTATACCTAGTAGGATATCAGTACTCTGCTTCCGTAGAAATTATATTGGGATACTTATGGTAAAACAGAAGCAAGTTTTTACAAAATAGTTGCCTTACGGAGAAAGATTTTGTGTACTTTAACAGTTCACCAGAAGGAAACCGAGTTTGAAACGCACCTTCAGAATTGCCTTTTGCACTATTGTCAGCTTCCTTAACACACTATCCTGTGTAGAGCCCCAAACATGAATCCCGTACTGCAGGGCCGACTGAACCATAGTGTCATAAATTAGTTTTAATTTATCCCGAGGAAGCACGTTGTGTATTCTATGAAATACATAAATGAACTTTTTCATTCTACTTGCTAGTTCTTCCCATTTTAAATTTTGGTCGAGTATTACCCCTAAGTGTTTTTGGTTCGTACCTCTATCAATTGGTGAACATGTACATTGATCCTTGTCCTTGCTGCAATTATGGATTTTGATTATCCCATATCCATCATTTCCATTTACCCCTACCCTTCCTCCCACTTCAATATACTTGGTTTTGCTAATGTTAAGAGTCAGGAGATTGCTGTCAAACCATTCTTGCAGTGTATTGACGGATCTATTAGCCTCTTCCCATTTCGATCCCACAAACAATAAATTAGTGTCATCAGCAAAGAGATAGGTAAGTTGTGAAAGATAAACTAAATTATTGGTCCGTCACTGAGGATGACTTAACCGTCGAATCCGACTTAACGTGTAGCTCTTCAATTTTGTGGAAATAGACAAAGTTTCTTCTATAAACTCAGTGTTTTTCTTGACTGAAGAAATTCACGCTGGTCGTTAGGAGGGCGAAATATCCGCTGAATAAGTATATTCACGGTGTATTCGAGATTTTACAAGGCCCAGATCGGCATGCAGAGTCTGCATTGCAGTCCTACCCGTTTTGGTAGCCATGGAGCCGATTACACGCTCTCAACTTTAATTAAATGAAGAGTGTTCCGAGAAACCGATTGATGCCCGGCGTAGGCACAATGTAATAAGCCACACGATCGGATTGCTTTCGGACTCCACACAAAAGAGCAACAATAGCGAGAGGTTGATTTCTGGACTCGCTCGGGAAAAAATGTCGACAAACCACAACGGCGTGTTCGGAGAACAGAAGCCCGAGGGTTGAAAGCCCCCTGGCTCGTTGGGGGAAGGGGCTGGGGAGAGGACGGTGTGGCCGTGACGCCAGCGTAATGATAAACGGAAGGAGTATATTTTTATATCGATGGGTTGATGTAGCTTTTCCTAGTCGAATTCGAAAATTTCCAGACCAATTTCACAATTTGTCATACCACACTGAGAATTTACCAAGTCGAACACAGTATCAGTATCGTGCATTTCAATTTCAGTATATCACCAATGTTTGTTTGAGATGATTGATGAAGTTCTGAACGGAAAATGGCAGTATTCATTATAGCAGGAGTTTAAAGGAAAAGTTCCAGTCATCCTGCATGACTATAAGGGATGAATTTCTGTAAACTCTCATATTAGATTAAGACATTTTCCATAAATTAGGTTGACGTTTGAACACTTCAGAGACAAATATAGGTTAATTATATATTTTATATCGATCAAAGTTACTATGTCTAAGGAATATTCCAGTACAGAAATAAGCTTGTATTTATAGTTTAGTAGTTATATTTTCAAATACCTTAGTTCATGTTTGATTAACTTTTTCGAAGTGGTATTCTTTAAATAATATATCAATTCGTCGACTTTCGGCCACATTTTTGTCATATTTAGTGGTTTTTCTTCCAATTTTGTCTTCCATTTTTGTGTGAGCTATACTCGAGTTGCAGCGGGCACTAGTTCTATTTCGATATCGACCCTAAGCCCCCAGTACTTGATAAAGGAGGCATTACAACTACAGCAATTGGTTTCGTTGAGAGGTATTCTGAAATTGAAATGGACGATCCTGAATTTGATTTGGAAATTTCTGAAATTGGAGAGGAAATTTCTGAAGATGGTTTGGAAAATTCCAAATTTGACTTGGAAAAACTATATTTCACCAAAGATCAGAGTTGGGATTGTTGTATCCTAAAATTGAGGAGCACGCGGATTGAACGAAGTGTAGCTATATTTTCTATGAATATTTTGAACTAGAATGAACATTGTGTTATCAAGTAACAAGGGAACAAGAAATCATATGAAGGAGTGATGGTAACTGGGAACTCAACAATAACTGGAATTTGACGACACAACAGGGATAATCAAGAACATTGGTACTTAAGTAGTTTCTTCAAGTAGGGGAACGAGGGGTCATGCCGTGCATCGGGTAATCCCGCCCATGACTGTTTCGGATGTTAGACACCAGAAACGTGGGAATGAGCGCCGATCCTGGAGAAATGTCCCGCCAACTAGGTTCTAGCGTTACCCCACGTGCAAAGTTAGCCTTTTTGACGTGAGTGCAGTGAGTATTTTTCCGAATCGTTTGATGTTATTTCTTGTGCATTGGAAATAAGCAATGTAAGTCCCATTTTCAACTCTTTTTTAGATTAGTTTTCATGTATATACGCCGAATTTCATCATCTTTCTGAAGCACTAACCAAATTTAAGTTTTGATTGTAAATGAAGTCAGCGTGAATGAATTACGAAAAACGTAAACATTGGGGTAATGCCGCCCATCGTATCGGGGGAATGCCGTGCATTTCTGAAACGTCAAAAAAATGGAAAAGAACAACAAATAACCAACAAAGCGCCAAATTCAGCGGGATTTTGATCAACTCACTACAGGTAGCAGAAATGGAGTTCAGAAGAGGAAGAAGAAAGGTGGAAATCATGAAAAAAATTGAAAGACCTCAAAAAAAGAAAGAGAAGCGCAAGAGACCCAGAAGTGAGAGCAGTGACAGTGATGACTGGGGAGATATCTCTGAGGGAGACCTTGTAGACACAGACGAAGATGTTGAAGAATTCTTGACTTCGTATTTTGTGGACAGCTTGTGTACAATTTGCCAAGAAGCCGATAATAATTCGCCAAAGTGGAATTGCGAGCACTGCAATCGCAGCAGCCACTACATGTGTTCCATGGGACGACCTGATCACGGACTATGTGATGTTTGCAAGGCTATTTTATGATTTTGTGAAAGATATTAGCGTGGGTTCAAAAAAGTTCTATATACAAGACTGTAGTTTACCTATTTCTAAATCATCGTTCATTTTAACTATAGTTTATTGACTGTTTTCATGATTTTTATTGTTATAAATACATTTAACCTTCTAACTTTGGAAAAAATGGGTTGAGTGACGGTTGAGAGGGGAAGATAATTCAGTTCTCGGGGTTGGGAGTCATTACCCCATAGTGCACTTGATTAACATTCACGGCTGTTTTCCTTTAAAAATCCTTTTATGTAAGGGAAATGCTCAGATATCGAAAATAGAATACATTCTAGAACCATTCGTCCAAGAAAAACATTTTTATGACGTTCTGTCCCTTAACTGTATGGTTCCAAAGTTAAGTGCACGGTATTACCCCTCGTTCCCCTACTTGAGAGAATCTACCAAAACGTTACAAGTCGAGGAAACCAGTGGAAATAATAACGAGGTATACGCACGATTCCTCCCAACCGGCTGGAGCAAAAGATCTGAAATTTTCAGGAAAAATCCATCTTGGTCCGACGACGCCCCAATTCTTGAGCCAGCTCTCTCACTCAATTTAAAGTGCCCTTTAAGGGTTGTCAAAGTTTTGAAAAATCCCTAAAAACCTCAAAACAACTCAAGGCGGCCTAAATGTGTACTTATTTTTAAGAACACACCTCGAGGAATCGAATGAGCCCCTCCCCAGGTCCGTAGGTCAACCCATTCCCGATTTATTTATGGTGCCAACATTTGCGTTATTTTGGTTTATTATTGTTTTTGTTTTGATATCAGTAACCTAGTGACGTAGTGATGTAGTAATGTGGATACTGATAAAGGAGGCATGAAACGCTGCAAATTCTTTCTCTGGGGTTTTGGTTTATAGTGACTCCTAAAAGGCTTCGTAGCCGATACACGGGTTGAAGCATTCTGATAACCATAAAAAACGCTGCAAATTCTTTCACTGGGGTTTATTATTCAATTGGCTTGCGTTCATGATTTGAATTTCTACTAAGCTTTGGAGTGTGCGTGTTTCACAGGTGATAGAGCGATTATTGAATTTCAGGAGGCACACAAATGTGATCAACTGATCGATCCAAATAGGTATTTTGGTTGAGAACAGATTTACGTGCTCTACGCATATCTCCTGAAATTCAATAATCGCTCTATCACCTGTGAAGCAGGGACACTCCAAAGCTTAGTAGAAATTCAAATAATGAACGCAAGCCAATTGAATAATGAACCCCAGTGAAAGAATTTTGCAACGTTTTTTCTGTTTCTTAATCGTTGTCTAGGGCTCTAAACTCCCGAATTTGATTGATCGGTTGTGATTGTTTCGAATTTGATTTTGGGTTAATCTTTACCCGAATTGGCGAAACCAAACATGGTTGTACAACAGCTGAGATCTCCGGTTTAAAGAGTGAACGTTTATTGAAAACTTTGGTGAAGCTGGTTTTAAGAGAGTCGATTACAAGAACCGCGAAGGAGCGCTGGCGTCACGGCCACACCGTTCTACCCCCGGCATCTCCACAGAGCCGGAGGCCTCCGAACCCCCAACCCTTTCGCGGATCCCGCGCCGAGTGGGGATCACTCGGGGAGGTGGACTTTATAAAACCGTCTGCCGCCCTGTGGAACGCATTACAGTGAAGTGATACCTCGATCTCAAACCTCAACATGATACTGGAGGTAGGTTTTTGGTGTCTCCCTTCAGAAAGTTTCTGTGACGTCATGAAGTGAACAAGTGCTTTTTCAGTGAATTACGAATTACACCGGTGCGCGGTAGGAACGGACGCGATGCATAAACACCACCCACCCATTATGAAAAAAACACGTTTCAAGGTTTCTCGCTATTTTCTCTGTGGATGATATTAAAAAAAAAATCACCCCAAATGCCTCAAAAATTATAAATGTACGCAAAAGATCACAACATTTCTCAAAAATATGATAATCTCCCTTAATTTTTAAATCATTAAATTAGGAAAACAGATAATAAACGTAAATTGGTGGCAAACAGATATTTTTGCAGATAAATGTATGCAATCAAAGTAGGTCATTCGGATCATAATGAGAACTTGCAGGCTATTTGAACTTCAAAGTATTACTCTTGACATCTTTTATGTTTTTAAAGTCTAATCAACTTCGTTAAATTGATTTATGGCTGAGTGCTATTAAATAAATTCCAAGCTCTAATGTACTCATGTCAGGCCGATTTTAAATTATTCGTACAGAAAACTTTTGACAGGAGATCGACAGACGACGGTTTCTCAGTGGAAATATCTGGACGGCTTACGATAGACCGAAAGATTTCGTTTCATTCGATTTAGCTTCCGAGTCTGCGAAGCAGCGAAAGCCTTATGTTTACTTTTGGGAGCCAAAAAATTGATGTTGTCCGAATTCAAAATTTCTACTCGCATTTTGCATTTCATAGCCTACTGAAAAAGTTTGGTTCCGTGTCTGTCGGTCTGTCTGTCTGTCTCTCCGCATTTCCTTGTAACAGCCAAAACTTCCAAATTTTTCAATGAATTCAGTTCCTGATGGACTGATCGATAGTTTCCACCTCAAGATCCTGGTGGAGTCTGATGAACCAGGGGTCTGGATGGTATTCTTTATGTACCAGGGTGCACTAACTATGCTCCTCAGCACACCAATTTGGAAGGTTTGAATAATGTTTCGATTACTCTGAGCAGTGCAACCCCACAGCTGTACTCCATAGGTCCATACTGGCTTTAGGACTTGGTTGTACAAGGTTAATTTATTTTGTACAGACAGTTTTGATCGCCTGCCCATTAACCAGGACATTTTTTTGAGTTTGAGAGTCAGCTCTGCTTTGTTCTTTTTTACACGCGATTTCCAGCGCAACTTTGCATCTAACGTCATTCTAAGATATTTCGCTTCATTGGCGTGTGGAATGACTTTGCCATTGAGATAAGCAGGCAAGTAGCCGATTTGACGGTTCGTAAAATCAACATGCACCGACTTTGTCTCACGCTTGAGTGGCGTCAAGGAAGATGGCAGAGCAGACCTTCTTCTCCTCAAGTGCTTGTTCTATTACACTGGTAATTCTGTGAACTTGGTCTATTGTCGAGTGCTTTTGTCTGAATCCAAATTGGTGGTTGGGTATTAGTTTACGTTTTTCGATAAGTGGAGAAGCCTTTTATGCGGAAGCTTCTCAAATAATTTGGATAACACTGGTAACAGTGATATTGGTCTGTACGATGAACATTCCTCAGGAGGTTTACCAGGTTTCGGAATCATAATAACCACAGCTATCTTCCAAAGCTATGCGCTAACGTGAAATTCTTGAAACAGCCTTAACTTCCACATTTTTCAACGAATTTAGCTCACATTTTGAGGATTATACGAATAAGGTCTCTTGAGGTGCCGTAGGAATTTCATCTCAATATAACCAGCGGTACGCTCTGCGCATGCGCTAACGTGAAATTCTTGAAACTTTTTCAATGAATTTTACAATGGTGTCACTTTGATTGTAACGAGGAAGCAGCTGTGCCATCTCCTTGGCAGTGTATTTGGATTCTACGTATCTTTTGAGGTAAAACAGAAAACTTTGAGGAGTTGAAGTTTTTTTCGGCCGACGACAAAGGTTTCTTTTACTGAATATAATCAATCAAAATAACACTAAAACGCATCGGCAATATTTCCGCTTACAAAGGATTTCTAAATGTCATGGAAGTCAAAACAAACAAGTAGATAGTGATTATGAACAACGCAAATTTTGCTTACTTGCCTTGAAATCATTTTAACAACCTTAATTCTAAGAATTTTAATTCGATTTTGAAAAAACCTCATTATGAAATCAGAGAATGTGCTGGTTAGGCTTTAGCTAGTATCTTTAAGGTAGCTGTAAAGTGTGTTATTTTGAAGTAGATTATTGATGTTCTATAACAAACAACTCCGTGCTAGAGTTCAACATTTGTAATGCTTTATAGCACGGTCCTATGTATTGGGACTTTTTTAAATTGTAAATCTGGTAAATTTTGAAGGACAATAAAGATTTATTATTATTATTATTATCTTATGAGTTTCATTGCTCGGATGTTAGTACTATACTCTGGGTACGCGCGGACGAAAAATCCACAAGCATGGTTTTCTTCAGGTTCGAGTGCAGTTGGGGAACCACGGTCGCATAATTCGACTAATCTATTGAAGCCATCGATATAAAACGGGACATGTTCATGGCATTTCTGTCTCGTTAGTCGTTGTAAGAATTTCAATTTCTACATATTTCGAGATTATCTAAAAGAGCTGTGCGTTCATGTTACCAAGACCAGGAAGCTATGTGTCACTAACAACTTGGCAAAGGTTTGTCAACATATTTTGAGGTAGAACGTAAATTTCCAATAACGGGAACAGTAGGGGTTGCTGAGACAAGCAGGGGGAAGGCCATTAGAATTGATCCAGAGGCTGGTGGGACAGCCAAAAAAATAATGAATAAATACACTGCCAATACACAGCAGCTTCCTCGTTACATCTTTATCATATGAGGTAAATTGAATCAAAATTGTGAAAATTATACCTGTTTCAAAAATTGCACGTTAGCGATACCTGATTACATTGAGATGAAATTCCACTGGGACCTCAAGAGGCCTTATTCGCATAGTCCCTCAAAATATGAGCTAAATTCATTCAAAATTGTGGAAGTTATGGTCGTAACGAGGACAGACCGACAGACAGGGCTGCATTCTTGACCGACAGACAGGGCTGTATTCTTGACCGACATTCATGATTCGTTTTCCGTTCGATTATAATTTTACTCTAATTGTGCTATGAACTCCGAAAATGTCAAGTTTTACGCCTTAAGAGCGGAATTGGAGGAAGTGCTGCCGAAAAGATGTGGTTTTTCTAAACAAATTTTGTCTACTACTCGCGCGATTTTTATGACTCTTATTCTTTTTGATTCCAATTTCAGTCAAGTTGTGCAGAAAACTACAAAAATTTCTCTTCTGGTTACAGTAAGGAGAGCGGAGAGGGTAAAACAGCCCATGTTTCAATCGCGACCCAAGCGGGAGTTCTTGATCAATCAAGATTTTGGTTCAGTATTTAAAAATATTTCGGCTGGTACGATTTTCATTATGAAATTAAGGGGATGATAATTATAGATCACTATTTATTAAAAAATTATAAGTCCGTCTTTCTTACTCTCTACAGCTGTCACTATCCAGAGGTATACAACTTCCATCGTCACTACTCAGCGAAATATTTATTGGGGCTGTTATATCCACTTACACTATGAAAGATCATACCATCCACAATGGATATCCGCCTCAGGAAAAAAAAATTGGATCAAATCAAGTAGCCTTATCATCCCATTATTTCAGTGTCACACGGGTTTTCCTCACTCCCTACAATGTTTTGAAAAGTAGCCCCCAACAGGCAGGAAAGGTGTTTATGAAGGTGCTTCTGTTTTGTTGACATCCCTTATTCAAGATGGTCCCAACGCTGGTGGTTGGCTTTTGCCTAGACCTTCCCAGTCAGTTCTACCGGGAAAACCATCCGTGGAGGCAGCACTGTAGGTTTTCAACTCGCACTCCCTACTCCAATGATATTCTTAGCTGTGGCAAGTGGAACTTGATCGCACTTTTTGTCAATTAGTGTAGTTGGAAGTTCGTTGACAACATTTTGGTTCAATCAGTTCCAATTGATTTGTGGAATGTAAAGGCGGTAAAAAGTTATAACCACACTCCTTACTCTCTTACTCCTTACAATATAAAGCCAATAGCCCCTTAAATTGTAGGGAGTGAGATGTGCTTGTAGCAAGTGAGATGTACGGCAAGAAAACCTTAGTATTTACTGTAGCTAAAATTAAGGTAATTTGTGCTGTTCCACTCACCTAAATTGTAAGACTTTAGCGTCGATTCCCATGGAGGTTGGAGGCTCAAGTGGGGAAAAAACAGTAGTATATATCTCACTCCCTACAAAAGTTTTTTTTTCCCTTTCAAAATGGCGTATCAGCAGAACGGTTGAAGATTATGTGTGCTTACTTGGGTAATATGCCGAGAGAACCGCAGTGATTGATTAGGAACAAGAAAATTGATCAAGTTTCAACTTTTTTTTTTGTAGAAAAGTCGATACCCAAATGTGACCGAAATTTTGAAATGACCCATAAGCAGTATTTTGGCGCCATGATGGCTGACCTCATCAGGTACAATTACATATGAAAACGTTGGCTTGGGTGTTTTATTGTGATAGTAAATTTAATAGATCACATTGTAGATGATAGTAAATGCTGCTTAGTTGGTGTAATAGGTCTGACTGAATATCACATGGCTGTGTTGTGGCCCTCCCTCCCACCCTAATTTGAGACACACACCATACTGATTACGTGTCAGATATCTTGTACGGGAATGAGCCATTAATGATCGATACCAATGCACTCTATTAGCAATTTGTGGTGTGGGTAGGTGATAGTAAATGCTGCTATTCCTGCTACTGTGTTACTATCAATTGCTTCTTTTTTTTCTTCCAAATTTACCATCTTAGGTATGATGCTACCTGTTTAGCTGACAGAACAAAGAACCCATGCCAACTTTTTCATTTGTGATTATGCCTGATGAGGCACCCTGGCGCCGAAATATTTCATATATTAAAATAAAGGATAGTTGAACGAAGATTGGTGTGGTCAGTTGAAACCCAACCTGATATTGTTTATAAGTGTGGTAATTTAGAAACCGGGATAGGGACATCCCATTACGTACCATATGTTTAAAGAACTGTTTCGATCCCTTCGGCCATTAATCAAAAGCGTAGTTATGCAAAATAAAATACCTAGGCACTTGATGGAATGGCTAGACATCCACCGAAATGCTAAACTTTTGACTACATGACTAGTCAATTCAACAGATGACGATTGCCAAATGAGTTTGCCACTGACTTATGTAAGTATTTATTGATGTTGAACTGTCTAAGACACCAACTATATTCTCGTATTCAGAGATGAAGAGAGACTGAAATCAATAGAGTTGCGTTTCCAATTTCCTCGTTCATATCACACGTTTGTGAGTGCGTGATCGAGGAGGGTTCTTATGGCACGTCATAGAAGAACAGGGAAGTCTGCGAGCGATCCCTTCGCCAGTTGGCCAAAAGTTATCTCAATCCTTCCATTCTTAGGCTCAGTTAATTCAGTATTATATATTGAAGAATCAGACTAATAGATCTCAGTGAAAAGACATTTCTATGATATCTGGGAATAATTTAGGTATCAAGCAATCGTGAAGGGATACAGTCATTTGAACTCCTACAAGGGTTGATGTTCCACAAATAATTATCGTTGAAAGCATTCTGATATGCATGCTCCGTTTTACCGTAGAATTTGGAAAATTTTCAAATAGAATATTTATCCATTGTACATCACTCTAAAAAAAAAAAATGTAGCAATTTTTTCACTGGCATATTATTCATCGTCACCATTTGAACCAATAGAATGATTCATGATTTGAATTTCTACTCTTTGGCATTTTTGTTTCACAGCTTAGAGCCGATTATTGAATTTTAAGTATGATCAAGTTGTCGGTCTGTTTGTCCGTCTGTCGTGAGAACCGCCTTCGATCCATGTTCAATAATCCGACAGTCTATCACGTGAAAACGCACACTCGGGTTAGAATAGAATTCAAATAGAATCATTGATAATCCCTTGGAATTTCCATTTTTCACAAAGCAAAACGTACCTACCTCCGACCAACCTCAATCGTTACATCCTCCAACCATGATAATTGTGGTAATTATGGTAATTTGATTATTAAAATTATTTTAATCGACTCTAGCGGTAGAAAGACCCCCAAATTTAGAAGACAGCCGGTGAAGAATTTTAATAATTTCATCTCAATTTCAACAAGATCGTCATTAGTTTCCTACCGGCTGTGGGAACTCAATTTTGTGTTCGTAGTCAGCATTTGAATTGAATTTTAGAAAGCTAATTCTTCAAAAATTGGATCAATCTTTTGTCGTAAAACATTGCCTTGAAAAAAATAATGATAATATTTTATTAATTGAAAAAAAAAACCTTCAGTTCAACTTCTAATTCTGTTTTTTTTTTTCTTCTTCTTCTTCTTAGTTGTTTCAAAATTTACTGATTGTTCTAAAATGAAAATTTATTTTCTAATTAGTTCACTTAAAATATTAATTAATACATGTTTTTATATTTCAGAATTTATAACTAATTTTACCAATTTTACTTGTTTGATTGTGATTTTTCATCTATAATATATATTTTTTTTAATGAAACCATAGAAATTGAATGATAATTTCCTTGCCTTTGGAGGTTTTTATGTCTAAATCGTACATTTGACCCTGCTGTTTGGCGTATGGTGGACGGACCCACCCCAAAAGGTTATGTGAACTACTTCGAATAGGGGTTTCAACAAATGTTTTTCAGTCGCTTACACAAAGCTTATCATTGGAGATAATAAACCAAAATTACAACTATTCGAACCATTGAAATAGCTTTAATTTCTACGAAAATACACTTAAAATCGAATGATTGCACTTTTCTTCGAAATGCCGATGAATCATAAATTGGTTGCTTTTTTCGGGAGCCCTTTGCAGCCTGGCGCCTGTGATAGTTATGGCCCTTCCCGATTTTAGAATCCGTCACCTTGGGAGATGTATTAGACGTTTACAAGCGTCTGGGTCATCCTAAGAGCGTGGCAGAGCATCATTACCGCATCCACCTCAATGAAAGGGGCAACGATACCATTCCATCACCTTACATAGTAGCTTGGGCGTGGTTACGATCACTGGGCCTTTTAATATCAACTGTCCTGACCCCCACAGCTACTCGCTTTTCCCCGTTGGCTAAATGCTATTAATAAAACCCCTTTAATAATCATTATATCATACCCCAGCCATATTATTGCGAGCCCCCCCCCCCCCCCCCGGCTTCTCTCAGAGCCCTGGGAGTGTGATGGATATGGTTAGTTGGTTTTCAAGCCTCTGGGTCATCCTCTGCGCGTGGCGGAGCGTCATTACCGCATGCACCTCAATGGAAGGGGCAACTATACCATTCCATCACCTCACACGCCACAAGATCAAACAAACATTCTTTGAAATCCAAACTCAATTGTCGGAGTCGTGCAGTTTTCACGCTTCTCACCCCGCGACTCGCTCACCGTGAAAACGCGCTCGTGCAACTTGCGATCCCCTTCAGCGCACCTGCAGTCGACCTTTATGAAAAGACGAGCTCGACTGTGACAGTGAAAGTGACGTAATTCTCCCTCCGAAAAAAAAAGCTGGGGAATGTCACATCGCTCTGAAATCCCGGGTTTTCGTTATTCAGCTGTTATATAACTGAATCGCTGGGTGCTTGAAAATGGGTCAAGAAATTCGTTTCAAGTTGGTACTATCGTAGCAAGTTGGACTGCTCACATTGTTGTTGGTGTCAGGAAAGCCCGTTTATTTTATTAATGGTACACGTGATCAAAATCCCACAGAGTGTCACCATAATTGGAGTCCAAGGGCGGACCTAGACGACATCACAAAACACAAAAGACCCTCTTCAGTTAAATTCGCGCGATTCCTAATTTTCTTCAAAACAAAAATTAATTTCTGCACATAGGTTGTTTTAGGAGGAGTCGTACCTGGGATGCCATGATCTAGGAACGTTTACAAAAGAAATGCCTTCTAAACATCATGCCAGAAAATATATTTGTTTCGTTTGATATCACATAGGAATCATTTTCTCCGGTTAGGAAACCCTTTCTCTTCTTCTCAAAACTTTAATAAACTATAAATTTAAACATTAATAAACTGTGAATAGAAATATAAACGAGAATTAACGAACGACGCTAGCATAACGAAGTACTACCTTACGAAAAACCAAAAAAACTTGATAAATACCGCAAATGAAATCTCACTACAAATCGACTTGCATCGAAGTAGGAAAGTGGTATTTTTTGCTCCCTTTTTGTTGGAACATCACAGGGACAGTTACACAGATAACTCCAATGTTTGACAGTTCTAAAATGTCTTCATCTTGCTCTCTCTCCACAAACAGTGTTCTTAATCTGTTACATGAACTGAGAGGAATGGCGACGGCTAACTAACTAATATGCAGCCGATGAAAAATGTATCTTTCATTGGTGTTATTGAGATAGGTTCATCTACTTCGTTTGCCATGAACGAATTCATAGCTTCTGAGGTAGTAGAGCTTATAGCCCTCATCATTCACCCTCTGGCCCCATTATCATACACCCTCTGGGCCCATTATCATACACCTCTGTTGTGGTCTTACTACCTGTGATTTTAAAAAAGTTCATGGTGAGAGTTTCAAGTCCCAAACACCTAAAACAGCTGAAAAAATGCAATAATTGGAAATTCTTTGGATTCCCCAGTGTCATACACATGTGTACGACACTGGGGAATCCCAAGAATTTCCAACCAGCATGTTATAAGTACCTAGTATCATACACCCTCTCAAAACAGGTTAAAAACGGTGTTTTGAGCATTCAAAAATAACGAAAATGAATAATAGAAGTCAAGATACATCAATATTACCCCCAGGGGTGTGAAAAGACAAAAAATGTGTGAAAATATTCATGTAAAAGAGAACTCACCTTCTTAACCTAAACTTCAAGCTGACGCTTCAAACAGAGTGCTGACAAAACCGTCCTTAGCTACAAGTGATAAAACGAAAAATGTTTTGCATAGCTCACTCTACATGTGATTCCGCGATCAAAAATTGTTACTTATCTCAAATTTCAAAAAAATAATCATAGCGAAGTTCACCCCGCCGAACCAAACGCGAATGTTTTAACAATTGTTGGGTGTCTCCCGAACAACGTGAAAAGAGTTAGCATTTGGCTGGCCTCCTCCTTGACGTTAGGTAAATTTCCTCTCCGCTAATTCTTATATCGATCAAAAACGCAAGCAAATTCTTTCACTGGGGTTTATTATTCAATTGGCTTGCGTTCATGATCTAAGTTGAGTATTATTGAATTTCGGAAGATAAAATTCCAATACTACGCTTATCTGGAATCTGATGAAGGCTTCTATATTAAAACGCTGCAAATTCTTTCACTGGGGTTTATTATTCAATTGGCTTGCGTTCATGATTTGAATTTATATTAAGCTTTGGAGTGTGCGTGTTTCACAAGTGATGGAGCGATTATTGAATTTCGGAAGATATGCATGGAGCACGTAAATTAGAGCACAATACACGGTAAGGAGGCGCCGAGTTCAGACTATCTGGAATCTGATGAAGGCGCTCCTTAGCTGAGTGACCCCAAGGGATTTTTTCTGTCCTCATCGATCTAGAAATCTGCAATAGGAATGGTAGGTTCTGTGTCGCGTCTGAAACCTTGAATGAGCCACAGTCTGGCGTGAAGGCCTTCATGAGCTAAAATGTATGATATCAGCTTCTGCAGCGTACAAAGTAGTTATATTTAAGATGAATCTAGAAGTCAATCAAATATTAAAGATATCTTTCCTAGTCGATATATCATGCTTAAATATAAATGGGGATCTTTTATGGCATCTAAAGAGGGAAAATAAATCTTGGAGGGTTTAGATAATGTATCACTGATCACTGGCAGCTCCTGTCCTAAAATTATGGGGTGCACCGAGACTGTAACGGTCAACCACGAAGACAAAATGAGACAAAAATGAGCTTTTCTCTCCCAAATACAAGTTTCAACTACCAATATGTACAGGAGATCAACTTCTCCGCTTTTTCAGCTGCAAATCTTGAAACAACTGACCCTATCTTTTCTTTTAACAGAAATTCACTAGTAGGTACGTTAATACAAACAAAAAACTTGAGATGATTGTCGAACTTAAGAAAACCAAACCTCCATCACCAAACTCACGATTCCACCATCCTCTCACCCATACTGAGGCTCTGGATTTCAAACTCTTCTGCCCTACAGCGCGGATTCATGAGGAACAGTTAGGAAACAGTACGATAATATTATTATCAGCTATCTTTTTCGTTTTGACCAGGGGATGCAGATGGTGGTACAAGGCTCCTGTCTGCTGCCTTGTCACTGCCCACGTGAAATAACCATGGATCACTGATTTAGGTAGAATGGAATGCATATTAATAGATTATTCTAATACAGAAATAATAAACCTCTGTCTTTTTTTATTTCAGTTGGTTTTGGTGGGCGTGGTGGGGCGGGTGATGAGTCAGAGCGACGACGGGAGCTTCGACTACGGCGGCAGCGCGTACCGGAAGCCGCCTCCCGCTATCCTCATGCACAAGCAGGCCCAGTCTCAGGACGGATCCTTCAACTTCGTCTTTGCGGCAGAGAATGGACTTAAACAAGGTATCTGAATCTTTATAAACGCAAAATCAAAATAACATATTAAAGATACCAAGATTTATCACTATGGCCAGCCATTCAATACAGGTAGGCTTCGTCTATAAACACGTTCTGTGGTGTGTGGCGATAAACTATACAACACACTGAGGGAGGCAGTCAATAAAGGTCTGGAAAGGTATTCGCTTGTAAAAGCATAATAAGGGGATCAATGTCAGGGGATGAAATCTCGGTCAATTCTGACAGGGTGCTGTTGGGAGTCGGGCTCACTCTACTCCACCCCTACCTACCCCTAGCCTGCCAACTACCCTTATCGTGAAGAATTCGCCTTGAGCGAATCCGCGATTCTCTCATTCTTTCCGAGTCTTAATAAATGGGCGCATACCGGTGAAGTGAAAAAGTATTGCTCACTTGAAATCAGAATCTTCACAAATGCTGAAATGTAAATGGTGCTCTTTTCATGGAATCTAGAGTGGACAAGACAAGATATGGTGCCACCGAGATTACATACTTCAGCGTTGACTACGTCTACCATACATTGATAAGTGATTTACATGATAAGCAGCAAGCGATTAGCGTAACTTCTACAATGCAGAAATAATAAAACTTTGTTTTATAATTTGCAGTGTTTTAACAGGCAAGTTAGTATTATAAGATTGTACGGATATCAAGCATTTCTTCAGTTATCGACATCTTAATTGAGTTGGAGCAGGAGTGCACAGCATTCTCATAGGGAAGGAGAAGGTGACGGAGTCTACTGACTAATAGTTTCATGTATAAATAATTTATAACTCTCTAGCAACAGATTTGTTGACTGTAATCGATCACATGGGTGGTGGTCTTCTGGAAGAAAAAGAAACCTTAAAAAAATTATATCTCGAGAACAGGTTGTGATATAGAAGTGCGGTTGGCGGGGTTTTACTACATTTTTGATTGAGATTAACAGAAAAATTGTTTCGTCAATTATCCGCTCCCACCCCGTATAATTTTACGTTACACTATACTATTTTACAGATCTATAGTCCTGATAACGAGGTAAATTCGGAAGGAAAAAATCCTGAAAACTTAGAGAAAGAATCAATAGCAGCCCTCTCTCTAAACGGGGAGTTTTTCGGCTTTGAAGGAGCGAGCTGAGGTCGTTTATCAGGAGACCGGGAAAGCGGGTCTCCGGGGGGGAGCGTTGGCCCCGTCCCGACTGTCTGGTCCTTCACCTCAATAACCCTCAACCTCAACCCAGACCTGAGCTCTCGTCTAGAATCCGAAACGGGTCGCTGGATGGAAATGTCTTAGATCGGGGGTGCTCAAACGGTCGATCGCGAGTGCTTTTTGAGTGGATCTCGAGAGGAAAAACGGGACAGTAGACCTCTATGGTTATACAGCCAGATCACTTAAATGATTAATTTTACACACTCAAGTACCTACCAAAGATGGAAAATTGCCTATGAAACCTACAAATATGGGATTCTAGCTCAAAGGAGGGGAGCTAGTAAACAGAGATGAAAGCTACGGCTGGGAGGGGGGAAGTGGTGATGCCGGGTTAACAAAGGGCGGAAGGAGCCCACCCGAAGGTTAGTTGAAGGAGTGTTGAGCCGAGGGGGGGGGGGGGCGGAACTGTCGGGTCGGCACGGTCGCTAAGAACTGGATTGTACTCCTGTTGATCATTATAATAAATGATAAAATTGTTTTTGATAAGTTGGTAACTTAACTACAACAATTTATTACTTAATAACACTGCTTGCGGCAAAAGGCGGCAACTGACGGCAATGTTTGGGTCAACTTACTTGTGCCAGTCTGCATTTTCTGAAATGAAGATAATTAAGTCAGAATATCTCAATCGAATAACTGACGATCATATGTCATCATGCTTGCGATTAGCACTCAGTGGTTACGCACCATCTTATGAAAAGTATGCTGAGGACATGCAGTGCCACGCTTCAACATCCAAAGTCACTCCTTAGTTAAGTTTAACACCATATGTAACTCTTTTGTTTAGTAACAACGAATCAACTCGCAATTTTGGATAACTAGGGGTTTTTTCATTGATATTGTAGAGACGAACTTAAGTAAATCTAACCCAAACCTTGCATAAAATAATGTAGATTGTCCGGAGAGCTAATATCTATATATGCTACGGTACACCCTACCTAGGTAGGAAGGGTGTATCGTGTATGTACGACAACCCTGCATCACACATATTTGCAGCCTCTCAGAGTCGATCGTAAGTAGTCTGAAAATATTGAGGTAGATCGCCAGCAGTTTAAGTATGAGCACCCCTATACAATCCTCCTCAATATTAAGGCACCATCAATTTCTCAAATCGTTATATTTTCTTTTAACTTACCTGTCAAGATATTATTAGCCAGAAATTCTACGTAAATCACTGCTCACTAATTCTACGTAGTAAGTTAAATTAGACGTAGTCAGTGGAACGTTTTACTTGTCTTGTCCACTTTAGACGTCGTAAAAAGTCCCGTTCAAATTTCAGCAAGACAGATCAATTTGGGAACAATGTAAAACCACGTGTTTAATAAAGCATGAAACGAACCCCGCTTTATTTCAGCGAGACAGATAAGTAAGGAACGAAAGGCTTTGATCGCAGTTGATTACTGATCCTTCTATTTAATTGACTCCTTGATTTGAGCTACCATTCAAATTCCAGAATTCAAAGTTGATTAGGACAGGTGGAATTTGGGCTCACTTAGCTGATCAGAAGTGCGTTAGGGAGAGCGGACGAATGAACACAGCGATCCGGGAGGGATCATTCGATTCTTCAAAGTTACGTCTATCAACAACCACATGAAAACAGTAGCGTCATTTCGGACGTTTTCGATATTCAGCTGTTGGAAATTTCAGTCCTGCAAAGCTAGATTGCAAGAGACGTGAGAAAGTAACGTTCAATGAAAATATGAAAAGTTAATGGCATGTTCTCCTACCTAAAAAAAAAATCAGCTTGCTCGATGATTCAGCCAAGAGCTAACTGCCCCAAAACATTCGGATAACTGTCGCACCAGTGTGACCCATCAAGTAGCCTATTGGCATCATTCTGACGTCATAAAATTTTAACGGGTTTTACTTTCCCAACAGAATGGATGTCAATGTACGATTTTATACAAATATCAGCACTGTTTGTTAAAATATCAGCTAGAACCACGTTCCTTGTTTTACGAACTCCAGCAGCATGAAACTTGTTCTTATGCGGTGTTGAGGTGTCTTAATATGTAAATCGAATTATATGCGATAGTGCATTTATTAAATTTACAGAAAATACCTATGTATATATATATGCTTTTTCTACTCATGTCGAAACAGGAGAAACAATCGCTCCGGACGGCACACGGACGGGAGCTTACTCGTATGTTGACCCCAGCGGGCAAACTGTCTCCGTCAAATACTCAGCTGGGAAGGACGGCTTCAAAATCATCGAAGGATCTCACGTACCCAAACCTCCCCCGCACGTCATTCAACAGCAACTGCAACAACAGAGGTGACCACAAATTACCACAGATCCGCAATACGTCATTTATGCCATTTTATTTATATACTTGTTTAAAGGCCCTGTTACGCAGGTTAAAAAGAAATGGGTGAATAACACAATGAGGGAGTATAAAAACAATACGCAAAGTCAAAAAATCGTATATTCCAAGTCCCCGGGGTACTTTGCTTGACCGATATTTGGAGTATCGATACGACGATACCCATCCCTAACTGAGACATTGCAAATGAATGTAAAATATCGACTAGGTGACAACCTCCTCCTCAGGTTCATTGCTTACATTGCGAGAACGAGAGTCCGTTGGATCACGTTTTCCCTAGTTCAGTGAGCTCTGAGTCCCTAAGTCGCAGGTGGTCGCAGCTAATTTCGGTTTGCGGTCTTTCTATACATGTTTAAACGGAGCATTCACGGTCCGATTTTTCATCCAATTTGTCATCCGACATCCGATATTGGATCCAATGTTGGAGTACGAATGGGGTTGTTGGTTTGTTGGGAGTCTAGATTTTGCAGCTGAATTTCAAATCCTCGTATGACCTTCCGGTGGCCAAAAACCGTAAAGTGGCTACAAGGCGTTGTTCGGCACTTACAATATCACGCATGATGGTATCTTTTTTAGTAATGAATGGGCCAACTTTTTCGAGTAAAAGCGTGAATGCAGAGTTGTCCATTCGGAGGTACCTGGTTCTTATAATCCTCTTCAGCGACGATGGTGAGCAACTTCGAGTCACACTAGTTGACGCGATCTTTGAACAACTTCTTGACCCAAACCTTTTTTTTCTTTTTTAAATGTTGCGGCCAAAATGCACAAAGCTGCTATTTTCCGTTTTTGAAAAGCCAATTGCGTGGCCTGCACCCGATACATTTTTCTTCACAAAGTTTTCGCGATGAAAGCAGAGCGAGGACTGAAGTTGGATCGCTAGTTGGAAATCAAGTTGTAGCGTGAGTGGTGATAATAGATCCGAGTACTATTCCTACGTTTTGGATGAAAAATCGGACCGTGAATGCCCCGCTTCAGGAAGTGCCCAAGCCCAGAATTGAAGGTGCACACGGACGCACAAAAAGTATAAGTCAAAAAGAAATCTGACACTCCAAAATCCGTCAATTTTTTATTAACCCCTTTACAAAAAAGACTTCAAATTACGAGACAAAATTTTTTTTTTGCCCTCTTGACACCTAAATGTATCAAGAAAAAATTATCTCTTGTCAAAAATTAAAGAAAAAAATTGTAAACACGCATGGCAGTTTTCGACATTTCCACAAATGTTTCTATCTAGCTTGATGCCAAGATATTTGATATTTTCATTTTGGGGAACGACAATGTTGTTTAGCGTGATAGGACTGACTTGGTAATTCCTCTTGTAGGTGAACGTGACAGTACTTGATTTTTGTGCGTTCATTGTAGTTCTCCATTTTTTGTTCCAATCTTCAACCGTTGTTACGTGTTCTTGCAATTTCGTTGATGCATCTTGGCCGCATTTTGCTCTTGAAAGAATCGATTGATCATCAGCAAACATGGCAAATGTGGTTGTGTTGGGAAAGATTGGTACATCGCACACATAAAGCAAGTACAGTATCGGCCCGATACTAACGATTATGGGTGGCTCCCAAATCATTTTTGGAGCCTAAAACTCATGGAAAAACTTCTTTGGGTTGTTCTCAACACATATTTGAGACCGACAAGGTGAGGGCAAATACTTCAGAAATTGGGGTTTTGACTGGTTTTTGACGATTCTGGACCACTGTGCGACGTCCGCATGCGGTAGTAAGACGAAAATCCAAGGTGATCCTTGTTTACTTCACTTTACTTACTTACTTCCTTTCTTCTTCAATTATCATTTTATAACTCCTGTAATGCCTTTACTTGATTGGCTCTTACAAATAAACGCGATTGGTTGCTTGTAAAAATTGACAAATAAAATGTGTGAAATACTGAAAATTTTTCACCAGGTTCGCCCCACCACCTGCCATCATCCGGGAGGGTCCTCCAAGCTTGAGCCATCTCAACAGGTAAGCTGATATAGCTATACATTTTATAGCAACATATTTACATTTTATAATACACACAATACAATTTACATTTTATAATAAAATGTAATGTTTCGTAAGAATGAATAAGAAACATTAGGCTCTGACAATGGTACACAAAAAACGAACAATTATTATAAGACTTCGCAATAAATCGTGAAAGGAAATAAGACAAAATAAATATAAATAACTGACAACATTAAATTTAAATGTTATTTCCTTCAATAAAATTATAAACTTCTTCAGATACAGATAAATAATACATTTATAATACAACGGTGCATTAATAATTTCGAACAAATTGTGGAATGATACATTTCTGGGGGTAAGCGATTACTAGGAATCTTCATCACTTTTAACAAGTAGTTAAAGTGCATGCAGGTTATTATAATTGATTAAGAATAATGTTGGCTGTGTTAGCGGCTGTTTGGGAGATTTTATCGGAAGTCTTGCGTAATCTGTAAAATTAAATACATACCTATGAAAGGCGAACTCATCGGACGGTCCACCTGGACCACGATTATTGCATGCAGTTGTTATACGCATTTTTGTAATTTTTCATTCATTTTGTAATAAAGCATGTTTTATCTATCTATCTATCTACATTTCTGGCGGATTTACAATTGAGGAGCTTTTTTACAAAACTTCATAAATCCACTTCAGGTCGAAATGCAGGTTTTTATGAATTCCAGTAGTTTGGTTTGACTCGTATCTTGTGTAAGAGTTTCGTCTATCAAAACTCAATATTTCTATTGAAACGGGCCCTCCAAAACCTTTTTCTTGTTACAAAACTCGATATATCTATTCGTAAATTGTTCACTCTTGTTCCCAGTATTGTTTCGCTAAAACTTGACATATCCTACTTCTCGTATACCTCAAAATTTATACCTGACTGGGAAGATCTAGGCAAAATCCAACCACCGGCGTTGGGACCATCTTAAATAAGGGATGTCACAGGTTCGTAAATACTAAGGTTTCCTTGCCTACATCTCACTTGCTACAAGCAGATCTCACTCCCTACAATTTAAGGGGTTCTTGGCTGGATATTGTAGGGAGTGAGAGATTAGGGAGTGAAGTTATAGCCTTTCACCGCCTTTACAGGCCACAAATCAATTGATACTGGTTGAACCAAAATGTTGTCAACGAACTTTCAACAACTACACTAATTGTCAACAAGTGCGATCAAGTTTCAATTGCCACAGTCAGAATATCACTGGAGTAGGGAGTGCGAGTTGAAAACCTACACAGCTGCCTCCAGGGATGGTTTTCCCGGTAGAACTGACTAATATAGAATAAAAATATATAAAATAAAATAAAAAAATCTAGACTGGGAAGGTCTTGGCAAAATCCAACCACCAGCGTTAAGACCATCTTGAATAAGCGATGTCAACAAAACAGAAGCAACTTCAAAACACTTTCCTGCCTGTAGGGGGCTACTTTTCAAAACATTGTAGGGAGTGAGGAAACCCCGTGTGTCACTGAAATAATGGGATGATAAGGCTACTTGATTTGATCCAATTTTTTTTCCTAAGGCGGATATTCATTGTGGATGGTATGATCTTTCATAGGGTAAGTGGATATAACAGCCCCAGTAATTATTTCGCTGAGTAGTGACGATGGAAGTTGCATACCTCTGGATAGTGACAGCTGTAGGGAGTAAGAAAAACGGACTTTGGTATTTTCTCCTGGGTCCTATAGGCTCAACTTTTACATACTTTTCCATGGAACATTTACGTCCACATAGGAGAAAATTTTAAAACACTTACAAAACTGTATTTAGTTGAGATTTGACTGCAAAACTGATCAGTGGCATAAATGCAACCGAAATTTCGAAATTACCCAAATATCACCTTCTATTTCAAGTTTGTTACATACTGTGTAGCTAAGTTCAACCGGAGAGAGAATAAATTCATTTCATTTCATTGTTATTCACATTTGTTTCAGGTTTTCCGAAGGCCGTAACGGGGAAGGCCGTTTCGCGGAGGCCGGACGTTTCAACGAAGGCGGCCGCTTCTCGGACGGACCCTCCGGAAGTTCGGACCGATCCGGACCCGGACCCGCTACCTTCCGATCATCTCGACCTCAATCGGTGGCTCCAGTAAGTGTCCGAATACTATCTTTTAAAAAATTCATCATTCCGAAGGCGGTTAAGATTAAAAAGGTTTTTTTCTTGCCCATTTAAATCAAACAAAAACGTTCATACTTTGGCATATACGTAAATGTAGGTGGGGATTTGTTCCCCACGGCTAATTGGGAGTCCCCTTTGAAATTTGTTTACCTCCTAATTTTGAAAAATGCTGAAAGACAAATGAGGTAAGTGAATAAACCGATTTAGATTAAGGTATAGTCAAAATTGTGAAAATTATACCTGTTTCAAGAATTCCACGTTAACGCATGCGCAAAGCGTACCTCTGATTATATTGAGATAAAATTCCACTGGGACCTTAAGAGACCTCATCCGCATAATCTCTCAAAATTTGAGCTAAATTCATTGAAAAATATTTCAATCAGCGTACATGATTAAAACTTGAAAACTGAAGTATATTACGATAAATGCACAGGACGAGCTTAGCTTAATATGTACGTCGTAATACCTATGCTTTTATGAAAATAACAACTTTTAAAAACTCAAAATAGATTACAGGTTGAATCAAAAGCATAGAACTCCGCATGTCTGATCAAAAACAAACATGTCACTAGCGATCTGGTCAAAACCAAACATCGCCACCTTTCAAAGCCGATTTTCCTTGTTTTAAAATTTGTTCTAAATTGAATGACCTGATTTGGTGACTTACGTAGTCAGAAAGGATTTTTAAAAACCCTCGACCGTACAGTTATCTTTTTTAAAGAAACACAGAACAAAAAAAAATTTTAAGAAACATTTCTTTAAATGCCCTAAAAAGAAGGAAATAAATTTTACTTACAAATTTTACCTGTCTACCTATAGCCTATATACACAATTCATAAAATTATAGAAGCTTGTCGCGACGTTTGCTTAAGTAGGTACTAAGTAGGTATCTGTAAGTTTTTACCTAATTAAACTGATATTAAAAAAAATAAACTTATCGGAATAAGTTGATCAATGAAATAGGTACCTAGGAACTAGTTAATTTACACAAGCCTAAATCTCGCGACAAGCTTTTATGATTTTATGAATTGGGTATATATAGGCTATATATATAGACAGATAGGAATTTCTAAGTAAAATTTATTTCCTTCTTTTTTGAACATTCAAATAAAAGCTTTCTTAAAGAGGTTTTTTGTTTAATTTATTTAGATCATGTTAAAAGTGTTTTTAAAGCTGAAAAGTTACATTTGAGCGACATGTTTGCTTCTGACTGGACGCTCTTCAAGTATTGTCCTTAGTTGGAAACTTAGAATTGGATTTTCCTCAAATTCCGTCTGTAGAGGCTTAAGTCGTTCTTACCCAGCGTCTTTCAGTTGTTTCCACCGTGAAAGATTTGACCTTCCAGAGACTGTCGTCGGATTGGGTTTCAGGGCCGCGTGTTCTCTATCAAAAGCACCGCTGGACATAGGAAGCAGAGCTACCATCCCGTCGCTTGACCTACCCCAATTTTCAGTTGCAATGTATGTAAAACTCTTGCATTATAAACAATATCTCGACTTTTGGATGCAACCACGTTGTGGTTTGTTCTTTTCAATAATGAACCTTTGTAATCGAAAGAGGAAACAACATTTCTAATCGCCCTCGAAATTTCCAGAATCTCAAGATCTCAGTCAACAAAAACGTAATAAGATAGAACGTTTTCTATATTTCCACGAAAGTAAAGAGTTACACAGTTAAATCGATTTCGACGGTTAGGTCATCATCGGTGACAAACATGAATCCATTGAGCTTGGGCGATCTTCTTCGCCTACCTTCTTCAAGAAAGTAGAGATTTGTCACGTGTTACATTTCCACTAGCAGAAGTGTCGCTCCTTGAAAAAAAGGGCTCAAGCACAATCCTGTCGTCTCTCCGGGGAAGCTTCCAACGGTCCTTAAGCGAAGAAGGTCCTACGTGCTGAAGAGTTCAAGAAGACAATCAAGATTCCACCCGGACAAGAAGAACGACTTTCATCAGATTTGAAGAAGAAGTTCAATGATACAAAAATTGTAGCTCTTAGCCGGTAGGCAGGTGAGGAAATCTCTGAGATCCTAAGGTGAAAATCGTCTCTCTCAAGATACCCAGAAGGGACCGCTCTTCGGGTTATGTCGGATTCAAACCCACTAAAACCTCACCTTCCTTTCCCACATTGGAACTCGGCGTGGTACTGTTCAACACATTACTTCAGGCCAAGTCCTTGGGAGGTGTTTACTCCTCTCGGTCCGTTTGTAGCCTCTTCTGTGTCTCTCTTTCTTGGGCGATCTTTCTCTGCAGGATGCCTTCGACATAGACAGCTACGGATGTCCTACTCCTCTCTTTCAAGCATTTTGGCAACTATATTCTCCAATTTCTTCCCCTCAGATGGCATTTCCAGATCATCCTGCAGGAATCTTCTTTGTGTTTCCCACTGCTGACACATGAAGAATGTGTGAAAACACATCGTCATCTCCTCCATCACAATTTGGACAAATTGGATCGTCTACCTCCCCCATTCTGTGAAGGTAGGAGTAAAATTGTCCGTGTCCCGAGAGAAACTGTGTTAGGAAAAAGTTCACCTCTCCATGTTTTCTCTCTAGCCACTTTTGAACGTGTAGTATCAATCCTGCTGTCCACCTCCCTCTTTGCTGATCGGTCCTCGTTTCTTGCCACCTTGCCATGATGTGGCCCCTCTCTTCTTTGACAATGCGGGTTCTTTCTCCTTCTTCACGTCGGTCAAATACTCGTTTTCGTTCTGTAGCCAAAAGTTGAATTGGGATGCAGCCAGTGAGTACAAGTATGGCTGGCTCTGAAACTGTTCGTAGGCACACGATATCCTTAACGCTCCTCTTCGTTGGACAGCTACCATTCTTTTGCGATAATTGTCATCATCGATCTCCGGCCCAATGTTTATCGTCTCCGGTTCGGGGATTGTTCTTTTCGAGCATTCGAGTCAGCTAGTGCCGGATCAAAATGTTCAAATTAAGAAATCGTGAACTCGCAGGTGTTTCACTACATTCTGGCGTCATACATTACCGGCCGCTAATCCGTTTCTGACGAGGATTACGGGTCGCTCGAAAAACAATTGACCACTACGTTCCTCAGAATTCAAAGAAAAATGGAAAGAAAACTGTTAAGGTGAACCCAAGGAAGATGTAAACGGTTGTGCAGTTAACTGATGGGGGCTGTATTTCAAATGAATGCACACATGCTCAATGAACGAGTATGGAAATACATAATTCAATTCGTATTCGTCGATACAGTGAACCAATCAAATAAATACAGGTGTTGTAGAATAAAACCTTAGGGCGCTTCTGCCAAAGTTGAGGTTTCGCGGGTAGCCAACAATATCACAAAATATGCTGCTTTGCCACTACTTAGTTAGGAAAATGAAGTCACTTTGATAACTATGATATCAAAGTCAAGTGAGTGAGTGAAGTCAATCGAGTTTGATAAGTGATAACTATACTATATCGCGGGGAGCAGAGGGGGATAGTAGAAACCAATCAGGGACGGGGTTACAACTACCCCAGGAAACCCCAGGGTGCTAGGGGGGAGACTACGGAGGACTGACCGTTTGCCAGAAAGAGGGTGGCTTGGGAAAAACCAACGGCGCAAAGCAGCTCGGGGAATTTGGAGTCCGTTAAAGGCATTAAATATTTGCACATAGGAACGGGATTAACGGACAATGAGGTAACCAACAGCGGCGACTAGGCGATACGCTTAACTCCACGGTACGGTCCCGTTACCTGTGGGCCTCAAATACGAGTCAAGGGTGGTTTTCAGATACATCTGAACAAAAACGTTCGTTTAAGCGCTAATTTTTTTTTTTTTAATTTCATCAAATTAAATAATTGTCTAAATTTTAAGGAAAACTTATCTTTGAATTACCTCAATTCTGGTAATAAATCTTGCGAATGTTGAATATTTAGGTTTTTCTTTGATTGCTTTTTTCAATCCTCAAGAACCGTGAAAGCCAACATTTAAACAGTTACTTCTGTGGGTCTTTTGAAATCTGACAGGGCGCTCATGATCAGCTGAGTGAGCCCAATTGCAATTGTCCTAATCAAAATAGAAAGCTGAGTTTGAATGATCGCTTCTTTTCATTTTGCATATTCATCATATGTTAAAAGATAAATATGAGTCATGTTCTGCTGTGCAGAGCTTTGTGAGCTATTTTGTCGCCGAACACCTACTCCTAAAAATGAAGTCATGATTTTGTTTATTGGTGATTCAATTGTCAATTCAATATTGATTTAAATCGCTTTTGTTTCAGGTGCATGAATACGTCCCAGGGCCTGAAGATCAACACGTGGGACCCCACAGTTTCGGTTCCGGATACGCGTTTGAGTTTCAAGGGTGATGTGCCAATCTGAGTGGATACTGTCCAAGGTGGATGCTACCCTTCATGACCCTCCCGCAACTGGTGGATACTGTTTGTAGTACCCACTTCACCTCATTCCCCTCCACCTTCTCCCTAGACACCTCTCTTAGTGCTATTGTTGTTATATAAATATATTATATGATGTTATATATTTTTGTACCTAATTAATTATTATGTATTATATTAATAAAATGTTGTTTTGTTGTTTGTATGAACGTTTACCATTTGAATTCCCTATATTTTGACGCCATACGTCAGTAATTGCACCTTGAGAAACTGGTATTCCCTTCCACCAACAAAACTGTATTAACCCAAATTTTGACCTTCTTATATCTGGAGTACTAAAGGTCTCATGATGTGAATCCGGGAATTTGGGTGACATTTTAGTTTTATAGTGATGAAGGCCTGTTTAAAAAAGATTTATTCAGATGTGAACATGTTTTTTGAACCAATAGTCAGCACGGTTGGTTATGAAAAAAGGTATTAACTCCCTCAGGTTAAAAAAAAAATAGGTGAAAACATGTTTTTTGAACCAATAGTTGGAACGGTTGGTTGTGAACGGTTGGTCGAAAAGGTCAGTCATAATTTTAATTATAATGGTAAAAGAATAAATCATAGAAAAACGAGTACAGGTACAGTCTCAGTGAAGAAAAACAGGGTTTTTTTTAGAGTTTGTGTATTTCCACAAAATTAACGTTCCACGTTACATCTATGTCGTGAGGTAACAGATGATTAACCAAATGAACATTCAAGAAAACAGTGGTAGTTTACTGATGAGTGCAAGGAAGCTTCAATCGCATTGGTCAAAAGGTGTGGGGGAACATCCAAGCAATTGATTTCCGTGAAAGTGGAAAGAGATACGATTCCATGTTTCGTGAAGGTGGAATCGGGGAAATCAGATAAAGGTAATACAACAAACCTGAGAAAAATGAAAGAAATGATAAAATTAAAGGCAAAGCTATTTCAGAAATTAATCTATCAATAGGGGATCTATCTAGAAACATCCTCATTCAAACATTGACCAGCTCTGTGGGTTCAAATTATTCCGCATTTTTCTAGGACTTTCAGAACACCTCCTTTCGGCCAAAAATGAACGAATCCTACAAGTAAATCCTAAAAATAAATCAATTCCAGAGATGAAGGCCGAAGCTATTTATTCAGTACACGACAGATGGCATGAAGGAAGATTTGTTTACACGGATGGCTCAAAAATGGACGGAAGAACAGCATCAGCATATTACGATGAGACGTACAAGATATCAGGGAGTAGACGAATCTGGAATGATGCATCAATATCATCTCAGCCGAGTTATACGCCCTTTGGATCGCGTTACAGTACATAATCAGAAGTCAGCCATGTTTCACACACAATGTGTTAGTAACGGATCCCCTAAGCGCCTACAAACATTGAGAAACATAGGACCGGGAAGTTCTATAAATGCCCTAGAGAGGAAGATCCTGACGGATGCACGCTTTCTGAAAGCTCGAGGTGAAGAAATCCACTTTGTATGGACAAGGGGTCACATTGGGATCCACGGTAATTACACTGTAAAAACGCCATAAATAACACGGAAGAAACCGTGGACCAGGTCTTCCCACCCTCTGATCCACACAGACATTTGAAAAAAGCTGCCCAATCCCAGTGGGGTGTATTATATAAAGACTACCATGCCGGTAAAAGGTACATAAACATGTTTCCGACTCCACCGAGACAGCCTTGGTTCTCCAGCTTCCCGGGAAAGTCCGGAGAATTTAACAAATGTATCTCCAGAATCCGTTGTGGAACGAGCATAACAAAATCGTACTTGCATAAAATTGGAGTAATCTTTCGTTAATTTTGTGCCCACGGAGGAGATGATCCCGTTGTTCAATTAACAGTTGTACGATCACATCAATAGCGAAATGGGTGCTGTCCATGGCGGACGCATTGAACCTGGAATGTGATTTAGATTTTTGAATTTGTTTTATTTTAATTGGTTTGAAATATATATTTAACTTTTTAGTATATAGTAGGTGATTCACTATTTTAGATTTGAAGTAGGTAGGTTGTAGTATGGAGAAATGCACCTGGTTATTTCTGCCTAGTTTTGCATGCATCGTATTTGCATTGAAAAAAGTCCCTTCATTCTTCCAACAACAATGTGTTAGTTGGATCCCCTAAGCGCCTACAAACATTTGAGAAACATTCTGAGAAGTTCTGTAAATGTCTGTAGAGAGGAAGATCCATTTTATGCACGCTTTTCAATTGTTCATTGAATGCGTTCGTTAATTGTACGATTCAATAGCATGGACAAGGGGTTACGCACATTGGGATTTTCAGGTTTTTGGTTTGATTACACTGTAAAAACGCCATAAATAACACGGAAGAAACCGTGGACCAGGTCTTCCCAGTTGATCCACACAGACATTTGAAAAAAGCTTGCCCTGTTGGTAGATGGTGTATTATATAAAGACTACCATGCCGGTAAAAGGTACATAGTGTTTCCGACTTTTACCGAGAATACCTTGGTTCTCCAGCTTTGTCCGGAGAATTTAACAAATGTATCTCCAGAATCCGTTGTGGAACGAGCATAACAAAATCGTACTTGCATAAAATTGGGGTAATCTTGCGTTAATTTTGTACCCACGGAGGAGATGATCCCGTTGTTCAATTAACGATCACATCAATAGCGAAATGGGTGCTGTCCATAGCGGACGCATTGAACCTGGAATGTGATTTAGATTTTTGAATTTGTTTTATTTTTTGGACTGTTGGTTTGAAATATCTATTTAAATTTTTAGTAGAAGGTAGGAGTAGGTGATTGTTTTTTAGATTTGAAGTAGGTAGGTTGTAGTATGGAGTTGACACCTAGTTATTTCTGTAGTTTTTTCTCTTGAAACCATATACTTCCGCATGATCTCATTCTTCAAATAATGATCTCGTTGTACTAGTATTTTAGACCTACTAGTATTTTAGATTAGAAGTAGGTTGTCGTATGGAGTGGATACCTGGTTTTATCTGTAGTTTTTGTTCATTAAAACAATATACGTTCAGCATGATGTAAGGTAGTGCATTAATTCTCCTGTTCTGATTTTCCGCCAAATTCTCACTGCTCCTCAATCCAGGCTATGATGATACAAAGAGGTAAGTATGCCTTCGGGGGTTTTCTAGGGATTTTCACAATGGATTTAGGGATTTTTATTTCCCGCTCAGGGGGTTTTCTGAAAAAGAGTTGGCAAACGTGCGCGGCGTAGAGATCTTCCTCACCTTCAAGACCTACAAGTGTGGCGGGTTTGTCTACTCGGTAGCGCCTGGGAGCTTCCAATGGCATCGTCACCATCTTCCCAGTAATTAGTACGTAATGATCGCCACTAACCCAACAAAAAATCCTTGAACAATTTTAGGGTACTCCGTCAAAAACCATAATGGGGCAGCTTCATCTTTATCTCGTATTGACGTTCCAGGTGTATCGCCTCACTTATTTCAAATAGACGGATAACTGAATGCATTCGGCCCTCAAGATTATGGATCACACCTGATGTCAAGGAGACAGTGGCCAGAAATATACTCCTCACACAAAGAAACCCAAACTGTTGAACATGAATAACGCAGCCCCACAAAAAATAGCCATGATCCGTAAAGTAGACTAGGGTATCCCTATGTATTTTTCGAAGCTGAATTCGAATCCAAGGTCCCAAAACTCCCCTGACCCCCAAAATTTTGAGCTATGGCCATAAAACTACCCTTAAATTGATGTTAGAACCTTCTTTTCGAGTCATGAGATTGGGATGAACTACGACATCTTTGTAAGTGAATTTCGACATTTTTTTAACTTCAGACGAGGAGAGTACTTGGGGAAACTACCACCCCCCGCTTTTTTGTTTTTTAAAATCCCTAAAAACCTCAAAAAAAAGTCGAAGCGGCCTAAATTTGGACTCTTTTTGAAGAACCTTCCATGAGGAATCGAATGAGCCCTTCCCCAGGTTCGTAGCTCAAACCATTCCCGATATACGGCCTGATTTATGGTGCCAACATTATCATTTTTTTGGTTTATTATTGTTTATGTTTTCATCGCAGTACCTAGTGATGTAGTGATGTACTAATGTCGATACTGGAGTGAACTCCTAAAAGGCTTTGTAGCCGATACACGGGTTGAAGCATTTTGATAACCATAAGTAGCGCTGCAAATTCTTTCACTGGGGTTTATTATTCAATTGGCTTGCGTTCATGATTTGAATTTCTACTAAGCTTTGGAGTGTGCGTGTTTCACAGGTGATAGAGTGATTATTGAATTTCAGGATGCACACCAATATGATCAACTGAACAATCCAAATAGGTATTTTGGTTCAGAACAGATTTACGTGCTCTATGCATATCTCCTGAAATTCAATAATCGCTCTATCACCTGACAAATATTAAAAAAGTGAAATTTATTTCATTAAAAAAGATCATTATCGAACTTGTACGAGGTCGGTTACTTGGTCAATTGATGAAATTCGACACTTTTTTGGAAACTAGAGTTCCTGGCGGTTCTAATGGTGTATAATAAAGTTATTTTATGACCACATTGTCGTACGTAATTGTGGGTTACATAAAACCGTTCTGAGAAGCGCGGGGTCTGTGGGTACCCAACCCCCTTAATACACTTTTGACAGTCCGTTTACATGGAATAGGGTCGTTAACACTAGAAAAAAACCTTAAATCGTCAATAACTCAGTTCATTAGTAACAAAGTGATAAGGTACCTACCTAGTTTTATTCGTCCACATAATAATCGCCCCCCGCTCATTTCGGTTCGCTATCGATTCGCACGTCAATCAATTTAAATGCTGACGTTTTTATGTTCGATCCAATTATTTCCCTCGGTATTTCATTCTGCCGTTTTCAATTCATGGAAATTAAGGTTAATCGATCGAAATGGCTCGGGTGCTCTACTTTTATCATCGTTCCATTTTCCCACGTCGCTGAAGGTTTTTCGGAATGTAGACAAACCAGCTTAACTGTGCTATAACGCAGAGTCTTAGCTAATTACCATGACTTCAAATATTCTTAAACGTTAAGCAAATGTTTTTTTTTTTATTTATTTTCGGTCAACATGACAGAACGCCTGAAAACAAAGCTGTACTTAACAGTTATGTGAAAAAACTTGAAAATCTTACTCTCTATACAAGGTCACTAAGTATTTGAAACGGCCTCAAACTCGCTCTCCCCCAATCAGAAAGGATGACGGTTCTTGGGCCAGAAGTAGTCAAGATAAAGCGCGGATTTTCGCGAACCACCTCTGTGAAACGTTCCAACCGCTACCTCAACTAACCTTCGAAGAAAATACTGCGTAGGTATGTAGAAAAAATAGACGAACTGGAAATTGAGCCAGTCTTACTAAAAGAAATTAAGGAAGAAATAAATAAAAACATCCAAGCCAAAAAGGCACCTGGCTACGATTTGATAACAGGTCGAATCGTCAAGGAACTCCCGGAAAAGGCAGTGCGGAAACTTCTGCACATTATTAGTGCTGCGTTTAGATTAAAGCATGTACCATCCCAGTGGAAATTGGCTGAGGTGATTATCATACCCAAACCAGGGAAGCTGTTATATGAGAAGACAGGGTATCGATCAATTTCGTTGCTTCCCGTCCTGTCGAAACTATTTGAAAAATTGTTGTTAAAAATTCTTAAACCAATAGTCGAAGATAGGAATTTGATCCCAGATCACCAATTCGGTTTTAGGCAACGCCACTCAACAATCGATCAAGTCCATCGAATCACTAACGTGATTGAAAGAGCGCTTGAAGGCAAGCAAGTATGCGCTGGCTTATTCCTAGACGTGGCTCAAGCATTGGACAAATTTTGGCACCCCGGACTTCGTTTCAGAATTAACAGGGATCTTCCAAGACAGTTCTACTTACTCCTGACGTTCTACCTTGAAAATAAGCACTTCAGGGTGAAGCAGGGCGACCATTACTCCAGCCTAAGGCCTATTAAAGGAGGTGTTCCGCAGGGAAGCGTCCTAGGGGAAGCGTCCAGTACTGTACCTGATATACACTCGGGATTTACCCCAGCAAGATGATACAATGACAGCCATACTCTCTACTGGACATGAAGTAGACGACGGAACCCAAAAACTACAAGAGGCCGTCAACAAAGTTACAAACTGGGCCAAGAAATTGAGAATGAAGCTGAACAAGTCCAAGTCAGTTCACATTAACTTCACCAACCGAAAAATCACAGCCCCAGATCAGTTCTTACTCTTAGTTACTTACTACTAAGAAGTTAACAAGTTACTTGTGTTAAACTCGAACAAAGTCCCATACTCTGACATTGTGAAATATCAGGGTATGACTCTCGATTCAAAATTGGTGTGGAATCGTCACATCGAGAAGAAAAAGGAGGAACTGAAGATTATATACAGGAAAATGTATTGGCTGCTGAGAGCGGAATCCCGTCTTTCAATTCACATTAAACTGCCTGCATACAAACAGATTTTACGCCCTATTTGCACATACGGGATTCAACTGTGGGGCTGTGCCAAAAAGACTAACGTAAAGAAAATACAAACTTGTCAGAACAAAATCCTGAGAAGTATAGTCGGTGCCCCCATGTATTTGTGAAATGATGACATTCATCGTGACCTATGGATGGAAACAGTCAACGAAATCATCATAAAATACGCCCAGAAGCACGAAAAACGCCTCCACCAGATCTTGAAAATTAGACTTTGTAATCCTCGTGGATTTTCCACTGAGGAATTGTTTGATTTAGCCAATGTTTTTAAAATACGGCAATTATTCATAAAAAAAGTATTATTATATTTTTATAAATTTCCTAATATAATTACTGATTTATGCGTCCATAATTACCCCACCCGCTATAAATTGGGAGGAAATGTTAAATCACCACATCTCTCATGACTAGAAGTCCCCTTTATGCCCTGTACTCGCTCCAGAGATGGGCGTTAATCGATTAACGAAAACTTTGGCGATTACAGATACGAATAACGAATAACGATTAATTTGTTTTTCGAAGTCTCAGAAGTGAGAATCTTCTAAGAATCCAAGAATCTTCGTTGTTGAGTGAAATTTATAGGGAACTTATGTTTTTCGTTGTCAATTTTTTTTTTTGCATAAGCCCTTGCGGGGAATGAGAGAAAAGTAAATTTGACAGTTTAACCATACTTCGCTCTTGAAATTGGAATGTCCAATCCAGGACACATTCCAATCAATCAAGCGTCCAAATTTACAACATACATCGAAAACGATACCCCACACAACTTTGTTCTCAAATCCCAATTTTTGCGCCCATTTTTCTCTTCGAAACTTTGTCAAAACCGTTAAGTTTCCATAATCATTATTCATAATGTTATGTATAACTATAACTGCTATTCCTTTCAAGTGGCATAACACACTTTTACATTAGGCTAGAATGGTCAAACTTCACAAGTTGCCATTTGGATCGATTTCACAAAGAAAAACTACTAGGTATGCCCACACGATTACCAAAAAGAGTTTCAGTTATCCTGGTTCTCCCAATACTTTTCTTTTCTTGAATATCTAATTTTGTCTTGCGAATTCGCTAAAATTAGTTGTGAACTACGTTCAATAATATCTTTTCCCATAGGTAGTCGGTTGAGATAACATAGCAAATCGAACATTCAATAATAATGGTACCTACCTGTGATTACATAAAATTGGAACCAAAAGTACCTACTAATTTAAAACCAAGAAGTTAAAATATGGAAACATCGTTTGAGTTCAAATCTTAATTTATACTTATCCAAAAATATGATTTTTTGTACAATCATTTTCTATTTTATTGTTCATTTATGAGCTATGCCTGCTTCTGACTTTGTGTAATATGCAGATTTTTTTCAGGGTTAATTATAAAAGTCAATTTTTATTATTTAAATTCAGGCAGAAGACCGTCTGCGACGAACATCAAAAAATAAATATCAACGGCATGGACCATTGTAATCGGCAAAAGTCATCGATTACGAATACTTTTGGCGATTAAAAAAGTATTCGAAAAAATAATCGCATCGCGCGAATACAAAAGTAATTGATTACTCTCGTTATTCGAGTACTTTTAAGAATACTTTTGTAATCTCAAAAGTAATCGTAAAAGTATCCGTTAATCAAGGATGCCCATGTCTGACGTGCTTCATAGATCACTTTCGCCGTCGTTCATCACAGTCTCCGGGTTCATTCACAAGGTCGAATTATAAAAAAAAATCTTCTCTTGGGTGATTGAACTAGGTTACCCGCAAGCAGAACAGGTGATCAAAAGTGAATAAGTTTAAATAATTTAAACTTATTAATGTGAAAAATTACAGTTTAATCCCCCCCCCCCCATTCGAAAGCTAATATTACTTTCTTTCTTTTTCTCTATTGCTCCTTTTCCAACATCTTCTTATGTTATTCATAAATCTTAGTTTATAAGAAAAAATATTGTAAATGTCGGTTAGTAATTATTACTATTAATGGTTACCATGAGAGGTGTGACAATTTAGTTCAACGTTAATTTATTTATGGAATAACGGGTATTTGCCTACTGTTGCACAATATATTGGAAATCATGGTATTTTGTATTTTAAGGGAGATAAAAAACATTTATTGATTATTATATGGGGTGGAATGTTGGGTTAGTTGGGATTTGTGAAAAGTATAAATTGATATGCCATTTTGTATTTTAATGTTGTCAACTTCATCAAGTATTCTATTTTTTGTTTATTTTTACAGATGTTAAATTGATAACTTTGCAGTTTCTTTTTTCTAATAAATTATTCTCTCTCTCTCTCTCTCTCTCTCTCTCTCTCTCTCTCTCTCTCTCTCTCTCTCTCTAAAATGAACTACCAACGAATTTGTTTTGCTTAGTATATGCACAGTATATTGGAAAATTTCATTTTTATTTTTTTTTTTTTTGTATAGTTAAATATAAGATTTCAGCCTGATTTATAACTGTAATGATAAATTAGGAAGAGCGGACCAACATAGGTCCAATAATTAAACTCTCTCTCTCTCTCTCTCTCTCTCTCTCTCTCTCTCTCTCTCTCTCTCTCTCTCTCTCTCTCTCTCTCTCTCTCTCTCTCTCTCTCTCTCTCTCTCTCTCTCTCTCTCTCTCTCTCTCTCTCTTTTCAATGTAAACCCATATTTTTTTGATCTTGGTAAGTCTGTTAATAGTTTCAAGAATGAATATAAAAAACATCCGTTAGAATTATATGCTGAAAAGTAAAAGTAAAAATAATCGAATAAAGCGATGGAGAAATTCTTAATTTATTTTGTTGTCAACAACATCAATTGGATTTAAGTATGTTAAAAAGGTCTAATATATTAAGTTGTGCTAATATTGTTTGTGCATTTTAATATCATACTTAGTAGTTGTTATATATCATAAATTGTGTTGATTGTACGAGGAATATATATGTAATTTGTACAGGGAGGTTGGAAGAGGTCTAAATCCCTCCCTGTTTGTTTAACCCTAAAATGACAACCTTATTCATTCAGCTTAATCTGAAAACAGGGGTCCCCTGGACCCCACACCTATTATTTTATTTCTTTTAATTTTCTTTTTAATTAATTTAATTAATTAAATTTTTAATTTTTTTTTTCTAGTTGTTATTGCGACCAACTAAGTCTGATTTTCCACTCTATGGGATTGAAGAAAAAAAACGAAACAAAAAAAATGTTGGTGAAATATTTTATTTTTTTCTTAACAGTAAACAAATGGAAACTTTGAATATGCTCGAAACTCTTTTATCTTCATACATTATTTGCAAAAAACAAAATTCTACATGCTTGTCAAAAAAACAAGACATTAATACTTCAAAAGTCAAATACTTTCTGAATCAAAATCAAAAAACGGATCATCAAAATCGTGAAAAATGTCCGAGCACGAGAGTTTTGACTATTCGCTACATTCATATCATTTCGCCGAACAATGTTTCGCACATTGGTCTTTTACATTCTTGACACAGTCTTCTGGTTTTTTTGTCTTCTTCCCTCTTACAGAAAGCAGATCGCTGTTTCTTATCAAGCATTATTTTTTCATTTGAAGTTGAAGCAATGTCAGTGGTTCCTCCCAAAATCTGCCGAATGATATGTTTGAGAGGCGTTGGTATGGTTAAATAAATACCGTCAATCAATCAATCAAATCTCTCTCATCTCAGGTAATTCCATTCACTCCAGTATGTAAACTGTCACAACGAATCTTCAGGAAGTTTGACCAATTACCTCAACATCTTTCATCTCCTTGGCAGTGTATTTTTTATTTCCGATATTATATTATGCATTTTAGCGATTGTGGTCGCTAAAAACGTGGAGAACGTGTTGTAATCACGTCGCTCGGGCGGCGCACAGGCGCACCTTCGTCGGGTTCTCGGGATTCGCGAGAAAAGTCCCGTTGTCGTCCCCCCCACCCCTCCCGCGCCTCGTCGTCGAACGACGTCGAAACCCCGACGTCCGCGACGGGCCCCGGCGGGAGAGAAAGGAGGAGAAGGAGCGCGGCCGCCCCCCCATCGCCGGCGCGAGAAAGAGAGAGGATGGGAGGACGGCGAGAGGGAAAGAGAGGACGAGGCCCGCGGCGCCTGGAGGGGGGCGGTTGGCTGCACTGGGCGCCCCGAGCCTCGTGCCAGTAGGGGCGATCTTCTCTGTGCCGTCATGTACGGGCCAATCCGCCATGGCCGCCAACCACGCACTTCGCAGCTCCCGCTTATAATCCGCTTTACAGGTATTTATACGTCTTATTATTACTTAAAATTACGTTTATAACGTCCCTACAACGCTTCCCCTTCGATTGACGACATTTTCCGTCGATTTCCTAGGAGTTACGTGTTCGTTTTCGTCCATAAAAGCCGACCGACCGACGGTTTCGTGTTCGATTCCGCCGAGCCCTCCCTTCCCCTCTGAAGCAATGGCGGACGGTTCCTTCGACCAATTTCCTCGACCTCGTCTCCGTGTCGTCCTCCGCCCTCGTCTCGCCCACATATTCCGTCGTCGACGATGAAAATCGTCCGGAAAAATCCACCGAAATCGGTTCTCCATCAGAAACAACACCAATTCAAAACATCATAACCTGCTCCGTCGTTACCTCGTTTCACAACATTTTGAAAAAAACCACATTTCTACAAAACTTACCCAACTCAACACCTCATCTATATTTCTCCCGTGTTCTAAGCAATAACGAGTTCTTCGTGGTCCATCTCGTATACACATTTCAACCAAAATGTAGGAGATGTTGATACATCGAAGGTAAACGTGATCCCACTCATGAAGAGCATACAGATATTTGGTTTGTAATTACGTACATGCCTTCTTATATGCTAAACGTGAATGGTTCTATAGAATTCCCTGTTGCTCATCTTTTCAACTGCATTTCACGAGAACTTGGTGTAGGTAATTGTAGGTATGAACCTCACCTACATGATAGGAGCATACTGATATTCAGTATGTAGTTTCATACCTACCTATATGCTGAATGTGACGGGTTCTTGTAGAATCTCGTGGTATATCTTGTAAACTGCATTTCAGGATAATTCGGGATAGTTAGTTGTAGGTATGAACCTGACCTACTTGAAAGGAGCATACTGATATTCAGTATGTAGTTTCATACCTACCTATATGCTGAATGTGACGGTTTCTAGTAGAATCTCGTGGTCTGTCTTGTGAACTGCATTTCAGGAAAATTCGGGATAGTTAGTTGTAGGTATGAACCTTACCTACTTGAAAGGAGCATACTGATGTCCAGTATGTAGTTTCATACCTACCTATATGCTGAATGTGACGGGTTCTTGAAGAATTTCGTGGTCTGTCTTGTAAACTGCATTTCAGATAAATTGGGAATAGTTAGTTGTAGGTATGAACCTTGACCTACTTGAAAGGAGCATACTGATATCCAGTATGTAGTTTCATACCTACCTACATGCTGAATGTGACGGGTTCTTGTAGAATCTCGTGGTCTGTCTTGTAAACTGCATTTCAGGATAATTGGGAATATTTAGTTGTAGGTATGAACCTTACCTACTTGAAAGGATCATACTGATATTCAGTATGTAGTTTCATACCTACCTATATGCTGAATGTGACGGGTTCTTGAAGAATTTCGTGGTCTGTCTTGTAAACTGCATTTCAGGAGAATTCGGGATAGTTAGTTGTAGGTATGAACCTGACCTACTTGAAAGGAGCATACTGATATTCAGTATGTAGTTTCATACCTACCTACCTATATGCTGAATGTGACGGGTTCTTGTAGAATCTGGTGGTATATCTTGTAAACTGCATTTCAGGATAATTCGGGATAGTTAGTTGTAGGTGTGAACCTCACCTACTTGAAAGGAGCATACTGATATTCAGTATGTAGTTTCATACCTACTTATATGCTGAATGTGACGGGTTCTTGAAGAATTTCGTGGTCTGTCTTGTAAACTGCTTTTCAGGAAAATTCGGAATAGTTAGTTGTAGGTATGAACCTTACCTACTTGAAAAGAGGATACTGATATTCAGTATGTAGTTTCATACCTACCTAAATAAAATGAAAATATTACAGTATTAATGTGCACTGAATGTGACAACGGAATGGCTGTAGAGCTTGAAAATTAAATTTAAGTGCCTTAAATTGTACTTGTAAACTGCATTTCAGGATAATTGATCAATTTAATAGTTAGTTGTAGGTATGAACCTGACCTACTTGAAAGGATCATGAACCTCACCTCGTGGTCTGTCTTGTAAACTGCATTTCAGAAAAATTGGAATAGTTAGTTGTAGGTATGAACTTGACCTACTTGAAAGGAGCACACTGATATTCAGTATGTAGTTTCATACCTACCTATATGCTGAATGTGACGGGTTCTTGAAGAATTTCGTGTCTGTCTTGTAAACTGCATTTCAGAAAAATTGGGAATAGTTAGTTGTAGGTATGAACTTGACCTACTTGAAAGGAGCATACTGATATTCAGTATGTAGTTTCATACCTACCTATATGCTGAATGTGACGGGTTCTTGAAGAATTTCGTGGTCTGTCTTGTAAACTGCATTTCAGGATAAGTGGGAATAGTTAGTTGTAGTTATGAACCTTACCTACTTGAAAGGAGCATACTGATATTCAGTATGTAGTTTCATACCTACCTACATGCTGAATGTGACGGGTTCTTGAAGAATTTCGTGTCTGTCTTGTAAACTGCATTTCAGGATAATTGGGAATAGTTAGTTGTAGGTATGAACCTGACCTACTTGAAAGGATCATACTGATATTCAGTATGTAGTTTCATACCTACCTACATGCTGAATGTGACGGGTTCTTGAAGAATTTCGTGTCTGTCTTGTGAACTGCATTTCAGGAAAATTCGGGATAGTTAGTTGTAGGTATGAACCTGACCTACTTGAAAGGATCATACTGATATTCAGTATGTAGTTTCATACCTACCTACATGCTGAATGTGACGGGTTCTTGAAGAATTTCGTGGTCTGTCTTGTAAACTGCATTTCAGGATAATTGGGAATATTTAGTTGTAGGTGTGAACCTTACCTACTTGAAAGCAGCACACAAAGTAACATTTGCAAAATTTTACCAGGGAGTGATCTGAAGTTTCACCTATTTTCCCCTGACTAACACTGGTTGTGTGATGTCTCATCCGGCTATGTTTCGATTTTTCTTCGTCCTGTTGGTAGTTAGCTCGTGCCCTCCTATGATATCATCCTTCAAAATTCACTTCACTTTAAATAAGAACAGTTTATTGGGAAAACTCCTATTTGATCAATTTCACCTGCCTGGAGTTTCAAGCCCTACTCACTTGGTCAATTCAATTCTTCGAAGAAAAAAGTCGCATAGTTACATGATATTGAGGAATGGAATAGTTCTTTCGTTAATTTATGGTGTTGCCAAGAATCTGATAACAATGGTATAGGTACCTAATTCTGTTAGAAAAGGTTCTCCATTACCTACCACTGTAAATCTTACACAGCAAAAGTGATCGAATGGCAATTGATAACATTTACATGCACCAGTGGGAGTACATTCATAATCCATCTCGTGTTTGGTGGTTGAGTTCAAATGCCATTTGGTCACATGAAACTCTTTGGGTCAGGCAGGTAAAATTTATTTTCAAGTATTTTTTACACATCGGTTGGAAGATAACGTTCCTAGCAACAGCACACAGTAGACAACGTTCCTTAGCACCGTAATGACTAAAAAAGCTCATTTTTAAGAAAATGTTACTTGGTCTCTTTTACCTGGAACCCCACCATACCCTTATAATGTAATTTCATATATAGCTATCGGCTCAATGTGCAGGATTCTAGAGAATTCCTTGTTGCCCATCATGTAAACTCCATTTCAACTAAATTTAAAATTGATAGTTGAAGTTATGAAACTACTTGAAGGGAGCAAAAAGATGATTAGCATGTCCGTTATATGCGCATCTACCTTTTGTTGTGTTAACTCTATTTTTTCGTCGCTTCTTTCAATAGCATAACATCCGTCCAACTTTGCAGTCGCGTATATCCAAAATTCGTGTGTGAATACCACATGCATTCTGATAATTTTGCATTCGAGCTGAAAAGAGTGGAGCTCATCAAGGTCTTGCCCCGACTGTGCTATGGCGCGAAGTGTGGTTGAGGAAAAGTGCCACGGAGTTACTCCAGTTGGTCATCTCATCAGGAGTGCTTTGTGGCATCACCACCCCATTTCTGTTATGAACCTTACCCTTCTCTGTCTCTCATCCTTGCATTAGGCGTGCGCACATTAGCCGTGCAGCATGCAGGGTGCGTTCAGAGCGCTGAGGGTCGAGGCACACTAGGAGGCAGGATGGAGGGTTGTGCCTGAGGGAGGATGACTTGGCTAGATGCTGTTCGAACTTTTGCTATTTGTATTTTTGGGTCAACTCCTTAGCGGTTTTAGAGGGTGTCCACCATTTCTGCGCCTCAAAATTAAATTTCTACATGAAATCGTTTTGGAATCTCAGCGTTGCAGTTTTCTTCTGTTTATAAACCATTTGATACTTGGGAAACAATTTTCTGGATTTCATAGTTTTCCTAATGCACCTTATGAACTTTTGTTCCTTTTATTATCGGGGTTCCTCGTTAGCGGTTTTTGAACGTGCTTCACGTTTGTTTGCCAACAAACTGGCAGTTTTCTTTGGAATCGATGCAGAATCTGGAAGTGGGCCGTACTGCTGGAAAGACCAAGTTGAGATAATGTACCACAGACGACGTCTAATATGCTTCCGTCAGTGATTCCCGTAAATTTTAATCCCGTACAATGAAACACGGATCGCCCATTTAACATTCTCCAATTTCAGAAGTATGTCATGGAGGGTTTTCCAAGAGGCTACCGGACTGATGTTGCAACGGATTATGCAAAGGCCTTTGACAAATTGTCCCATCGCCATCTCTTAAGCCCACTGGAGTCGTTGGGTGTGTTTGGGCCGTTCCTTTCCTGGCTTTCGAGCTATCATAGTGAGCGTAGACTGGTGGTCGGAGTGAGGGATGAACTGTCTTCACCTTTCACCGCAACCTCTGGCATCCCCCAGGGCAGCCACATCGGCCCAGTATGCTTCCTACTTGTAATAAATAGTGTGGTCAGGAGTTTCCAACCAAGTATTCAATGTCTGCTTTTTGCTGATGACCTGAATCTATTCTGCCATGTGAGGTCTGTTGATGACTGTGGCCCTGCAGGGGGCTATTTGTGCTCTGGAGGATTAGTGTACCACAAGCTCTCTCTCTCTCTTTGAACCCATCTAAATATTCTGTCGGCTTGTTCATTATCTGGTACCCCCAGATGAGATGGTACTCACTGAAGGTGCACAGAGCAAACTTGTTCATTCCTTTTGGACTCAACTTGGAAACAACATCTTTCACATTTTTTGGAAACAACTTCTTTCACATTTTGTTGACCCACCTTGGATGATGGGCAGGGTCTTCTTCAAATTTCAACGTCTTGACTGCAGTCATGCCAGACATAAGTAATGTGTACGAGGAGATAATAGTTGATTTAGGTGAGTAACAACTGTTGGTCATTAGATTGTAATAAACAGTGATGAGTGTTTTGAGGTATTTACACTTCTTGCTCCTTTTCGATTGTTGTTGTTGGAATTGTCAAAAATTTCCTTCAAATGAAAAGAATTGGGCCGATTCTCAAAATTTTGAATCGATTCTTCGTTTCTTGGGGGGAAAAAAGAACGTCAGATAACGTCAGCTTACCAACAATGATGGATTCTTCTTGACTAGTGAATCTTTTCAGTAAATGATTAAGGTTGATTGGCCATTCCAGTCTTGCTTGGTGCTGCTTTTGTTTTATCACTACGGTTCGTCTATCTGAGTATAAAGAAATGGCCAGATAGTGGTCTGGATAGTGCGTCACAAATTCAGGAAATCCCCTGTCAAGACACCTTAATGCGTGCATTGTTATCATTATGTTTGGTTGAGATCGCTATTCTTCTAATCAAGCCCAAGTTGGGAAATTAATTATGGGTGAGTTCCATACAATAACAGTGTCCATTAGGCTAAGGGGCCCGAGGAAACACGTACGAGGACTTGGACTGGCGGACGGAGCAGCAATTTGGCTACCAGAAGAATGAAATCTCACACACACACACACACACACAGTCAGGAAAAAAAGAAAATCAGATAGTTTGGCAAAATCAATTTAGATTTTTGGCATATTATCAAACTGAAAATTGTGGCAAAGTAATTTGAACCTTTGGCACAAATCAATTTAAATATTTTTGGCATCTCAATTTAAACTTTTGGCGACTCAATTTCAACTTTCGGTATACCAATTCGAGCTTTTGGCATATCAATTTATACTTTTCACAACCCCAACTGATCCAACATTCCACCCCACATAATGATCAATAACCGTTTTTTTCTCTCTTTCTCATTATGGGTGAATTCGTTCGGTACTTGTGAATCCACACGCCTTCGTATTCTTAGTTGGGATGTGACTAACTCCATATGTTGTACTTTCGCAACCCAAGATGTTGCGAGTGTTTTTGATATATTTCGGCTGAATCTTCGCGGGGCCGAAGCCGGTCGTGCTGTTGGAAACGTTTTGTCTAACGAGGTCGACGAACTTCCTCGTGTGTCGTCAAGTTGGAGTTCAGTTGTGAGACCAACGGCGCCCTCTCCCCACCTCACCTCCTCATCCGCCCGTCAATCGCCCCAGAAATTCACTAAAATGAATTCCATACAATAGCTAAATGAAACACTGCCAATTCATACACATTGAGAAAAATGAACCCATCGAACACTTACACTTTTTTTTAAATTTAAATATAACTTTATTATTTAATAAAATATTACAGTTTGGTTCATTTTTTTTGCCTATAGTAGGCAAGCCTAATTTACAAGATATTTGTAATAAGGTGTAACCCATTGGCTGTCCTTAACCAGTAAATGTGTAGTACAAGCGGAAATGAATTGAGGAGTAGAATACATTTTTATAGGAGCTAATAGATATTAGTATACAGGGTGGCCAAAATTTAATGGAACAGGCATTTATCTCCGTAATTTCCGAGCCTCAAAAAAAAAAAAAATTCAAATGATAACTTTACTAATTTTTAACAAGGAATTCAAATATCACAATTTCGCGCGTTGCGCACGTGCTCAAATGGGCGATTTGCGCATAAACTTTGTTATTTCAAATGGGAACCCACATTTTTTATTGCAGATTCGGATTCTACTCAAAATTTCATGAAAATTTGACCCCTCAACCAACTCTCTTGATCGCGCGTAACCGGTTCAACACGAAGTTTCGCAACCCCGAATTTGTCAGATAGTTGATGATGGTTATTTGTAAAGTGTGGCATATGAATGTTCATTGTTTTTTAACGATGATTCACGTGATGCTGTCCGTTATGTGATTTGACTTAATTTTTGTGGAATAATGACCAAAATTTGTTTATTTGGCGTGAAAAATTATAATTTATTCCTACTTTCAACTCTCAGATTAAGATGATTTTTCACTTGATCACATCACTCAACCAGACCTTGAAAATCAATCCCCGTAACAATTAGTTACAACAGGGCCCTAGAATAAAAGAAAAACGGATGCGAAATAAACAAATTTTTGTCATTATTCCACAAAAATGAAGTCACATCACAAAACGGATAGCGTCACGTGAATCATCGTTAAAAAACAATGATCATTCATGTGCCAATTTACAGTTCCCATCGTCCACTGTTTTGATAATTGAATCCCTTGTTAAAATTGGTTGAGAACAGATTTAATGCTCATGCATTATCTCCTGAAATTCAATAATCAATTTGTGCTCTATCCTGTGAAACACGCAACTTCGAAAACAAAAAAATCATGACCGCAAGCCAATTGAATAATAAACCCCAGTGGAAGAATACTTATTTACCCCAGTAAAATATTGAATAATATTTACCTATATATTATCAAAATTTCATGCAATCAGAATGCTTCAGCCCGTGTAAATGGCTTTGTCTTATCCACGGCTATCACTCCAGTATCCACATTCACTACAACTCGACGTCAAATCACTAAAAACAAACAATAATAAACCATAAAATGCATTGTCTTTTAACCATATGAATCACGTGAATCATCGTGTGATTTGACTTAATTTTTGGGAATAATGACCAATTGTATTTCTTCAAAAGGTATAAATTTATTCCGCTTCGACTTGTCAACTCTCAGATTAAGGTTTTTAGATGATTTTTCACTTTGACACCCTTAGGGCACTTAAATTTTTTAAATTACTCTCAACCAATTGGGGCGTCGTCGGACCAAGATGGATTTTTCCTGAAAATTTCAGATCTTTTGCTCCAATTTCGGAGAAATCGTGCGTACGGCGGACGGACGGAAAATTTTTTATTGCAGATTCGGATTCTAATGTTTGTCCCTTTGAAACGTAAACCATGAAATTTTCAGGGGGGTTAGAAAGCGTTAAAAAACAATGAACATTTTTGAGTCAAATTTTTTGTTAAAAACAATGGTTTATTATTGAATAATATTTGAAACCAAAAATTATGGAGTTATCATTTGCATGTTTTTTTAGGCTCGGAAATTACGGATATAAATATCTGGTCCATTAAATTTTGGCCACCCTGTAGAATAGATACAGAGTGATATAAACGTTGACAGAATCTGGAGTCAGTTCTCTCCTTCGTTTTAGCCGGGTCTTACACTCTTGTTAATTCGGCTCTCCTGGGACCTCCCTAATATTGGCTGGGATCCCTATATAGTTATCACTTATCAAACTTGACTGACTTCGTATCATAGTTATCAAAGTGACTTCATTTTCCTAACTAAGTAGTGGCAAAGCAGCATATTTTGTGATATTGTTGGCTACCCGTGAAACCTCAACTTTGGCAGAAGCGCCCTAAGGTTTTATTTATTTGATTGGTTCACTGTATCGACGAATACGAATTGAATTATGTATTTCCATAGTCGTTCATTGAGCATGTACGCATTCATTTGAAATACAGCCTCCATCAGTTGTCTGCACAACCGTTAACATCTTCCTTGGGTTCACCTTAACAACGAGCATGTTTCCAAGACATAATGACATAAATAGTGGACAATTCTTCAAGATCTAAAACCATTTCAGATACACCTGAACAGTCGAGATATAAATTACTTCAGCGGTTCCCAAATGATGGTCCTCGAGGTATGGCTGAGGGGTCCGCAAGATATACTGTAAGTTGTAAAGAGCTGTAAGTTCCGAGGAAACTGACTTGAGTGAAGATTCCAAAATGAATTTAAAGAACGTGAAATGCGGCGGTCTGCTCTCTCGAAATTAATTTCCCTTGATCATCCTCCTATTTTCGCCGTTAGGGTTTACGACCTCCTCTGGTCGGATCCTTTGTTCGTTATTCAGAGAGAATCCCCTGTCGCTTGCAGTTTTAGAAATGGCTCGTTTTATCATTCCACTCTAAACGGTTCGATCGGGCAACAGAATTCGCTGATGCCAGCAAAGTTACTGTCTAGCGCCTTTGCTCTGCGGGCACTTTTGATTTGTAGAAAGTGTGTGTACGAATGAAATACGAACCCTGATAAATGTGATTTCGAGGCGCATCATCCGGAATCGAGTTGCATTCGAGTTTATCTCTTTTGTAATTTCGATCTCGGTATTGGATTACCGACTCCAGTTTTCCTATAAACGGATATGTTGCCCTCCTAGCTGTCCCATGAACGTTCCTAAATGAAACACATATTTTCAAGTAATAGAAGGTTCATTCTCATATTATTTGATCTTTTGGCTTTCTTGGTTCACATAAGATGGCTTAAAAAAATTCGGCTTTTTGAACCAAATTTGATGGGAAAATTAGTTCAGATATTCAAAACAGTAAAAGTGAGTGCCGGTTGTCAGGGAAAAACTCACAAAACATGAGATTGGGATGAACTACGACATCTTTTCAAGTGAATTTTCACATTTTTTTTAAGCTTCAGACAAGGGAAACTATCTCCCTGTTAATCACCCGCCCCTTCCCCGTCACCTTCTCTTAGGGGTTGAAATTTGAGTTCTCACGCCAAGTCGAGTGGGGTATAGATTTCCATGTTTTTGAGGTCTCTGAGATCGAATTTGAACTTCCAAGATCCTGTAGGCACCCCTTAACTCCTCGATCCCCCTCCTCCTAGGGGTTGAAATTTGATTTTTCGTCGTATAAGGTAAGGATTTCTGTGTTCGATAAAATTGAATATGATTTTTGAAAAGCCTTTAAAACTTTGTTGGGCCGCTATGACTTTTAATTCTTTTGCATTTTATCCTCTTTTCTTGTGATATCTCTGTGATATTTGAAAGAATTAAAGGTCATTGGAGGAGACCCCAACAAAGTTTGAAAGCCTTTTCAAAAATCATATTTCGACTCGCCGCGAAAAATCAAATTTCAACCCCTAGGAGGGGGTGATTAAGGGAAGAAGAGGTGTCTACGGACTCTTGGAAGTTCAAATTCGACCTCAGGAACCCCAAACACATAGAAATCCATACCCCACTCGACTTGACGTGAAAACTCAAATTTCAACCCCTAGGAGGGGGTGATTGAGGGTGCCTACAGGCCCTTAGAACTTCAAATTCGATCTCACGGGCCCCAAAAACATAGAGATCCATACCCCACTCCTTTAAGTGAAGAAATTCACTTAGAAGGATGTCGTAGTTCATCCCAATCTCCTGACTTGAAAAGAATTCTGACAGGAACATAGAAATTGTGGGGGTCAGGATTTTTTTGACGTTATCGAAAAATACATAAGGATACCCTAGTCTAAATTTTGTGGGGCTGTGTTACATGCGCAAGGGGTTTAGATATTTCCTTCTTAAACTATGCGAAATTGTCAACAGAACCAATAGGCAAGTACCTTTTTTTGGAGTTATTTCTTCAAAACCCTTAAACGTTCCCTTAGAGATCGCACTGATCGGGCTTGAGAATGAGGAACATGAAAATAAACGTTTTTTGCAATAGTCATAGTCATAAGTATAAGTTAACAAAAAAAAAAAAAAAAAAAAAAAAATTGTTTTCCCTTCACGCAAATGTGATGTGTGCAGCAGGTCGGTTTGTACTCTTTTAATGTGCTTTAGATCCGTTCCAAAGTGAGTGCGACATTTTCGGTTTATTAGTTTCAAGAATGCAAATTTTCAACGTAAATCAGAATATTTTCCATACAAATTTCCAATGTGTATCGAAATAATTTTTATAAATCTTTTGAATGTAGGTTTATCAAAATATTGTTTATAAACCCCCTCAAATTTTGGTCATTTCACTTTCTGAATCTGCAATGTCCGTCCGCCATGTAGGCCAAGGCCCAAGAATTGCTGCAAAAATTTCGATCTTTTGCACATGAGCTCTTATGACTACGTGGTAATTGAAAGCTACGAGCTCAATTTATCTGGTCTAAGTATTGCTTTTCCCAGTCAAATTAATACTTTTCCCAACCAAATTAATACTTTTCCCATCCAAATTATTTATGTGCTTTAGAACATTCCAAATTAATACTTTATTAGTAAAAAATTGAAAAAAATTAAAACATTTTGCAACGAATAATGAATGTATATATTATTTTCCATACAAATTGTCCAATGTGTATCAAAAATTTTTATAAATTTTTGAATGTAGGTTTATCAAAATATTGTTTATAGTTTATTTTTTGGTCATTTCACTTTCTGAATCTGCAACGTCCATCCGCCATGTAGGCCAAGGCCCAAGAATTGCTGCAAAAATTTCGATCTTTTGCACATGAGCTCTTATGACTACGTGGTAATTGAAAGCTAGGAGGTCAATTTATCTGGTCTAAGAACATCGGAGTTGGACAAACAATGCTGCATGACACCACGATCACTTGTTCAATTGTTTGAAGAATTTCATGTATATTGAAAGTGGACACATAGAGGCTGAGAGTTCATTTATTTATTCATGATAACACGGGCAGAGCGCAGTTATCGCAATAAGCTCACTATTACAATAATACGGACTTAACATGATTAAAATAAATTCATGTAAAAATACGTGGTGGGTTATCAAAAAATTGGAGCAGTAGAACTATCAACGGTCCTCATCGTGTTGAAAATCGATGCGTTGAAGTTGATTGTAAGTCTTGAAGAACGATTGATATTGCAATGTAGGAAGGAAAACAGGAGTTTTTCGTTTGATGAGTGTGGATAGCTTCCATCTTCAAGCGGGTTTCCTCTCTTCGATGCACGAAGAAACTCGTTATCTTTGACAAGATCTTAAAATAGGTTCGACAAGAAGCAAGATAGATCAATACCCCAATAATCTGAACTTCAAACCTGCCGTTGAAATAATCTGGTAACAGCAGATGTATTTATGGTACCAGAGACACAAAATGTATTTTATGTTATAAGAACTACTCCTGAATGGTATCTATACTACAGTTTCAGAATAAGGGAATTGCGTCACTAAAACGATTTATTGTAGGCATTCGAATTAGTTTCCTCTGAATTTCTTCTACAAAAATTTAATACGCATTCTACTTCTGCTTTGTCCTTATTCAAAAGTAACCAGTTGGATGCAAGTGATGACTTTATATGGCGAGATATCCGGAGTGGGGTAAAACAGGGGCCCATGATTGTTCTTGATTTTTATCGACGACTTGGTTTTTAATGTTGTTACAATGGCCAAATATTGATGTTCGCTGAAGATTTGGGCGCCCTACACTGGTCAGGATCAATTACACCTGCCGAGACAGTGCATTCGCTTGAGTAAATCGTTTTATGATCAGACAAGGCTATGTGATGGGCGGGCGATTTTGTGTGAGTCAATCACCGTTTTCTATTGGGAATGAACCCTCTGCAACGTAGAACGAAAGGCTGAAAAACCCCCGTTTGACGTGCATAATCCGTTCTTTCGCACATGGACTCCACTTGAGGAGGTCGTTTTTCTAAAAAGCCCGATCCCCTCACACGTGCATGGGATGCATGGTCCGAAAATTGGTTACAAACGTGATTTTTTCAGGGTATTTACCGACGGTGGACAGTCAATTTCCATCAATTTCGGAGGAAAATTCGAATAGGATAGGTTTCAGATATGTAGGCAAATAATCGCAATTTCTGAACCTAAAAGTGGCCCCCCCAAACCTCACAATGACGCAAGCAATCACACAATATTAAAAAAATAATAAACCTACGTGTTAGATTAGTCAATTTCTCAATATTGAATGTAATAAGTTACTTCATGCTGTTTGACAATAATTGTACCAATTATTAATTACACAGCCCATAAAAATAAAGTCAAGATAGAAGAGGGTATCCCTATGTATTTTTCGATATATCACATAGATATCACAAGAAAAGAGAATAAAATCCGAAAGAATTAAAATTCATTGTAGTTTGAAAGCCTTTTAAAAAATTATATTACATTTCAGCGAACCTGGGAACACACAAATCCTTACCTTATTCGACTTGGCGCGAAAAATCAAATTTCAACCCTTAGGAGGGGGTGATTAAGGGATGAAGAGGTGTATACGGGCTCTTGGAAGTTCAAATTTGATCTCGAGGACCCCAAAAACATCGGAATCCATACCCCACTCGACTTGGCGTGAAAACTCAAATTTCAACCCCTAGCAGGGGGTGGCTGGGGTTGATTAAGGGGGAGGTAGTTTCCCCAAGTACTCTCCTTGCCTAAAGTTAAAAAAAGTAGACTATCAATTATTGATTTTTAAATATTTTGGCTTCTGCACATAAAACAGTTCTGATTCGTGAATTTGAATAAAGTCAGCTCTAGGCTAGTTTTTTCTGGATGTCTATAGATGAGTACTGGATCCATCGTGGCCATGAAGTTTGCCATGGTACAATTTCGTTGCATTTTCATCAAGACTTGTTATTTCGTCTTTCCATTTGATACCACCTATTCACGTGTGAACACTGTCACAACTCTTTTGCGGTTCGTCTTATTTCCTGCCGTATTACCCATTTGATCGGAATCAATATCCCCGTCGTCTGTCGTTATTTCATTTTGAGGTCTCTTTGCTTCGTGGATCTCAATCGCTGGTAGATTCGTTGCCGTAATTGCCGTTAGGGTCGTTTTAATCATTTCTAAGGCTTCCGCGTCCGTCGGGTGTCCTGTTCTTAATTTCACTGCCAAATTTTCTATTTCGTGCAACAATTTTTTCAAATGCAATGATTTGTGATTGTCTGCACCCTGTTTGAAGTTATCCAAGGTTTCAGGATCACAATTTCCACCCATAAATAGATGCGTTTTGGTATTCGATTTGCTGCTGATGTTTTTGTTGACTCGAGTTTGTTCATTGTTTTGCGGTTCGGGTGTGGACCCCCGATTTACGTGGAATCCTCCTGAATTTCCAGGTTCACAATTTTCACCCACGAAATGATGCGTATTTCGGTTGCTGCTGATTAGTTGCTGCTGCGTATTTCGGTTGCACTGTTGGGTTTGTTTGTTGTTTTGAGGTTCTAGCGGAGACCTCTGATTTACGTCGAATCCTGCTGAATTTTCAGGGTCACAATTGTCTCCCACAAATTGATGCGAGTTGGTATTTCGGTTGCTGCTGATGTTTTTGTTGAGTTGATTTTGTTTGTTGTTTTGCAATTTCAGCGGAGACCCCTGAATTCCATTGAATCCTCCAGAATTTTCAGCGTCACAGTTTTCTCCCTCAAATTGATGCATACTGGTATTTTGGTTGCTGCTGATGTTTTTGTTGAGTTGGGTTTGTTTGTTGTTTTGAGGTTTTAGCGTGGAATTCTGGTTTACATCGAATCCTGCAGAATTTTCACTCACAAATTGATGCTTGTTCGAATTTGAGTCTGTGATTTGCTGATAAGTCAAAAATGTCTCTGCCCTAACCTTCAATAGCTTTTGTCGTGCGTATTCTGGGCAAGCTCGATCGCTCGATTTATGTTTCCCCTGGCAATGGAAGCAACACGTTTCCAAAGTACACGTAGCTGGATCATGCTTCTCCATTGTCCCACAGTTATCACATCTTTTCTGTTCGCTTTTACATTTACGCTCGCGATGCCCATACCTGAGACAGAAGCTGCATTGGCTGACAGGAAAAATGAATGGATCGACCTTGCGAATGGCGAGGTACAGTTGCACCCATTTCGGAAGACTTTGACAGTGGAAGGTTATTTTCACTGACGTTGTGGGTTCGAATGCGATCAGACCGTCTCGTTGAACTCGTCGTTTGATTCTTTCAACGCCCAAGATTTTGTGCGGTGCATTCAGATTATTTTCAATCTCCTCTTCAGTCAAGTTCACTGGAATATCCCTCAAAACGCCGATTCGTTTGACCGTTTCTACCGGGATGAACGCTCTCAATTTGTTTCGTGGCGCTACAGAATCAGATAAAAAGCTGTTCGCGGAAGAGGCGCTATTGAACGTTATAGTTACAGTTTTTCTACTTCTGCGCTCTGTTTTGTTCACGTTAGGGATCTGATTGCTCACCAGTAACTTGCCTACCTTCGTATCGTGCAGCGGCGACCCTTCCACATCTTCCACAACTACGACGTACGGCCCTTGAAATGATTCTTGATAAGTCAGCCCAGGTGTTTTACCGTCGTCCATTGCTGCTACCGAATTGCCACGTGGAATGCAACTATTCGCACTTCATCGCGTCAACTTCAAACTCTTTTAAAACAGTACCACCGCAAAACAAAAGCAACTGGAACAATCTGACCCAGTTTCTTCTGTTATATACTTAGACAGCTATTTATAGACGTAATTTCCAAACAGGCATTTCCTTATTTTTAGACTAAGGGGCCACGTATTTCGAATCACCAAGCTCGTCATCTCGATGAATCTTCCTGTTTTTCATATAAATCTATATAATTTTTTCCTACAGTTTAGATTTTCTCGAATCTATGGTCCATCGTTGATGAAAGTTTTCGAGGTTTTGATAATAATTTTTCAAGATGTGATTATTTCTCTATTCGTATAGCTAATTAATGGATTATTCCTTTGAGGTTAATCCTTTATTTGCAATCACAATGATATTTGTGGATTTATTAATTTCATTTTTATTCATGTTTATGAATATGCATTACGAACCACGAAACTTCCTGGTCCCTTTGTGTCTTAAAAGTACAGTTGTTGGTGAATTTATAACAGAAAAACGGCGGAAAATAATTGCGTTAAAACCTCTCTTACTTTCTTTCCTCTTTTGATTATAATTTCTCTCGAAATCGGATTTTGACAGCATGGTCACGGGGGAGCTGGCAACACTGGGCTAGACCACTTCATCTCCCTTCTCCTTGTGTTTACGTGCCGTAACAGCGGCGGGATTCAAGATAAATCACTCAAATCTCAACAAGAGGCGTAAACAAACTGTAGATCGATATCTTTTAAATCATTCATGACTTCTGAGAGTCTCCGCTGAATAATTCATCCTGCACACCTTTGCCCGATAGATTCTGGAGACTCCGTTTAAAAGAGGGCACAGTGAGTGTTCTCTGTAGTTCAAGAATTCTTGGTGTGAGTCCGGTCAGGAGATTGGCCCTGAATTGTGGGTCTGTGTGCTGCACCTCCATCTATCTATCTATCTATCTGTCTATCTATCTATAAATTCGATCAGCAAAAGAGTTTTCCACAAGTGCCTTCGTCGGCCTGCAGGCAAGCTCCCTACAGTGGAAATATGTTGCACTGCCAGTCAAAGATACCTGACCATCCTCCAAGAAGATTACATCCTTGTCAGAAACGAAGATACGATCTCTTTCCTTTGATTACTGGAGAAGATAAATGTCGCTTCACACTCCTTGTCCGTTGTAGATGCAAGGGCTCTGGAGACAGCAGAAGTGCCTTGTGCGTGTACGAGCTGCTCATAGAAAACGCTGCAAATTCTTTCACTGGCTTGCGTTCATGATTTGAATTTCTACTAAGCTTTGGAGAGTGGGTGTTTCACAGGTGATAGAGCGATTATTGAATTTCAGGAGATATGCATAGAGCACGTAAATCTGTTCTCAACCAAAATACCTATTTGGATTTATCAGTTGATCATATTTGTGTGCCTCCTGAAATTCAATAATCGCTCTACCACTTGTGAAACACGCACACTCCAAAGCTTAGTAAAAATTCAAATCATGAACGCAAGCCAATTGAATAATTAACCCCAGTGAAAGAATTTGCAGCGTTTTTTTATAATGGTTTCAGAATGCTTCAACCCGTGTATCGGCTACAAAGCCTTTTAGGAGTTCACTCCAGTATCCACATTACTACATCACTACGTCACTAGGTTACTGCTATCAAAACAAAAACAATTAAAAAAAAAAACCCCCAGTGAAAGAATTTGCAGCGTTTCATGCATATCAGAATGCTTCAACCCGTGTATCGGCTACAAAGCCTTTTAGGAGTTCACTCCAGTATCCACATTACTACATCACAAGGTTACTGATATCAAAACGAAAACAATAATAACCAAAACAAACGTTGGCACCATAAATCGGGCCATACATCGGGAATGGTTTGACCTACGGACCTGGGGAGGGGCTCATTCGATTCCTCGTGGAAAGTTCTTCAAAAATAGTCCAAATTTAGGCAGCCTTGACTTTTTTGAGGTTTTTAGGGATTTTACAAAACATTGACAACCCTTAAAGAGCACTTTAAATTAAGTGAGAGAGCTGGCTTAAGAATTGGGGCGTCGCCGGACCAACATGGATTTTTCCTCAAAATTTCAGCTTTTTTGCTTCAGCCGTTTGAGAGAAATCGTGCGTACGGCACGGACGGACGGAAACATTTTTATTGCAGATTCGGATTCTACACCCTTTGAAACGTGAACCAAGAGCGATTATTATTGAATAATAAACCAAAATTGATCAGCTTCTAATGTAAGAAAAGCGGTGACTGGACTGAATTTGAGAATTTGGGGATCAAGAACCGCAGACATTCAACCTAAGATGTAGATAATCCTATTCATGATTAAGAATGAAAATCATAAATTAAAAATAGATTAAGTATGCTTTTCTGTGAATTTTACCAAAATCTCTTATTCGTTTTTTTGTGTGACCTATCTCACAATTCACGTTTTTTAAAATTATTTTTCTACCATACTCGAAGGCAACTGTAATAATAAATTATACAATTTTCATGATAGTTACAAAAAACAAGTGGATTGTACAAACTTTCATATGAAAAATATGAATTGCAGAACAGTTCATGCAATAAAATTATAGAGAAAATTCCCCCCAAAAAAGGGATTTCCTGAAAATTCACTCAAAAAACAGGTATCGTTTTATAATTCAGGTGAAAAACTTGAATTTCGATTAAATTTGGGAAACATTTGTAAAATTTATCCAAACGGAATTAAATTTTGGGGATATCTCCAACATTGTGAGTTATTGTGGAATTAATTTCCGTTCGTATTCTTATTTATGGATATTAATAAGTCTATCTCTTCATTTATCAGTGGTTGAAGATCCGCACAAATGCGTGCTTACGGATAGTACAATTTTGATGTTCGAATGACTCTAATTTAGGCACAATCACTCGGGAATGTTTATGTCGAAGAATTATGACCCAATAACGTCAAAATGTGACACAATTGACAACCAACGAGATCAGAGTACGAGTTAATCAGCATGAAATTCGAGAACTATCTCGGTTTATCTCCGTTATTTTGAATTGAAACAATTGTATGAATGAGAAAAGGTGATTACGGTGGATGTCACCGAAAGGGACGTCTATACAAACCTGGTTTTGTATATTTAGATTTCTGAGATATCGGGGATTATTTTTAGAACAGGAGCGGATTGGATTGGATAGAGGAGAGTTTGCAATGAACTTCTCAAAATACGAAATATTTGTTATCGCAGTTGGAAAATACGCGGCTGGGGACACCGTCCTCCCTCCCCCCACAATTCACACACTTTTACACTTTACAGTAAACCTTATAAACAAAACTGAATGAGTCATTTGTTTTCTAAACAGATTTTGTAACTCCCAGTTCCAAGGGAAAACATCCTCAGAATCTGAGCTTCCCAACAGTAAAAGCAAAACCATTTTTTATCGCTTGATTTCGGAAGAACGTGGTTTTGTACCTTTTTTAAAGATAGGGAGGTTAAGATGTTTTAAATTTTGTTTTATTGCACCAAGTTATAAACTTATAAACAACATTTTTCTTATATACTGGGTGATTCCCTCGTAGTTTATGAAATGTTTTTGGGTGAAACTAGACCAAAAATGGAGCAAAACGCCGCCACGTGCACTGTTCTATCTCAACAAGTTCCGGAAATAATAAAGTATCATATGATTTTTCAACGATTTTTTCGACGAAACCGCGTGTTTTTCCGTAAAAGCTGTCCAATGTTTTTCAATTTTTAAGTACATTTTCGGATTCAGCATTAAATTTCCAATAAGATGGTGGTACAGGTTACCATAAAAGTCATTAACTTTCCATCGAATGAATAGCTCAAACTTTAACTTATGTAGGAAAGTTACATTTTCTTATTTTTCATTATCTCTCATCAATTTACTAAAAGACCACCCACAAAACTGCAAATTCCATAAAAAGTAGCGCATTTAACCAGCTTTCGAATGATATAGTCACATTTATGATTTTGGTCCGATTTCGTAGAGAAATTCACATTTTAAATCCGAAAAACATGGTGTATTATTTTGGTATGAAAATCAGGTACCTACTTAGTGGATAAATTATAGGTACATTATGATATTCCCATTATCAAAATCTGTATTTTATACAAAACAAACCCTTCAGCGGAAGAGAAAAGAAAGACCAAGGTAGAAATGGTGTGATTCATTGGCCACTTAGGTCGCCTAACTTAACTCCAATGGACTTTCTTGTGTGGGGCTACATGAAAAGTGAAGTGTGCGCTACAGAAGTGACCAGCGTTGAAGTACTACGGGCGAGGATCGTAGAGCCAAATTACAGCAGCATCTGACGTTAGAAGTGACCGTAGGAGCAGTGAGAAAAAGAGCAAGAAGCTGCATTCGAAATAATGGAGGACATTTTGAAAATCTAATAAAATAACGGATTCCTTAAGCACTTGATTGACAGATTTTCTTTATTTGCTATCAACAATACTTTTTTCTTCTCTTCCGCTAAAGAGTTTGTTCTGTATAAAATACAGATTTTGATAATGTGAGTATCATAATGTACCTATAATTTATCTACTAAGTAGGTATCTGATTTTCATACCAAAATAATGCACCAGGTTTTTCGGATTTAAAATGTGAATTTCTCCACGAAATCGGACGAAAATCATAAATGTAACTACATCATTCGAAAGCTGTTAAATGCGCTACTTTTTACGGAATTTGCGGTTTTGTGGGTGGTCTTTTAGTAAATTGATGAGCGATAATGAAAAATAATAAAATGTAACTTTCCTACATAAGCTAAAGTTTGAGCTGTTCATTCAATGCAAAGTTAGTGACTTTCATGATAACCTGTACCACCATTTTATTAGAATTTTAATGCTGAATCCGAAAATGTACTAAAAAATTGAAAAACATTGGAGCACAGCTTTTATGGAAAAAAACGTGGTTCCCTCGAAAAAAACCTTTGAAAAATCATATCTCCTGATCGGGTTAAGATAGAACAGTGCGGTTGGCGGCGTTTTGCTCCATTTTCGGTCTAGTTTTACCCAAAAAATTTTTGTACACTACGAGGGAATCATCCTGTATAGTTGACATACATTAAGAAACCTAAGATACATCACTTAGTCCTTATTGTCCTGATATTTGCACTTTATGAAGCTCACACTAAGTGAATTGTGTGGCTTGGTTCTCTTCTGTTTTCTTAGTAGATCCCCTGTGTTGAGAAGCTGGACGTTATCCTCATTTACATGATCTTGTAGCCCCAGGAGGTGATGCTTGGCTTAGCGTCATTTCCTTAATAATGGCGAAAATGTTGAATTTGACTTTGAAACGCTATATAAGTCTCCAACGAGTTATAGCTTATTTCACTTAGACATAATGTGAGCCTATTTATCTAGTCTTAGTCTAGTTTTAGCATAGAATCGTGCCTATCTCAGTGTCTTAATTCGTGAATGATCCTTGTGATTGAAATCATTTCTACATTATTCCGACTTTTTGCTTCTGTTTAAATCTCCTCTATATTTCTCTTTTCAGAATTGGTCAACTACGATAATCCAGGATGACGAGTAAGTCTGAAGACGTTCTGCTTCAAGTGTCCCAAGTGAGGTACAAAAAGGGCGATGGAACCTTGTACCTAATGTCTGAAAGACTCGCTTGGATCCTGGACCACAAGGACACCGTTTGTGTCAGTCACCGATATGCGGATATAAAACGTGAGTTGATTTTGTGATTATTATAGACCAGGACTGACGGATTTTGCTACATCCTCCGATGCTATTAGGGACACACAGGTGACGAGAGCTCAGCGGGGCCCCGTGAACGTTGGCTAGAGCGAGCAAAAGGAGGCACTACTGTTCTTGGTGGTGGAACCAGTAGTCGCGTTAAGGTTAAGTGGCGCCAATTCAGTTTTGGAGTAATTTTGAGCGAGTTATGGTTGAGTCTACTTAACTTGAATAATTGAGGTTTCCATTGAAAATATTATAGCACTTCAAAGTGCTGGTGCTGTGGAGTGGAATGAAGTGGATCTTGCTATTGAAGCAAATTTTTTGAGAGCTAATAGTATTGACATTTCACCAAGTGCGACGAAATATTCTTCAATAACAAGATCCACTTCATTTCTCCAGCACCAGCACTGTGGAGTGCTATAATATTTTCAATGGTTTCCCTTTCGTTTTTTCGGTCGACAATGGAGTTGAGTAGACTCAACCATAACTTGCTCAGAAATAACTCCAAAACCGAATTGGTGTCACTTAACCTCAACGCGACTACTGGTTCCACCACCAAGAACAGTAGTGCCTGCTTTTGCTCGCTCTAGCTACCAGTCACAGGCCCCGCTGAGTTCTCGTCTGGGTATGGTGGAATACCCGACTGATATGGCGTGGCGAGTGGATATTATTCAAGTTCTGGGCAGATGGCAAGTTTTATGGCGGATGAAAAGCAGCTGCTAGTGACAAAGATAAACATTGCGCGGTGCCAGATAACGGCAGAGCGCGATAAGAGTCGACGCTGATAACAGTATGGGATTCCACTGGACGTGTTCAGGTCTGAGGAGTTTTCACGCTCCGGTCGGAGAATGAGTACCGTTGACCTAGGGCACGCAAGCCACCGTGACTCATGTTCCCATCGTCCTGGTTTCCTTGTGTTTCATCATTAAATATCCTTTTTATGTTACCTAATTTCCATAAAAACTATTTCAATGGCTCTACAATTTTTGAAAAATTCCTTCATCGAAATCCGTTTTGAAGTACTCAGATGATTCGTGGATTTTAAAGCTTGTATATAAGAAGGGCCAGGGGAAATACTTTGCCAAGGAGATGGCACAGGAGCTTCCTCGTTATAATCAAAGTGACACCATCATAAAATAGAAAATAAAGAAATCTTCAGATGAAAGATGTCGAGGTAACACTGTTCAGACGACATGATTAATCTAGAAAAGATGACATGGAAGTTAATTAGTTGCTTTAGGAAAATATCCGGTGACAAGGAAAATGATAAGATCGTGAATATTTGAATGTCCCTATTGAGGCCCACGAAAAAATGACTTTTCTGACAAATATCGACATAGTAAGTTATACAAACAACGTTTTTGGTTTATTATTCAATAAAAAACCATTGTGATCGCTCTTGAAAAAAAAAATGTCTAACCCCCTCTGAAAATTTCATGGTTTACGTTTCAAAGGGTGCAGAATCCAAATCTGCAATAAAAATTTGTCCGTCCGTCCGCCGTACGCACGATTTTTCCATTTTTCAGGAAAAATCCATGTTGTTCCGACAACGCCCCAATTCTTTAGCCAGCTCTCTCACCTAATTTAAAGTGCCCTTTAAGGGTTGTCAAAGTTTTGTAAAATCCCTAAAAACCTAAAAAAAAGTCAAGGCGTCCTAAATATGGACTCTTTTTGAAGAACATTCCGTGAGGAATCGAATGAGCCTCTCCCCAGGTCTGTAGCTCAAACCATTTCCGATTTATGCTGCCAACATTTGCGTTTTTTGGTTTGTTATTGTTTTTGTTTTGATCGCATTAACCAAGTGATGTAGTGAATGTGGATACTGGAGTGAACTCCTGAAAGGATTTGTAGCCGATACACGGGTTGAAGCATTCTGATATGCATGAAACGCTGCAAATTCTTTCACTGGGGTCATTATTCAATTGGCTTGCGTTCATGATTTGAATTTCTGCTAAGCTTTGGAGTGTGCGTGTTTCCCAGGTGATAGAGTGATTATTGAATTTCAGGAGGCAAACAAATATGATCAACTGATCAATCCAAATAGGTATTTTGGTTGAGATCAGATTCACGTGCTCTATGCATATCTCCTGAAATGCAATAATAGCTCTATCACCTGTGAAACAGGGACACTCCAAAGCCTAGTAGAAATTCAAATCATGAACGCAAGCCAATTGAACAATAAAGCGAAAGAATTTGCAGCGTTTTTTTTGTATTTTCTTATAGGTCAGACGAATATTTTTACACTTTCGGATATGTGCCGTAACTATACATACCGGACTACTAAATGGAAGCTTATTTATGCATTTTTCATGATGAACTAAGTTGATTTAACTTTTTGTCAATTGCTCACCCCTGTGGAGTACACAGTATTTTAAATGCTTCTATTTTGAAGACGATTGATTTCTATGAAGAACTGTTTTCGGCTTCAAACCTTCAGGTAGAGGGAGAATAAAAGCTATACGCCAAGGATAAAATTAGGAAAAATTGAAAAAGAAATGCCACTTTTCGCGAAATGACCCGTGTTATTGATTCAGTTATTTTGTATTGATTTGATTGTTATCAATCATTGTATTCATTACTAACAAACGATTCGGAGTTTCTAGACCAAAAGTCGAGGAAAACTGCTTTCCAATCCCCCCTCCCAGGTCGTCACTTTTTATCCAGTCAAACTTTTGGATTGGCGCATGATTCTAGACTGACCTAATACAACCTCATATATAATCCACGTCGCAGGAGAGACGAGTGACGGAAATGTTTGATTGTTCGCGGTATCTGGTCGTAGTTCCCATTTTAAGGCGGTTGAGACAAAACAATGCGGCTATTATTAGAAGCCTTTCCCTCCGCAGAGGTCACGTCATCTCGGATACTAAACCGATGGTGAATAGACACTCGAGAATTTGATAACTCCATAACTAGGTCGTGTTTAGAATAAGTACCTATGCAGAGTGTTTCGCCTGGATCGAATCGAACGGCTAATTTGTCGCAACGTATGTGGGAATATTGCTTCCGAGTCTACTAAGGTAGCGGAAGCATTGTTTTCACTTTCGGAATGTGAAAATTTTTTTGTCTCCAAAATCAAAAATTCCACTCGCATTTTGCGTTTTAGACCTTTCTGAACAATTTTGTGTGTGTGTCTGTCTGTCTGTCAGCAAATCCTTGTTACGGGCAAAACTACACGAAGTTATAGTCCGATTTTGATGAAATTTTCAGGGATTGTGCGGGTTGGGGTGTAGATGGTCCCCTATAGGTTTCATGACCCCCGGATCAATAGTAGCCTCTGCGCATGCGCAAACGTGAAATCCTTGTTACGCGCATAACTCCAGGAGTTCTTGACCAATTTCGATGAAGTTTTCAGGGATTGTTCGGTTTGATGTGTAGATGGTCCCCTATGAGTTTCATGACCCCGGATCAATAGTAGCCTCTGCGCATGCGCAAACCCGAAATCCTTGCCACAAGCATAACTCCGGGAGTTCTTGGACCGATTTCGATGAAATTTTCAATGATCTACACAGTCGTGTTATGGATACGAGGAAGCTATGTGCCACGCCCACTTGCCAGACGTTTTTTTCAATACTTTCTCTTATACTCGTAAATGCAGCATTAAACCCCTTAACAGAATTAACCGACATTGTATATTACAACAACAAAACATTTAACATTTCCCAACACATATCAAAATAACTTTCCGCCCCTCCAGGTCTCATATGAATTTCATCGTGATCGAACTCGAGGAATTAATTAATTTTCGATTTTACTGCCCGCTTCTGACGAGTTTCCGCAAAAGCAACTTGTATTTGAAACGCAATGTACGGAAGATTTCTTCATTTTCTATTTTGTAATGGTGTCACTTCGATTGTAACGGGGAAGCTGCAGTGCCATATCCTTGGCAGTGTATTTTGACGTCTTTGCGTCTACTGTCCAGTGGAGAACTCATTCCAAAAGTGAAAAAAAAAAAAAAAAAAAAAACCGCTGCAAATTCTTTTACTGGGGTTTATTATTCAATTGGCTTGCGTTCATTATTTGAATTTCTACTAAGCTTTGGAGTGTGCGTGTTTCACAGGTGATAGAGCGATTATTGAATTTCAGGAGGCACACAAATATGATCAACTGATCAATCCAAATAGGTATTTTGCTTGAGAACAGATTCACGTGCTCCATGCATATCTCCTGAAATTCAATAATCGCTCTATCACCTGTGAAACACAAACACTAAAAAGCTAAGTAGAAATTCAAATCATGAACGCAAGCCAATTGAATAATAAACCCCAGTGAAAAAACTTGCAGTGTTTCATGGTTATCAGAATGCTTCAACCCGTGTATCGGCTACAAAGCCTTTTAGGAGTTCACTGCAGTATCCACATTACTACATCACAAGGTTACTGATATCAAAACAAAAACAATAATGAACCAAAATAACGCAAATGTTGGCACCGTAAATCACCATACTTCGGGAATGGTTTGAGCACGGACCTGGGGAAGGGCTCATTCGATTCCTCGTGGAGTGTTCTTCGAATAGTTTAAATTTAGGCCGCCTTCGACGTGTTTTGAGGTTTTTAGGGATTTTACAAAACTTTGACAACCCTTAAAGGGCACTTTGAATTAAAGAGAGAGCTGGCTCAAGAATTGGGTCGTAGTCGGACCAACATGGATTTTTCCTGAAAATTTCAGATTTATTGCTCCAGCCGTTTGGGAGAAATCGTGCGTACGGCGGACGGACGGAAAAATTGTTATTGCAGATTTGGATTCTACACCCTTTGAAACGTAAACCATGAAATTTTCAGGGGGGTTAACAATTTTTTTTTTCAAGAGCGATTACAATGGTTTATTATTGAATAATAAACCAAAACTAAAAACTCGTGGGAGAATAACTAACATAAATATAAAACACCTGTCTCTATGGCCGGCCTTTTACGGTACTGAGTACCGGTACAAATGCTCGCATTTGCTACCCTGGGTCCAATTTTGAACATTTCCGACTTTGAATGTGTGATGAGAACCTCCCTCGGGCATCGATCTTTTCTGGTTTTGACAGAGGAGAGTGAACTCTGTAGGTCAGAGCTCCCGCCATTATTAGCGAACCGTGTAATTCTGAGGCTTTGAAGGGAAAAGCAGGCAGATAGGTGGCTAGTGCGGCTCCAAGACATCATTTATCAACCAAGTGATCGATACGTTGGGGTTGTAGCTGTGAATTATGGATCGATATTGAGTTAGGCTCATGTTTCAACTGGTTGAATTTCAAATTTATTTTTAAAAAAATAACTATTACACAAAGGTTTTTAATTTCTGTATAACTCAGCTCCAAGTATTAGATGTGGTTTTTTAAATTGAACCTTGTCTCTCCGTATTAGCTTACCTGGATGATTAAACAAATTACACATATATGAGGTGTACGGGGACATTTTTTACTGAATGTAGCTGGCTGACAGTAAAGCTATATTTTACTGTTTTAACCTTGAAAAGGTTTTTGCAATGGGACCGACAGGAAAGAGTGAGACAAAAGTAGCGCGTATTTTTATAATGATTTTCACTTACAACCGATCGTTGCTAAGAAAATTTATTTTCGCCATTTTTCATCGCACAAAAATTGTTCACCACTTTTTGGAAGGCTGTGAATTTATTTGACTCCAGACCACATCCCGCGCTGCCAATTTCCCCCTCCTTACATCCCGGAGAACCATTGGTTACGAGTTCGTTTTGTTGACAAAACTTCTTATTGGAGTGAAGTTCTAGCTTAGTTCGTATGATTTTCAGTTACCACCGATCGTTACTAAGGTACACATTTTGTGCACATTTTATTCTCTCCTGAAAATTTGTTACTCTGGCTCTTAGGTCGTTCTGCCACGGGTTTTATTTTGTTCCGTACCATCATTACGAGTTATGGCCATTATTGGTTTGTGAGAGGTTAAATAAGTGATGTAATTTTTGGAGTCAATGTTATCCATGTCCAGAGCGAAGATCACATCGATGCACGATCCTCCTCCCTTAGGTGTATCAGCCATTAGATTCGATTCGATAAAAAAAATCTTCAGTGGACCGCTTGGTTTGGGCAACCCTCCTGAATATCCTCGGATTCCCCAAATGGTTTTCAGATAGATCGTTTTATATATCGTTTTCAAAAGATATATGGAGTGAGTTTTCGTTTTCGTTCTAGTTTTCACTTTCTGTTTCCGTAATGTGATTCCTTGGCTCCCTTGTCAAATTTTGTATCGATTCCTTCTTATATTGAACTTCTGCCCGTGTAATAAAAAATAAAAATAAAAAATAAAAAAATAAAACATTCAGGATAGATTGGAATAGTCCGGGGTCAGATCTTAATGATACAATACAGTGAGAGTTACAAAAAGGTATCTTATATAATGCAGTGAGAGAGAGATGAGAGAGAGCAAAAACCCTCTCAAGGTACATCACATTATAGCCCTGTTAGGTTTTAAGCGGAAATAATCCGGGGTTCAGGGGGCGAAGCCCCCGCCGAGGCGGCAGCGCTGAGTTTTCTTGTTATTTTACCTGAACCGAATTATGGAAATATATTCCTTCCTCGTATGGGAATTCTTGGTGTGGGGTTTTGGGAGCAATCGTTGATTTTCATTAGTATCTCTTTTTGTAAATCTAGTTGTTGATGAAAGAACAAGTAGATGTTGGGGTGTGAACTCGGGAATTCGAATTGGGGTAATGATTCACATGCGTTGGTTGCCGAATTTAAATCTGATGATGGTGAAGCCCACATGGTTGGAGGATACCTGGCATTCGGACGAACTTTCCGTAGGTAAGACATGGATTGAGTCATGGGTTTCGACCTCTGAGCTGGCTTTGCTTTGACTAGTTCGTTCGTTGTAGCACGGTTCCACGTCTTCTGGTCGAAGAAAGGGTAGTCCAAAAAACAGCTTCAGCCATTGCCCAGTGTAGTTATGCTCTTTGTATTCCGTGGAAAGTCCGTCACTTTGGATCTTCCGCCACCAAGATTGGCACAAATGAAAGCGGCAACGAACGAGTGCAGTGAGAGGCCACGTACTTCGACGGGGACTTTGCAAGCCAAGTTCCAAGTCGGTGACGACAGTGTACGGTAAAAAAATTAATCCGAGTGCATTGCATCTGTCAACTAATACGTTGGCAAAGGTATTTAGTGCTCGTTGAAGTACCCGTGGACTGTCAGTAGTCGATAGAAGAATTTCGGGCAATACTGGAAGGTCCCGTCCATGTAAATGACAGCCGCTGTCGTAAGCGCACGTAAATTTGTGGTACTTGAAAACATCAACCTCAATCGACATGACAGGCAGAAAGTCCTCCCCGTTGACACACTTCAGGCACTGGGGAAGAAAGGGCCCGGTGTACGCCTTCCCAGCTCCTAGGTAGTTCTGGCTGAGACTTGCGGCGAGTACGAACTAAGTCACTCGCGACGAAGTTGTGGAAACCCATTTCAATAAAAACGGAGTAAAATAGAACATTGTCCATATTTCCACGAAAGTATACCTACCTACTTTCGTGGAAATATAGACAACGTTCTATCTCACTCCGTTTTTACTTGTGACGAGCGTTGTACGTATTCTTCTTAATATTTTTTAAGTCCTTAGTCTGCGAACAGAAATTATAAATACATTTTTTTTACTACTTGTACTGTTGTTGTACTTCTGTTACTACTTGTTTGTAGTTGGCTCCTACTGTTTTCAAAGATCTCAACCTCCTCTACTGCATCCAGAAACAAACGAGCGTCATTAGTTTTCTAATCTAACTAAAATAAAGCTAGTAGGTAATCGTTCAGAAAACTTCAACTTACCGCCAACTTGTTCCACCGGTAGGTCACTCTCGGTCGTTCTTGACTTTGTTTTTATGGTCTTTTCTGAGCTCTGTGATGCGATCTCAAACATAACGTGTCCTCTTTCACTCGTCACCGGTTTCACGTTGAAGTGGTAGTGGGCCATCTGCCTCATTCGAACTAACGGCCTTGACTGGCCTGCCGAGCTTTCCGTTCCGCTTATCGCTTGCGCCCAAGAGGAGGGACCTTGTTTACCGATTATGAACACCGAGAAATTACCCCCTCCGAGTTCGCGCCCAAAACTCCTCCGCCCCAAGAATCTCTTCAGCCGAAATACAAATTAGGAAGTTGAAAAACGCTTACAATGCAACAAAATTTCCACTCGGCCAGTGGCTGATCGTAAAAGCGAAATTTTAGAAATTTTGATAAATGAGGAGCTTACAGGCACAGATAAAGATGCCTCAGAATATGAATCAATTTTCTCCAAAACACGAGGCTGTATATCCATTTTCACTTTGGAAATGTGCCCTTTTTATCAAAACTCATGGATTCGTGCCTTTTTGAAAAAGAAAGAATTCATTCTCCATTCTGTTGGTTTTATTGAAAACTTTACCTGACTCCATATTTCCATTTGTCATGCCTGCCATCTATCGAGTCTCGTGTAAATATTCAACGTCAAGACGAAGGCGCAATGCTTCCATTTGGATATGTGCCTTTTTGAAAACCCACGACTCATTGCCTGACGAAATTCGGAGGATATGTGCCATTTCGATTGCAAAGCACTGAAAAAAAATGTAGGGGACGGATTTGTTACCTTTTGATGCAAACACACAACTTTAGCCCCGGAATTGACGTGGATGTGTTCTGTTTTGTTCTGAAATGATTGGGGGATCTGATTCTACTCATATTCAGAGATAGAAAATTGAGAAAAAAAAACGTTTTCTCCCAGATTTGGATATGTGCCTTTTTGAAAGTAAGCTCCTCAAATGGAGTTGTGACCAACGCCTTGATTGCAGTGTAATTGCGGGATAACTTTTCTTAATAACATTCTTTTAATTAGAGATTTTTAATTTTTAGATTTTGCTTTCGAGTCTGCGAAGCAGCAGAAGCCTTGCGTTGTCCGAATTCCAAATTTTCATTCGCATTTTGCGTTTCATGGCCTACTGAACAAATTTGGTTCCGTGTCTGTCGGTCTGTCTGTCCGTATTTCCTTGTTACAGCCATAACTTCCACAATTTTGAATGAATTTAGCTCATATTTTGAGGGATTATGCGGTTAAGGCCTCTTGAAGTCCCATACGAATTTCATTTCATTATAATCAGCGGTACGCTCTGCGCATGCGCTAACGTGAAATTCTTGAAACAGGTATAATTTTAACAATTTTGATTCAGTTTAGCTCATATGATGAAGGATGTAACGAGAAAGCTGCTGTGCTATCTCCTTGGGAGTGTATTTTTGTTGCTATTTCATAAATTTAAACGGAATTCTAATGAAATTTATGTGCAAGTTTCAGTGTAAGTTTGAGTTTCTATCTTTAAGTCATTTAGTTTATGATTGACAACCATTTTTTGAGTTATATCCTGCAAACATATAAATTCAACTATTTTTTGACGTTTTCGTTGTTTTTTCAGTATTTACATTTTTTAAATTTCACTAACTTACTGTGTTCCACATTGTGTGTTACGTGTTGTGTAACGAACATACTTTCTTTGGCCTTTCGCAATTTCTGATCCTGAAAGTGATTCCACAAAACCTCATAATGAGTTGAATAATAAAACCTAACGAAAAATCACGGTATATTCTAAAAATAATAACTTCATGGGTTAGAATTGGCAGTGTTCTTTAAAGTTATGCTTTGCCAAGTGATGGGTCAGGACTTATAGATTCAAAAATTGCTCTAATTCGCTATAGTCGAATTTCTACGGTTCGGAAAGCTATCCCCGTCAATTAGGCGTTAATTAATAATGCATTAAATTGCATTTATACAGCTTTCTTGCTGTGGATTGTTTTAAATGTCGTTGCTTAGTTCAGTATCAATAAGTTATTAAGCATCAAACTAATTGTACAGGGTGTCTACGAAAGAATATCGGAACTTTAAAATTCTTTATTCAAGGAAGTGTTAAACTTGGAAAAATGAAAAAAACTGGAGATGAAAAGTTAAGTTCAACAGTTTCTTTTGGTATTCATAGATGTTCGATATGTCCACCATGGGAAGCATTAATCACGTCGACACGATAACTCAGTTCATCCCACACTCTTGATAACATGTCGGGGGTCACACTATGCGGCTACTATGCGGGCTTTGAGGTCCACCGAATTCTTGGCGAGAGGATGTACAAAAACCGTGTCTTTTCTGTATCTCCCGAATGACAAATCGCAAGGCGTCATATCAGGGGAACGAGGAGGCCATGGGTGAAGAACCAAATCTTCCGCAGAACCTTCGACCTATCCATCGGTGCGGGAGAAAGTCATTTAAAAACTCGCGTACCTGAAGAGACCAATGAGGTGGTGCCCCATCTTGTTGGAATATCAAGTTTCAAGGTTCTTCAAATTGGGGGAATAGCCATGTTTGCAGCATGATGAGATAGCTGTCCCCATTGATTGACAACCCATCAAAAAATGTTCCGTAAAGTGTTGAGAAGTGGCAAAAAAGACATTCACTTTTGGGGAATGCCGTTCACGTTCATGAACTTCACGAGGATTTTCGGTACCCCGATCAGCACATTGTGACGGTTAACTTTCCCTGAAACGTGAAACGTAGCTTCTTCACTGAAAATTAGGCAAGCTGAAAAGCTTTCAGCGTTATCAATTGAGTCTTGGAAAAAATTACAGAAATTCATCCGCGCACTCTAATCATTTGGTTCAAGGGCCTTCAAGAAGTGAAGCCTATAAGGTTTCATCAATAAACGAAGCTTAAGAACTTTTCAAATTGTTTGGTACGGCGTCTGCAATTCTCAACTCGCCCGACGAAGAGACTTGCGAGGGCTACGAGCAAAACTTTCTCGAATGCTCTCCGTGTTTCCATCAGCAAGGCAGGGACGGCCAGGGCTTTTTCCTTTGCACAAACAACCAGTATCACAAAACTGTCTGTACTACCTACGGATATTGTTATCAGATGGAGGATTTACACCGTAACAACCTTGAAACACCCGTTGAACAAGGATTATAGAGTCACTTTTCGAGAACTCCAAAACACAAAACGCCTTCGATTCTAGCGGTGCCAGGCGAAACTATAGGTTTCCCGGTTTCATTCAAAATCAACTTTACCTCGCTACCTTCAAAACTACTAGAGTGACGAATTTTCAAAACTCCGATATTCTTTTGTAGACGTGTATATTCATGTTGGTGGTTTTTTGCAATGTTCGAGAGTTCTAATCACGTTCTCATTTTGTGTACAGTTCAGAAGATCTCGCCTGAAGGGAAACCCAAAATCCAGCTCCAGGTCGTCCTCCACGACAACACGACTTCGACTTTCCAGTTTGTCTCTCGACAGGGGACTGCAACGGCTATCAAAGAGCGCGACAAAGTCAAGGATCTTCTCGTCTCGTTGCTCCCTAAATTTAAGACGAAAGTCAACAAAGAATTAGAAGAGAAAAATAGGTGAGTGGATCATTCCTTTGTTCAGCGAAATAACACAAGCAGAGCCCATTTTGTCGGTTATGTACAAATAATGAAGGCAACGAAATACAAGTGTCAATGGCGTGGCAAAGCCATTCCTCATGGGGGCTGTACATCAGCATTCAAGTAGTATTGTAATACACGTATGCCCCATATTATGTTCCATAAAAATGTTGAGTAAATTTATATACGTAGAAATGGTAAGATGTGATGGACAGTATTGAACAACGCTCATCCCGCCCAAACCGTGGTCAAGTGAAAATTGGGGGTTTTACCCAGTTGATTTAGCAGAGAGAAACGTGTTGCCCAGGTATCAAAAATAATTGATTGGTTGTTGACTATTATAAAGTGAAGGAATTACCTTCAAATTATGACAATTTGAATAAAAAAGTGGAGTTGGATAGAAAAGGTTGTCCAAATTTTCGGACTATAATGAGTTACATAGGTTAATCGATTTCGACATTTAGGTCATCATCAGTAATGAATATGAACTGAAGGTATGTCACAGAAAGCGCATCTCATAATATGAGATCCTATATTATAGGATCAAGTGAGAGGAGATTGAATCCTATTGGCTCAAGGAAGTGAAAGGGACGAGAAGGACCAACCAATGCCACCCAAGGCTTACTAAGTGAAAGGGGCACAGTAACATTAGGGAGATGGGAAGCCTAACTTATTGCAAAAATAGGTACAAGTATGATAGCCCCGCCAATATCGATTGTATCGATTATCTCAAATAAATCGATCCTTGTTTTATCGATGACGGCTCAATATTTATTTGGCGCCATAACTACAGAGGTAAAGACGTATTTACATGTATTATGCACGATCTTAACGATTTCTATGACTCCGTCCTCCGTGAAAACCGAATGCCTATGCAAGTCATCACCAATCATATTGTAGTGAGCTCTTCTGATGGTAACATAGCCAGTAGTGTAGTGAGTTCTTCTGATGGTGGTCACATATTCCTGTAGTGTAGCGCTCCTGCTTACTTTTGTTGGTTGCACTGTAGACTATTGCCTGATTTTTCAATAATTATTCATCTTTCACTCTTATTTTTTTGTGTCCTTACAATGGTCTTTCTGTGTTCATTTTGAAAGTTGATATCGGCAAGTGGTATGTAGGCATCAGGACGCCATATTGAGCTGTCATCGATACCACAAGGATCGATGTATTTGAGATAATCGATACAATCGATATTGGCGGGGATATAACATACTTGTGCCCAAAAATAACCCAATAATGGTGAAATATTTTGAGGAATAACCTCATTTAAACATTTTCCTGAACTATCACTCTTAACAATTTCAAGTTTTTCTAGCACATCCAACATACTTCTCTTAGGGCAAAAGTGAGGAAATTCTAAAAGTCTATTTGTCAGATCAAAAATAAAGCTATGATTGGATTCATTCAGATGACTTGCAAAGGCAGAATCACCTTTGTTGTCTCTGAAATCCTTTTCATAAGATGTGATTTCTGTGATGTACCTCCAGTTCAAGTTTGTTACTGTTGATGATAACCGTCGAAATCGATTTAACTGTGTAACTAATTTTTTTCGTGGATATACAACGTTCTATCTTACTCCGTTTCTTATTGAAATGGGTTTCCACAACTTCGTTGCGGGTGACTGTAATAGAATATGGGTCCTACCTTCCTATATATGCAGAGGTATTTATACGTAAATGAATATGTTTCTACGTGAATAAATTTAATGAAAAAGCAAATTGGACTATGTTTGCAGCTTGAAATTGCAATTACTTAATCTTTCTCTTGGTAGACACATAAAGAACGTTCTTTATCCAAACGAATCTGTCTTTTCCTAGACCAGTTTTCCCCTACACCCTGAAAATTTGAAGTTGGGCTCTCGGTTGATTTTATGTTTGCGCAATCGCAATTTTATTACTTGCAAAGGGAGAAAACTGTTGGGAGCCTCTAGAAGTTGAGGGACATTAAATCCGAGTTTAAAAATCATCATTGGAAAACATAATTCTATTCAGTTCTACATATTTGAAATGCACTGCTTTAGTAATATTAACTGACGATGTTGTTGAATCAAGCTTAACCGACGCATTTATCTTGCAGACTGCTTAGTGAAAACCCGAGCCTGCTCCAATTGTACAAAGATTTGGTCATTACCGAGGTCGTGACGTCAGAGGAGTTCTGGGCCAGCCATGCCTCCGCGTATCTCAACAAAAACAGCCTCTCCAAACAACAAGTTGGCGTTTCAGGAGCGTTTTTGGTAAGGATATGACAATAAATAAATAACTGAATAGATTTGATGTTAGGATGGTGCAGTAACGTTTTTATAGAATGAGTCCAGTAAGAATATGAAATATAACTGTCGCGTTTGTGCATGACTTTACACCATGTTTGCTTGCATTAAAACGAGATGAATGGCGCTGCGTGAAGGAGTCTACAGTGTTAGATTGATTTTTTTTGTCTATATCACCGTCCTTGACAGGAAAGGGTTTGAAAGATGGTTGCTGCGGGGTTGTGGTCACCTGTAGAGGAGGGTGGTGAATCCCCACGGACATGTAAAGGAAAATGTAAAACTTCTATTGAGTGAGCAAAGAGGTAGAAGAGATATCTGTTGGATTCTCTGCGGAGCCTTTCATCTCAATATAATCAGCAGTACGCTCTGCTCATGCGCTAATGTGAAATTCTTGAAACAGTTATGACTTTCACAATTTTAATTCAATTTAGCTCATATGATAAAAGATGAAACGAGAAAGGTGCTGTGCCTTTGCTTCTATCAGCACTGCCCCTGAGCTACATTTTGCCCAACACTGGTATTTTTCACACTTGATCTCACAGTGATTTTACATTTTTATCCATTTCGTAATTTACCTCAAGTTGCAGCTTGATGTCACGTGTTTTCTGTTCTTGCTCTTTCTTTGGAAATGCTATAACATCCTTGTCAATTTTCTCTGTTGCCAGGCTGACATCAAACCTCAAACGGACGGATGTAACGGCTTGAAATATAATTTAACGGCAGACGTTATGGAGGCGATATTCCGAACGTATCCCGCCGTCAAGCAAAAACACAGGGAGACGGTCCCTGGCAAATACACGGAAGCTCAATTCTGGACGAAATTTTTCCAAAGTCATTATTTCCACCGCGATCGAATCAACGCTGGTACCAAAGATCTCTTCACAGACTGTGCAAAAATTGATGATCAAGGTACTTTACTATTACTTGCATGTAAATCCGAACTGTAAATGCGTTTGAAAAGTACAGTAGAACCTCGATTAACCGGCACCCCTCTGGCACAAAAATGTTTCTGTTATGTTTCCGCGTCAGCGCTATGTACATGTATAGTTGATACTTCATTATTTTCTTATTAAAATAATTTGTATTATTTACTTGAACTTCGTGTAGTTTTGTTTATTCCTCTTTTAAAATCATTTCACATTCAAAACTGCATGACAATCATGACGATTAGGACTTACAATGGCGCCGCTTTAACATGCAAGGCAGTGAAAAGCGACATTGCCACGCCAAACACTGTCTAGCGCCTACGTTGTACCGGCGCTAGTGTTATTTCTGTTATCCGTCTATTCGATTATCCGTCACGGTCCCGGTTCCAAGGGTGCCGGTTAATCGAGGTTCTACTGTAAGTCAAAAGGAACAAATTAGGAGTTTCTAGTTGGGAAGCTCAGGTAAGGTGTGTGAGAAAGAGTTATCAGACAAAGCTACCAACGGGCCCAAATGTATGTCACCTTGATGGCCACTAGCCCATTTAGAACGGCTCATCTAATGTCACCCATGTGCAAACTCAGACTCATTGGCTCTTAAGATGTATAACCTTCCAGTAATGTAACACTAACGCAGCTGAATCTGAAACGTGTATTAGCTAGGACTTACGCGCCTAGGCATAGCGTGGACTCTCAACAGGCTTATTGTATTTATAGTTCATGGTTGAAGAGTGTCGCTGTTCAAATTATATGTTTACTGACAAGAAACGAACAAACGCGTCTAGGCATAGCGTGGACTCTCAACAGGCTTATTGTAGGTTGGTTGAAGAGGGTCAATACTGTTATAATGTTCAAGGCTGAAGATAATTTTGTTTGGTACGTAGCGGTATCATCATACACAAGTTGTTAATTCAACATGTGTCTTGAACTGGAGAAAATTCCAATACCAGCAGTTTTTTTGGGGAAAAACTGCTTTTCTCCTTTGGGCGGCAGGTAGAACTGAAGCAAATTCCAAGAACAAAATTTGTCTACCTTAATATGGTGAATCTCTCTGGGGCACGTTTATTCGTGAAACTTGCTTTATCTGCTGCTAATAATATTTTCCCCCAAAATTCAACTGTAAACAGATCTCTAATCCACCAAAAGTATTGCCGCCCACATTTGTTAAAATTCGACAACTTGACTTCCCTCATTAATATGTCGTTGGTTTGTTTTCAGTTTTATCTAAAGAAATGAACGAAGGTGTGGCCGACCCTTTGGTAGATGTCACCTCGTTCGAAGACAACACGTTGAGCGAAGGATACGGGACCTCGCTTGAGAATAGTAAAGGCCCCGTTCAAAACATAGTTCACCAAAGTATGATCAAAAGGTACGTTTTCCCTTTCAGTCGTCTAGACTTATTTTTCGTTAGATTTTACACTTTGAGAGACAAATGAGTTTAGGTTGATCGCTTAGAGTGTTTCACCAAAACGTGACTTATTCAATTAGATTCAGGTAAATCTAAAATGTAAGTGCTTGATTATCTATCTGAGGTACCATACAGGATGCCCCCCTCTCCTAAATTCGTCCAAATGGGTTGGATGTTCAGTTTAGAGGTGGGTAGTTAGTGAGTGACCTTGTCTTAAAGAACTTCTCTTTCAAGTGAACTTGTCCCAAAAGACCTGCGGAGGGAGGACCTGCAGTTCATAACAAGACGTTTGCGACAGCATGACTCCCCGTGGACGACGTTCGAACTACTTGGACGGTCGCAAACTTCTCTTGGCAAGGCAAGTTCGAGACCTGCAGGTCGCAAACGTTCTTTACAGCATGACTCCTGCTTCCGATGTTCGAACTACTCGGAGACCTGCCAAACCGTTCTTCACAAAGTGAACTGCAGATCACTCATCAGCCATTAGCTCGGGTTTCCTTCTTGTCAACGAAGGACTCCCCTCACTGCAGAGACAATACCATTCAAATTTACTATATACTAAACTATACTGGTCGATACTATACTGATCACAGAGTCGATTATATTTAATAAGTAGGTATTTATATGAAAATTTGCATGAGGACTCGAAAAATGACTAAGGAGTAGGAAAAGAGAACAATAGATGACTGTCATTTACCGAATTCTAACGGATGACAAAGATAATAGAGGTTTACGGTCAAGCCACGAGATAGCAGCAGTGGTGGTGACTGTCTTAGAATGGAGACGACGAACTGCAGGTCCCATTCATTCACGAAGTGAACTTCAGGTGTCGCATTCATCCACAGAGTGAACTGGTGAACTTTTCCCACTGACCTTGTCTCTGGACTGAGTGACCTGCAAGTCGTCCACTCCCTCAGGTGAACTGGGTTTACACACCTCTAGTTCAGTTTTCATTTGTAACTGATGATGACTTAACCCTTGAAATATATTGAACATTGAAATTTTTTATACAAGTACTTATATCGTGGAACAAAATAACGTTGTTTATCAACTTCTGTTTCGTCATGGAAATTTTCCACAATTATGTGGATCATTATGAAGATATTTCAACAATTTTGGAATGGTAATCATTATTTTGTTATTTGACTTAGATCTCATTCATCAATAATGAGAAATGTAACCGTAGAAATATTTTTCAATTTGTTTTCCTAGTGCAAATAACGACCTTGTTGCATATGTGAATATTTCCCAGCACTCACCACAACTTGATATTCTTTCGCAGATTCAACCAACACTCAATTATGGTACTGAAAGCTTGCCAAGACCACCCAGTGTCGCAGGAGACCCCTGTGCCTCCTCAATTGAACGGAACGAGCGAATCTAAAGGGAACTCCCCGCAGAAGGAAGCAGATCCTCACCTGAACCACAAAAATCGGAAGGTGAATTGTCCAATATTTATCCAATTCGTTATTGCATGTTCAGTAAATTGTATTTGGAAACCCCCACTTTGCAAGAGTGCCGGTTGATCTGAATTGCAGGGTGGGGCAAGTTAATTTCCTTTTTTCAAATCACAAAAAAACCATCATTTTTCAAGAGACATTATTATTTATTTTTTTTACAAGTGTAGGTGTTCAATTAAAGTTTCATTTCATGTAGTTTTAAAAACCAAATCTGGTAAATGACCATCTTCCTGGTCTATACACTGAACAAACCAATTTCTGGCGTTTCTCATCTCTTGTTCCAGCATAGCAGTAGGAATGTTTTCAATTTCCGTAGTTATGGTGGCCTTCAACTCTGCTAGGGTCCTTGGACGGTTGCCATTCACGCGCGATTTCAAAAAGCCCCACAAAAAAAATCACATGGGGCCGAATCGGGAGGGGGTCAAGTTCTTAAAATCATAGAAATTGAGTAATTTCTGGTTAGTTATAGATCGTTTGTACATTACCGCAATTTATATTTTAAAATTGTTTTATTGATGTATTGTCTTTGATTTTGCAGCGAAGAATACACGACAAGATCACCTATGATGACCTTGAGAGCACAGACGCTGCAGCGCCTGCCATCAAGCTCAATCTTACAAAGGTAAAAATTTACCCAGTTTGGATTTATTCAAGTTTCCCTTGTGTACAAGCCGTTGTCGCATTGGAAGTCAATAAAAAATAAGAATTAGACCAAAAGTATTTATGAACGCGAGGAACTGGTAGGGTAGTTAACAATGCACGTTTGCTACTCCATAAAGTACTTGATCTCTTGAATTGAAAGTCGGCATAAATAATGGTATTTCACGCAGAATAAACACATTTTGGTCATTATTCCGCAAAAATTGAGTCGAATCAAGAAACAGATTCCTCTGATCCTTCTATCATATCAAATAGTTATTGAACAGAACGATGCGGAGTAGACGACATCTTGTTTTTTCACCCTGCAGCGTACATGACATCTTGTTTGTAGAAATGTTCAGAATGGTGTTGTAGATCGGCAGTTTGTTGCAAGTGCGTATTCAGCCTAGAGTAATTATTATCATCAACTAGTCGAAGATGCGTTATGAAAATGTGGTGAACTAAGTTTAAATCAGATTGCCCATGTAACGCGAAGGCTTTTATTGGTTCAGGTTGAACGTTACCTTCAAGGTCCGGCATCCAGTGAGGATGCCACGGTTCAGCCAGTCACAGAGTCTGACCTCCCGTTGTTGGCGCAAGCTCTTGTCCGTCTCAAAGACGAAGTGGCCAACTATCCCCTTCACTCATCCAATCACATGTTGGTGGCGCCCGCGATAGCTGTCAACGCCTTGGGAGAGCTGACGCCAGGTGGCGCTCTCATGAGAGCACATCACGATGAATCATTAGCGGGTAAGTTATTTTTTCATTTCATTTTTCTTATTTCTGGATGTGTGATGGGAGTAATCACGGGGTCGCTGAACACAGTAGGATCTTCAGTAACACTAACCAAACTTTAACTCATTGCACACTTGATACATCAATAACCAGCGTTTAGGAAAACGTGCAGCCATTCTGTTCTGCAATGGGTAACTCTGTTATCGTCCTCTGGCCAATCCAATTGGGACTGTTCTGGAAAATGATGAGTCTTGAGTTCTTGATAGGAAAGGCCGGCTGATTACAGCTGTGATTACATCTCAACCTTCTGATTTCCATGAACAAGAAAGAAAGCTATACAACATCACCGTTACAGTAGGTAGTATCCTTTCTTCCATCCTCGAGCCAATCCGATAGATAGCATTCTGGAAAGTGATGAGTCTTGAGTTCTTGATAGGAAAGGCCGGCTGATTACAGCTGTGATTACATCTCAACCTTCTGATTTCCATGAACAAGAAAGAATGCTATACAATATCACAGTTACAATAGGTAGTAACTATTCTACCATCCTCTGACCAATCCAATAGATAGATAGCATTCTGGAAAGTGATGAGTCTTGAGTTCTTGATAGGAAAGGCCGGCTGATTACAGCTGTGATTACATCTCAACCTTCTGATTTCCAAGAACAAGAAAGAAAGCTATACAACATCACAGTTACACTAGGTAGTAACTATTCTACCATCCTCTAACCAATCCAATAGATAGATAGCATTCTGGAAAGTGATGAGTCTTGAGTTCTTGATAGGAAAGGCCGGTGATTACTGATTACAGCTGTGATTACATCTCAACCTTCTGATTTCCATGAACAAGAAAGAATTATACAATCATCACCGTTAAAATAGGTAGTCACCATTCTACCATCCTCTGACCAATCCAATAGATAGATAGCAGTCTGGAAAGTGATGAGTCTTGAGTTCTTGATAGGAAAGGCCGGCTGATTACAGCTGTGATTACATCTCAACCTTCTGATTTCCATGAACAAGAAAGAATGCTATACAACATCACAGTTACAATAGGTTAACCATTCTGTCCAATGGTATAACCAACTATCCAATAGATAGCATTCTGGAAAGTGATGAGTCTTGAGTTCTTGATAGGAAAGGCCGGCTGATTACAGCTGTGATTACATCTCAACCTTCTGATTTCCATGAACAAGAAAGAAAGCTATACAACATCACAGTTACAATAGGTAACTATGCTACCGTAATCTAACCAATCCAATAGGTATTATCCTGGAAAGTGGCGAGACTTGAGTTCTTGATAGGAAAGACTTTCTGATTCAAGTTAAAAGGAGAAAAGCAATAACAGAACAACAATAATCAATACTTGGGAAAATTTGCAATCATATCGCTCTAAAGTAGGTAACTATGGTATGGTCCTCTGACCAACCCAATTGTAACAGTTCTGGAAAGTGATGAGTCTTGAGTTCTTGATAGGAAAGGCCGGCTGATTACAGCTGTGATTACATCTCAACCTTCTGATTTCCATGAACACGAAAGAAAGCTATACAACATCACCGTTACAGTAGGTAGTAACCATTCTACCATCCTCTAGCCAATCCAATAGATAGCATTCTGGAAAGTGATGAGTCTTGAGTTCTTGATAGGAAAGGCCGGCTGATTACAGCTGTGATTACATCTCAACCTTCTGATTTCCATGAACAAGAAAGAATGCTATACAACATCACAGTTACAATAGGTAGTAACCATTCTATCCTCTTAACCAATCCAATAGATAGCATTCTGGAAAGTGATGAGTCTTGAGTTCTTGATAGGAAAGGCCGGCTGATTACAGCTGTGATTACATCTCAACCTTCTGATTTCCGTGAACAAGAAAGAAAGCTATACAACATCACAGTTACAATAGGTAGTAACCTTTCTACCATCCTCTAACCAATCCAATAGATAGCATTCTGGAAAGTGATGAGTCTTGAGTTCTTGATAGGAAAGGCCGGCTGATTACAGCTGTGATTACATCTCAACCTTCTGATTTCCATGAACAAGAAAGAATGCTATACAACATCACAGTTACAATAGGTAGTAACCATTCTAGCATCCTCTTAACCAATCCAATAGATAGCATTCTGGAAAGTGATGAGTCTTGAGTTCTTGATAGGAAAGGCCGGCTGATTACAGCTGTGATTACATCTCAACCTTCTGATTTCCATGAACACGAAAGAAAGCTATACAACATCACATTTACAATAAGTAGTAACCATTCTAGCATCCTCTTAACCAATCCAATAGATAGCATTCTGGAAAGTGATGAGTCTTGAGTTCTTGATAGGAAAGGCCGGCTGATTACAGCTGTGATTACATCTCAACCTTCTGATTTCCATGAACAAGAAAGAATGCTATACAATATCACAGTTACAATAGGTAGTAACTATTCTACCATCCTCTAACCAATCCAATAGATAGATAGCATTCTGGAAAATGATGAGTCTTGAGTTCTTGATAGGAAAGGCCGGCTGATTACAGCTGTGATTACATCTCAACCTTCTGATTTCCATGAACAAGAAAGAAAGCTATACAACATCACAGTTACAATAGGTAGTAACCATTCTAGCATCCTCTTAACCAATCCAATAGATAGCATTCTGGAAAGTGATGAGTCTTGAGTTCTTGATAGGAAAGGCCGGCTGATTACAGCTGTGATTACATCTCAACCTTCTGATTTCCATGAACAAGAAAGAATGCTATACAACATCACAGTCACAATAGGTAACTATCCATTCCAATAGATATCATTCTGGAAAGTGATGACTCCTGAGTTCGTCTTCTCTATTCTATGAATACCCAAGAAAACATATGAAACAATCCAAACTGACAAATAATCATGTTATCCAATTTTTTGACCTGTTACCCAGGTGAAATGAATATTCCAAACATTTCAACGGTTCCCCCCTTACATCCCACTCATGCTGTTCTTATGCCACAAGATGGTGTAATGTACTTAATTGGATTCACTTGTACGACCCTGAGATTGACTTGGACGTATATATTCCTCGCCCATGCTTCTATCTTCTCAGTTCTACTCCATATAAGTTATCTTATGGTCTTACTACATCGATCCTCAATATTTTAGATACGGCTCGTTTTCTTCAACGTCCCATTGATACTGTTCTGGAAAGTGATGAGTCTTGAGTTCTTGATAGGAAAGGCCGGCTGATTACAGCTGTGATTACATCTCAACCTTCTGATTCCATGAACAAGAGAAAAAGCTATAGGAACAACGATGGTCAACACTAGAGAAAACGAGCCGTCATTCCGTTCCACAATGGGTAAAGTGAATTTTCATGGTAAAAAAAAGTGGTTGAAGATTATGTGTGTTTGTTGTACAAAAGACTCTTGAAGTTTGGTGGTCCTTCAGGGACCTGCAGCTCGATTTCAGATTAAAAGGGCCATTCTCGGTTATTATTTTCAATAATAAGGCTTTGTGATCGTATAGAAAAATTGTTCATACCTCTCCATATACTTTGTCAATTTACGTTTCAAAATCTGCTGATTCCAAAGCTGCAACATCCGCCCGCCACACTGTGGTCCAGGATTACCAAAAACCCTTTAAAACTCGGATTTTTAATCTATTTTATCCTGAGTAAGAGGCTGCAAATATGTTTTTGTTACATTCTGGGGATATCATCTCTTGAGTGTCTGCATGCTAACTTCGCTTAAAGGGCAGTGAGCTATCGTTGGGATTTGAAGAATTTCACATTTTTTGCTGCCAAAAAAATGAAGTAACTCTCTTGCAGTTTCTTTTTTTCACTCAACAATCACAAACATGTACATTTTGGAAAAAAATACATACTAAAAAACGTTAACAATCGTCTAAATTTCGGAGAAAAAAATACATTAGTAGGTACTAAAAAATATTACTTGGATAGGTTCCTGATGGAAGTTTAAATTTGAAACAATATAAACTTCGATTTGTCCCACAACTCCCGTGATTTTTGGTGAGTCTTTGATTCAAAGCTTAAATGTTCCGTTAAAATCAATAGGAAGATCTCCTATGATGATCAGCTGCCCCCCGTCCGCCTCTTTGAAGAATACTGGTTGAATGAACTGGGAAAAATATGAACTTACAAGTGTATAGTTTTCGCACATCAACATCGAAACGAAGGTGTTATTGTCACCTTTAATCTCTGGCCCAATGGTTATCATCCAGGTCGGTGTAAAGGCCCATTTACACGACCGGATTTTGGACCTGACATCTCCGTTAAGCAGGGTTCACATCCATCTGGCAAGCTATTGGAAAGTGAGTGCGAGCAGCTGAACCAAACAGGTTGGACATCAGCTGGGGGTTATTTTTTCTGGACTGGCACTATTGAAGCAGACTGTACGTGTATAGGCCGGGACACACTGGGACACGGATAGTTTCGAGGTTCTTTTTCTTACAATGGCACGTGGGACGTAATTTTGGTTGCCAAATTGATTGAGATGAGTCCCAGACCAATCTGAGCTCATCTGACTTGGAAAATCTCGTTCTTAGGGGTGAAAATGTTGAAAACTGATGTAAATTTCAAATATTTTCAATAATGCTTGATTGTTTGTGTCATTCTTTAGTTTGTAGGCCGGAAATGGTCTTTTAAGTCCAGAAATGGCGATTATTTGCTCTGGATCAAGTTCAATCTGTTTGAAGCCTATCCTAGTCGATTATACGTTTGAAATTACTGGAAAATGACTCCCTACTTGCTAATGTCTGTAAAAACACTAAATGAACATGTAGTTGCCCAGTTTTTGGGGCTTTGCAATTGAACCATTGAGAAAATTCCATGTTGGTAAGAACGGATTTTTCTTTTATCTGTGGTCCTTAAAACATAAAGTGACAAGGTTTGAGGTGAATTTATAAAAACTTTTTCTTGTATGATTGCAAAGGCCTGTTATTGGAACTAATGAACCAGTAAAGCGTGTGCAGAGGGTATATTTGGTCTGACATGGGACACCCTGTTTAAGACCCTTAGCTAAGAAAAGAGGTACTGCTGATTGGTTCTGTAATATTAATTTATTATTATGATTCTTCATTCATTTTATTGATTTTTTGTCCACAGAACTGGTATCTGAACCTCTGGCAAAGGAAGTTCGAGCCATCTACGCTTCCACCTGCGAGCTCCTGCGACATTTCTGGGCGTGTTTCCCTCCCACATCTGCCGATCATCAAGCCAAAGCCGAGCACACTTACAACGCTCTTCGGAGGCTCCACAACGCCAGGATCAAACCTTTTGAAGTAAGTTCTGGTTTCGGTCTTTTTAGGGTGAGACAGTGAGATGGATGTCGTTTGCTCCTCCTTCCCGATTCTTGAATCCGTCACCTCACGAGGTATCCCAGACACCTGCATCACATCTCACCTACTGTTGGACCAAACGAATGTTATGTTTTTTAAAAATCATCTCTCTTAAGTCGAGTAGTTCCATTTTTATTGCTACCCAAAACCCGGGCGTACCTTTTGTCCCATTCTGTATAATTGGTCACATTGCTTGAACTGTGTTCCTTTCTTTTTCAGAGCAAGGTGATGGTGGAGTTTTCGCCTCTGAGCCAACAGCTGACCTCCCACCTGAACCTCCTGTTGAACACCGCTTACAACAAATACGAGGTCTGGCAGTCACGTAGAAAACAGTTACCTCCTCTCCCTGGGAACAGGTGACCCTCGTCCAGTAAGTACCTGCTTCTGGTCATCATAGATCTCAATCTTTTGGTTTATTATTGTCGATAAAGAACCTTTCTAATCGCCTGGGAAACATAATTTTTCAAATCCCATCCAAAGTTGTTGGTCGCGTTTTGAGATAACTTAGTGTGGTTGGCAGGAATCATCGACCAGACTAGTATCGGAGCCTGCTGCAAGTAAAGGGCAGCGCCAAGCACTTTTGCGTGACGGCGACAAAGAGAACCATTCGAAGGACGAGAGAGGCGTCCCAATGGCTCAGTGTCCTCCCATTGGCGGCAGACTACTTCGACTTGTCGCATTTCCAATTCCGCGATGCACTGTCCATTTGGTATGGCTGGGAACCAAAAGGGTTGCCAGTGTGGTGCGACGGATGCGGGAGTCCTATGGACATGAATCACGCCCTTAACTGTATGATGGGAGGCCTGATCAAACAGGGACATGACCTCGTCTGAGATGAATGTGCAAAATTAGCGAACCTTGCATGGAACTGCATGGTCACAGAACCAGTTTTACGTGACAATGCTGATGGCAGCCCGGCTTGGTAGCGGATATGGTGTGTGGACCGTGAGAGACCTGCGTTTTTCGATACCCGCGTTATAAACGTGAAAGGCGGTTGGTTGGGATTGTACCTGAGGTCCCAAGGGCCTCATTGAGTTCTCTCCCCCGATATATACATATACATATTTTAATATTTTTGGCATCTCAATTTAAACTTTTGGCGACTCAATTTCAACTTCTGGCACACCACTTCGAGCTTTTGGCATATCAATTTATACTTTTCACAAACCCAACTAATCCAGCATAAATGTTTTTTCTCTCTCAGAGAATGTTTTGCTGAAGGTCACAGAGCTTTTGGCATATCAATTTATACTTTTCACAAACCCAACTAATCCAGCATAAATGTTTTTTCTCTCTCAGAGAATGTTTTGCTGAAGGTAGCACAGACAACCTCAAAAAACATTCCCAACCAAATGATCACTTGCTCTTAACCCATTAAGGACGAGCGTGCCTCAGAAGGCAGGGCGAGCCTTGTCCCGCCAAACATTTTTCCTGTCCTCACAGGTCGCGTTAAGACGTCGCCGACCCTCTTAATTGGTTCAGGAAAGTTTCTTCCGTCAGTCTGATGCAAGAATTTACCTAGTGAACCTTATTTGGGTGTTTTTTTGTTAATTCCTAAGTGCCTGTGTTTTTCAACATGGATCTCGAATCGTATTTATCATCCTAGCTAGTTGGCCTAGTGTTTCTATAAGCTTCTACCCATTTTCATTGAGTTCTCTGGATTCAAGGCGCTGTAAAAGGCGGGTGTGGATATGACACGCTCGTCCCTTATGGGGCTTTTCTTGAAAAACGAGAAACGTGGGTAACCTTACCACATAATTACGGATAATCTTTTAACCAGCTTCAACCTTTTGAAGCATCTGGAAGAACGAGGTTACAATGGTACAGGAACCTTGCGACAAAATCATATTCCTAGATGCTGTCTTCTTCCGAAAAATGAGCTCTTGAAGAAGGCTGAGAGGGGAACCTGCTACACCATCATCGAAAAGCAAGACGGAATTTTCATGGCCAAGTGGAAAGACAACAACATAGCCACCGTGGCTTCCACTGCCCTGGGTACAGTCCCTGTGAATCCCGTAAAACGCTTCAGTTAAAGAGAAAAAAACACTTTACAGCAAAACGGGAAGACAGATTTCAAAGCTGGAATTCAGGAGAAACATTGCAGTACACTACTTGACCAGCCACAAGACCCCGTACAAAAGTTCGTGATTTTCTGCTGGTGGTACTGCCACCAAAGGAAAAAGGTCTGAGGGAGTCCTTCCAAGCATTTGGTTTAACGGGGAAAATCATCTCTTGGGCCCGATTGACAAAAGAAGGTGCGCCAACGAAGGATGTTCCAGCAGACCGTTTACTGCCTGCGGAAAATGTGATGTCGCCATGTGCGTCCAGAGCAACGTAGAATAACATACAACGCAACATGCAACGTGAGTCATTCGGTATTCCCATAGCTGATATTTTGTTGCAATGACCAAAAAAGTTTTATCTAGTTCGTCTACTTTTACTCTTTTATACTTTCAATATACTTTTACAGTTTCTAAATCTGTGTTTCGATGAATTTCTGTCAACAATAGTGTCAGATTTCCCTTTCATAGTTCCCAGAATTATAAGTTGAAAAAGGCTTCCTTACAGGACAAGCTTGCCATATATGGCACGCCTTGTTCAGGCAACCGTAGGGGGGATAGCATTTTTCTATTATTTTTCTCGGGTTCTCCTAACACCTATTGATGGAAAAATAGAAAAAAATGCCATTTAAAAAAAAAAAGAATGTTTTCGTCCTTGGTGGGTTAATAATAACTGTGCAGTTTCCTTGAAATGTGATGAGCTTTGTTGTTTGTGTTTCAGAATTCGGCGTCGCTCCTGATCAGACGATCCTGAATCAAAGGTTCGATTATCAAGACACCGCGTTTCTCAACAATTTATGAGGCGGCTGCCGCGACAATCGCCGTTCGTACACCTGAAAACCGAACAAGTAAAAATGTACATTCATCCGAACACTTCGAAGGGATAATCTTAAATTATGCAAAACCACCTCCTTCTCAAGTTTATCTTTACCAAGATCATTTGTATTCCACGAGCGGTCCACGTACCTATCTAGTCTTCTACAGGATACTGTGTATCCCAGTACAGAATGTTTCAACGACTGCTTTTCAAGGAAGTTAGGTTGCTTTCCTTCTCCAAAAAGTCTCTTGTTTCCCGTTTTCAGTTCTTCCTCACGTTTTTTCATGTATACTATAAATTATTCGTGATATATTGCCCTTTCGTATGTTTTCTGTATAAAATAAACAATTAGTTAGTAAATTTGAGTTTCTATTATCAATAGAATAGTTGTGTAACACGTTAGACGTAAACATTGTTCAAAACTCATAGTCATTGGTGTGTTAAAAGATTTTCTATTATCTGGGATTTCGCAGCGATCCTTAAAATGTTCAATTTTACTGCGGAAGAAGAATTGGTTGTAGTGAGAACTTGATTTTTTAGTCGATACAAATTACTGTCGTTTGTTGAAGTTCACATTTCACACATAAACATTGTCTGCCACATTTACTCTCATCTTTTATCATTACGGGTTTGTTCATACGGTGAGTTCTGTGCTTGTTCAGAATCGAACTAGGTCAGATAGGGAGGGGTTAAGAACTGTTCGTTACTCTCTGCAGTCCATACGCATTTCAATCTTATTCGGAATTGATTCCTCAAAACTCGTAACCTTCACAACGTAATCATCGTCGATATGTCGGTCATTCTCCCAATACTTCCCCTTCTTTCTCCAAAGCCCGTAAAAGAGCTAAATTGTATCGCCTTGGAAAACTCCCTCTCCCCCCAAATACATAATGGAAGCCAATATATGCACAGGTTTCTATGAATATGGTTTCTGCTGCATTAACCATTAATTATCATTTCATTATTATCCGATTTTTCATTGTTCTGCGTGTCCTAAGGTGGCAAGTCATAAATTCGGAAATCCTCGCGTAAGAATGTTCTTAGCAGACTTCAACATTGGATAACATTTCGATATCCTCATGAAACAAAGCATTTCATGTTAATGGCAACCCTCTATTACGCACACGACCACATGCTATAGTCCCATAGGCGTTTGCTTCATTCTGGTAATTTATGCTCGTACCTCCATTGAAGACCGCATTATATCTTTGGTAAGTTGACAACATTGCCACACCTATGGTGAGATATCTTCCACCGTTCAGTTGAAGCTCGGTGGCTGTACGAGCAGTTTGATGTACTCAGAAAACGTGTGGTTAGGCTCATTCATCTTCATTCTCCCGACATTCGATTTGTGCTTATGATCATATTTAATCGTATTTCGTGACCACTCATAAAGATAAGACCAGAGGTTGACCACGAGGACGGTAGCGATGAGCCAACAGAACTTCTGCGTAGGTGCCTAAACATTGCTTCGTGAAGATTTTGATTAATTGGCATGCACTAGAGAGAACCGAATGTAATGCATCTGGAATTACTGTTTACTAGAGAGAACCGATTCACTATTCACTACATGATAGGTTCTTGGGTCGAAAGCCAATTGAACTCCACTTCGTTCAGTTGAAGCTCGGAGGCTGTACGAGCAGTTTGATGTACTCAGAAAACGAGTGGTTAGGCTCATTCATATTCATTCTCCCGACATTCGATTTGTGCTTATGATCATATTTAATCGTATTTCGTGATACGAACTCATAAAGATAAAGATAAGACCAGAAGTTGACCACGAGGACGGTAGCGATGAGCCAACAGAACTTCTGCGTAGATGCCTAAACATTGCTTCGTGAGGATTTTGATTAATTGGCATGCACTAGAGAGAACCGAATGTAATGCATCTGGAACTACTATTTACTGCGTGATAGGTTCTTGGTTCGAAAGGCCAATTGGATGTACTTTCTGATAATAATATCATTTTTGCGCCTTGCGACATCAATGAACAATCATGTTTTACTTCACTATTGATAATCATTTACCCACTTCCATTCTAAATCGACAAATTAAGTGTTTTTAGAAAGATATAAAAAAGTTGTTGCTGAAGGTGAAGAGTTCAAATAGTTTGATTTTTATTTTATCATTATTATTTTTTTGTTACGTGACGTTTTTAAACGTGTTTTATGATTGTTTTAGTGTCATTATTTGGTTTTTATAAATGAAACTTGATCGATTGAAAAGTTCAAACGGAGAGAGGCTGAATCCAATGCTCTGCAGAATTTGAAGGTGATGCTCATGGCGTGAAAAATGCATACTTTGGAGTGAATAAAACCTCTCGCATCATATGTTGACCTGATCTACAGAAGCTCGTTGCAGCCAGTTACAGAGGGTGATGTTTGCCGTAGCATGAGCTGGGAACCACTTCAAACTTTCTGCTTGGTAGCAAATTTGTAATAGTCGCTGGTCACAAACAATTAGTTGTCATCCTTGAAAAACTCTTGAATCAATTAGGTCCCCACGTTTGGAGCGCTTGGTATTCAATTTATAGCGTTATACTTCAGAAAACCACACGGATTTCTTCTCTAGACATCCTGCTTACAGTGCAGAATACAGTAAAAATTAGGGAAGTTAATATTAATGGAGTGGCAGATGTGTACCTGAACGCATGTAGTTTTAATCAGAGACAAATCAGTCGACTAAGGAGTGGGATGATCCAATATTCCACTTCCTTGGAAACTGTCAAGAGTAAACACATAATATTTGGAAAATGTTTACCTTAACTCGAAAACTCCATCTCCACTTGATCTGTCCTCATCCCAACGGTAAATACCTGATTTTGTAGATTTACTTGTTTCCATTGGAAAACAAAATCCTGAACAAATTCATTGCTATCGAATATTTCTACGTGTTTTGTATTTAGAACGTACCTGACTAATTTTTCTGATTTCTTTCAATTAAAAATATGTCAACTTATTCAATTGTTTCGTGTAATGAGAAATTTCAGTAAACTATGCAATTGGAAATTCTACCGAATGGACCGGTACAATAAATTATATATGTTAATACATAGAATCGTGAGGAAATCGCGAGTTTCGGAGGAAAAGTTCGTTATTGGTAATTAAAATTATAACCCAAAAAAATGAAGAATCATACCAAAACGTTCGACTGCAGTTGGGTTACACCGAAAAAAAAAAGTTCACATTTGGGGAGAGAGAAGTACTGTTTAGAAGCGTATACATTTTGGGAAATTGCACAAAATTTAAAATAAAAATGTCGAGTGATCGATGATTGATTGATGACGTTGGGATCGATAATTGACTTTTAACGTTTACTCCCGTAAAATCAATCTTGGGAGATTTTTACAGGTACTCTTGCCTCGTCCGCATCCTATTCCGTTGAGAATTCTTGAAATTCTCGTTATGGGCATTTCTTGAGAAAACGTGAAATTCAAGTCCATTTTGAGTTCCGAAATTGAATTTTAAGAACGGCTCAATGTAGTTTGAAGATTATTTTGATGTATATTTGAAAACTGATGACGAATTATGGAGCATTCAAATTTCCTTACACAATATTGATTTTTATTGCAACAGTGATCAACCGATCACAAGTTTAAATCACTCAAGTTCGTTGAAGAATGATTTTAAAAAATTCCAGTCATGTAATCATTGCAATACATTGTTAAAGCGAATTGAAATTTGCGCAGTATTGTGTTTAAAAAAATTGCCAATTGTCAATGTTCTTGCGCAAAAACTTGTCCTTAGTAAATTCTTCTGCCTAGGCAGCGAAAACTCATTTTTTCCAGAAATTCGCTCTTTTTAACTCAATCAATCATAACTATACATAATCTCACAATAGCATGTATTTTGGGAGGGAAAATACCTTCTTTAGAATCTATCGTTCCAAGTTCAAAATGTTTCACTTTTAATAAAGCAAGTTTTAGAAAATGTCTCCTCGCCAATGTAATATTCTTCTTCACATAAATTGTTTGAAGAATATCCCCAATATGAGGGAAATTAGCGGATAAACGGCAAAATACAATGTTCAGCCTTTGTGAGCATTCCATTTTCGAGACATTTTTAAAGATTTTACGTTGAAAAAGTGACCAGTTTAATTTGTTTTCCCCACATTCTGACTAAAACTCATTTTCCTTTAGGAAAATTCTTCTTCTGGAAAATATTTGACAATTACACCCCACGTGCGGTTATTAGAAAACAAATGAATCAATTTTGGGCTCTTTTTGGACCACTAACTCAAAAAAATTGAACACAAAGGGGAAGTAAATTTACATTTCTGATGATCGCTCGAGAATCATTTACCAATTGGGCTCCCTACCAAACTTGAATTGCCCAATGTCGTTCTCGTTTTTTTAGCGTCGAAACGAAATTAACCAATACAAACAAAAAAAGTTTCAACATCTTTGATTATCACGTTGAATAATGCTGTAATTTAAGACCAAAACACGCGTGGTTTATAGACTACTAAATGTGAAGCAGAAATCCGGTTAAAAATACTGCGTAATGCAATGCTATGGAAACTGTCATTCATAAACGATGTTTGGCCTAGTTTTCAGAAATATTCATCGATAAACAATTGGTTCACTCTATCAATTAGTATGCCAGAGTTGAAGCCAAAAAATATCTAAAATATGTATATATATTTCGAAGACGGATCCCATTTACAAGAAAACCATAATGGACCTACGATTTCACGTTTTTCTCATGGCCCTAACATGTATTTATTGCGAACGCGTAATATTTCATTAATTATCTTTCATAATTCTTGAAACACGATTTCCTGCAATTGTTGAATTTTGAATCCGGTTCATAAGTTTTGATACATTTTGTACTAAATCAAAGTTCCCTTATTCGGTTTATTTTAAAAAAAAATTTAGAGAAAGGTGTATTAAATTTAAGTGCCTCGCTGTTGTTTAAATTTAATTTGTCATGTTTAGTTTCTAACTTGATTGTATTATAAATTATTAGGAAACAACGTCGGCTAAACTTTTTAGCAAGTTGTGAATAATATTGTGTATTGTAATTTTTTTTTTCTTGTCAGATTTCGAGATCTAAGATTCCCAAAAACTTTGTAACTATCCCGTGTACATTCTGTTGATCATTTTCCTATTTATTGTTTCGTTCATTACTCAGCATCAAAATATGTGATGCGAGTAGATTTACTTGAATCTTTCCCCTGGTTGATTTTTTTTTCGAAGAATAAATTTTTTTGTTACATTTGTCCACTTGATTTGTCAATTTTAGTTCCCCCACTACTGGTAGCCTTTGAAGAGCTTTCATCTGAGGGCCTGAACAAGTTTCTTCTGAAATTTTATTGCACGTCTGTTCATTGTCTGTGTTGTTTGAGGAATGAAATCAGAATTAGGTCGATCAGGTTTTTCAACTGATGTGAGGTCACACATCGCGTTAGTCGCCGAAGCGGGATACGCCATATTTACAGATTCCTCCAGTGTAATTTTATACCAGTTTTATTTTATATTCGGAAAAATGCCTTCTTTTTCCTAATTTTTACTACTAACGAAATCAGTCGAATCATTTGGCATGACAAGTGAAACACAACAGGCAAGAAGTCACAATCGTGGATCTGACTCGGTAATTTCTCTCCGGAACAACTTTTGTCAATATTTTACTGGGAATTTATCAGGTAATTGAACGGTGTAATCATTTACAAGAAATAATTTATTAAATGGTGTTTTAACTTACTTGAAAAACTTGTCTCTTTTGCTACATCATCCCAAGCTAGGTCTGTTGGCCTCCTGTTTTTATAATATATCTTGATTTTTTGTTCCACAAAACTTCTCTTTTTTACACTTCCGATATTATCGCTTCCATGATAAACATTTAAAGCAAGCCACGGAGGCTATAATTGACTAAAAAAATGCAATATCAAAGACGAATGAAGAATGTCAACAACAGCAGGTTAACCTACAAAAACGTAAACAAATAATAACGCGATTGCGCGACAAAATTCAAACCGGTTTGAAAATCAAACCACGCGACGCGAGCGATTGCGCGACGAAAGCGACTACCGCGACGCCGCGTTATTGTTTGTATTGTTTGATCGCGTTGGTCGCTCGTATTCGTTTTCCACGTAATACACGGCGTTAAAATTGACTTCATCCTACACTCATAAACATAAACACACAATAGGAAGAAAAAAAACGCTGAAAATTCTTCCACTAGGGTTTATTATTCAACTTCATTCATTTGACTTGCATTCATAATTTGAATTTCTACTAAGCTTTGGAGTGTGCGTATTTCACAGGTGATAGAGCGATTATTGAATTTCAGGAGGCACACAAATATGATCAACTGATCTATCCAAATAGGTATTTTGGTTGAGAACAGATTTACGTGCTCTACGCATATCTCCTGAAATTCAATAATCGCTCTAAATACGTACACTGTGAAAGCTTGGGAAATTCAAATCATAAATGCAAGCCAAATTAATAAAATTGAATAATAAACCCCAGTGAAAGAATTTGCAGCGTTTTTATGATTTTATGGCACTTGTGACACGTACATACAGCGTTTTGTTTTGTCTTGGGCCTAGGTGTGTCTGCGGGGCTGAACGTTTCTCTTGTGTCCAAGTGTGTATACCATAATATGAATATTATTCATACGGGGCAAACATTTTCCTGCCGAACGCGGGAAACGAACCCGAGAACCTGGGGTTGTGAGTCCTGCACGAAACCCTTGCGCTACGGGTTTGTTTAACCTGGATTATTATAGACAGACGGAAAAATGTTTATTGCAGATTTGGATACTACACCCTTTGAAACGTGAACCATAAAATTTTCAGGGGGGTTAGAATTTTTATTTATTTTTTTTTTTAAGAGCGATTACAATGGTTTATATTGAATAATAAACCGACAGATCACATTAAATCAGGCTAAAAGCCTTTTAGGAGTTCACTCCATTATCCACAATACTACATCACTAGGTCACTGATATCAAATCAAAAACAATAATAAACGCAAATGTTTATTTAAATTTCGTAAGACGGAGCATCCATATCAGAATGCTTCAACCCTTGTATCGACTATAAACCCTTTTAGGAGTTCACTCCAGTATCCACATTCACTACATCACTAGGTTACTGCAATAAAAAAACAAAAAAAAAAAAAAAACGCTGTTGTACGTTTTGATCGCAGTGATGTAGTGAATGTGGATGCAAATGTTGGCACCATAAACCCATACATCAGGAATGGTTTGAGCTACGGACCTGGGCAAGGGCTCATTCGATTCCTCATGGTAAGTTCTTCAAAAAAGTCCAAACTTAGGCCGCCTTGACTTTTCTTGAGGTTTTTAGGGATTTTACAAAACTTTGGCAACCCTTAAAGGGCACTTTAAATTAAGTGAGAGAGCTGGCTCAAGAATTGGGGCGTCGTCGGACCAACATCGATTTTTCCTGAAAATTTCAGCTTTTTTGCTCCAGCCGTTCGGGAGAAATCGTGCGTACGGCGGACGGACGGAAAATTTTTTTATTGCAGATTCGGATTCCACACACTTTGAAACGTAAACCATGAAATTTTCAGGGGGGGTTAGAATTTTTTTTTCAAGAGGGATTGCAATGGTTTATTATTGAATAATAAACCAAAAGTGGATTTCACAAAAAAATGGAATGAGCTGGTTTTGATAGCAAACGCCTCAATTATTGTAAAATTACAGAATGCCTCAAGTACGAGATCTTTCGAATCTTTCCAATGTCTGTTTGGAATTGATTCCACATTGTAATGCCCGATCGGGTAGTACGAACAAACGATCTTCCTTGATACTTATTTATTATGAAAAAAATCATGAAAACAAGCTTTTATGATCATGCGTCATAGCATAATACATCGTACATTCTTTCCATTTATACTTTAGTCGGAGCAGATCTTTATTTCGAATTTTATATTTCTAACACAACATTGGGCCTAATTGTTGATAAATTGAGACACCTTTTTAGTTTAGATGACACTTGCCCATCAGAAAGCAGTCTTATTAAGTTTATTTTTATTACAGGGATCATGATTAGACCATGACGGTTTTTATTAAGACAATTGAGTACTCGTTTGACAGCACGTAGTTCAAATAGCAAAGTAACAGCACTTCCCACATTCCCACTTTAGTCTGAAAGGATTCCCATTACATTTGACGGAATATTAGATAACCGGCAACAATGCGCTAAATGATTGCGTTATCAATATATCCTTATAGTTAAGATTAATATTGATTAATAATGACTGTTATTACAACACAATTAAATACACATTTGACAGCACGTAGTTCAACTAGCAGAAGTGCAGGTTATCGACGTGTTACAGTCTGTGGTGAAGAACATTGCTTGGTATGACTCTGCCCAGGGTTTTTGTGGTGACTCGCTGGTTTGGACTGTTCCCTTTCAATAATGGAGGGCGTTTCAGTCCACTTTGGGCCACTTACTCATGTCTAATGCTCCTCATACTGACTTCTGGCCTTCTATATGGGTATTATTGGTTTGCCGTCACTTGCTTAATCAAATATTCCAAAATAGAAACTATGGTCATGGCGTTCATTGGTTTTACGACCATAACAGTTCCTGTTCTTCACCTCCTGGTAGTTCTACGGGATAGAGCCAAGTTTGTCCAAGTGAATGAATACATTTTCCAGGCAGAATACTCAGATTCAGACTATATTTATCTCATCATGATACCCCTCTCGCGTTTCATATTGATGGTTTTATCCACTAATTTACACTTTGGCACAAGTGTAATGATCAACTACACTACTACCCTTCGCTACACTGCTCAACACATTAACTTCCTCATTTCTCTCCAGTACATCACTACATTGAAAATATCAGCTACTCGTCTTCGTTCCCAACAGAGAAACAACCTCAACTTGAATAAACATTCTGAACTGATTGATCTAATCCGTTGTATAAATTCATTATACGAGTGGCAAATGGTTATCACAGTCGGATGGGTGTTCTTACTTATCACTGGAAATGCTTTTACACTTTTCATTGTATTCCCACATAGATTGGTCGACTGTTTTGTGAACTACGATCGGAATTGCACCAGACTGATATTTAGTTCAGTAAGAATATTCTACGCTGTCCTTCAATTTCAACTTATTGTTAGAGGCTGCCATTTCTCCAAAACTGTGGTAAGTTTAGTTTTCAGATTTGTGTGTCAGCTTTGCAGTGGTCTGTTCTGTAGTACTCCCCCCCATCCCCCGACCACATTTCCTCCTCTTCGCACCATCGTTTTTAATTTGAAAATGCGGAACTTTCTGTCTCCATATCATTTTGTCATCTTACACATATGGAACTTATTTCGAACGACAGCCTCATGAATAACACTATTATCGTTATTATTATTACATTATTTGTTATTTGCACTTAACTAGTGCTATACATAAAAGCACACTTTCAAAGAATTCTTTTAGCGAATTTTCATGGAAATATGCAGAGAGCACTTAAATCGGTACTCAACCCAAATACATATTTGGATTGATCAGTTGATCATGTTTGTGTGCCTCCTGAAATTCAATAATCGTTCAATCACCTGTGAAACACGCACACTCCCAAGCTTAGTAGAAATTCAAATCATGAATCATTGAATAATAAAACCCAGTGAGAGAGTTTGCAGAGTTTTTTTCAAGAGCGATTACAATGGATAAAATTTAGAATATTTAATATTCTATTTGAAAATTTTAAATTTCGTAAGACGGAGCATGCATATCAGAATGCTTCAACCCGTGTATCGACTATAAACCCTTTTAAGAGTTCACTCCAGTATCCACATTCACTACATCACTAGGTTACCGCAATAAAAAAAAAAAAAAAATAAAAAAAAAAAAAACGCTGTTGTTTACGTTTTGATCGCAGTAACCTAGTGATGTAGTGAATGTGGATGCAAATGTTGGCACCATAAACCCATACATCAGGATTGGTTTGAGCTACGGACCTGGGGAAGGGCTCATTCGATCCCTCATGGAAAGTTCTTCAAAATCGTCCACATTTATGCCGCCTTGACTTTTTTTGAGGTTTTTAGGGATCTTACAAAACTTTGACAACCCTTAAAGGGCACTTTAAATTGAGTGAGAGAGCAGGCTCAAGAATCGGGACGTTGTCGGACCAACATGGATTTTTCCTGAAAATTTCAGATTTTTGCTCCAGCCGTTTGGGAGAAATCGTGCGTACGGCGTACGGACGGAAAAATTGTTATTGCAGATTTGGATTCTACACCCTTTGAATCGTAAACCATGAAATTTCCATGGGGAGTTAGAATTTTTTTTCCAGAGCGATTACAATGGTTCATTAGAGAATAATAAACCAAAAACTTTATTAGAATAAAAAGCTAGGAAGAGCGATACAGCACGGGGACTGTCTTAGCGTTGAAAGAAGACTAAAGGTTCCGTGGCACGCAGGCCCTTTATAAAACCTACTTATGCTCAGCTAGCATTTGTCGTTATTTCATGTTGATACAATGAAATGGAAGCATATGTTGTTCACATAATACAAATAACAATAAACGCAAATACAAAGTCGAACCCTCTAAAATATATTATAATTATACAAGAATCTTAGTTACAATAATTGTTGAAACACAGAACAATGAATGATGTTAGTTACAGTTCTTCATTGAGAATTGATATTTATGGCACGTGTGCGCCTGATGAGTTTTATATATGTGTGTGTACAATGATGGAGATAATAAAAACACACATAATGATGGTCCATATGCTAGGGATGGTGTACATAACATATTATGTTGTGTAGTCGAGTGTTTCTATTGTTCTAATGTCTCGTAAGTCGATGCTGTCTAATTATACCCTTAATTAATAGATTATTAACCTAATTATAACCCTTAAAGGGCACTTTAAATTAAGTGAGAGAGCTGGCTCAAGAAATGGGGCGTCGTCGGACCAACATGGATTTTTCCTGGAAATTTCAGGTTTTTGCTTCAACCGTTTGGGAGAAATCGTGCGTACGGCGGACGGACGGAAAACTTTTATTGCAGATTCGGATTCCACACACTTTGAAACGTAAACCATGACATTTTCAGGGGGGGTTAGAATTTTTTTTTCAAGAGCGATTACAATGGTTTATATTGAATAATAAACCAAGAGTGGATTTCACAAAAAAATTTAATGAGCTGGTTTTGATAGCAAACGTCAATTATTGTAAAATTACAGAATTCCTCAAGTACGAGATCTTTCGAATCTTTCCAATGTCTGTTTGGAATTGATTCCACATTGTAATGCCCGATCGGGTAGTTCGAATAAACGATCTTCCTTGATAATTACTTATTATGAAAAACATCATGAAAACTAGCTTTTATGATTATGCGTCATAGCATAATACATCGTACATTCTTTCCATTTATACTTTAGTTCGAATTTGATATCTCTACTCCAACATTGGGTCTAATTGTTGATAAATTGAGACACCCTTTCAGTTTAGATGACACTTGCCCATCAGAAAGCAGTCGTATAAAGTTTATTTTTCTTACAGGAACAGGGATCATGATTAGACCATGACGGTTCTTATTAAGACAATTGAGTACTCGTTTGACAGCACGTAGTTCAACTAGCAAAGTAACAGCACTTCCCACATTCCCACTTTAGTGAGAAAGGATTCCCATTACATTTGACGGAATATTAGATAACCGACAACAATGCGCTAAATGATTGCGTTATCAATATATCCTTATAGTTAAGATTAATATTGATTAATAATGACTGTTATTACAACACAATTAAATACACATTTGACAGCATGTAGTTCAACTAGCAGAAGTGCAGGTTATCGACGTGTTACAGTCTGAGGTGAAGAACATTGCTTGGTATGAATCTGCCTAGGGTTTTTGTACTGACTCGCTGGTTTGGACTGTTCCCTTTCAATAATGGAGGGCGTCTCAGTCCACTTTGGGCCACTTACTCATGTCTAATGCTTCTTATACTGACTTCTGGCCTTCTATATGGGTATTATTGGTTTGACGTCACTTGCTTAATCAAATCTTCCAAAATAGAAACTATGGTCTTGGAGTTCATTGGTTTTGCGACTATAACAGTTCCTGTTCTTCATCTCCTGATAGTTCTACGGGATAGAGCCAAGTTTGTCCAAGTGAATGAATACATTCTCCAGGCAGAACACTCAGATTCAGACTATATTTATCTCACCATGATACCCCTCTCGCGTTTCATTTTGATGGTTTTACCCACTAATTTATACTTTGGCACAAGTGTAATGCTCAACTACACTACGACCCTGCACTACATTGCTCAACAAATTAACTTCCTCATTTCTCTCCAGTACATCACTACATTGAAAATATCAGCTACTCGTCTTCGTTCCCAACAGAGAAACAACCTCAACTTGAATAAACATTCTGAACTGATTGATCTAATCCGTTGTATAAATTCATTATACGAGTGGCAAATGATTATCACAGTTGGATGGGTGTTCTTACTTATCACTGGAAATATGTATAGAATTTTCGATTTATTGACAATAGGATTTGACAACAGTTTGAACTTATCTAAGCTGTTGATATATTCAGTAAGAATATTCTACGCTGCCCTTCAAGTTCAACTTATTGTTAGATGCTGCCATTTCTCCAAAACTGTGGTAAGTTTAGTTTTCAGATTTGTGTGTCAACTTTACAGTGGTGTGTTCTTTAGTACTTACTGTCACTTCGTTTTTTTAAAGTTCAAATAAGAAAAACATTAATTTATTTGTTCTTTATAACATTCAAAAAATGCTACAAATTCTTTCACTGGGGTTTATAATTCAATGATTCATGATTTGAATTTCTACTAAGCTTTGGAGTGTGCGTGTTTCACACGTGATAGAGCGATTATTGAATTTCAGGAGATATGCACAGAGCACGTAAATCGGTTCTCAACCAAAATTCTTATTTGGATTGATCAGTTGATCATACATTTGTGCCTCCTGAAATTCAATAATCGCTCTATCACCTGTAAAACACGCACACTCCAACAGCGTTTTTTTTTTTTTTTTTTTTTTTTGCAGTAACCTAGTGATGTAGTGAATGTGGATACTGGAGTGAACTCCTAAAAGGGTTTATAGCCGATACACGGGTTGATACAGTGGTTTGTTCTGTAGTACCCCCCATCCCCCGACCTCATTTTTCAAAACGATATTCCTCCTCTTCGCTCCCAATTCGAAATGCCCTATTTGTGACAGTACGCACACATTGCTTGATTGCCCTGAATTTTATAATTTGACACCGCAAGAGCGTTTTAACAAATTGCGGAATTGGCAGGGATGTAAAAATTGTTTGAATTCTCAACATGTAACGTCAAAATGCCGATCTAAATGGCATTGTCGTTTTTGCACACAATGCCATAATTCACTATTACATAATCATTCGAATTTCAATCAGTCACCCAATAACCATTGTAACGAGAAAATTAATTGATGATTAATTATCTCGCACTGGGTATTAATTTAAAATGAACTCACACGTGGTCCGTATAACCTTTTATTGGTTAAGACAATAGTTGGAAATACACTCGTCTTCGAGGTATGTACAATTTGTCGAATACTCCAATAATTAATTCAAAAGAAGATTAAATGGAGAAGGGGAAAGTCAAAAGAATGACGACGAGGTAACGAGCTAGGGCGATGCCTATTAGCCAGTAATATGCAGGAAGGAGAGTCACCGTCGGAAGATGGATCCGGAATGAGAAGGATACGTTCCGTCTCGCCGGATTCCCTTCCCTTGTAGGTACCCACCATAGAACTATATATCTAGATCTATATATCTATCTAGATATATAGTTCTATGGTACCCACTTGTCATTTACTCGAATGTGTTGGGTGACCAACGGTCACACCACCCGAATCCCGTGCCAAGTACATCGAGGCCATCCGATGTTGATACTTCAGTTCACTGCCATGATGTTTCATCCTGTACGGTATCTTCTACTGTTCATGTTATTCTGGGCACCGCTTGGGCCAACTTTGTTGATATTAGAGGTAAAATCCAACGATTCTGGTACCCAACAATCCTTCATCACAACTAGTTGTGTTAATAAACTTGGTCTGAATATGTTCCGATGTGAGCGGAAAATGTCGTCATTGGGCGGATCTTTGTTCGAAGGGGCAAGGGGCAAAACATCCTGTGTGATCCGTTCCAAGGATGTATCTAATGTTTTTACTACGGAAGCTGTCGTAGTATCAAACTGTGAGGTGAAGGAATGGTATAGTTGCCCCTTCCGAGCAGGTGGATGCATAGATAATGCTCCGCCACGCTCAGAGAATGATTCAGACGCTTGCAGGCGTCCGACTCATCTCCCAAGGCTACAGATTCTAAAATCGGGAAGGGGCCAACTAACCATATCCATCACAAAATATAACAAATCACTTACCTACTTCTTCTGTTCCTCACGACGTTTGTCACCACTTCATAGGGTTTGAACTAGCTGACCCGAAATTTTGGGAACCAAATACAATAGACTTCCTTTTAGGAGCAGATTTATATACTGACGTAATGAGTGGAAAAATGACATCAGTTCGAGATGATCTACCTAAGCTTTTCGACTCAGCTTTTGGGCCAATAGTCATGGGTCGTTATACAGAACCCCTTGCTAATACTAATCTCTTCAGTTCCATTTGTTTATTTTCCGGCAGCACTCAAGTTGATTATCTTAACTTTGAATTAGCAAAGTTTTGGGAACTAGAAGAGCCGTCACCACCCAATTTTATTCAAAACTAGTTTAATGGCCCTGCTACGCAGGTTAAAAAGATAGGTGAATGACACAATTTTTTTTTCGTGATTTATTAATTGCGACTGAAAAATCAAATACATTTCACCTAGCAATTTTACATATCAATAAAGGTACACTCCAAGAGGGTAGGTTTACAGCAAAATCTAGCCCTTTATTATATAGCTCAATTAATTAGCACTGAGTTCGATTGCACTTCTATTCACGCAGCACAACTAAATCCAGTGGTTTGTTTCGCTTGAGACGTCGGATTTCACATTCGTTGTCCAAAACGTAGAGCATCTCCGGGTTCACGTGTTTGTGGAGGCGATGTTCATGCTTCCTTGCGTATTTTGCAATAATTTCATAGACTGTCTCCATCCTCAAATCTCGATTAATATCATCGTTTCGCATGTACCAAGGGGCTCCAACTATACTTCTCAGTATTTTATTCTGAAAGGTTTGGATTTTCTCAATATTTGATTTCTTGGCACAGCCCCAGATCTGTATCCCATAGGTCCAAATAGGGCGAAAGATCTGCTTATATATAAGCAGTTTGTTGTGAAGTGAGAGATGGGAATTCCTTCCCATTAGCCAATACATCCTTCTGTACTTGATTTTAAGTTCTTCTTTCTTCTTTTCTATGTGTTTATTCCAGTTTCATTTGAAGTCAAGTGTCAAACCCAAGTATTTAACTGCTTCAGTATGCGGTATTTTATTCGAATTGATCTCAACATCCAAGACTGGGACTTTTCGGTTAGTGAAGTTGATGTGGGCTGATTTTGATTCGTTCAGCTTCATTCTCCACATCTTGGTCCATTTATAAACCTCAAAAGTAGACGTCTGTAGTTTGCGTGTTGCAGCTTCTATATCATCTCCAACAGAGAGGATAGCCGTATCATCTGCAAAGGTGGCAACAGTTGTGCCTTCTTGTTGGGGTAAGTCCCGTGTGTACAGGAGGTAGAGTACTAAACAACACAATGAGGGAGTATAATAACAATATCAAAAGTCAAAAAATCGTATATCCCAAATCCCCGAGGAGAGGACCACGTCGCTTGCCCTGGGAGACGCTTCCCCCCGCTGGGGCCCTCCTTCCTTCACTGGCGGGGTCTGGGGGAGGAGGTCGGTTGCCCTTGGAGACGGGGGCGAGAACTCCACCCACCCAGCGTTACCACCCCCTGAAACATCGATATACTCTGATAAGCTGGTTTTTATATAGTGTGATCCTGAACACATTGAGGGTGAAGAATTTTTTTAAAGTAATCATTATCGTTTAGAAGACGGTCGTTATGTCGTTCGCTTGCCATTCAAGGAAACGAATGTTGAATTTCCCACATCATATTCTATTGCTAAACGTAGATTTGAAAATCTCGAGTCCAAATTGAACCGCAGCCCTTCCATGAAATCAGAATATCATAAGTTCATGGACGAATATATTCACCTAGGCCATATGAAGAAAACCACTGAGCCTTCTAAATTTGTGATTCCTCATCATTGTGTCACGAAGGAAGATAGCGGCGAAGTGAAACTTAGAGTCGTTTTTGACGGTCCTGTAAAAACCCGTTATGGTTCTCTCAACGACTCACTTCTTGTTGGGCCACCTTTACAGAAGGATGTGAAGGACATATTATTAAATTTCCGTCGACATGCAATAGTTTTTGTTGCTGACGCCGTGAAAATGTACCGACAGATTCTTGTACATCCTGATGATCGTTGTTATCAGCATATAGTGTGGCGATTCAATTCCTTTGATGCTGTCCAAACATACGAGCTTTGTACAGTCACTTACGGCTTATCTTGTGCACCGTTTCTTGCTCTCAGAACTGTCCGACAATTAGTTGATGATGAAGGATCGTCATTCAATCTCTCGCTGCTGAAGTTCTATCACGGGATATATTTGTTGATGACTTGGCTACTGGTGCTCCTACTGTTTCAGATGCCCTCGCATTACAACAAGAAATAATTGAACTTGTGCGTAGAGGTGGATTCGACCTAAGCAAATTGGCCAGCAATCATCCAGCTTTATTAGAAGCGATTTCGGATGAATCTAGCGAATCTACAAATAACACTTCAGTTACATGGTCGAATAGTGATACAACTGCTATCAAGGTACTAGGGCTGAAATGGGATCCAGTGGAGGATGTGTTTCCGTATCAATTGAAACCCCCTACTTCCATTGTTTCTAAAAGTGCTATTTTATCTACAGTGGCTAGAATATTTGATCCACTTGGGTTTATATCACCCTGTACCTTTTTAATGAAGGGGTTCGTCCAAGAACTTTGGAAATTGAAACTTGATTGGGATGATCCCGTTCCTGAGAATCTAACAATTGATTGGAATGCTATGGTCCAACAACTGGAGTTATTGTCAAAAATCAAAGTTCCACGGTTCGGATTCTCCAATGAACATTTTGAATATCAGATCATTGGTTTCTCAGATGCATCGCAAAAGGGATACTGCGCAACCTTATACATCCGAGTGATCACAGCCCAAGCTACGCAATCATACTTGTTAACGTCTAAAACCTAGTTGGCTCCGATCAAGGCAATATCAATACCAAGGCTTGAACTTTGTGGAGCATTATTGTTGGTAAAATTATATAAATCAATTCAAGACTTTCTATCCAATCTACCCCCAAAGGTTCATTCAACTAGATTTTTTTCAGACTCAACTATAGTTCTAAGTTGGTTGAAAACTCCGACCTATAGATTGAAAACCTTTGTTGCGAATAGAATAGAGCAAATATCCGATATTACTGATGTCACATCTTGGAGCCATGTTGATTCAAAGGACAACCCGAGTGATATTGGCTCGAGAGGATCATTGCCAATTGAACTCCTTGACAACACCCTATGGTGGTCTGGTCCATCTTGGCTGAAATTACCAGAGAAGGAATGGCCGTTGTACTCTCTAAAATACGATGGAAGTCTCCCAGAACTAAAGCCAACCTCTACTTTAATTCTGCTCTCCACAAAATCTGGCACTCAAGAATTCATTAATTGGATGTCAAGAGTGTCATCATACTGTTGGCTGGGATCAAGCGCCACAAGGTGGCTTATTTTGGACATATTGTGCGTGGTCTTAAGTACCAACTTCTCAGGGTGATATTACAGGGGAAGATTGAGGGAAAGCGATGGATAGGAAGAAAAAAGATGTCACGGCTTCGAAATGTCAGTGGACTGGGTTGAGTATAGAAGAGTTGTTTCGTGCAGCGGCTGACAAAGACACTTTTGGAGAGATGGTTGATTCAATAAGATAGCGATTCGCCTACGCTTGAATTCGAGTATTTCACTATTATAAGAAGAAGAACTGCTCTTTACCTGGTGATGCCATATAACCGCAAGCGTTCCAAGGGCTGTCACTGGGCTTGACTATCACTTGTTCTAGCATATCCTCGATCTGGCGATCTATTTCTTCTCGGTATATCTCGATAGTTTCGCGCATATACTGGAATTTCGTCCGTTGTTCTGATTACATGTTTGATTGTAGAGGAGAGTGGTTAATTAACTATAAAGGAAATTTGAGAATATTTTAGGACTAATTCCGAAATGGCAGCTTTTCCTCTTCATTCGTATGGTTAAGCCTTAATTTAGAAATATCGAATTTTGAGTCAATGGTTTCATTTTAGTAATTATTTAAATTTATTGTATCTAGGATGTTGTCTATTTCATCAACTTCTACGGGTGAGATTTGAACAAATTTTCCCGGTTTCTTGTTTGGATTAAGAATTTTGACGCTTCGTTGTTCCTCACTTTTACTGAGACTTCCAAGTTTCCAATTTTCAGGTATTACCACATCTCCATTTTCAACATTTTTCACCCGAACGGTTACTTGTTGAAATGAATGTCTATTTGGGAGGTGTCTCTCTGGGAGGGTCAGTGTCTAGGAATAGTGGAGGGATATGAATTCTCAGGGTTTTTAATAAATCTAGCCTGATGTTAAGTTGACACGGATGCTTCTAAGACTTTTAGATTGTCGAGTCCTATCAAAAGGTCGAATTTTTTGTGGAACTGGAATACATGAAATAATAAATTCAGATGAGGTTGATGGAAAATTTCGCCACCAGGGACCACTATAAGTGCGTTCGCATTTTGATGTGCCATGGGCGGTTCGGACTACGAAGGGTTCAGAATGGAGTTTGCTAGTGGAAAATTCTTCTGCGATTAGTGGGTGGATTTTTAGTTGTACGTATGTTCCCGAACAAACCTTTTCAAAAATGACACATGTCAAATCCAAATATCGAGCGATAGGTACTTTTAAGAACACTTAAAAAATTTGCTTATGATTGGAACAACAAACTTTGATCCTAAATGGAAAGACATTGTAAGCAAAAACCAATTGCGCACATCACATTAGATATTTTTTCGAAAAATACTTTTTTGAATATGATAATTTTAAATAAATAAATACTAGATACCTAATAGCTCAATAATAATAATAATAAATAATAGCTCAAATTTGATGACATCGTTGGAAAGAGCGTTAAATTTTCTATCTATTTGATGTCAGAAAACATTTTTTTTTATTGCATTGAAGATGTGCGATTGCTGCGCGAAATGGCAGTTTTGTCAAAATCTTGAAATCGCCTGTTTTTCATCTCGCCTAGAAACCCCATTGTTGCTTGACGCAGAACTGTGCACAAGAAAAAGGTTGGAGGCAGGATATTCGTAACTTTTCTCGCTAAATCGAATGGTGACAACGCCGAACCTCTCAAGCGACGATTTAAGTTAGTTTTGTCGCATGCATAAATCCGTCCGTTTGTGAACAGCGTCTATGCCATTTCTAAGATGTCCAGCCAAAGTCAAGAAATCGGAGCCGAGAGACGGCTATTGTTTGTGTTCATATTCGATTGATTGCGACGAGTTGCATTCATCTTTTTGCTGACACTGTGGACCCTTATCAAACCAGACTCCCGTATCATTACCAACTCTTCCCTTTTGTCTCTTTCCTCGCTGTGGTTTCCCTATTGGATTTTCCCATTCATCACGGTGCGCTATAACTATTGAACATAGCTGGTAGTAATAATCAAAACCTTAGAGACAAAAAAGGATTGGTAGATTTAAAAAAAAAGAAGTTTACTAGATAAAAAAAGGATCAGTGACATAAACAATATCATCTACCAATATGTTTTCCTCAAACTATCCGACGTGTTCGCAAGAGTGAGAGTTGTACACAGGGGTGTGACTCCCTTGCCGCTTCAGAAGCATTAAGATTGGCAAAACCGTACACAAAAATCATGTCAACACTCACTTGTGGTATAGCTACTCAATTGAAAGCAACTCATCGCAATCAATCGTAAATTAACACAAACAATAGCCGTCTCTCGGCTCTTGGATTACCCTGACTTTTGCTGGACAGCTTAGGAATGCCTAGAGGTTGTTCACAACGAACGTTTTCATTCATAAAATCCATTTTCATTTTTCATTTTTAAATATATATTTTTTGGTTTATATCTTAACAATCTTGTTTAAACTCTAACTCTTCAAATGAACACGATTTAAACCAATAGCTTACAATTGTCCGAGTCAACAAAAATTTCACTAAAACTGAATTTGTCAGAAACAACAAATTATCAACATTGCAATACCCAATGCTACGGCCGAATCAGATTGGGGTTGATAATACACGGCGCGGAAAGCAACCCCTCCTTCAAGACCGAGCGGTCGTGCGGGTCATTGCATATCCTCGCCCCTGACCAAGACAATGCCTCCTCCGTAGCTTTCCCAAGTCTCAAACACAAGATCTTTTTTATTTAAACAGGGTGTCCCAGGATTTATGCACAATCCGACTCCTACGTGTTCTACAACTCATTTCCAATGAGTTGCTTTCAGTTGAGTAGCTGTACTTACCACAAGTGAGTATGTCGACATGATTTTTGTGTTCGGTTTTGCCAATGGTAATGCTTCTGAAGCAGCAAGGGAGTCACAATCCTCCTGTGTACAACTCACACCCTTGCGAACGAGTCGGATAGTACGAGGAAAACATATTGGAAGATAATATTGTTTATGGCACTGACGCTTTTTTTATCTAGTAAACTATCTTTTTTAATCTACCAATCCTTTTTTCTAATTTTGTTCAATAGCTATAGCACACCATGATGAATGGGAATATCCAATAGGGAAACCACGCTGAAGGAAATACAGCGAGGAAAGAGACGAAAGGGAAGAGTTGGTAATGATACGGAAGTCTGGTTTGATAAGGGTCCATAGTGTCAGCAAAAAGATGAATGCAACTCATCGCAATCAATCGTATATTAACACAAACAGTAGCCGTCTCTCGGCTCTTCGATTTCTTGACTTTGGCCGGACATCTTAGAAATGCCATAGACGCTGTTCACAAACGAACGGGTTTATGCATCCGACAAAACTAACTTAAACCGTCACTTGAGAGGTTTGGCGTTGTCACCATTCGATTCAGCGAGAAAAGTTACGTAGATCCTGCCTCCAACCTTTTTTCGTCGAGACTTCTGGAAAAACCTCAACACGTTTTTCTGCAACTAAACACCATTTCCATAACTAAAAATATTTTTAAAACCAAAACTACTACACCGTTAGAATGCTGACATTTTGGCGCACGTTTTACCAGGCCTGCACAGTTCTGCGTCAAGTATTCATGGGGTTTCTAGGCGAGATGAAAAACAGGCGATTTCAAGATTTTGACAAAACTGCCATTTCGAGCAGCAATCGCACATCTTCAACGCAAAAAAAAAAAAAAAAAAGTTTTCTGACATCAAATAGATTTCCAACGATGTCATCAAATTTGAGCTATCTCTAAAATTTAGGGAGTTATAACAGTTTTAATGACCTAAGATGGAAAACACGAAAAAAATCTCAAATCGCGAATAACTCGAAAACGAGGCCTCTGGCAAAAAATTGCTACGAGGCATTTTTGTTTGGAAATGAGTTTTAGAACACGTGGGAGTCGGATTGTGCATAACTCCTGGGACACCCTGTATATGATACCTTTTTGTAACCCCCACTGTACTGTATTATTAATGATCTGACCCCGGTAACTGGCCTGGAACTTTTCCAATCCATCCTGAATCTTCCTAGAGACCCCGAAACGATTTGGGGAATCCGAGAATATTCAGGATGGTTGCCCAAATCTAGGGGTCCGCTGACTATTTCTAATGGCTTGTAAACCTAAGGGAGGAAGATCGTGCATCGATGTGATCTTCGCTCGGGACATGGATAACATTGACTCCAAAAATTACATCACTTATTTTACCTATCACAAACCAATATTGGCCATAACTTGTAATGATGGTACGGAACAAAAACATAAAACATTCCGAATTCGAACATAAACCCGTTTTTGTTATAACATGTACGGAAAATAATTAATCCATATTATAAACATAAATATATTTATATAACTATTATTTCAATTCTGACAGACATGCCTGAACAACAAATTTTCAGGAGAGAATAAAATGTGCACAAAATGTGTACCTTAGCAACGATCGGTTGTAACTGAAAATCATAGGTGACTAAGCCGGAACTTCACTCCAATAAGAAGTTTTGTCAACAAAACGAACTCGTAACCAATGGTTCTCCGGGATGTAAGGAGGGGGAAATTGGCAGCGTGGGATGTAGTCTGGTGTCAAATAAATTCACAGCTTTCCCAAAAGGGGTGAACAATTTTTGTGCTATGAAAAATTGCGAAAATAAATTTCCTTAGCAACGATCGGTTGTAAGTGAAAATCATTAAAAAAATGCGAGCCACTTTTGACGATGCAAATTCTTTCACTGAGGTTTATTATTCAATTGGCTTGCGTTCATGATTTGAATTTATACTAAGCTTTGGAGTAGCAGTGTTTCACAGGTGGTAGAGCAATTATTGAATTCAGGAGATATGCATAGAGCACGTAAATCTTTTCTCAACCCAAATACCTATTTGGATTGATCGGTTGATCATATTTGTGTGCCTCCTGAACTTCAATAATCGCTCTATCACCTGTGAAACACGCACACTCCAAAGCTTGGTGTAAATTCAAATCATGAACGCAAGCCAATTAAATAATAAACCCCAGTGAAAGAATTTGCAGCGTTTTTTTAATGGTTATCAGAATGCTTCAACCCGTGTATCGGCTACAAAGCCTTTTAGGAGTTCACTCCAGTATCCACATTACTACATCACTACGTTACTGATATCAACACAAAAGCAATAATGAACCAAAATAACGCGAATGTTGGCACTATAAATCGGGCCATAGATCGAGAATGGTTTGAGCTATGGACCTGGGGAAGGGCTCATTCGATTCCTCGTGGAGTGTTCTTCAAAAAGAGTACACATTTAGGCCGCCTTGACTTTTTTTGAGGTTTTTAGGGATTTTACAAAACTTTGACAACCCTTAAAGGGCACTTTAAATGAAGTGAGAGAGCTGGCTCAAGAATTGGGGCGTCGACCAACATGGATTTTTCCTGAAAATTTCAGATTTTTTGCTTCAGCCGTTTGGGAGAATCGTGCGTACGGCGAAAGGCGGACGGTCGGAAAATTGTTTATTGCAGATTCGGATCCCTTTGAACGTAAACCATGAAATTTTCAGGGGGGGTTAGAATTTTTTTTTTTCAAGAGCGATTACAATGGTTAATTATTGAATAATAAACCAATACACGCCACTTTTGTCCGACCTTTTCCTGTCGCTTTTCGGCGGGGGGTCCCATCGCAAAAACCTTTTTAAGGTTAAAATGTCAACAAACTGCCAAAAGCCTTTGAGTTTAAAACTGGTAGCAGAATATTGCTCAAAAAATCGTTTCTACAGTGAAATTGGTCTTTTTAAAGTTGAAGCTGAAATTAATGATGACAATTGTACTTGAGTTTGATTAAATGAAGGGGGGGGGGGGGTTAAAAGTTGAAAAACGGCAAAATCTTTGTTGTAATATCATTGAGAATTTAATTTTTTGCAATAACGTAGATAGTAGTAATTTTTATCTTAATCATAAAAGAGCTCATACTTCAACTCAATTTAACATAATATTGTTTTTAATAAAATATTGTACATTATGTAATATGACAATTTGTGAAAACTCCCTCTTTCGATTATGCTGCTCGCCTGGAGCTTTCTTATAAATAATCGATTATCTTAGTTATAATTAAATGCTCGGTCGATGAATTGATCAAAATTATTATTCGATGTTTAGTCGTTCGATTCTCATCCCTAATTCAGATAAAGTCTGAAAAAGCTTGTGTTTGGGCTTATTACTACTGGGCCGAGGTCACACTGCTCGGGAGGGGGGCTCTATTACTAGCCATGTAGGTGAAGTGAAGCACAATTTATACGTGAAACAATTATAAGTTAAAAACCGACACTACGGTTGACCAACTGTGTTCGATGGTCGGCAGGAAATGTTAATAGTTTCGTGTCATGTCAAAATGGGCAAAAAAAGATTTCCTGTCACTGAACGTGATTAACGTTTGAACATAACAAATATCGACAGTTACCTACACCGTTAGTGGTTTTTATTTCCAATTTAGTAGGAAAGGGCTCCCATTTCATTTGATGACCACTACAACAACAATGCGCCAAATGATTGCGTTATTGAGATTCAAAATAGTTAACGTTGAAGGCTACTCATTAGGGATGTGAAGAAAATATTCTTCCGTCGATATATCGATATTTTTGGGCGATACTCTCTATTCCGATATATCGTCATTAAATGTACACTATCGGATCGGATATTTTTCAGTCGTAAATCATCATATCAACCATATCCTTCATCTTAGGCTGTAGAAAACAAAAAAACACAGCTCTAATTGCACTACAATTTTTAATCTTTAAAAGTGTAAAATAAACCGACGTTTGAAACGGCTAAAGATTGCAAAAAAGAAGAAGAAGCTACAAGTTGCCATTATGAATTTAAAAAAACGAATTATTAAGAAATCCTATTAACTAATCAGACAGAATTACTGGCGTAGTACAAGGTCGCAAAATGAATAATGACAGTATTGATCTATTTAAAATTTCATTAAAACAGGAAGCAGTTTGAAAAAAACGTATTTTTCATTAATCCTGCAGTAGCAACCGTAACCATAATGGCATAAAATCAATTATTACTGTGAATGATGTTTCTACTCAAGCAAGGGAAGAATCTTCTCATGCAGTTTGCTAGCTCAAGAGATGAAAAGTCTCCCAATCTCTACCCATTAGGGTGTCAAGAAAATATCGATATATCGAAATATCTATATTCTTCCGTCGATTTTTCGATATTGTTGGGCGATATTTCTATTCCGATATATCGACATTAAATGTACACTATCGAATCCAATATTTTTCAGCCGTAAATCATCACATCAAACATATCCAACATCTTATTGCTCAAAACTAATTTTATAAGTCCCATAGAAGAATAGGGATTTTTTTTTAATTCTTGGTTGCCAGGTAGTGAGTTAAATTAAATATGAAGAAAAACGAAAAAAATACACTCTGCTGATGCATTCGTCACTGGAAGAAATATTAAAAGATCCGAGACGACTATCGTACAACACCCTACTTGAATTCCTGGACTGTGTGAATGTGCAATTTTGATCAAGACCTAGAAGACGACCTTAATTTAATATTTTTGTAGAATAGGATCAGACGAGGTAGGCAAACCGTTGGTAAAAAAGGAGGGACATCTTGGAGACTTGGGTTCTAGCCAGTTCGAGGCTTACTGGAGAGCACTCAATCAGGTTTTCCTCACCTCTATCTCCAACCAATATTGGTTTGATAGAATTATTTTTTCATTTTCCTTCTTACGAGGGTCATCCAGAAAGTAAATTTAAAACTCCCTGGAAGGTGCAGTGAATTTTCTTTTTGCGAATAGGAGGGTTCCTAGTAGTCACAATAAGCACCCGCCCGCATCAGTCCGTTACGAAATGTCGTCACAACAGCCTACTCCGTCAACCTCTGCAGGGACCGTTCGCTCCACCTACAGCAGATGCGAAATTCGGGCGGTCATCAAGTTATTCACTTTTCGTAGAGAATCTGCCTCTGAAATCCATCGTCAGCTTGTAGAAACTTATGGACCCGAGGTAATGTCCCGTCAGCGAAAAAATTCAAGGTTCAGCCGTCGGAGCGGAAGATCATGGCATCTTGTTTTGGGTCAGAAAATGGGTGTTGTTGGTGGATTTCATGGTCAGGGGAACACCATTAATGATGATGCGTATTGTGAGACCCTTAAAAAATTGAGGAAAAAAATCGAAGACAAAAATAGGGGAATGCTGACTCGTGGTGTGTCAGACCCAGACTCCACACCGCTCGCCAGACGCAGGACCTGCTTGTGTCGTTTGGATGGGATGTTGTGACCCACCGCATCACCGGACTTGGCGCCTTCGGACTTCCACCTTTTCACCAAATTGAAGGAGTTCTGGGTGGAAAACTTTTTTCCAACGACGAGGAGGTGAAGGAAACTGTCGAGAAGTGGTTTTTGGAGTTGGAGCGAAGTGTGTATGACGAGGGCATAAAAAAGCTGGTGCCCAGGCTGACGAAATGTGTTGAAGTTGGTGGCGATTATGTAGAAAAATAAGGACATATTTTGCTACATTTCCTCAAAATTTGAATAAAATATATGCATGCAGTTGTAACCTTACTCCCTGGATGACCCTCTTACTTCACTTTCATTGATTTTACAACCCTACATATGATAATTTACTTCCCAGGATCCTGTACATAATTATTATTCGAATTTTATCATTATTTTATCATTTTGATTATTATTTTATCGAATTTTGAGTGGTTGAATTCTTAACCTGTAGACGAATGAAATTCAATAATGCATTATTATTCACTGGACTTATACGTAATTCGGATTAGTGTGAAAAAAATATCGATAACCGATATATCGAAATATTGATATTTTTGTTTGATATATCGAATTACTAAAACGAAACTTTTGTAAAAGATTGATATTCGATATACCGGTATTATTTGCCGATATTGACATCCCTACTACTCATCACAATTCATTGTACAATCAAAGTAAGTTGCTTTGTATTCACAAATAGAGAAAATGATTACTATTGATCGATAATGACTGTAATTATGAAACAATCAAGTACTCGTTTGACAGCAAGCAGTGCAACTATCAGATGGACATGTTAGTTTGGTTACAGTCTGTAGTGAAGAACTTTGCTTGGTATGACTCTGCCCAGGGTTTTTGTACTGACTCGCTGGTTTGGACTGTTCCCTTTCAATAATGGAGGGCGTTTCAGTCCACTTTGGGCCACTTACTCATGTCTAATGCTCCTCATACTGACTTCTTGCCTTCTATATGGGTATTATTGGTTTGCCGTCACTTTCATTACCCAATTCTCCAAAATACACACTGTGGTCATATCGTCCATTATGTATTTGACCATAATAATTCCTGTTCTTCATATTATGTTAGTTCTACGCGATAGAGCCAAGTTTGTCCAAGTGAATGAATACATTCTCCAAGCAGAATACTCAGATCCAGACTATATTTATCTCATCATGATACCCCTCTCGCGTTTCATTTTGATGGTTTTACCCACTAATTTATACTTTGGCACAAGTGTAATGATCAACTACACTATCACCCTGCACTACACTGCTCAACAAATTAACTTCCTCATTTCTCTCCAGTACATCACTACATTGAAAATATCAGCTACTCGTCTTCGTTCCCAACAGAGAAACAACCTCAACTTGAATGAACATTCTGAACTGATTGATCTAATCCGTTGTATAAATTCATTATACGAGTGGCAAACGGTTATCACGATTGGATGGGTGTTTGTACTTATCACCGGAAATATGTATAGAATTTTCGATTTATTGACAATAGGATTTGACAACAGTTTGAACTTATCTAGGATGTTGATATATTTAGTAAGAATATTCTACGCTGCCCTTCAAGTTCAACTTATTGTTAGATGCTGCCATTTCTCCAAAACTGTGGTAAGTTTAGTTTTCAGATTTGTGTGTCAACTTTACAGTGGTGTGTTCTGTAGTACTTACTGTCACTACGTTTGGTTTAATGTTCAAATAAGAAAAACATTAATTCATTTGTTCTTTATAACATTCAAAAAATGCTACAAATTCTTTCACTGGGGTTTATTATTCAATAATTCATGATTTGAATTTCTACTAAGCTTTGGAGTGTGCGTGTTTCACACGTGATAGAGCGATTATTGCATTTCAGGAGATATCCATAGAGCATGTAAATCGGTTCTCAACCAAAATTCTTATTTGGATTGATCAGTTGATCATATATGTGTGCCTCCTGAAATTCAATAATCGCTCTATCACCTGTGAAACACGCACACTCGAAAGCTTAGTAGAAATTCAAATCATGAATCATTAAATAATAAACCCCAGTGAAAGAATTTGCAGAGTTTTTGGTTTATTATTCAATAATAAACCATTGTAATCGCTATTGAAAAAAAAAAATTTCTAAATCTCCTGAAAACGTCATGGTTCACGTTTCAAAGGGTGTAGAATCCAAATCTGCAATAAAAATTTTTCCGTCCGTCCGCCATTGGCACGATCTCTCCCAAAAAATCTGAAATATTCAGGAAAAATCCATGTTGTTCCGACAACGCCCCGATTCTATCACTCTCTCACTTAATTTAAAGTGCCCTTTAAGGGTTGTCAAAGTTTTGGTAAATCCTTAAAAACCTCAAAAAAAGTCAAGGCGGCCTAAATTTGGACTTTTTTTTTAAAGAACTTTCCATGAGGAATCGAATGAGCCCCTCCCCAGGTCCGTAGCTCAAACTATTCCCGATATATGGCCCTAATTATGGTGCCAAAATTTGCATCCACATTCACTGAGTCACTAGGTTACTGCGATCAAAACAAACACAAGAGTTTTTTTTTTGTTTTGATCGCAGTAAGCTAGTGATGTAGTGAATGTGGATATTGGAGTGAACTCCTAAAAGGGTTTATAGCCGATACACGGGCTGAAGCATTCTGATATGCAGGCTCCGTCTTACGGAATTTAAAATTTTCAAATAGAATATTTTTCCATTGTAATCGCTCCTGAAAAAAACGCTGCAAATTATTTCACTGGGGTTTATTATTCAATCATTCATGATTTGAATTTCTACTATGCTTTGGAGTGTGCGTGTTTCACAGGTGATAGAGCGATTATTGAATTTCAGAAGGCACACAAATATGATCAACTGATCAATCCAAATAGGTATTTTGGTTGAGAACCGATTTAAGTGCTCTATGCATATCTCCTGAAATTCAATAATCGCTGTATCACCTATGGACGGACGGAAAAATTTGTATTGCAGATTTGGATTCTACACCCTTTGAAACGTATGCCATAAAATATTCAGGGGTGGTTAGATTTTTTTTTTTTTTTTTTTTTTTTTTTTTTTTTTTTCAAGAGCGATTACAATGGTTTATTATTGAATAATAAAACAACATGATTTCGACGAAGACATTGTTCGAAAATTTGTATCTTCAAATTTTCAGAGCACGGCAATATTTTCATTGCCTAGAAATAATTTTCGGCCTAGAAATAATTTTGCCGGGGTAACCTACACCCTGTTGTCGAATGTGCCACGGAATTAACCCTAATTATATGCACTCTAAATTCGGATTCCAATTTCGTTGGTTTTCCGCTTCATTCGCGATCAGCGTCTTGATCAACCGTTCTACTGAATTTGGGGCTGCGTAATGTGGTGTGTTTTTTTGTTGAATTCCATGGGTTAGTAAGTAATTTTTGTATTGCTTTGACTTGAAAACGGAGGCGCTGTCTGTTATTAGTTCCGTGGGTAGCCGCATTTGGTGAATACATTTGTATGTAGTGCTTCCACAATTTTCTCCGTGTTATGCTTTCTATGTACAACCGTTCCATGGGTCGAAATGCAGGTTTTGAACTTAGGTTCCCGTATGTTTTTGTTTGCCTGCCTTTCGATCTTTGGCATGGCATGCAGCCTGCTATTTTCACGTTTATTTTTCATTTGTAAATCAGAGTGATGGAATATTGTGCTGAATAGAAACATTTATTTAAACAAACTAAGAATGGGTTGATTCACAGCATATACCGGAACGTTAGGGGAATAAATACTAAGTTATCTGAAATTCGTCATTATCAGGCACCTCATCACACTTGTGATTTTTTATTCATCATTGAAACTTGGCTGTCTCCGGGGATGGTGACTGAGGAACTCCGACTGACTCGTTACAATATTTTCCGGGCTGATCGTTCTCCATAAAATAACCGTCTACAAAACGACTGGGGGCGGTGTCCTAATTGCTGTATCAAACAAATATAGAGCCTATCCGTGGGAATCGCGCGATTTGGTTGAGCATGTCTTCGCTGTTCCTGAAGTTCTTGATCTTCATTTTTCCGGACTCGGTCCAAACAGCTAATCAGGACTTCAAATTGGTTGTGGTTGGTGATTACAATCTACCTGGTAGTGAATGGGACGACTGTTCACAGGAGGGTCCAGCCGCTGGCATGGGGTCTAAGGTTTGCATGATGCTGGAGACGATGAAGCTTCATGACCTTCTTCAATTCAATTTTTGTCGTAACCAGTCGGGCAATGTCCTCGATCTTATATTGGCAAATGTTGATCTCTCAAATGCCATATCCGCCGAGCACCTATTACCGATTGACAAATCACCCCCCCCTCCCCCCCCCCCCCCCCTCGCCCACTTTGAATTCTCTATCCCACTAATACCAACCCACAGCAAATTCTTCCCAAACTGCAGATTTTCTTATAACTTCAAAAAAGGAGATTTCATAGCCATGAAAAAACACTTGTCAACCTTTCACTGGGAGGAGTTGTTGGAGGGTTCTATTGGAGGTGCTTTGGATAAATTTTATGAGATTCTCTGCAAGGCGATTGATACTTATGTTCCCAGGACCAAAATATTCTCGACGTCTTTCCCAAAATGGTTCGATCGTGATCTTAAATCCCTCACGCGTCAGAAGGGGGTTGCTTATGGCCGTTACAAGATCTCTAACTGCCTCAGAGGATTACGATTTATCGACATTTTTCTATCGATGATGCAAGGAACAGTAGTATCGGATATCGGTAGTTAGTGGTCAATATTTCAGCCGATATTTTTTTTAACCGATGTATCGTTTTCATCGGATAATATCACATATTATGTTGACTCATCAGTGCAAGTGCAATATTTTCGGGGGGGGGGGTCCGAGAATACCGGGGGTATTCCATAAATTTTTCAAATCAGGTGTCTAAAATCACATGTTCAACTATTCAGGCACTAAAAAAAGAATGATAGAAAAGCAGGTAGTTCTTTTCCCAGGGCAAAACATATTTTAGGCCTAAATAATGTTCAGTTAATAACTTGGAAAGGTCTAAAAAAATACATGATTGAAACAAAGGTTCACTTTTATTTACATTATTTAAAAAAAACTGCAATATTCTGAATGCAAGTGAATAGCATAAATGTTGAATAAACTAAAGTAACGTAGCCTATTTAAAATTGCTGCCAGCAACCGGAGAATGCCCAGACACGTCGCTTGTTATTGCTGACGTGAAGCGGGATGGAGCTACAATTATTGCAATGATGAATTCTTTCTTTGTTGAGGTGGCAGGTTGGGACCTGGTTAGTCCAGGTTAATCTGGTGTTTTCCACCGTAGGACCGAAAAATACAAGATTAATTTATATTTTCCAAATTTCGGGGGGTCCCAGGCCCCCTCTGCCCCCCCCCCCTCATATACGCCCCTGTGACTCGTAAAATAATATCGATCGTAAGTTTCATCTTTTTCACATCACACGAGTTTGAAAAATATTATGCCCACAAAAATGAGTTCGTCTGGCTGGAATATCGATATCTATCCGAGGATAATATGCATAGGATATCAAGTAGCGGTTTTGGCAGCGGCCAATAGTTTTAGCCCCAGACGATAACAATTTTTTTTTTTCGGTGGCAGGTGAGGAAATCTTTGAGATCCTTAGGTGGAAATCGGATCTCCTAAGATACCCAAAAGGGACCGCACTTTGGGTTATGTGGGATTCAAACCGACGACGACGACGAAGACGATAACAATAGAAGAAACGGTTTGGAGGTTCCATGGGAAAATTGGAAGATTGCGGTTGTTGAGGTTTTTCAGCAAGTGTTGTGTTGTTCTTTTTGACCTTGTATCTTGTTCACGGTTAATTATTTTTTTCTTCATTTTTGTTTATTCTCAGTTGTTTGAACCATAGGTTCGAAACATAGTTATTTGCATTCATTTAAGGAAGGACATGAATGCTACAACTTCGGTAGCTCATCAAACAATATAATTTGTTACAAAACCATTGGTAAAACAAAATTAAAAATAATAACACATTAAACTGAACATAGTTTCAATTTAAACATATTTTATCTTAAATCAGAAAAGGCGTATATTTCTAATTTATTGATTAGTATTCATCAACTTTTCTTTTTAAATCAAATTTGAACTTCTGCAAACTCAATTGTGGCATCTGGTCTACCAACCGCATTAAATACATACCTAAATTTCATTAAACTTTTTAAACAATATTTTTCTAAAACTATCGATATTTTTTGGTCCATACTATTAGTAGTGCCTGCTATCGATGATTAACCTACGATATATATCGGCATCGAAATTTTAACGCCGATACTATCAAACATCGATTTATCGATATATTTTATGTTTCGATGGCCATCCCCACTATTATCTTCAACAGCAAACCTTTTGTAATCGACCAAGTGAAAAGGTTATCCCCCCGAAGTATTGGATGTGACTGTTGCTGTTGGATGACATACGAATTGTAGACCGTTCTTCATGCGAATTGTAGAGACCAACATTGATCGTTTAGACGAAAAATACCATAATAGTAATTAATAATAAATCCAACAATTGTAAGCGAAATGTCTACTTACAGTTTTATAGGTTGGTTCCTACGACATTACGTTAATCGTTTCACCACACTATGAAATGTTGACTAATGAAAAAGAAGGTACAGAGGAGAAGCAAGTTGACAGTTATTTATTCGTTTGTTAGGCATAGAAAAGTAGGAGCGACGATTCTAAACATTAAACACTAAAAACGGAAGCTGTTTATTGTTTTACTTGTCAAAGACCGATTGTCGCTGTTACTGTCCACATGTATCGATTAAAGCTGTTATTATCTTTCCTTAATTGATCGTCATATGACGAATATCATGATGATACATTCATTATAGGTCAGACATATACCTGTATTTCCACAAGTATCTATATCGTTACACAACTCAATGGCTTTTTGAACAATCAATAAATCAGTCACTGATGGGAAGTAAGTTAATGGATATTTGTTCATGGCAACTGAAGTTGAAGCATCGATTTTCAATATTAAACATTAACTATGAAAGCTTGTCAATGTTACTCTTGTCCCTTTTATCAAGTTAGCTTAATTGACCGTTGATATGACGAATATTGTTAAGGTGAACCCAAGGAAGATATAAACGGTTGTGCAGTTAACTGATGAAGGCTGTATTTCAAATGAATGCGTACATGCTCAATGAACGAGTTTGGAAATACATAATTCAATTAGTATTCGTCGATATAGTGAATCAATCAAATAAATAAAGGTGTTGTTGAATAAAACCTTAGGGCGCTTCTGCCAAAGTTGAGGTTTCGCGGGTAGCCAACAATATCACAAAATATGCTGCTTTGCCACTACTTAGTTAGGAAAATGAAGTCACTTTGATAACTATGATATGAAGTCAGTCAAGTTAATTAGGGTGTAAGAGCAAGCTAAAAACGAAGGAGAGAACTGATTCCAGACTCTGTTAACCAAAAACGGGAAAATTTTGTTTGGAGAAGTGAAGAGAATTTAGAGTGGGAAATAGCGGGGAGCAGTGAGAGGGGGATAGTAGAAACCAATCAGGGACGGGGTTACAACTACCCCGGGAAACCCCAGGGTGCTAGGCGGGAGACTACGGGTGACTGACCGTTTGCCAGAAAAAAGGGTGGCTTGGGAAAAACCAACGGCGCAAAGCAGCTCGGGGAATTTGGAGTCCATTAAAGGCTTTAAATAGTTTCACATAATAACGGGTTTCACCGACAAAGAGGTATCAACAATGGCGAGTATGTTCCCGTTAGCTGCGGGCGTTGAATACGAGTCAAGTGTGGTTTTCGAGAGGTCATGACCCAAACACCGAAAAATTCTTCATGATCCAAAACTATTTCAGATACATCTGAACAAATATCATAACAATAAAATTCAAATATTACGGGTCAGATTATTATTTATACAGACAATAATCATCCGTTGTATTATATTCAGATACGAATAAATTATTTATTCAGATAATTTATTTATTAAAATCTCTTTTTTATAAATCCCTCAGTACGACATAATTGCCATCACACCACTAAAATTTGGAGCGGTCAATGAAGAACTTAAAGGTTGGAATCAACTTGGTGGATACTTGTCGTTAAGGCCAAGCGAAGTTGAAGTATTGATTTTCAACGTTAAACATGGAATGATCTATTTATAATTAAGATGGACGACTTGACAAAGAGAGATTGTCTCTGGTATATATACGTACACTATCAGAGCTTTTGTCATTAATTCTCAACTCATACGGTGTTTATTTAGTACGTAGTAATGCAAAATGACAATCTTCACTAAAGGACTCAAGCTGTCGATAAATTCATAGGAAGAAATGTAAAAATCGAATCGATGTCTTGTCATGTTCTATACCAAATCAATCATACTATTGATGGGTATTGATTATTGATTGGTGATCCATCGTACGAATTGCAGTTTCTCTCTTCCCACAGATTTCATAAAAAGATATGAAGTTACTCTGCTGATATCGATTTTCTGACTGAGTATTGCGTACAATTTCTGTTCCACTAGTGGTTCTACAATCCGGATGGCCCTTCCAATGTTGTTTGTGGCGTCCCGTTGGTGCGGGTTGTACCCTTTTGACAATCGGGGCCTCTTCAGTCAATTTTGGTTCTTTCACTCTTGCGTCGTACTAATCACCTTTACCTCAATGTTTGTGGCATCATGGTTTTATTTCATGAAAACCTCCGGAAACCCACAAGATGTCATTGGAAACCTGGTGTTTGGGGTTAATGTTTCAACTATTGCAGCGATTCCCGTGCTGCATTTCTCAATTATTGTCCTGAATAGAAACAAAATTATAGAGATCAATAAAGTCATCCTGCAGAACGGATGTGAAATTGGTGGTTATACCTATGTTCTTGCAATCCTCTTCTCATTGTTTCTTGTATCAATCAGAAATTTGATGTTGTTATCTGTAGCCCATTTTCTTTGTTATCTTTCCAATTTTGTTCTGTTTGTGATGGGCTCTATCATTGTTCTGCAGTTTTCAACAATCATGAATAATTGTGCAAATCAATTTCGTTCCCAACAGAAAATCTGCTTGAACTTGACTAACCACTCTGATTTCATCGCCCGCTGCCGAAGCGTCAATTCTTCATATTCGTATCAAATTGCTGCCGTGGTGTGGTGCACTTTTTTGAATGCCACGGGGGGTTTGTTCGAATTCATGATGTTTTACGTATTTAAGTCCTACGCAAATCCTTATTCCTTAGAAGAAACTGTGCTGTTTCTCATCCCATTGTACATTCAAATGGTTTTCATGCATCTGATTGTTATGGGATCCCAGGAATCCGAGATGGCTGTAAGTTTGTTTCCACACTTATAATATTAATTTAAATTCAATAGCAATTTGTTCTTGAAATGCAAGAAAACGTTAGGTATCTACCTACTGAAAAGTTTATATCGTTGATAAATAATCCAGTTAAATCTTGGTTGGCCTAAGTACCTGTGAGACTGTGTATAGACAATCTGCCTGCATATTCTGGTAGTTATTGGTTTTGTCATAATGGAATTCACCCAGTTTTACTTCTAGTTAAGTAAACAACATTTGACTATGTATTCATCTATTTCCCCTGCACGGGTTCGTTCTTGTAACTCCAGAAACAATCACGGTGATTATGATAAAGCTAGTTCCTCCATAGTGAACCTTATTTCTCAAAAGACGAATGATACTCAAACCGAAATTGCTAATGTAACGTGCAATTAATAAGTAATTTCTGATTTGAACAAGGGATATAGACTCACATTCATGAATAGGCACTTGGTAAGCTTCTTTCCTCAACTAGAAATTCACAGGCTTTGATGAAGCAATAACTGTTTCATGGAATGATTCACCTATGGTGAACCTGGGAGTATATTTACGGGCCACTTGACCGCTTCTCAAGTGGTCGGGAAAAACTCGGGGTCCATACTTTCAAATGGATGATTTGACAACGAAAGATTGATTTTGGTTTATTATTCAATAATGAATCGCCCTTGAAAAAAAAATTTCTAACCCCCCTGAAAAATTATGGTTTACGTTTCAAGGGGTGTAGAATCCAAATCTGCAATACAAATTTTCCCGCCCGTCCGCCGTACGCCGTACTCACGTTTTCTCCCAAACGGATGGAGCGAAAAATCTGAAATTTTCAGGAAAAACCAATATTGGTCACTTTAAGGGTGCCCTTTAAGGGTTGTCAAAGCTTTGTAAATCCCTAAAAACCTCCAAAAAAACCGAGGCGGCCTAAATGTGGACTTTTTTTTGAAGAACTTTCCACGAGGATTCGAATGAGCCCCTCTCCAGGTCCGTAGCTCAAACCATTCCCGATGTATGGCCCGATTTATGGTGCCAACATTTGCATCCACATTCACTACATCACTAGGTTACTGGGGTTTATTATTCAATTTCATTCATTTGGCTTCTATTCATGATTTGAATTTCTACTAAGCTTTGGAGTATGCGTGTTTCACAGGTGATAGAGCGATTATTGATTTTCAGGAGATATGCATAGAGTAAATAAATCGGTTCTCAACCAAAATACCTATTTGGATTGATCAGTTGATCATATTTGTGTGCCTCCTGAAATTCGATAATCGCTCTATCACCCGTGAAACACGCACACTCCAAAGGTTAGTAGAAATTCAAATCATTAATGCAAGGCAAATGAATGATATTGAATAATAAACCCCAGTGAAAGAATTGGCGGCGTTTTTTTAATTTTTGAAATGCTTTATTTATATAAATTTCAAACAAAATGCCGGAGCTATGAGCCGGAGTTCAGGTGGAGTTTACCTTACACAAAATACTCTATTTGCTGATGCTCAGCAACCAGCAACTGGTAGATAATTAATATAATAACAATAATTCAATATAACAGTGTTAATATAACAATTTGGTACATTTATTCCTTGGTACATTTATTCCTTATTATGTACCTAGGGATACTTAGATAGGGTATATATACCCTACGGCCTTAAAATTTAAGTTGATCATGTCGCGACGGGTTCTACAAATGTTTCTTACGGCTAACTGGCTGAGATTATTTTCACTTAAATAACTGAGAGGAATTGGGCAGCTCTTGCTCTTTCTCTGCATTGTTGAGCAAATCTACTTTTTTCCAACTCAATAACCTTCCTTATTTGGTGCAAAACATTCTTAGGTTCGCCGAGATTAATATTTAATTCCACTGCGTTCCTTTCTGCCAACTCATTTCAAGCTGCCATCCATGAAAAATTCGTTCTAATAACTTCACGGGCAATTACATTAGTGAATCTTGCTCTAGGGATTTGTGAGGTTTTCAAAATGTAGTCCAAACAAAGATTAAAAGTGTAGATGTACATTGGCTCCACCCCAATCTCCAGATAAACCAAATAATCTGGGGTATTCGATGGTAAAGAGAACAATTTTTAAATAAAAATTTGTAATGACATTTACTCCTGCATATATGTTTCATACCCCCAAACTAGCCCTGCATAGCACATCATCAAGCGGTTGACAGATTTAAAAACAGTATAGGAACATAACTATTTTCTATAAATTTTGACCATACAGAGCTCAATCCAAGTTTTGCAACTGCAAGTTTTGATGAAAAGTGCCCTTAAGTGCCATATTTAACTGCTGCGTAAAATCCACACCTATGTTTTTATAATTTTAATAATTTTTTTACCATTTCGATTTTGACTCCATTCAAGTACCAACATTTCTTTCTCGACTTCTTCCTTCCGTTTTTCTTGAATGTAATTATTTTTGATTTTTGTAAATTTACTACTAAATTCCACTGTACTGTATATTGATATAAACGATCTATCATGATTTGCAAAACTTTCGGATCATCAGCTAGCAGTATATCATCATCTGCAAAGCTCAATACAACGAAAGATTGTATCTGATATCTATACATACAATATCGTAGGTTTTGTAAGTAATTCTCAACACAAACAGAACGACCTACAGTGTTTGTAAAGTACGTAATGAAAAACGACAACCTTCACTGAAGGACGCAAGCTGTCGATAAATTCGTTGGAAGAAAAGTAGAAATCTAGGTGATGCCTTGTCATATTCTATACCGAATAAAGCATAATATTGATGGGTATTGATTATTGATTGGTGATCCATCGGGAAAATTGCAGTTTCTCTCTTCCCACAGATTCCATAAAAAGATATGAAGTTACAGTGCTGATATCGATTTTCTGACTGAGTATTGCGCAGAATTTCAGTTCGGCTTGTGGTTCCTCAATGAGGATGGACCTTCCAATGTTGTTTGTGGCGTCCCGTTGGTGCGGGTTGTACCCTTTTGACAATCGGGGCCTCTTCAGTCAATTTTGGTTCTTTCACTCTTGTATCGTACTAATCACTTTTGCCTCGGTGTTTGTGGCGTCATGGTTTAATTTCATGAAAACCTCCGGAAACCCACAAGATGTCATTGGAAACCTGCTGTTTGTCACTAACGTTTCTACTGTTGTGGCAATTCCCATACTGCATTGTTCAATGATTGTCCTCAATAGAAAAAAAATTATGGAGATCAATAAAGTCATCCTGCAGAACGGATGTAAAATTGGTGGTTATATTTATGTTCTTGCAGTCCTCTTTTCATGGTTTCTTGTATCAATCAGAAATTTGATATTGTTATCAGCAGTCAATTTTCTTTTTTTTATTTCCAATTTTGTTCTGCAAGTGATGGGCTCTATCATTGTTATGCAGTTTTCAACAATCATGAATACTTGTGCAAACCAATTTCGTTCCCAACAGAAAATCTGCTTGAACTTGACCAACCACACTGATTTCATCGCCCGCTGCCGAAGTGTCAATTCTTGTTATTCGTATCAGATTCTGTCCATATTGTGGTCCACGTTTCTGAATGTCACGGGGGGGTTGTTCGAATTCATGGTGTTTTACGTATTTAAGTCCTACGAAAATCCCTATTCCTTAGAAGAGACTGCTCCGTTTCTCATCCCAGTGTACATTCATATTGTTTTCATTCATCGGATTGTTAAGGGATCCCAGGAATCCGAGAAGGCTGTAAGTTTGTTTCCACACTTATAATATTAATTTAAATTCAATATCAATTTGTTCTTGAAAAGCAAGAAAACTTTAGTCATCTACTTACATAAAAGTTTATATCGTTAATCCAGTTAATTAATCCAAAAGTTAATTGAATAATGATGTGATACATAGTATAGAAAATTTGTCTGTTCTGGGAGTTTTTGGTTTATTAATTTAAAAATTTCTCCTTTTACACCGAAGTGAATGAAATTCATATCTGCGACGTCTCCCAGCCGTATGGTCCATAAATTGATGTAAAAATGTCGTACTTTCGTACATGGACTCCATTCGTTGTTTAGCTGGTTTTTACTTCTAGCTAATCAGATCGCTCGATACGCCTAGATGCAGTGGACCAAAAAAAGTCCAAAAATCCAGGTTTTTACGGATGTAAGCAAATGAGGTGTGATTTTTATTGAGTAGTAATTGTGGAAGCTGAGCCGATTGAGGTTGGTCCTAGACCAGTCCGAGCTCATCTGATTCTCAAAGTCTCATTTTAAGGGTGAAAATACGTCACCCAGGGCCCCCCTCCCTGTATCTATACACACACCATCGTAGCTCTTGTAAGTAATTCTCGACTCGTAATGAAAAACTCTGCAAATTCTTCCACTGGGGTTTATTATTCATTCACAGGTGATAGAGCGGAAATTGAATTTCAGGAGGCACACAAATATGATCAACTGATCAATCCAAATAGGTATTGGTTGAGAACCGATTTACGTGCTCTATGCATATCTTCTGAAATTCAATAATCGCTCTATCACCTGCGAAACACGCACAATCTAAAGCTTAGTAGAAATTCAAATCATGAATGCAAGCCAAATGAATGAAATTGAATATTAAACCCCAGTGAAAGAATTTGCAACGTTTGTTTTGTTGTTTTTGGTTCTTTGATCCTTGCCTGTCGATGTTTCGGAACATCGATACATCGATGTTTTAGTTTTATTTGCCATTCAAAAATATGCCGAGAGAATCCCATTTTTTGAGGTTTTTAGAGATTCTACAAAACTTTGACAAATCTTAAAGGGCACTTTAAATTAAGTGAGAGTGCTGGCTAAAGAATTGGCGCGTTGTCGGACCAATATTGATTTTTCCTGAAAATTCCAGATTTTTTGATCCAGCCGTTTGGGAAAAATCGTGCGTACGGCGGACGGACGGAAAATTTTGTGTTGCAGATTTGGATTCTACACCCTTTGGAACGTAAACCATGAAATTTTCAGGGGGGAGGGAGGGGTTAGAATTTTTTTTAAGAGCGATCACAATGGTTTATTATTGAATAATAAACCAAAACGACAACCTTCACTGAAGGAAGCAAGCTGTCAATAAATTGATAAGAAGAAAAGTAGAAATCTACTCTTAATCTTGTCATATTCTATACCAAATCAATCATACTATTGATGGGTATTGATTATTGATTTTAGATCCATCGAAATTATTACAGTTTATCTCCCCCCACAGATTTCATAAAAAGATATGGTTACTATGCTGATATCGATTTTCTGACTGAGTATTGCGTACAATTTCAGTTCCACTAGTGGTTCTACAATCCGGATGGCCCTTCCAATGTTGTTTGTGGCGTCCCGTTGGTGCGGGTTGTACCCTTTTGACAATCGAGGCCTCTTCAGTCAAGTTTGGTTCTTTCACTCTTGTGTCGTACTAATCACCTTTGCCTCAATGTTTTTGGCATCATGGAATAGTTACCAGATAAAATACATAAACCCACAAGATGTCATTGGAAACCTGGTGTTTGGGGTTAATGTTTCAACTATTGCAGCGATTCCCATACTGCATTTTTCAATGGTTGTCCTGAATAGAAAAAAAATTATAGAGATCAATAAAGTCATCCTGCAGAACGGATGTGAAATTTGTGCTTATGTTTATGTTCTCGCAATTCTCTTTTCATTGTTTCTAGTATTATTCAGAAATTTGTTATTGTTATCTGTAGCCCATTCTCTGTATTTTCTTTCCAATTTTGTTCTGTTTGTGATGGTCTCTATCATTGCCCTGCAGTTTTCAACAATAATGAATACGTGTGTAAATCAATTCCGTACTCAACAGAAAATCTGCTTGAACTTGACTAACCACTCTGATTTCATCGCCCGCTGCCGAAGTGTCAATTCTTGTTATTCGTATCAGATTCTGTCCATATTGTGGTCCACGTTTCTGAATGTCACGGGGGGGTTGTTTGAATTCATGGTGTCTTACGTACTTGATGCAGACGGAAATCCTCCGGACCTAGAAGACACTGCGTCGATACTCATCCCAGTGTACATTCAAATAGTTTTCATGCATCTGATTGTTAAGGGATCCCAGGAATCCGAGAAGGCTGTAAGTTTGGTTCCACAATTATAATATTAATTTAAATTCAATAGCAATTTATTCTTGAAATTCAAGAAAATTAGGTATCTACCTAATGAAAAGTTCATAATTATAGGTAAATAATCCAGGTAATAATTGGCTTGGCATAAGTACCTGTGAGACATTATACAGAAAATATGCCTATTCTGGGAGTTTTTGGTTTATTATTTTCAAAATATCTCCTTTTACCTATAAAGGTGGATTAAACTCATTTCTGCAACGTCTCCCGGCCGTGTGATTCATGAATTGCCTTAGATTTGATCTCAAAATTCCGTACTTTGGTAAATGAACTTCATCAAATGAACAACAAACTTTGTGGTTTTGCTGGTTTTAACTTCTAGCCAGAACTATCGCTCGATACGCCCAGATTCTGTAGTCCAAAAAACTATGTTTTTACAGACAAAAGCAAATGAGGTGTCATTTTTATCGTCTAGCACTTTAGGACGCCGAATCGACTGAGGTGTGTCCCAAAACAGTGCACATCTGACTCACCAAGTCTCATTTTGAGGGTGAAAATATTTCTCCAGAGGGAGGGGGGATTGGATGGTGAGGTATACAAAATAATAAAAAACCCTACAAATTCTTTCACTGGGGTTTATTATTCAATGATTCATAATTTGAATTTCTACCAAGCTTTGGAGTGTGCGCGTTTCACAGGATAGAGCGATTATTGAATTTCAGGAGATATGCATGGAGCACGTAAATCTGTTCTCAACCAAAATACCTATTTGGATTGATCAGTTTATCATATTTGTGTGCCTCCTGAAATTCAATAATCGCTCTACCACCTGTGAAACGCGCACACTCCAAAGCTTAGTAGAAATTCAAATCATGAATACAAGCCAAATGAATAATAAACCCCAGTGAAAGAATTTGCATCGTTTTTGTAACAGATTTGGATTCTACACCATTTGAAACGTAAACCATCTAATTTTGAGGGGGGGGGGGGTTAATTTTTTTTTTTTCAAGAGCGATTACAATGGTTTATTATTGAATAAATAAAATAATAATAAAATAAAATAATAAATGGCCAAAGTTCAAACTATGAAAATTTCTTAAAAATCACCGTTTTTCTTTCGTTTTTTTGGCGATCTCAGGGAGATTCTTCGACGGGCACTCCTCGGGAAAAACTTGCTCAGACACTCAGCTTTCCAACGGTATACTCGTTTTTATGTTTAGACGTCTTTACCTAGGAGAAAAATGAGTTTGAATGAAAGAAAACGTGTTATACCGTTGGAAAGCTGAGTGTCTGGGCAAGTTTTTCCTGAGGAGTGCCCGACGAAAACCTCCCTACAGATAGCGAAAAAACGAAAGAAAAACGATGATTTTTAAGAAATTTTCAAAGTTTGAACTTTGGCCATTTTTTTCAACAATAAGGTCTGGCTAACAAAATTAAATTTTATATCAGGGTAATAAGAAATAATTTAATCACCTTATTCTTTCGTTTAGACCAAAATTAAGGGAGCTACGGCTGTTTTAGTAAGACAAGGTCTGAAAAGTAAAAAAAAATCTTGAAAATTAAATTGCGGGAAAACGAAGCCACTAAACGAAAAATGCTAGGAGACACTTTCGATTGAAAATTAAACGTAGAATCGATTCCTTGAGTTTGTCCTCTAATTTTACTAGACACCCAGTATTATGGGAGGCTGAAAGTGAAAGCCAAACTTTGTACGATTGTGCTTGATAGCTGAATACACAGTTGTGTAAGAATCGGTAAACTTGTCGGGCAGAATCGAAAACAGAAGAGGTATGTAGAGCCCATTTATCATTCACAGTGAACAATCGATGAAACATTTTCGGGCTTTTCTTGAATGTACCGTTCACACACAAGGCAGTGCCATCACACAGTGCCGCTAAATAGTTTATTCCCAACAACGATTACATGCTTTGTAGCGAATTACTGAACTCAAAATTAAAAGAGGCAACTCGAGCGGATATAGCTCAGCTACAATATTAATTTATATTCAACCAAACTCAGTTGGAGATAGGGGGGGAACTCTTGAATGAAGGTTCATAACCAAATATATAATGAGGTACTAAATTTATGAAGTAAAACCAAATTTTCAAAAGAATTGCATCCGCTACTTAGAACTTGAAAACAAAAATATATATGTAAAATTCAATTCTCCTCTAAAGTAAAATATAAATTTGTGCCCTTGGTATATTACTCATTTAAGGAAATCTCTACAAAATACCCTGAGTGGCCACCCTTACAAAGCTCAAAAAAATTAAAGATTTTCTTTTCTATTATTTTCTATTTTTGATTTAATTATAAATAGATCAGTGGATTGAAGGAGTCAAGGAATTATTCCTAGAGTATCCTATCAGAGAGGAAGGTCGTCACGATCGGAGAAATTATGATGTATATATATGAAATTGGAATTTCAGCACCTGGATTGTTGAACCAAAAGGGGTGCAGCAGCGAGAAAGTCCAGGAACCCACCCAAAACTTGCTGCCCCCGAGAGAGAATGACGGGGAAGCTGTAGACAAAAAAGGAGACAATTTCTTAAGTATAGGTTTTCTTTTCCTATTTTCTTTTATTTTCCTTTTCTTGTCTCAGCCACTCGGCTTGGTAATAAATATATATTCACTGTGGTAAGGTTTCGCAACTCATACCTGCTAAGTGGGATTTGGAGTGCTGGTGGTTCAATCTTCTTCCAGGATCCACGGAAGTCGGTCGGGAATTTGAAGAAATGAATCCACAGGGCTGTAGAATAAACAGAATGGGAACAACCCATCAAAATCCAAAGAAACAGAACGGATTTACCCCCACACCCTCGGTACTTCATACGACAGGTAGACTCATTGAAACGAAAATGAATAAACGAATATTTCGTACCTCAGCAACAGTAGAAGTGAAAATACGTCTTCCAGGGCGATCCTCCAGAAGTAAGAAGGTATATCTCCTATGGGAGTAAATTATGAATCCCACTTGGAAGGAAGAAAAAGGCAGGATGAACGCTGCACCAACAATCCGCTCTTGAAGGTGATGGGGAGTCAACTGTGAGGTGGAGAATTTTGTATGAGGTGAGGGGAGAGAGTGGACTTGTGCTGTTGTTTATTAGCTGGGTATCGAGAGGAGCAAGCCGCGTGAAACACTTTAGCGATAAGGGAAGATGAATCCGCGACCAGGGTTCAATGGGGTTACAGCTTCTCCTCGTCGTTCAGTAATAAAAATTTGGCTTAACCACAAATTCTAGCATATGAGTGGACAACTACGTGTGTTCTTTAAAATGTCGCTCGCTTCATTTCCGCCGCTTTCATCAGTTCGTTCCTTGGAGCCAGATCGAATCAAACGCTGTTTTCTTCAAACTCACAACTCCACCATCATTCTGAGGGGCATTTGAGACTGCTCTTCAATGAAAAGATTCATGAAAAGTTGTGAAAACACTATGATAATAATATTATCATATTTTAATATAATATAATTATATTTTTAATGTCATTTATTAACAGGTATCTTTTTCATTTTGGCCAGGGCGTGCAAATGCGCCTGATCTAGAGCTTCAGATCGAAGTGCAAATATTATAATATTTTTCACGTATCTTAATTTTGAATATTGATCAATATTTTCAAAATAATTTTGCTAATAAGTTGTACTTAGTTAGTTAATACAGTTAATAAAGAGTTTACGTATTTACTACCTATTTACCTAAAAATTCAGGTGTATTAAACTGAAAACGTCATTTTCAATAATAAACCGTCACCTACAAGACTGTACCACTGATTTTACCAATCCAAACATTCCTGTCCCTGCTAAAATAGAAGTGTTTAACGTTGTCATAGGATCTATTTTGTGTTAACCCTTAATGTCCCACGATCCAAAACTCTTTATAGATTACAAGTTTTTCCACATTTCTTAAAATATTTTTTTCTTTCTTATAACTCATCATTTCTTCAATTAGGATGAATGATAAAATTCAATTTTATATTTATCTTGTACGATACCTTTCTGAGACACCCAAAACTCGTAGTACCCAGCAGTTCAACTTAATTTTTGTGATTTTCTCGCTTTTTCAGTAGACGCTGATGAAATTCGAGTTATATTTCTGTCAAGTATGATATAACCCGCACTAAAACATCAGAAGTTCGGTAATAAGTTTTGTTAGGTTCAAACGTTACAGTTTGAGAACGGAACATTAGAAGAGGCATCCTAGTTCAAATTCCCTAGCATCCCACTTAGAAACCAGAAAAAAGCAATTACAACCGTTGAGAGATAATTTATCAAGCCAATTGAGTTTTAGAGTGGACTAAAAACCCATTTTTATTCATTCATTCTCATTGGGGGGGATGAGGTTGAAGGGGAGGTATCCAGGAAGATACCGTGCGTCATTAAGGGTAAGCAGCGCAATCATGTGGTTACTTGGAGTATGATCCAGTGGAGTTGCGATTCACCGAGCTTAATCCACCGATTATTTATTTCTAGTATTTCGTATAATCTCTTCATGTATTCATTCACAAATAAACATTTTTCTCTCTTCTCCTTCTTCACTGTTTTACCAAAAAGTGATTCATTTTTGTTACAGGCTGATGAATTTAATACAAAACTGTTTGAAATGATGAAAAACGATGACAGACTTTGCCGAAACGTAAGCTTACTATCAGTATTTTCATCTTCATCAAGTACAGAACTTACAAGTTTTTTCAGATTTTCTGATTGAAAAGCAAAAATTATAAATACCACGTTACTCAATTATGCATAATATGCATAATTGAGTAACGTGGTATTTATAATCATATCATGTGATTGTTTCAGAGGAAACTATTTACTTACGTGACACTGAAACCGACCGCACGATTCTCTGCTCGTGGGTTCTTCAAATTGGGTTACCCTATGATCACGTCGGTAAGTCCCAAGTTGAGCGAAATACGAGTTATTGGAAGGGAGAGGTCTATCTATTAACACATTCGCTACGGACAGCCATCCTTTGACTGTGCGAAAGAAGATAATTATCCAATGAGCGAAGACCCGAGGGTTGACAGCGTAAATCAAACCTACCATGACGCGAATGTGAATCATTCCGTTAACCTGGCAACTTCATGATTACGCACATGTGCGTCATGCCGTAACGAATGTGTTGAGTGAGGTATGTGAGCAATTTTTCAAAAATTGGAAGCCAGGGGCGAATTGAGACAATTGATGTGATCATTCCACGCCTAAATTTCCGTTTTATAAATTATTAAAAATTTTGAGATTTGAATTGTTCTTATACGACGTCTTAAGCCCTTTCTACGGATTTTTAAGATCCCAGCATAACCAAAAGTTTCGTAGCTCCGAAAATTGAATTGACCAGGCGGTTATGATTGAAAGTGACGACGATCGGACGAGAGTATTGATTCCTGAGCGATGAAATTTTTAAGGGATCATCCACTGTCGAACCCGCCCATTCCCCGAACATTTCCTGGGAGCGCCGCACTGCGGATGGCATAGGCAACCTGCCACACACTCCATTGTTCCAGACATAATCGCCTCTCATCTCGTAAGGGGCAACTCCGCACCTCTAGCGTTCAAATTAGATGCCGGCAAATCCTGTCCAACTATTTTATCATGCACTGGATGATAACGTCTGTTGATTCCCCTCCGATTCCCTTCCACTTATGATACGTCTTCTGTTATAAATTTGTTGGTGTGGTCCACTATTAACGATTATTATTCAGTCTTCATTCAGTTTGCGTACGTCTCTGATTACCAGATATCTATTTAGCAAATAAGTACTATATTCTATTCTTCTCTTTTACCTAATGTAGAAGACAGAAAATTTAGAAATTTCGTTACATAAAACTTACAGTTACTTACGTAACAATACTGTAGTACCTGTGGCAGCTTCAATGCCAGAGTTTCGATAAAGTTGTTCATACCGGAGGCCTTTTTTATAATCCTTTATTTGGGCTGGGCTTGTTCCAGCTTTTGAGGTAAAAGCATTCCAATTACTTTCTCAAAGTCTCTGGTTCACCTGTATTCAGCACACATTTGACAGATATCCGAACACCCTATGAGAAAGTCCACACCTGTTGAAACCTAATAGAAAATATTGTGAAATTTGGGATTTTTTACTTCTGAAGTTGGGAAAAAATTAGTAGTGAAGTTGGCAAATTTTGACCGCTCTACTACGCGAGTATGTCTTACTAGTCCTGATCCTGTAGCACAAGCCGTAAGCTACGCCTGACATGATGCGGTTATACACAGTACGCATAACATTACAGTTGTGCAGACAAGAAGGGCGATTACCTAGGAGTTTGAAGGCGTCGCACTCCAACAAAAGTTCATAATATTCAATTCACGTTATTAGTTATTCTTCATATTCAATGTTAATGCTTTATTAAATTCATCCTTCGTGTTTCAAGAATAAAATCAATGGCTCGATATTATTTAATTACGTACACGTATTATCATAATCCTCATAGATCATTCATCACATCTTTCATTTTTATTGATTTGTAGATTGTTGAAGAAGAGCGTGTTTCAATAATGAAGTTGTAACAAACAATATAATGGATTGTCATAATGTAAATCAAGAACGGAATAAGTATAAAATGTCAAGAACAAAATTCATGAAGGTTTATAAATTTGTGCTTCCCCAGGGTGTAAATTCAAAACCAACTGGTTCAACCGGTTTCCCGGCTAGAGTTGGTAACTTTTGATGGCCAATTAAACCAACAGTATAGTTTACAACGGTACTACGAAGGGCTGAATGAGCAGTTGAACATTCCAATTTACAGGATAATATTCTCAGAGCTTCCAACCACGGGAATATTTGTATAGTAGCCCCTTCCTAGATTGAAAACTTTCTTGCCACTAAATATATTTTGGGTTCAAGTTGTGAATCGAGTAACTGTTGGTGAACCTGATCATTAACTTGTTCTTGTTGTTATTTTCAGCTTGTTTCCAGCGTTTGCTCCTACCTCATCATTCTCATCCAATTTCGAGACCTGAAAGCGGAGAAAGATCAACCCAAATGTAACTGCGGCCATTCGACTACGAGTATGTAATGAAACAGCAGCTCGAGAATTATCCGTTCATTTATCGGACACATAATCGCACAGGATCTAGAGGCAACTCTGTTCTTTTTCATCGTCCTTCATCTCCCAGAGTCTAGAGACAATTGGAATGCTACGTACTTCATATAGGTTTATGAATATAGTCACTAATATTTAACCCAAACCGTAGTCTGTAGGTGGTTCAACATTAAGCCCAATTGCACTAAATCAACCATACTTCAAAATAAACTTTTCCAAGAAGACTTCTGTGTGTTACGAGTACCTAATTATACTTTGTCTTTATCGAAATGACTTCAAATTTCTGAGGTGATTACTGTGTCGCGTTAATCCAACAACCTTATTAGCTATTGAGAATTTCAAGATAGCACAGAAAATATCCAAAATAGACGTTACGTGGTTGCAGGGGTATTATGCTGCTACCAAAAACACGATCAGTAGGCCAGACATTTTATGGTAGAACACATTTATGATTGAATGCCATAACGATAACTTCATCATAGCTATGACGAGTGTAGTTATACTTTGGATAAATAATGTTGTTGATCAATGCTGCAATATATATAGGATACAATTACCTTTCAGACAAATATTGTCTCCCGTATACTGCCGTTAGCATCTTCATTGTTGAGTGTAGTCAAATAAGGGCGTTACCAAGTTCATGGAGTGAGTTCATGAACCGATTCAGAGGAAGACCACAGTAGTTGGAATGAGTTTGTGAATTTCTATTTTTGTGAACTGAGGCGATGAAGTGAGCCTTGGTATATTTAGGTTCCTAAGGCCCTAACTTTCAATTTAAAGAATTAGTTAATACTTATGTTAAATATACAATTTCCTCTTTATAAAAAAGAAATGCTCATGCTCGCAGTTGGCGCAATTACCGCCACATTAGCGCTTGTTTGGAAGCGATGTCATTCTGCGTATCTCATACCTCCTCCGCACTAACCGCAGAGGGCCCCCTCCTCTTACTCCCTAGAAAAAACATTGTCCAATCAAATCGCATTAAGGGTCGTGCTCAAAGACGCAACTTCGAGCGAGTCCGGCAACCTTCGGGAGCTCTCATGACTTCTCAGTGGAATTTCAGTTCAAAGTCACAATGACAGGGTGACCATAGCAAGCGATTTCAACCTTAAGGCGGGGTTTGTAAACGTCAGAGTGAGCAATAATTATTTTGGTTCAAAAAGTGTCATTCAAAGCTGTATTTGCACTGATTTCAACAATAAAAAACGAGAATTTCATACGTTATTTTCAAAATTTCCCGGGGAAGGGCCCCCGATCCACTTCTGGTTACTAATCGCCGCCACTGGCGATGACCTTGCAAAAATGTCACGCCTCGCCACTGTGTACCACAAAACTTTGCCTAAAGCACGAAAGCACATTTTAAACCTCTGTATAATAATTTGTAGGGTTTTGGAGGTTAATTTGGGTTCTGAAACTCCATTCAACTCGATTGATCGAAACACACGTGAGGTAGGGCCTCGCCCACGTACGGTCTCAGTGGCGGGATTCTATTGCTTCACAGGCGCACGAGACGCGCGTGAGATCATCGATCGAGCCCAATGAGATCACATTTGCCGGCACCGCAGAAGAAAATATGGGTAAAGATAATAAAAACGCTGCAAATTCTTTCACTGGGGTTTATTATTCAATTGGCTTGGGTTCATGATTTGAATTTCTACTAAGCTTTGGAGTGTGCGTGTTTCAAAGGTGATAGAGAGATTATTGAATTTCAGGAGATATGCATAGAGCACGTAAATCTGTTCTCAACCAAAATACCTATTAGGATTGCTCAGTTGATCATATTTGTGTGCCTCCTGAAATTCAATAATCACTCTATCACCTGTGAAACACGCACACTCCAAAGCTTAGTAGAAATTCAAATCATGAACAAGCAATTGAATAATAAACCCCAGTGAAAGAATTTGCAGCGTTTCATGCGTATCAGAATGCTTCAACCCGTGTATCGGCTACAAAGCCTTTAAGAAGTTCACTCCAGTATCCACATTACTACATCACTACATAGATCACTAGGTTACTGCGATGAAAACATAAACAATAATAAACCGAAAAAACGAAAATGTTGGCACCATAAATCGCGCCGTAAATCGGGAATAGTTTGAGCTACGAACCTGGGGAAGGGCTCATTCGATTCCTCAAGGAAAGTTCTTCAAAAAAAAAAAGTACACATTTAGGCCGCTTCGACTTTTTTGAGGTTTTTAGGGATTTGACAAAACTTTGACAACCCTTAAAGGGCACCTTAAATTAAGTGAGAGTGCTGGCTCAAGAATTGGGGCGTTGTCGGACCAATATTGATTTTTCCTGAAAATTTCAGATATTTTGCTCCAGCCGTTTGGGAGAAATCGTGCGTACGGCGAACAACGTACGGAGTACGGCGGACGGACGGAAAAATTGTTATTGCAGATTTGGATTCTCCACCCTTTGAAACGTAAACCATGAAATTTTCAGGGGGGTTAGCATTTTTTTTTCAAGAGCGATTACGATGGTTTATTATTGAATAATAAACCAAAGGGGAACGGCATGTAAATAGAGCGAATAGGAAAACGTAAATCTAAATAAACTTCCTCCAACTTTGCGTAGTGGGTTCTCATCGTAATCAGTTTGTCTTCAACCTTTCAGAAGTCAAGCCGAATGTGAGTGAATGTTCAGTTGTGATCGGGAAACAGGGGAACGAAATAATTGTATTCGAAGGATATCGTTTTCGAAAAGGTCGAGAAATGGATTCAGGAGAAGCTAGTTGGAGGTTCGTACAACTTATGTTCACCTGAACGTTTCCTAAGTTAAGGAATTAATGACTCCTGGAGCAATAAACTATGAACGAATGTCCTACGTCTTAGATGTTGTAAGAATACGTGTTCAGCGTCCTTAAACACACTTGCTCGTCGCAAAAAATCGTTCGCTCTCTTGGTTCATCATTCAATAATAAACCATTGTAATCGCTCTCGAGAAAAAATTTCTAAAGCTCTTGAAAATATCAAGGTTTACGTTTCAAAGTGAGTAGAATCCAAATCTGCAACACAAATTTTTCCGTCCGTCCGCCGTACGCACGTTTTCTCCCAAACGGCGGGAGCAAAAATCTGAAATTTTCAGGAAAAATCAATATTATTCCGACAACGTCCCAATACTTCAGCCAGCCCTCTCACTTATTTTAAAGTACCCTTTAAGGGTTGTCAAAGTTTTGTAAAATCCCTAAAACCTCAAAAAAAGTCAAGGCGGCCTAAATTTGGACTTTTTTTGAAAGAACTTTCCATGAGAAATCGAATGAGCCCTTCCCCAGGTCTGTAGCTCAAACCATTCCCGATATATGGCATGATCTTATGCTCCCAACATTTGCATCCTCATTCACTACATCAGTAGGTTACTGCGATCAAAACAAAAACAACAGCGTTTTTTTGTTTTGTTTTGATCGCAGTAACCTAGTGATGTAGTGAATTTGGATACTGGAGTGAACTCCTAAAAGGGTTTACAGCCGAATCACGGGTTGAAGCATTCTGATATGCATGAAACGCTGCAAATTCTTTCACTGGGGTTTATTATTCAATTTCATTCATTTGGCTTGCATTCATAATTTGAATTTCTACTGAGCTTTGGAGTGTGATTGTTTCAGATTATTGAATTTCAGGAGGCACACAAATATGATTAACTGATCAATCCAAATAGGTATATTGGTTGAGAACCCATTTACATGCTCTATGCATGTCTCCTGAAATTAAATAATCGCTCTATCACCTGTGAAACACGCACACTCCAAAGCTTAGTAGAAATCCAAATCATGAATGCAAGCCAAATGGATGAAATTGAATAATCTCTCTCCATGAAAGAATTGTTTTCAGAGGCCGTTTGGTTTTGTAAGTAGGATGGTTTTCCTCTAAGAACTTCTGACCAATATGAGCACATATGATGAAAATCGCGAATTCGAAAAAATTGCACTTATGATGGTTTACCTTTGAGGTACAGATGTATGTTCAGCGATCGCTCAATTCTACCGTCATATGAGGCTGACAACCTCATTCAACAAAGAAGAAAACGCTTTGGGCGTGTGCGTGCGAATGGGCGTTAACACAGGCCTGAGGTGGCTCAGTGTGCGACCGAGCCAATAACGTTATTAGTTGAAATTGCGGTGACCTCGACCTGGTATTGTCGCCTCGGCAGGCGGACTTGATCTCCCTCGGCGGATTCGAGATAAGAAGGGCGAGGCCCGAAGTGCCCCACTACGCTTCGCGGGCGCAGTACATTTTCGAACGTTGTTGTCTTTCATTGTCGGCCAGGGGTTCGGTAGTACATGAGACCAAACTCGCCTTGTTAGAGGTATTGCGTCAATTTTCATGCATAAAACGTCATGATTTGCTCACCACATTCACCCATGCGCAATGCTCAATCCCTCCAGCATCAGGGGTTACCTGACGTGGTAATCCTGACCCTTTTTTCACTTTTTGTTCACAGCGTCCCAGGTTCCTTTTGCTGATGTCATCTCGGCAAAGATATTTTCTGGGCTTATCTCTCCATTTCGAACAACCTGATCCTGACATAAAGTGAATGGATTCTGGAAAGGATCTTTTTTCTTCTCTTGCACTGTTAGGGCATCGCAGAAATGTACCTGCTGAACATGTCATGGATTATTTTTCCCCTTTACGCCCAATTGGTCTAGCATCAGGGGCATGGTAACTTGAGGTGATCCGAAATACGAGAGTGGATCCCTGAGTCCCCACTACGTCTCCTGCACGTACGACATTTTCAAACTTGGTCGTTTCTTCCGAGTCCGCAAAGCAGCGGAAACCTTGTGTACACTTTCACGAGCCAAAAAATGTTTGTTGTCAGAATTCAATCAATCAATCAAATAATTTTATTCGCTGATATAGGTAACACTGACCTCTACAACGAAGAGTTCGCAAACATCTTAAATCCTAAATGAAACAATCACAATAAAACAAATTTAAACAGAGATTGATAAAGTTCTTCTATAGTAGTTGTACATCTTCTAGCAATTCAAACAAAAACTTTCTTCTCCTCAAATAGTTGCTTATAAAATTAAATAGTTTAAACACCATATATTTGTTTGGACAAGAGAATAAGCAATTATTATTATACTCGTTACTCAACTGTAACGTTCCAAAATACTTCCCCCGTTCATTCTCGAACTGTGGGCATTTAGCAAGTATATGATTTATTGTTTCATTCTCTCCCAAGTTATACATGACACAGATTTTGCTCCCGTCGATTTTCCTTGCCTCTCCGTTGAAGCCGCAGAATTCAGTTGTCAGAATTCAAAATTTCCACTCGCGTTTTGCGTTTCATAGCCTACTGAACAAATTTGGTTCCGTGTCTGTCGGTCGGTCCGCATTTCATTGTTACAGCCATGTCTTCCACAATTTTGAATGAATTTAGCTCTAATTTTGTGGATAAGGTTTCTTGAGGTCCCGTAGAAATATCATCTTAATATATTCAGCGGTACGCTCTGCGCATGCGCTAACGTGAAATTCTTGACTTTCACAATGGCTTTCAATTTAGCTCATATGATAAAGGATGTAACGAGGAAGTAGCTGTGCCATCTCCTTGGCAGTACACAGGGTGTTGCATTTCGTGACGGTCACAGGCCAGGAGAAGATTCTACGGAAAATTTCTGATCGAAAATGCCTCCCAGCAATTTTTGTTTACACCCTTGAAAATGCGTTTTTTTTCAATTTCAAGATTTTTCTCGTTTTTCCGACCTTACCGCATTAAAACGGCCATATCTCCACATTTTGCGTGCGATTTCAAATCTGATTCTACTATTGTGAAAAGCGTCACCCTAATGGGGAAAGAACTTTTTTGAGACGGCGAAACGGGTGAAAAATCAGCTTGAAAAGGACACGTTGTCAAATAATGGAAATCTCGACTTTCTTCAAACGCTTATGAGTCCCTGTAACAAGGCATGTGAATTTCAGCCTGTAGTGCTAAAACATGCGCCAAAATCTAGGCTTCCCAGCGATATAACCAGATTTTAAATTCCGTGTAGTTTTCTGGGAGAAAATTGCTTTTCAAGTGAGAAAAACGTGGTTTTTCACTGGATACTCCGGTTTTTCATCATGCGTTGATTCGTCTGGTAAAAAAAAATAAAAATAAATAAATCGAACTCGGTTCAACGAACTGTAGATACCGTTCAAAATGCCCACCATTCTGCTGAATGCAGAGACGGCACCTCCGCCGAACGATGTCGACTGCTCGCTCCAGCTCCCCGGTGTTATGTCCCATGACAGTCACTAAAACTTTTTGAAAAAATTGAATTTCTAACTTTTGAATTTTTATATTGTTGAAGGTGTTTTTAAAAGATGTTAAAGCATCCCAAGTTAACGATCTTTGAAATTGAATTTAAAAAAAAATCATTCAATTCTGTAGAATAGTTTAGAAAATAGATCAGCTGAAAGGTGACAGTTTTTTAGTTTTTCTATTTAAAAAACGATTTTTTTTTTCTAGTTTCATCTTTTTTTTTTATATATTTGTACAAACAGGCTATCAATAGATTTTTTTAATCATCAAAGAGTTTATAACTCAAAATAGAACGCAAATGCGAAGAATTTGAAGTTTGGGGCGAGAATTTACCCCAGTGTGACATTTATGTATGCAAAAAATATCTGTGCCATCCAAGGGTTAATCAGATTTATTTGCGCTACCCCAAAGAATGATGCCATATTTGATGATGGAGAATACTAAGCCATAATATTCAGTTCTAATATGTTCCCGAGATGAAAAGCTACGAGTTTTATAAAACATAAAATTATTTATGCATAAATAATTATGTTATTATTTATTTGTTAAATATTGAATTTCAGGAGATATGCATAGAGCACTTAAATCGGTTCTCAGCCAAAATACCTATTTGGATTGATCAGTTGATCATATTTGTGTCCCTCCTGAAATTCAAAAATCGCTCTATCACTTGTGAAACACGCACACTCTAAAGCTTAGTAGAAATTCAAATCATGAATCATTGAATAATAAACCCTAGTGAAAGAATTTGCAGAGTTTTTTTTTTTCAAAAGCGATTACAATGGAAAAATATTTTATTTGACAATTTTAAATTTCGTAAGACGGAGCATGCATATCAGGATGCGTAAACAGCGTACGGCCGACGGATAAATTAAATTAAATTAAATTTGAAACTGTTCTCAACCAAAATTATTTGGATTGATCAGTTGATGATATTTGTGGCCTCCTCTACATAAGTTTTTCAAGATATCGTTTAAATTTGGATTTGGGGAAGTTATTAATAACAATACGAAAATGCTAAAGGATTGATAAATTATAGATGTTTTTTTTGTGGAGGTATTGAAGGTTCTCAAATTTCAAAAAATTTAGATCGACAATTCGCGAGAATTCGGTCATGAGAGCAGAGATGAGGATAATCATCGCAATTAGGTGTTCGTCGTTAATTTGTTATCAGAATATTTTCAGGTTTAAGATCAACTGATCAATCCAAATAGGTATTTTGGTTGAGAACAGATTTACGTGCTCCATGCATATCTCCTGAAATTCAATAATCGCTCTATCTTGTGAAACATCATCTAAATCTTTGTTTAGATTTGAAGTAATTGAATAATTTTTTGGGTTTAGTTAGGTCTATACATTAGACTTTAATTGCGCTTAAAGGTGTGAACACCCGTATAGGGATAACCTCTGGGGGATAATAAGGGGGGGGGGGGGCGAAAAAAACTGTTACCTCACTGACTTACTAAGACAGAACTATTGCTTGATACACCCTGTAAGCTATCCCTGTAAAATACACATTGATTATAACGTATTGATTGGCTATGGACGCACTGATTTATCCGACGAAACGTTTCACATCCGAGTCGGAGTTTGATTTCGACAATAATTTATCGAGTGCAGCAGCATTGACATTTTGCCTTCGGAACACGAAGCGGTCTGAATGCCGCGAGGCCTCAAAGGGCGACCCTGGCCCCGCCCCGCCCCTCAAAAGGCGAGCGTTTGGACGGTATCGGAACCCATTCGGAATGTCGCACAGATTCGACTGTTGCATTTCAGTTTGGAACACCAAAAATTAAGTTCAACTCATCCGAGTATCGGAGAATTTGAATGAGCAATCGACCGGACAACAACCGAACATTGGAAACACACTCAAACTTGTGTAGTAACACCATTTAAGGAAGAAAAAAGAACGATCCGCCCAGCTACCGGCGGATAGACGTTATTGCCAAGATATTTGAGAAACTGGTTCAATTCCGAATAGTGAGCTTTCTGAAAAAGTCGAAGACCACAGGATCAAAGGAATTCGGGTTTAAAATAGGTGTTAATACACAGGAAGCCTTATTGAAGGACACGGATGAAACTAACTGTTGGATGCAGGTAAGAAAGCAACTCTAACGCGCTTTTACTTGGCTCAGGCTTTGATTCTCGAAACTTTTGAAATACACTGCCAAGGACAGCAGCTTCCTCGTTATAATCAAAGTGACCCCATTAGGAAATAGAAAATTAAGAAATTTTCAGATGAAAGATGTTGAGGTTGTGAGGTGATTGAATGGTATAGTTGCCCCTTCCAATGAGCTTGATGCATTGATAATGCCCCGCCACGCTCAGAAAACGTCTGATTCATCTCCGAAGGAGTCGGATTCTAAAATCGGGATATCACAAGGTAATTGGTCAAACTTCCTGAAGATTAAATGTAATTGGGTAATTCCTCAACTAGGGGCAATTTCGATCAGAAAATTTTAAAACATAAAACTACACTGGGTATGTTTCCATAGCTCCGAACGTTTACGCGCTATGAGGAAAACAAAGTCTGCCTTTTTACGGGTATAGGTAAGAAGGTAGCAGTGGCAAAGGGAATTTCATAGTCAGTGAAGCTTCAATTTGACCCGTAAGGTGCAGCACTAGTTTAACCCGTAAAACTTAAACTTTGCTAATTGCGAAGGTTTATTGGAACAGCAAGGAGATCACGGAGTGGGATCGAAAAAAAAAAAAAAAAAAACGCTCTAACCCCCCTGAAAATTTCATGGTTTACGTTTCAAAGGGTGTAGAATCCAAATCTGCAATGAAATTTTTCCGAAAAATCAAACGGCTTGGTCCGACAACGCCCCAATTCTTTAGCCAGCACTCTCACTTAATTCAAAGTGCCCTTTAAGGGTTGTTAAAGTTTTGTAAAATCCCTAAAAACCTCAAAAAAAGTCAAGGCGGCCTAAATTTGGACTTTTTTGAAGAACTTTCCATGAGGAATCGAATGAGCCTTTCCTCAGCTACGTAGCTCGAACCATTCGCGATGTATGGCCCGATTTACGGTGCCAACATTTGCATCCACTCGCACTACATCACTAGGTTACTGCGATCAAAACAAAAACAACAGGGTTTTTTTATTTTGATCGCAGTAACCTAGTGAAGTAGTGAATGTGGATACTGGAGTGAACTCCTAAAAGGGTTTATAGCATTCTGATATGCATGCTCCGTCTTAAGAAATTTAAGATTTTCAAATACAATATTTTTCCATTGTAATCGCTCTTGAAAAAAACGCTGCAAATTCTTTCACTGGGGTTTATTATTCAATGATTCATGAAATTCAATAATCGATCTATCACCTGTGAAACAAGCACACTCCAAAGCTTAGTAGAAATTCAAATTATGAATGCAAGCGAAATGAATGAAATTGAATAATAAACCCCAGTGAAAGAATTGGCAGCGTTTTTCAGTTTATGTGCCAAAGCAAAGACATGAAAAAGTAAAACCAGAAATATAACCCTCAGTTTTAGTTTGCACGGTATTATCTACATGGCGGTCATCATCATGCTGGAGAACTAGATCATGGAGTTCGCACACAACTTCAAGGCAGCAACAAAGTTACAGTTTCCCGTCGGGGTGTTGGGAGGATCAATTGTACGAGCGTCCTCGGGTGTCTGGTCGGAGGGATGGCCCCCAGGGTTACTGGCCCAAGTTCAACGGGTGGTATTTTCGATTTTTCTAGAGCGGTCCGCACGCGGGCCACACCTCCCTGCGGACCTTCGGGACAAAATGCGACCCGAAAAACAACTTCCGCACCGGTTCGAGTCCTTGGACCTCGGGAAGAGATTTTTTTTCATCTCAGTTCCCAATATCGAAAGACAACCACACATAAGAATACGCTATTCTTGCGTAGGTGTGTCCGATCCGAGGGTGACGTCACTGATTAGATGCGGACCTCGGGAATGAGGCTATCCGGAATAATTGGGCCAACGGAATGAGGTACAAGGTGATCCCTATGATATCTCCAATTATAAAGTGGACTCGGCAGAGCACCTGAGCTCATATAAACCTTGGGTTATTCACGAGCGAAATTGTGAGATTATAAACGCCCTTTCCCGGAATTCTTCTTTGTCACGCGAAAGTTATTATAATTTTGGTTTAATATTTCCAAAAATGAGACTATGTAGTTGACCAAGGAAAAAACGATGCAAATTCACAGGTGATAGAGCGATTATTGAATTTCAGGAGATATGCATAGAGCACGTAAATCTGTTCTCAACCAAAATACCTATTTGGATTGATCAGTTGATCATATTTGTGTGCCTCCTGAAATTCAATAATCGCTCTATCACCTGTGATACACGCACACTCCAAAGCTTAGTAGAAATTCAAATTATGAACGCAAGCCAATTGAATAATAAACCAAAGTGAAAAATTTTGCAGCGTTTTATTCTTATGGTTGTCAGAACACTTCAACCCGTGTATCGGCTATAAACCCTTTTAGGAGTTCACTCCAGTAACCACATCACTACATCACTACGTCACTAAGTTAGTGCTATCAAAACAAAAACAATAATAAACCAAAATAACGTAAATGTTGGCACCATAAATCGGGCCATACATCGGGAATGGTTCGACCTACGGACCTGGGGAGGGGCTCATTCGATTCCTCGTGGGAAGTTCTTCAAAAAGAGTTCAAATTTAGGCCACCTTGACTTTTTTTGAGGTTTTTAGGGAATTTACAAAACTTTGACAACCCTTAAAAGGCACTTTAAATTAAGTGAGAGAGCTAGTTCAAGAATTGGGGCGTCATCGGACCGCCATGGATTTTCCCTGAAAATTTCAGCTTTTTTGCTCCAGCCGTTTAAGAGAAATCGTTTTTATTGCAGATTCGGATTCTACATCCTTTAAAACGTAAACCATGAAATTTTCGGGGGGGTTAGAATTTTTTTTTTTCAAGAGCGATTACAATGGTTTATTATTAAATAATAAACCAAAACGAACTTCTAAAGACCCTAATTGCAGTACAAATGTTACACTGGATTTTCGGTGGTGATACTATTGATGTTGTCAGTAGCTATCAGTATTTGGGAGTTGATCTAACTCCTCGCCTTTCCTTCACCAGACACGTTGAGCGGAAGGCTCAGTCAGCGAAGTTTGCCTTGAATAATGTATGGGGAAACTATTTGCGAACCCTGCCGTCCCAATGAATGCAAAACGAAATGTATTTAATGCCACAATACGCGCAATCCTGTGTTATGCTCCACCATGTTGGGGATTTTGAGAATACGTGAAAGCAGAGGGTGTGCTACTGGTGTATATTAGGAAATTGTTCCAATTACCGAAATTTGCGGCAAATTATATACTACATTTGGAGACGGGTTCGGATACCATTTTCGCTTTTACCCTTGAGGCCCACCTGCAGTACTTGAAGAGAGTCGCTCAGCTCCCAGAGAAACGTCTCCCTAAGATAGTTGCTGACGAAGTTGCTGAACGTCTTGGGGATTATGAGCTCGTTCGATTCTCTGAGTTTTGATTTGATCCAGTCTCTGGCAGCGAATGTCCTAGAGAGGTTCAAGGAGCGAAAGCGGCAATGGTTCTGGCAAAGGGCTGTGGAGTCAGAAAGGTTTACCCTCTACAGGGAGCTCGACACCCGATTTAAGGTGGCAAACTTGGTTGGTGACCCAATTGTGGACATTTTCTCGGCGAGATGGTTGTTTAACAGGGTGTCTAGCAATTATTCGAAAATAAATTCAAGACTTTTTCCAGACTTTTCAAGACTTTTTCCACAAATTTCCAGACTTTTACGCGGTTTTATCTTATATTAAAATAAAAAGAACTTTTATTTCAGGTGAACATGCGAGAATATGAAAAAATATCATTAGAATTAAAAATACCAAGTGGACATACCTTACTGAATGGAAGTAAAATGTCTTGAATCACTTAAAGAAATCACATTTAATTATATTTACAGTTTATGGAAGTAAAATGTCTTGAATCACTTAAAAAATCACATTTAATTATATTTACAGTTTATTTACATTTGCTGAAAAGCTTCAACACTACACCAAGGAGTTTTTCAAATTCTTTATTTCATTCTCTAAGGCTTCAGCCTCTCGCTGGGCATCTTGAATTATTTTGGCCCTTTTAGCTTCCAAAGCTTTCATTTCGAATGTCCTTTTCCGTGATTCTGCAGCTCTCTTATCCTTTTCAGTCATATTCTGGAGAAAAAATACATCAACCCTACTTTCGTTTCCTTTGAAAAGGATTCTTCACTTCCCGTGTAATTTGACCTTGACGAAATAAAATGCAAGGCACTTATTGAATCTTAGTAAATTCCAACCTATATTGTTTTGGTAACAAATTTCAGACTTTTATATGAATTTCTCTGCTAATTCCCGACTTTTCAAGACCGTTTTTAAATTCATTACTAATTCCCGACTTTCCCGACCGCTAGACACCCTGTTTAAGCTCAGAGGAAAACTACTGCATCTTAATGGGCGGCCTTATCAAACGGAACGGAATGAAGAGTGTGCACTTTGCAACAGGCAAGAGACGTGCACCACTTCCTATGTCGCTGCCCAATTTTGACAGAGTTCAGAATGGACGCTTTCAAAAAGCCTGTACTCTCAAGGGATGAGGCTGTGGCTCTGTTGGATGGTGACGGATGGCCTCAATTGGTGGTTTTTTGCAAGTCTGCTTGGCGCTACCGATCCATGTTAGTGAAGGAGTTCAATTTTTAACTTCTAGAAGTGGATTTTTACTTTTTATTTATTTTCTATTTTGTCACTATGGTCCTTCTTTAAATTTACAATTTTTTTATTATTTTGTTGTGAAATGCTAAAACCCCCGACAGACGGTTAAAAAAACCAAGTCGGTATTGTTTATTTTGTACCATCGAAATCTGTTTGAATTTATATTACCAATAAACTTTTTTTTCTTCTTCTTCTTCAGTACAAAAGTTACAAATTAAAAAAAAAAAATCAGTTTTTTAAAAAATACTTGAATTTTAACTCCACTTCTCCAAATGCGTTTTTTGGTTTTAGCAAATAATAAACCGAAAGGTCATACCCCCGTTAAAATGCAATAAACAAAAGGACAAGTGTTTGATTTGATATAGTTTTTAATTTTTTACGTAATTATTAGTAATTGATAATTTCTTTGCTCTCAAGGTGCTTAAATGTCAAAACAATTTTAAAAAATAGAATGCGATCATTTATAATAATCTGCACTAATGACAAAGATGCATGACTTGAGCTTTTGGTTTCTACCAATTCAAACGAAACCCTTCCAATTTCGGGAAAATCTAATGGGGCCCAAATTATTGTGTCTTTTCTGCAAACCTCATGACTCTATCTCGATTTCGCAATCCGACACAGCGGTGATGAAGCAAAAATGGGAAAATTACTCGGTCTTGGGATTAGGTCGACCGCAAGATCCGATCTAGCGGGTAAAGTGGCCGAGGAAATAGGCAGGTAAGTGCACGTGATGATGTCCACACAGATTACAGATTTATTGGTTCCAATAACGAATCTTTTAATAGACAAAAAACAAAATGCGACAAAATATTACACAAAGGTTTATTGTTTCTGTGCTGGACAACCCTGTTGAATAACTCCTAAGTATACTCGGAAGCACACGCAGAAATACAACTGAAATTCAAAAATACAATCATGTGCTACTAACCCGTGGAGACGCGCGATATCTGAGAGATGTTTGGGAGAAATCGTTTGAGAGAAATCGTGCGTACGGAACAATTTTTATTGCAGATTTGGATTCTAGACCCTTTGAAACGTAAACCATGATATTTTCAGGGGGGGTTAGACATTTTTTTTTTCAAGAGCGATTACAATAGTTTATTATTGAATAATAAACAAAAAAGGTAAACCTCTGTGTAATAATTTGCAATGTTTTCATTGTGAATTGATGACAAAACTTCAGCATCTCCTACCTCGTTCATTCAAAAGCGAGTGATCCGTCCACCGGAAGGTTTCACTAGACACCGGAAAACTCGATGCCCTCAAGCTCTAAAAACGTCTTGTCGACGTCTCTTCTCTCCGTTTTAATAGCCGCGACTCAGGATCATGTTGAAAATTTCGTTTTTCACGACCCCAGAAACGTGAAAACGGACCGCATTTAGAGGTTTATGCTCTACGGAAATTTGCATATTACGTTTCACAGCGTCGATTTAATTGGGACGACGGCATTTTTAGATTCGTTTTTATTTCCGAGGTGTTGAATTGTGCCGAGTTCCCCTAATGAAAACGTCTAGGGCTTCCGCTATTCCGGGATTGTCATCCGACAACGCGTATTTCGTGGACTGAAAGAATTGATCGCTGATTGTATTTTGATTTGAAGTAATATCGAGGGCGATTCCTATTTTACGGGACAATCGCTGTCCTTCATTGATAAATAATTTTCTGTTCAACTTTTTCCTAAAATTATTTTTGTAGATTTTATGTAGTAACTAGGCCTACTCGTGGCTGTCAATAAGTTCGGCTACTCTTCATTTTAAATGCCGGTGATTGATCGAAATATACCTCTAATCTCATTGTCATGGTCTGTCCGTGAGTCAGAATTTGAACTTAATCCGAAATTTTATCCGCTCAAAGTAATTGTAATTACTATTCTAACTAGTATTTTTTTAGAATTATTGGGTCGAGTCATGAATAAGTGTTCATTAGACACATAATTGCAGAAGGTTCAGGAAGGCACTTCATTGTTGTCGCTACCACAAAAGCCGTCATGGCTGTTTGAAACAATGTTTTTTTTTTTTATTACGCTGATCACTTCGAAAAAATATTCTGGTGGATTTGTTCTCACCGAATATGCAAAACATGGGTTAAATCCCATGATTCCGATAACATGAAACTCAACATGCAATAGCTCCAAGGCTATCACGCCTACTGATGTGACGATGAGGAGATTGAAGAGGAGATTGAAGATGATCCTAACGTTGAATTAAAAACACACACGACAATAAAAAAATCTTTATTTTGAAATGACACCAGTACACATTTACTGATCATAAAGCGAAAATCTGTAATTGAAATTGTCATTTCTAAATTCAATTGAACATCTCTGCGAAAACCACTTTCCTTTTAATATTTGATGAATGATTAGCAAAATCGACAAACGAATTATTTGAAACAAGGCAATATGTGATATATAATTTTAAAAATTGTGAAAAAATTAAAAAGGAATGACTGAAGAACATTAGAATTGGCTGACTGATGAAATTTAGGATGAGTGACATAGAAATATTTGCTGTCTAAACACTTACGAATTCGGTGAAATTCTGTGACGTTTCAGCATATTTGGTGAATATTGCTTCCATCATTAATCTATTGTATGAACGCACACCATACAGAATAGTTTTTCGAAGTGATCAGGGTAATCAAACTTGTAGCATTTTGAACGCTGAATCGAACGAGACCAGCGGTAGATCCGTGGGTGTGATAGCCTAGGAGCTAGCGCGTTTTGAGTTTTATTTTTGAGTGAAAAAATAGCCCTCAAACAATAATTGTTATTTTCTGAGCGAAAAAATTAAGCTAAAAAAATAATCATTATTTTCTGAGTGAAAAATAATACTCAAATTTTGATGTTGAGCGATTTCCAATAATATTAATTACTCAATTTCAACCCCTGGATCCGGGGGTACATGGGGGGGGGAGGGGGGCTTGCCCCTCATGAGAAGCGGTGCGCCGAGTTTTTACAAGTTTCCAATAAAGTGTTGAAAAGTTGTTTTTATTAATTTTGTATTTTATTTACCTCTTTCAAGTATAAATGTCATCATTCCTTGAGTTATCCGTGTTGTTTGTTTTTTATGTTTCGCTTCCCCAGTTTTAATGACAACCGAATTATTTACTACATTTTTTTTAATATCATAGTTATTAATAAAGTGACTGCTTTATTTACGTCGTTAAGTTTTAATATTGGGTTCGAATTTGTTTGTTTGAAGTTTTCGTTTATTTCTCAGGAGTTTATTGTTTTATTTAAACATTTTTCTTTATTGTGTCTTGCAACTTGTTCTGCTAAAAGCACCGTGATAAAAAGGTCAGTATTACAGGTTTTGGTCTCTCCGGGGTACACACTATTTGTTGGACCCCTTACCACTTTGAGACCTACAAGATGTCCTCGAAAAAATGATGGCTCTCACAGATTTGTTTGGAAATTTTAGGGGGTTCATCAGTCAAAATCGAAAAACTGTAGACCTTTTTGTTTTTATTTATATGAAATTCTGCTGGTTGTTCCACACTTTTGGTATATAAAAGTATTTTACCAGCGGAAACAGAGATATGAGTTTAAAACATTGAGGACCCAAACACTGTAAGCGGGGCATAGCTATTTCCCGCTCCAGGAGGTGCACTGTTCATACTTTCTAAATTTCTGTTACTACCTACCTTTTGGTGTACATAACTTCCAATATATACGTACTATGCTATATGTATAGTATAATATGCTATACTGAAGTACAGTGGTTTCCAACCTTTTCTTGTTTGAGGCACCCTTGGAAAGCCTTTCAAAAGTTCTCGGCACCCTGATAAGGAAATAGATATTTAAAATCTTCGTAGCTTTTTATTATTATTTATTTATTTGTTTCACTTCGATAGTTTGCATGCAACAACACCTTATACCTAGTCCTAGATGATATGAGAATACTGTTTACACTGAGTCTTAATAAAATAGTATTACGATACACATATGTAATTGTGACAATTTTAACTGTAGTTGCACAATGTATTCAAGTAGTTACAGCGTTACACTATGATACAAGACACACAAATATATGCAGGGTGAAAAATGTGATTGATGCTTGGAACACAAACTCTCGATATCAGGTCTTATTGTTGACAATGCCACCCGCATATCGTCCTCAAGTGAAAGAAGCCTATTTCTTTGTTTCGATTTCATTGTAGCCATGGCAGAAAATGCCTGCTCTTACAGATACGATGTGGAGAAGGGCGAAAGTAGAGAAATAGCTTTTTGACCCAAATTAGAGTATTCCCCCAATGTCGCATACCAAAAAGCTGCCAGTGTCGGTAGTCCCCTTCCTCCCTCTCCCTCTCCCGCCAAGGGAGAATGATGTTAGTGCAAGTTTTTCTCCGAAATTCATGGCACCCTCAAAATATCTCTCGGCACCCCTTAGTGCCGCGGCACACCGGTTGGGAACCACTGCTGTAGTACTAGACCTACTATATCTAAAAGAAAGCTGGTTGAAAATGAGTTTAAAAATGCTATTGTTAAGACATTCCTTCACCCCATACTCACGCTAGTAAAAATTAAATAATACAACAATATATATTATGTCTACAAGTTGTGTTTGACAATGTTCCAAACAAACAAAACTGGAAATAGGTATAACGAAATCCAAGCACAAAATACACTGCTATGGAGATGGCACTGTAAAAGTTATACCTGTTTCGATAATTTCACGTCAGCGCATGCGAAGAGCGTACCGCTAATTATATTGAGATGAAATTCCTACGGGACTTCAAGAGGCTTATCCGCATAGTCACTCAAAATATGAGCTAAATTCATTCAAAATTGTGGAAGTTATGGCTGTAACAAGGAAATGCGGACTGACAGACAGACATACAAAGAACCAAATTTGTCCATAAGGCTATGAACCGCAAAATGCGAGTGGAAATTTTGAATTCGGACGACAAAAATTTTTTGGCTCCCGAAAGTGAACGCAAGGGGTTCCGCTGTTTCGTAGACTCGGAGACAATAATGGATTTATTCTCATCAGTGAAGCAACTTCAAGTGACGGTTGAAAACACTGACTGATAATAATCATAAATAAGAAATATTCAGACCTCATTTTCAATTCCAATGAAATAGCTAGGAACTACGGATCAAATACCTCAAAAAACGGTAACCTTTCACAAATCGCCGTTTTTCTCTGAACCAGAAAACCCCTGTTTTTCGCTACTTAGGTACCTGTTGCTCCGCAACCAATGGAGCTGGCAGCTTGCTTTTTTTGTTTATTACAGTCACTGGGACAAGTTTAGACGAAAAACTCTTAACAGAAACATGGCTGGAATAAAATAATCATAAACATCAAAGATGAAAAAACTGTAGCTATATTGAATCCGTCTAAAATAATATTTTCACAAATGACTGAAACTTGCTCAATGGTATGAAGGTATCGCGAATATATCCAAATAAACAGGTACATAATAAAGTGTTAAATTAGAGCCTAGCCATGAGCCCCCATAACGATGAACAGAAAAGTTTCTATGAAGACGGGTCCGCAAATAAAGTTTTATTACTGAAAACCTCAAAACAAACACAACTAAAAAACGTGGTTTCTTACGTACACCCAAAAGTTGAAGACTACGAAATGCCTCGTTGGATCAAACTCTCGAATTCAATTCATTAGACAAGACCGAAAACAGGGTTTGGGAAAAAAGTGCGCATAAGTGTTCAACATGAACACGAAAATGGAAAATCCGACAATCTATGGTAAGAGCAATATGGCGGAAGTTGTTGTCCCGCGTTCGTTGTGTTTTGTGCGTTCGATGCATATATATAGTTTTCAACCTCGGCTAACTCGTTCTTATCATTATTTCGGGAGGGACTACTGTCGTGCTAGTTTAGGGGTGTCAACACTGACTGACGTGGTGGCAACAGATTTCGCAAAGGCTTTCGAGAAGCTGTCACACCTCTACCTCCTGTCTCTCTTTGGGCGTCTATGGACCTTTCTTGGAATGGACGCACACTCATCTCATTGGGCGAGAACTTGTTGTTTGGGTGAAAGGTGCACTTTCTTCCCCATTTGCTGCCACCTACGGAATCCCACAGGGGAGCCATTATGTTTTGTCGTAATGATAAATAGCGTGGTAGATTACGTAAGGACGGATGGTGTCCATATCCCACTCTTTGCCGATGATCTCAAGCTTTTCCACCACTCTCGGTCTTTAGAGGACTCCATGTTGTTGCAGAGGGCGGTTGCACGTTTGGAGGATTGGTGTGAATTAAAACACGTCTATCTCAATCCACCTAAATGCTCGGTGGTTTCTTATCACCATATATAACAGCCGATCACGTATGACTACCGTCTCGGTGGCGGACCTCTTCGGAGGGTGGCTGAAATCGTTGACTTGGGAATCCTATGAGATGAACGCTTGAATTTTGCTAGTCATATTGAGCGACTGGCTGCTAAGGTTTCACCAAGAGGAACACGAGGGAATTTTCCAATGTGGACGCCATTGTAACTTTTAAGTGGCATTGCAATAACACCTTAAGCTTGAACGTTAAAAAAACCAAATATCTCCTCTTCTCCAATTCACCATCAAAACAATATATTAACGCTGAAATAAAGTTGCACATCTGTGGCACACAGAATCTGTGTTTCGTGTCCAGTGCTGGAACGGGTGAAGGTACTTGGGCATTGTAATCGATGAGAATCTGAGGTGGGATGACCAGGTAGTAGCTCTGGAAAAACTTTGTAAATTTACCCACCTATTCTATAAACTCCAGCCTTAGCCTAGTAAATTTAATTGCAATATACAAGGCTCTGATATGTTTTGGTATTATTGCTTGAGGAGGAGCAGCTTCTAGTGTTGTCTATATTCGTAGATTTCCAACAATTGTACTATTCAACTTTGTCCGTGTATTTTCCATCCAGCAACTATAATACGCACCTCACTCTCTTTCTACCACAAACATCCCGATCTCTTCATTGCCCCTCTTGCTTGGCTTAACCCGTCTATGGAGCACTTCCAGACATATATATTACTGCCTCCCTTATCTTATCCAGCTAATGAGATGAGGAACAGTTTCTCTCGATCAACCTATAAAAAGAAAATCTTTACTTGGCTAATCTCTTCCAATGTGGAGGCTCTATCCAGTATTTATGACATTCCTGAGCATGTACCATTATTTTTATCATTTTTTAATATATCTGATTTCCTTTTACTAATATGTAATTTATAATAAGTCCCCCTAGCCGCACAGGGATTTCCCCATGGCCCGGGGGTGTTTTCCACTGTTTTAATCTAATTATCGAAGATGAGTCACTTGCAGAATAAACCACTTTAGTATTTCCCCACATACCTGGTTGAGTAAGCAGACACAGTTTGGTCACCTTTATACACTGTCCAAAAATATCGTCTGGAGCGAGTCCAAAGGAATTCCCTGCGATATGTTGGGGATCCCCTCAGATAACATTAATTATAAACCGCTTTTGGAGAGATGTCATCTGGAGACCCTCGAGCGAAGACGGAGCTCCGCGGACCTCGTGCTCCAATACAAAATCCTGGAACGCCCCCCACTGCTCTCGAGGGTCCATATTTTTCATTTAATTTGTATTTCACCCCCACTTCTGACTTATCAATATATATACATCTTGTATTCGACATTATTCATATTGTAAATTTCCTACTGAATGTAAATTGGGCTTGCCCGTATGATTATAAATAAATAAATAAATCACCTGAATCAGTGTTTGTTCAAGATCACAAACAAGAATGTGCGGTGACAGCTCTCGAGAATCGGACATCTCCAAAATATTCTGACAAATTGCTGTTCGTACAGAGTGTTCCCGAAAATTACTTTTTTAAAACAATTTTTAATGTCTTTTCGACTCATTAATATGCATCCTGATTGAAATAAACCGATTACCTACCTACTTGATTTATCAAAATTTTAACGGCGTTTAATCTTGTATCATTTACAGTGACGGTTGAGATTTTTGATATCGATGTCTTGGGGTATCGATGTTTGTTTCCGATACATATATCAACGATTCAAGAATTGATCAAGTTCACAGGATAACGGATGAAAAATGTGGAAATCACGGCTGTTTCAAGAAGTTCACGTAAGCGCGTGCGCGGAGCTACCGCTGACTATATTGAGATGAAATTCGTATGGGATCACTTATCCGCATAGTCCCTCAAAATATGAGCTTAATTCATTCAAAATTGTGGAAGTTACGGCTTCCACAAGCGATAGGAAATGCGGACAGACAGGCAGGCCGACAGACACGGAACCAAGTTTGTTCAGTAGGCTATGAAACGCAAAATATGAGTGGAAATTCTGAATTAGGACAAAAAAACTTTTTTGGCTCCCGAAAGTGAACATAAGGTTTCCGCTGCTTCGCAGACTTGGAAGCAATATCAGACGGTACTAAACAGGCTGCAAATTCTTTCACTGGGGTTTATTATTCAATTTCATTCATTTGGCTTGCAATCATGATTTGAATTTCTACTAAGCTTTGGAGTGTGCGTGTTTCAAGGTGATAGACAGATTATTGAATTTCAGGAGATATGTATAGAGCACTTAAATCAGTTCTCAACCAAAATACCTATTTGGATTGATCAGTTGATTATATTTGTGTGCCTCCTGAAATTCAATAATCGCCCTATCTCCTTGAAACACGCACTCTTCAAAGGTCAGTAGAAATTCAAATCATGAACGCAAGCCAAATGAATGAAATTGAATAATAAACGCCAGTGGAAGAATTTGCAGCGTTGTTTTCAAGAGCGATTACAATGGAAAAATATTCTTTTTGAAAATTTTAAATTTCGTAAGACGGAGCTTGCAAATCAGAATGCTTCAACCCGTGTATCGGCTATAAACCCTTTTAAGAGTTCACTCCAGTATCCACATTCACTACATCACTAGGTTACTGCAATTAAAAATAAAGAAAAAAAAGCTGTTGTTTTTGTTTTGATTGCAGTAACCTAGTGATGTAATGAATGTGGATGCAATGTTGGCAGCATAAATCGGGCCATACATCTTGAATGGTATGAGCTACGCACCTGGGGAGGGGCTCATTCGATTCCTCATGGAAAGTTCTTCAGAAAAAAAAGGTCTCGCTCAACTACTAATGTTTTGTTTACTCTTGGACAACATCCTGCCTAAGAAGCCCTAGGAATACGAAGTTTCTAGTCGATGGTTTCATGCCAGCTGCAATCAGCCGATTCACACACGAGTACCACATCATGGAAAGCAGAGGACAACGATGAAAGGTGTTCATCAGGAAGTGGTTAGGTAATTCGTGAAAACATCGGTGTTTTCGGGCCATTGATGTTTGCCTGTCGATGTTTCGGAACATCGATAATCGATGTTTTAGTTTTATTTGCCATCCCTAAATATGCCGAGAGAATTGCAGTGATTGATTAGAAACAGGCAAAATTGATCAAGTTTCAAAATTTTTTTTTAGAAGTTGATACCCAAATGTGACCGGAATTTTGAAATGACCGAAGTACACGAATAATCGACCTCTGTGTAATGATTTGCTACACTTCTCCCTGCTACTTTGCTACGTTGTTCTCTGGACGTACCCTCGGTTAGAAATGTTGTGTGAATGCTTTCCAAAGGATAATTTGCATGATCAGCTCCTTCTGGGGGTCCAAGTGTGTTGGTGTTGTATCGCCGTCCTCGGATCGGAGGTGGAGCCGACCGAGCCGGGGCCTAACCCTGGACTCGGGCGAGTTGTGCCGGGTTCAGGTTTAAAGACGTTTTGTAAGAGTCGACCTTGAGGTGCCGGCTGCGGCCCAGTGAACCCGAATGCACCCAACACCGCGCCCCGACCGGCAAATGCCAACGAACGGGCCAACTCGCCACTTTACCTACCACTTGTCCCTCGCATTCCACCAACGGCAAGTCGAGTATTGCGATCCGCTTGCTTGAAAATGGATCCCACCTTCCCTACCAAGCGACAGAGATTTCTTTTTCATAAGCTTTTGGTTTATTATTCAATAATAAACCATTGTAATCGCTTTTGAAAAAAAAAAAAAAAAAATTCTAACCCCCCTGAAAGTTTAATGGTTTACTTTTCAAAGGGTGTAGGATCCAAATCTGCCATAAAATTTTTCCGTCCGTCCGCCGTACGCCGTACGCACGTTTTCTCCCAAACGGCTGGAGCAAAAAATCTGAAATGTTCAGGAAAAATCCATATTGGTCCGACAACGCCCCAATTCTTTAGCCAGCTCTCTCACTTAATTTAGAGTGCCACTTAAGGGTTGTCAAAGTTTTGTGAAATCCCTAAAAACCTCAAAAAAAACAAAAAAAAAAAAAAAAAAAACAAGGCGGTCTAAATATGGATTTTTTTGAAGAACTTTCCATGAGGAATCGAATGAGCCCCTCCCCAGGTCTGTAGCTCAAACCATTCCCGATGTATGGCATGATCTTATGCTGCAAATTCTTTCACTGGCGTTTATTATTCAATTTTATGAATAAACTAAGTGAAATAATTAAAACAAACCCGTAGCGCAAGGGTTTCGTGCGGGACTCACAACCGCAGGTCCTCGGGCTCGTTTCCCGCGTTTGGCAGGAACATTTTAGCCCCCTATTAATATGACACTTGGACACAAGAGAAACGTTTTGCCCCGCAGACACACCTAGGCCCAAGACAAAACAAAACACTGTATGTACGTGTAACAAGTGCCATAAAATCATTAAAAAACGCTGCAAATTCTTTCACTGGGGTTTATTATTTAATTTAATTAATTTAGCTTGCATTCCTAATTTGAATTTCTACTAAGCATTGGAGTGTACGTGTTTCACAGGTGATAGAGCGATTATTGAATTTCAGGAGATATGCATAGTGTACGTAAATCTGTTCTCAACCAAAATGCCTATTTGGATTGATCAGTTGATCATGTTTGTGTGCCTCCCGAAATTCAATAATCGCTCTATCACCTGTGAAACACGCACACTCCAAAGCTTGGTAGAAATTCAAATCATGAAAGAATTTGCGCAAGCCAATTGAATAATAAACCCCAGTGAAAGAATTTGCAGCGTTTTTTATTGAACCTCGATACCCCCCACAATAAAAACATCTATAATTTATCAAGTCCTTTAGCACTCGTATTGCGCTAAAACTTCCCCAAATCCAAATTCGAACGATGTAGCCAGAGCTAGACTGATGTAGAGGAGGCACACAAATATCATAAACTGATCACCCCAGTGAAAGAATTTGCAGCGTTTTGAACTGTGCATGCTTTTTGTGGATCTTTTGTAGACAACCAATTTTTTCCGGGTTGCGTTCATTTGGAAGACAGCACGAAGCACTCGACGGTGGGTACACACAATAATTGCAAGCGCAATAGCTCAAATTTTATTTTGCATTTGGTATTAAGCGGAGGCCGCGACGTATTAGATGTTAACATAGAGGCCACTCGTATTTCACTGGTTGTACAAATGATGTGTATGATAAAACTATTTATTTATTATATTTGTTTCTCCTTATTTTTGAGATTTAAGCTTAGTTTCAAAACACCAAACTAAACAAAACACTGACCTCCGTGTAACGCCTGAATCGAGTGCCAATCCTCATTTCGCAATTGTGTGTACCCACCGTCGAGTGCACGAAGCAATGAAGCTATTAATTTAATTGTAGTTAACTAATTATTATTATCATTTTTTTAAATTGAATCTACTTTTCATCATTTAACATTATTAAACGACATTTAATTACCTCGAAAAAATGATCACCATCAATTGAATGGAAAAACCTCAAGATTAATTTCTAATTCCCTCTTTTTCAGTTGCACCTAATTAATTTGATTGCTCCCACCTGTTAGAAAATTACATTATGAGTGCTTGCAAAGTCATTAAACATTGATTTAGTATAGTGAAACTTAATTTACCACTTAATAAATTTGTTTCTTCTTTTCTTGTTTAATTTATACATAGTTTTCCCCATTCTACCCTTTGGATAATGAGGTTTCTGTTATGAATAAAGTTCCGATCGACTCAGCAACCCGAAAAACGTAGGAAGGTGATTCTCATTTAACGGGACAATCGCTGTCCTTCGTTGATAAATAATTGTCTGTTCAACTTTTCAAAAAAATTATTTTTGCAATTATTATGTGGTAACCAGGCCTACTTATGGTTGTGATAAAGTTCGGCTACTCTTCATTGTACATGCCGGTAATTGATCGAAATGTACCTCTAATCTTATTGTCATGGTCTGTCCGTGAGTCAGAATTTGAACTTGATCCGAAATTTTATCAGCTCAAAGTACGTTTTACCAGAAATATTTTAACTGGTATTTTTTTAAATTGGTTTCTGGATGTTAGTGCGCTTATAAGAGGGGCTAACCTTTAGATAATCTGTACGTTGTGTGCCATTGTCCAACAACTGGATAACATGTTCGAGTCAATAAACATTTTACTAAAACTGAATTTAGTCAGAAACAACAAATTAGCAACATTGCAACACCCAATGCAACGGCCGAATCAGATTGGGGTCGATAACACACGGCGCACAAACCAACCCCTCCTTCAAGACCTGGGAGTCGTGCGGGTCATTGCATATCCTCGCCCCTGACCAAGCCAATGCCTCCTACGTAGCTTTCCCAATTTTCAAACTTAAGGTCTTTTTTAGTGCTACAGGGTGTGCCAGGACTTTTGCACAATCCGACTCCTACGTGTTCTGCAACTCATTTCCGACTGCGATGAAATGCATTCATCTTCGAGACTTTTGGAAAAACCTCAATTTTAACAGAAAACACATGTTTTTCTGCAGTTAAACACCATTTCCTTAACTAGAAATATTTTTAAAAACCGAAAAGACTACACCGTTGGAAAGCTGACATTTTGGCGCGTGTTTAACCAGGCCTGCACAGTTCTGCGTCAAGCATTCATGGGGTTCCTAGGCGAGATGAAAAACAGGCGATTTCAAGATTTGACAAAACTACTATTTCGCGCAGCAATCGTACATCTTCAATGCAATTAAAAAAAAGTTTTCTGGCATCAAACAGACAGAAAATTTAACGCTCTTTCCAACGGTGTCATCAAATTTGAGCTATCTCCAAAATTGAGGGAATTATGACAGTTTTAAGGACATAATATCGAAAACACGAAACAAATCTTAAATCGCGAATAGCTCGGAAACGAGGCCTCTCGCAAAAAATTGCTAGGAGGCATTTTTGTTTGGAAAAGAGTTTTAGAACACGTAGGAGTCGGATTGTGCATAACTCCAAACTGTATATTCTTCATATATATTTATTCTCCATATATATTAATATAGTACATTGAGTTCAATCGCCAGAAGATGTTTCGTAATTCTTGCTACATCAGAGCGAATTTTTTCGGAAGCTGGGAACATAGTCACCGAAAATAGAAGCCTCCTTGACCCCCAGAAGGCTGATATGCAAATTTTTTTGAAAGCTAATCTATGGATTCTAGATTGAATTGAATTTCCTTACATTTTTCATGTACCTACGCTCATTCATTTTTGTCATTGTTAATTTATGATTAATAATTCAACAATAATTTTTTAAAAATATACCTATTCCAATGACAAAGACGTTGTTATTTCGTATTAAAACTTGCAAAATAAAAGGGCATTGAAACAATCGATTGTTTGGCAAACAATGTTTGCTCCTATCGACAATCGGCCACCCCTACCCTATATCGTCTAAAAGAAGAAAAATTCGATCACCCTCTGATTTTGAAAGAAAAGAGGAGAAACTTGTAGTTGAAAATTATTACCTTTATTATAACAGATTTTTTTTTTTTTTTCTTTTTCAACGGTAAAGTATAATTAATTGAATCCTGCATGCTATCAGATATAATACTAGATAGGACACAACTCAAAAAATATACACACATCGTCAATGAGTACTTTTTTTTTGTACTCTTCCTCCTCTGTCTCCAGCTGCAGTGTCCAGCAGTAATCCGCCAGCATCTTCTCATTACATTTTTGCCAGTAAGTTTATCTTTTTCCATTCTGGAAACGTCATGGTAGAATAGTTCTCCATGTGCGTCCGAAACGGCACCCAAATTTGGGGCGAAAAAGTCTAGGTGACTTTGCAGGAAATGTTTTTTTACGGACATATTGCATCCCAATGTTTTATGTGAAGTAAGCAGTTCTTGGACTATTTTTCGGTAGTCTCTAGATTTTTCGTTTCACAAAAACTTGGTACATACCTCTCGAAAAGCAATCCAAGCCTTTTTCTCAGTTGTATTTAACTTTGCTTCAAAAGTGAGGTCCTTGAGTAGATGTCGAATTTGGGTCCCTATGAAAATTCCCTCCTGTACCTTAGCATCGCTGAGATGCAGTGAAGTGGGGGTAAAATTATTTGGTTTTTCTCCACTAATGGAGGATTGGCAATGTTTTTTTTCACATACTTTTTCCTTACGCTCTGGCTATTTTTTCACCACATAGTAATGGTATTAAGGGTGAAAGGGGGGCAGGTAAGGATTTCAATGGAAACGATACTATCATAAAAGAGAAAGGAAGGTCATTCCCCTAAATATTCAGGGAGAGACCAAATCCCTGCCTCAAGATCAAAAACTGAAAAAACCAGCCCAATGGATCTTGAGTCCCAATAATATGTAGTCAAATTCAAGTCAAATTAATATTGTTAATGATTTATCATTTAGTGCAGTAAAAGCTTTAAAAAAATTCTGGTCTACTTGAATTTTATATTAAGAGAGGGAGCGGAGGGGGTGAATCCATTCAAGCGACGCTCATTCAGCTTCAACTGCCGATTTGCCTGATTCTTTTTCGATCCATTCTTGTTCACGAGCATAAAGTTACGGCGTCTTTAACGTCCCTCGTACACTTTTTTTTCAAGTTCTACGCCTCACTGCATCCCCAGACTAAATGGATCACGATAATTCTTTTATATTTATGTTCTCCAACTCTAATGGTGTATAAAAATCCAGAAACGATCGCCGAAAATCACCGAACTACCAGCTTAGTCACGTTATTTGCAATTATTACTCACCAGTTAATTTATATTAAGTTCATAAACTGGAATATGAAACGAGAAAAAATTATGAGGAGTTTTTTCGCTACAAATACTCGATACCTATTTGAATAGATAAATGTTCCTTCAATGAGGTGGAATACTGTTATAATAGATAAATATATTTCAATGACTAAAATCAGTAAATATAGGTAATTTTGGAATCATCATATTCGATGTCAGCCTCGTCTATGTGGCCATAATTCGCATAAGGTGCAGTAGGTACTTCTGCAAGAAGACATTGAAAAAACTCCCTTATTTTGAGCTCAACTTGGAAATTTGTGGTGAGCAATGGAAACAAAATTTAATGCTGTACAATTTTGTGACAGTTTCATTTTGAAAAAATTGATTCAAAAACGCAATACACTGCCAAGGAGATGGCACGACAGCTTCCTCGTTACATCCTTTATCATATGAGCTAAATTGAAACAAAATTGTGAAAGTTATACCTGTTTCAAGAATTTCACGTTAGCGCATGCGCAGAGCGTACCGCTGATTATATTGAAATTAAATTGCTATGTGACCTCAACAGATCGTATCCGCATAATCCCTCAGAATATGAGCTGAAATCATCCAAAATTCAGCCAAAACCACTACTTGATATCCTATAGATATTATCCATAGATAGATATCGATATTCCAGCCAGACGAACTCGTTTTGTGGGCATAATATTTTTCAATCTTGTGTGATGTGAAAAAAATGGAACTTACGATCGATAATATTTTATGAGTCAACAGAATATGTGATATTATCATGCGAAGCCGATATATCGGTTTAAAAAAAATATCGGCTGAAATATCGGAAAAAATATTGCTCACTAACTATCGATATCCGACACTATTGGCCCTCGCATCATCGATAAAAAAATATCGATATATCGGAGGAAAATATCGATATTTCGATATTATCGACTATCGATGGCCATCCCTACTCTACGGCTTCAACAGGTACACTGTATGTGGACTTGATTCGAGAGTGACGTCACAAGCCAGGGCTCTCGGGGAAAACCCAGCGGCCCCTGCGCAGTGGCACACCCTTGTGTCTTCCCATCACGGGCAGATAGAGGTCGTGCTGGAGAGCCCGTTCTACTGGAGGCCTGAGCTTGACCTTGCGGCTGGCGGCAACCATAGGGTTCCCTTTTTGAATGGATTAATAATAATAAACCATAGTAATGTCACTACGCTTGAAAAAAATTTCTAACCCCCCTGAAAATTTCATGGTTTACGTTTCAAAGGGTTCATGGAATCCAAATAATAAAAAAAATTCCGTAGTCCGCCGTTTTGAAGTACGCCGTACGCCGTTCGCCGTACGCCGTACGCGCCGTACGCAGATCTCCCAAACGGCTGCCAAAACTTTGAAATTTTCTAAAAAATCCATGGGTCCGAAAACGTCCCAATTCTTTCAGCCAGTGGTCGCCTCCTTCGTCAAAGTTTTGTAAAATCCCTAAGAAATCCGTGTCAAGGCGAAATGTGGACTTGTTTTGTAGAACTTTCCGGCTGTTCGTCGTCGAGATTAATGCGGCATGCGTTTTCGAGTTCTGTTATCGCCTTCTTGATAACTGGCGACCCATCTGGAACGTACCAAGAGAATATGGGAGTGAGCCCATTTCCTTTAATTTGATGTAGGTCTGATATGAAATCTGATGAGACTTTGGGTAGTATCGAGTTCAGATAATGCTTCGATTATTCAATTGGCTTGATTCATGGTTTGAATTTCTTCTAGCTTTAGCGATTATTGAATTCCAGGAGGCACATATGATCAACTGATCAATCCAATAGGTATTTTGGTTGAAACAGATTTGGGCATATTTCATATTGGAATCCAAACTAGAAGAAATTCCAGCTTTGATGTCGATTACAAATGGACGGAGGCGGGAGGTTCCGAGTTCAGGTGTGCCACAGACTACGTCTAACGTAGATAGATCAGGGATTTAAGTAGATTGGCTGTTTGATATAGGAATTTCCAGCTTTGTCGATTACAAAGGTTCATGATTGAAAATAATAATTAAAAATCGGTGATTTTTGAAGAGGTTTCACCTTTTGAGGTCGTCCTTTCACGTGTTCTGCCTCAACTGCTTTGTTTTCTAATGATAAAATCCGGCAGAAAACGTCGACCTTTTCTCTCAGTTGTGGTCGCCTCCGCAACAGGTTGAGCAACGTGAAACTGCGTCGATCGAATTTCCGTAGCTCTAGGAGAAATCCGTGTCCACGATGACGAACTTCTCTCCCTAAAGAGAACGACCGCGTGACGCCCCGGGGCTCGTATGACTTCTCTCGGGTCCTCGTTCGACCGAAACAATCGTCTGACTCATCCCCGACAAATCCAATAGGGTGTTTCGACAAGTTTCATAAGTTCCAAAATGTCGACAGCTATAGTTAGAAAGAACTACCAACAAAGCGACCTTGTTTGGTGACTGCGATATGTTTGGTTAGGATTAGTTAAGGATAAATTCAATTTAATAGTTTAGGAATCTAGTATGAAGGTGGGATTCGAGATAAGCTGGGAGAATATTCAGTACTCGTCTCTGTCCTTTTTTTTCGTATTTACGACTTTACTTCAGTGAAATGGCCATAACTTCTGCTTCTTCAACAATATCCAATGTCGATTTACTACCATATCACCTACTGGAATGTGTGAGAGTGATGGAATGGTGTAGTTGCCCCTTCTGAGCAGGTGGATGCATTATTATGCTCCGCCACGCTCAGAGGATGATTCAGACGCTTGCAGGCGTCCGGTTCATCTCCCAAGGCGACAGATTCTAAAATCGGGAAGGGGCCAACTAACCATATCCATCACAAATGATCTAACTTAAAAACATCTACATTTCATCAGATTTCTATCGGTCCATTAAATTTTCATTTTAGAGAAATTTTTGACAGAAAAATAGGTATTTAAACAAGAAAAAACGTGATTTTTTAAAAAACGAAACCATAGTTTTAGGTGAATGATAATGCGGATATAACTACGTAATTTTTTTCCGGGAAAGAATCACCTACAGAGCGGTGGGAATCCGCTAACCTAAAAGAGACTCCACAAACCTCATAACGATATGCAGCATCAAGCAATAAACCCATGTGTTAGAGTTGGAAGCGATTTCAGCTTAACGTGAGGGGACTAGCCGATAATGCTCAACTGGGTTGTAAAATGAGAAAATAACTCCAAAACATAATTACCCAATCATAATTTGAGTAAATGATACTGAGATTTAGAGGTTGGGAGGTGGAGGCATTTAGTTGCCTGCTCCCCCGTGCAAAACAACCCGAGCGGCCAACGCTGGCCCAGATCTCGAGGTCCTTGAGGAGCCGCGCCCTCCAATCCTACACCCGACTTTATTAGTCACATAATCACCAGCTTCGGTTAAATCAATAAGGATACCCATTTGCCAGGCCCTCAGGTTAAGAAACCTCCAAAGAAAGAACAAAACACCAAGATCGTCCCATTGTGTTGGTTTTTTCTTTATCGTTTCAAAGGTGGAAATTAGCGGGGTAGGTTTCGAAGAGTACGTTGCTTCATTGAAGGCGGTGTATTGTGTCCAAAGGTTCTATCCAGGGTTGTGTACGTAACGTGATCACCTCTATGGGACTGGCTTTGCCGATAATACTGCCAAGTATGTGGGCAATGTGGCATCGTTTACATCAGGGGTGCTCAAACGTTCGACGGTCGATCGCGAATGCTTTTTGAGTAGATCTCGAGAAGAAACAATTTTTTAATAAGTAGGTAACTAAACTACAAAAATTTATTACTGAAACCTAGAAAGGCTTCAAGAATTGTAGCCCGAAATAACAGCTCTTCTTGACGAAAGAGGTAATGATACTGAGATGTTGAAAAACGAAAAATGGCTGACTGATTTGGCATTTTTGACTGACATCACAACGCACTTAAACACCATTAACTTGGAGCTTCAAGGTAAAGGAAAAAATATTATTGAGGTGATTAGCGCAGTAAACGCATTCAAAAGTTAATTGCAACTTATGATAGATCAACTGAAAAGAAAGGATCTGAAACATTTTCCGTCTTTGAAAGCAAGGATTCCTCAGCTGAATTATGATGCGCATGAGGCGGAATTATCAAATATTTTGGGACAATTCGAAATGCGTTTTTATGATTGCAGTAAATTGGTAAATATAGCATCATTTATGAGTTATCCTATTTCATGGAAAAACATCGAGGAATTAGCTACTGAAGTAGCAAGACAGTTTAATATGAACTCATGTTCTGTTGAAAATGAGTTGGTGCAGATTATATCAGGTATAAATCTAAAAGCTACAGCATCTGATACAAATTTCTGGTGTTGTATATCTGAAGATAAATATCCGGATCTAAGACAAATCGCCCTTCAACTGACGGCAATGTTTGGGTCAACTTACTTGTGCGAGTCTGCATTTTCTGAAATGAAGGTTTCTACTTGACTAACTGAAGACTAACTCCAAGACTAACTGAACTTGGAGGTTTTTAGGGATTTTACAAAACTTTGACAACCCTTAGGTGGCACTTTAAATTAAGTGAGAGAGATGGCTAAAGAATTGGGGCGTTGTCAGACCAACATGGGTTTTTCCTGAAAATGTCAGTTTTTTTGCTCCAGCCGTTCAGGAGAAATCGTGCGTACGGCGGACGGCCGACGGACCGAAAAATGTTTATTGCATTTATTCTACACTCTTTGAAAGGTAAACCATGACATTTTCAGGGAGGGTTAGACAATTTTTTTTCAAGTACGATTACAATGGTTTATTATTGAATAATAAGCCAGAACACATATCCACCATTTAGGAAACCATCTGTGTGTTTTCAATTCTGGGTGGATACTTGACTCTGCTCAAGACAAAAGCCGTCCTGGCGGTGAGGACGTTCCCCGCGTCCCTGGAAGACCTCGAGGTCCTTGGGACGAAAACGGAGCAGGTCAGGGCGGCACCGCACCCTCGCACCTGCCCCGCCCCGGACAACAGCGCAAATTATTCAGGCCGATCCACAGATCCGAACCCCTCAGTCGTGCTGCGATCTACTTTGTAAAATTATACAGCAAAACGCTGGTAATTTTAACATGCGAGTTCATTTTTGTCTGCTAGACCTTTTACGCAGATGAGGGAACTGCAGATAATCATTGAATGGAGTGTAAGACCTCTACAGGGTGTCCCACGAGTAATGTCCAACCCGACTCCTACTTGTTCTACAACTCATTTACAAACAAAAGTGCTTCCTAGCAATTTTGGTTTATTATTCAATAGTAAACCATTGTAATTGCTCTTGAAAAACAATTCTAAACCCCCCCTGAAAATTTCATGGTTTACTTTTCAAAGGGTGTAGAATCCAAATCTGCAATGAAAATGTTCCGGTCCGTCCGCCGTACGCACGATTTCTCCTGAACGGCTGGAGCAAAAAATCTGAAATTTTCAGGAAAAACCCATGTTGGTCCGACAACGCCCCAATTCTTTAGCCAGCGCTCTCTTTTAATTTAAAGTGCCCTTTAAGGGTTGTCAAAGTTTTGTAAAATCCCTAAAAATCTCAAAAAAGTCAAGGCGGCCTAAATTTGGACTTTTTTAAAGGACATTCCATGAGGAATAGAATGAGCCAACATTTGCTCCCACATTCACTGGATCACTAGGTTACTGCGATCAAAACAAAAACAACAGTGTTTTTTTTTCTTGTTGGATACTGGACTGAACTCCTAAAAGGGTTTATAGCCGATACACGGGTTGAAGCATTCTGATATGCATACTCCGTCTTACGAAATTGAAAATTTTCAAATAGAATATTTTTCCATTGTAATCGCTTTTGAAAAAAACGCTGCTAATTCTTTCACTGGGGTTTATTATTCAATGATTCATGATTTGAATTTCTACTAAGCTTTGGAGTGTGCGTGTTTCACAAGTGATAGAGCGATTATTGAATTTCAGGAGGCACACAAATATGATCAACTGATCAATCCAGGTAGGTATTTTGGTTAAGAACCGATTTAAGTGATCTATGCATATCTCCTGAAAATCAATAATCGCTCTATTACCTGTGAAACACGCACACTCCAAAACTTAGTAGAAATTCAAATCATGAATCATTGAATAATAACCCCCAGTGAAAGAATTTGCAGCGTTTTTTTTAAGAGGCCTCGTTTCCGAGTTATTCGGTATTTAAGATTTTTTTTCGTATTTTCGATTTTATGTCATTAAAACAGCCATAAATCCCTCAATTTTGGATATATCTCAAATTTGATGAGACCGTTGGAAAGACCGTTAAATTTTCTTTATATATGATGTCATAAAACATTCTTTTTATAGCATTGAAAAATGCGATTACCGCACGAAATGGCAATTTTGTCCGAATCTTGTAATCGCCTGTTATTCATCTCGCCTAGCAACCCCATTAATGCTTGACACAGAACTGTGCAGGCCTGGTAAAACGTGAGCCGAAATGTCAGCATTTCAACGGCATAGTTGTTTTGGTTTTTATGAATATCAAATATTCTTCAGTTAAAAGTGTTCTAGTTAATGAAATGGTGTTGAATTGTAGAAAAACGTGTGTTCTCTTTTAAAATTTAAGTTCTTTCAAAAGTCACGAAAAAGGTTGGTGGCGGGACGTCACTTTTATCTCTGAATCGAATGGTGACGACGCCAGATCTCTCAAGTGACGATTTGAGTTAGTTTCGTCGGATGCATAAACCCGTTCGTTTGTGAACAGCGTCTACGACATTTCTGAGCTATCCGGCGCAAGTTAAGATAATCGAAGAGCCGAGAGACGGCTGTTGTTGTGTCCATTTACGATTGATTGCAATGAGTTGCTATAATCTTTTTGCTGAAACTATGGACCCCTATCAATCCAGGCTTCCGCGTCATTACCAACTCTTCCCTCTCGTCTCTTTCCTCGCTGTATTTCCTTCAGCGTGGTTTCCTTATTGCATATTTCTATTCATCGTGGTGCGCTATAGCTATGGTAGGAATAACCAAAACCTGGTGACAAAAAAAAAAAAAAAAGGATTAGTGGATAAAAAAAGAAGGTAAACCTCTGTGTACTAATTTGTAATGTTTTCATTGTAAATTAATTACAAAACTTCAGCATCTCCTACCTCGTTCATTCAAAAGCGAGTGATCCGTCCACCGGAAGGTTTCACTGGACACCGGAAAACTCGATGCCCTCAAGCTCTAAAAACGTCTTGTCGACGTCTCTTCTCTCTCCGTTTTAATAGCCGCGACTCAGGATCATGTTGAAAATTTCGTTTTTCACGACCCCAGAAACGTGAAAACGGACCGCATTTAGAGGTTTATGCTCTACGGAAATTTGCATATTACGTTACACAGCGTCGATTTAATTGGGACGACGGCATTTTTAGATTCGTTTTTATTTCCGAGGTGTTGAATTGTGCCGAGTTCCCCTAATGAAAACGTCTAAGGCTTCCGCTATTCCGGGATTGTCATCCGACAATGCGTATTTCGTGGACTGAAAGAATTGATCGCTGATTGTATTTTGATTTGAAGTAATATCGAGGGTGATTCCTATTTTACGGGACAATCGCCGTCCTTCATTGATAAATAATTTTCTGTTCAACTTTCTCCTAAAATTATTTTTGTAGATTTTATGTAGTAACTAGGCCTACTCATGGCTGTCAATAAGTTCGGCTACTCTTCATTGTAAATGCCGGTAATTGATCGAAATATACCTCTAATCTCATTGTCATGGTCTGTCCTGTGAATCAGAATTTGAACTTAATCCGAAATTTTATCCGTTTTAAGTACCTACGTTTTACCGGAAATATATCAACTATTATATTTTTGGAATCAGTTACTGGATGTTAGTGCGCTTACAAGTGGGACTAACTTTTAGATAATTTTCTGTTCCACCTTTTCCTTAAATTATTTTTGTAGATTTTATGTAGTTACTAGGCCTACTCTTGGCTGTCATAAAGTTCGGCTACTCTTCATTGTAAATGCCGGTAATTGATCGAAATATACCTCTAATCTCATTGTCATGGTCTGTCCGTGAGTCAGAATTTGAACTTAATCCGAAATTTTATCCGCTCAAAGTACGTTTTACCGGAAATATTTTAACTAGTATTTTTTTAGAATTAGTTACTGGATGTTAGTGCGCTTACAAGTGGGACTAACACTTAGATAGTCTGTACGAATCAAGTGCTCAAAGTTTGTCCCAAACCTTCTGTCTCATTGTCATGGGTTTGAAGGAAATCATCGTAGCTCTCTCAAATGAGGGTATTTTTTTGGCAATTCAAAGTTTTGTCAGCGTTGGTAACCCTGCCCTTTGAGGAAACACCATGCTTCCGCAATTCCTATACAGTTGGGGCACAAAAATGAAGTTAGCCGTTTCTAAAACAGGTTTGTACGTTTCATACTTCTCATTGTAATGGGTTCGAGAATCACTCTTAATCAATCTTATTGATTCGTTTAGCATTCATCTTGGGATAGAGATGTAAAAACTCTATTTAATGCACTTTTCAATTTCTATAAGTGTTCATTAGACTCCTAATTGCAGAAGGTTAATGGTGATTTCTCATTGTCGTGGCGATTTTAAACTTCATTGTTGTGGCTACACAAAAGCCGTCATGGCTGTTTGAAACAATTTTTTTTTTCAAGTTTGGTATTTGATACCTACTAAATAAATACCAATAGTAAAATGTGATACTTGTTCTAGCACAAAGTCAGGAAAAACTGAAATCAGATATCTGCCTCATTCAACTTCACCTACACATAGCTTACCTAATTCTATCGTTTTTTAGTTGACAAAGCTCATTGTCATGGATACATACCATTCTCGTAACCTATAAAATTTTAAAACCTGAATTTTGAGGAAACAAACGAAAATCATGCGTGCTTGTACATCACTACACCATTAGTAACATCTAGATTGTATAATAAAAAAATCATAAATTTAGGAGAACAAAATTTTTTAGTCAGAATCAAAACCTCGATTGTCCCGTTAAATTAGAACACCCTCGAGCGCAAGCTGATTTTCTGTTGCCATGTTGTGACCATGTTGGTGAATTGATTCGACCAAGAAACGAAATTTAAAAAATCACTCCTCATGATGTTCGGGTTCACGTCGTAAGATGCGTGGATTTCATAAATCAAATATTTATCACCAGTATATCGAAATATACCGATAATGTTGTAACCAACTCGATTTATTGAAAAGGTAACGCCGTTCCAATCATATCAGCAGATTGTCGATGTTTATTAAGAAATTACCTTAAGAATGTTGCATTTTCCATCTAATTTCGCAGTTTCGGTTTCATTATTTTCAACAATAAAGATTTGTAATCGACCTTCTTTTAACCCCCAATCTAAAGTGTTTGTTTACGTTCCAGTACGCGGGTCCGGCCGCTACGTATTTTACAACTTATCTCCGGCCGAAAGTGCCTCATAGAGTTTTTTCTAAACAGGCTTCGTTTCAGAGTTATTTCAATTCCAAAATTTGTGTCGCCCTTACTTCACTAAAAGTGACATAACTTCTTCAATTCGCAGAAAACATTCAAATTTGCGGATACCGTTAGAAAGAGCGTTAAATTGTCTGTCTTTTTAATGCCTAAACATGTTTTTTTTGTTCAAGCAGAATTAAAGCACTAAAAAAAGAGTCCGAAAAGTAAATTTTTTCATAATTTTAAAAGCTACAAATTTTTCAGAGGCTTTGTAATCCACATAGTATTTGTAGCAAGACTGTGTAGACGGCCTGAAAATTGAGCCAAAACGTCAGCTTCCTAATGGACTAATTAAGTTGATTGCAGTAATTGAATTTCATATTAAAAATGATGTTTGAATGCCAAAATACGTGTTTTTCCTGGCTCCAATTGAATTTAATTGTTCAAGGGTGTGGGTTATATTGGGTGTACACTCTAGCGTTTAAATAACCCCATAAAAAGGAATCACTCACCGTATCGAAATATCGATATTTTCCTCTGATACATCGATATTTTTTATCGATGATGCAAGGGCCAATAGTATCGGACATCCATAGTTAGTGACCAATATTTTTTTCCGATATTTCAGACGATATTTTTTTAAACCGATATATCGGCTTCATCTGATAATATCACATATTATGTTGACTCATAAAATAATATCGATCGTAAGTTCCATTTTTTTCACATCACACGAGTTTGAAAAATATTGTGCCTACAAAGATGAGTTCGTCTAGCAGGAATATCGATATATATCCATGGATAATATCCATAGGACATCAAGTAGTGGTTTTGGCTGCGAAATTTTATTATTGTTGCATTTAAGAAATTAAAGTTATTCTGGTTGTCAGCGTTCTCCGGGTATTTAGAAGCATTTTCAAATACATTTACGTTGACAAATAAACTAAGTAATTTTTGATAAACTCATTATTCTGTTATAGAGATTTATTTCGTCAAAGCAACAACAATTGTTTGCTTTCTTCTTACTTCTTAGTTGGTTGATTGAAACGTTTATTACACTTCCATTTAATTTATTTAAACCTCGATTCAAAAACTGTGATCTAATCTGAGCAGCTCTAGCCCATCAATACAGATAATGTCAACAGATATTGTGAATTTCACTCATAACAAATGAGTTGATCGAAATATTCCTTTAACGAATGACTAGTTCTTTCTTTCTCTCTGTCTTTCCTCATTTTGCTGATTTAATAATGACAATTATTTGATTGGTCTATTCTCTTGCCGTTTGAAGGGATGTTTCCATCAATTTAGGGTTATTTTAATCCAAAAATAATAAAAATTGTGTATTAATATTTTTTTCTCGCTCTAAAATAATATTATGTTGATGCAATACAGAGTTATAGTTAACAGATATGTTACACAGAGTTAGCTAGTTATTCAGTTTTATTAGTTATTGGTTTAAACAGGGGTGCCCACAGGGGGGGGGGTCATTGCGTCATTGAAATTCTTGGGGGGGGGGGGGGTTCCAGAAAAATGTTGGGGGGGGGGGGGGGGAGTAAAGTTGATTGAAACAGTGTTTAGCGTGACGAAATTCAAAAATAAACTGCATCCTAGGTAAAGAACGTAAAAAAATATACACGTTTTGTCTAAATAGAAGATATTGTTGACTGGGTTTGAATTTTTTCCATACCTATTCTTTTACTTTTGGACAAAATAAGGGTTGCTTACCAGTACTTTTTACATTTGGGGTGGGACACCCCTGGTTTAAATATGTTTTATTTATTCATTTAATTTGTAATTCGGGTTTTTCCAGTTCATACCACAATATACAACCAAAATACAGTGGAATCACCTACAATGTGGCATTGATAGTGATTTATACAACTGAGGATTAGTTGCATAGACCTCACGCCTTCAAACACTTTATTACTTCAGAGATTGATTATTTATACTCTGTCTGTGACTAGTTTGTGCCCTTTATTTCTGTTTTTTCGGTCCTCTCAGCACTGCTCATTGAGCCCCGAATGGAGTTCAGTCCTAAATTTTGGTAGATCGATAATGAAGGGAATCACCTACAATACAATTTCTGCTGGTATTGCACCAACATACCGACATTCCTTGAACAGGGCAGTACGAGAGCCAGTGGGCCTTCTCACAGAAGAACAACATTTTCTGATTGTAATACCTCATTTTAATTTCAAAATTTTTGAAAGCTGAAGAATTTCTTTTTTAGCGAATTTTGTCAACCTACCTATTTTATCATCTTCAAACTGCTCTAGTTTGAACGGATTGAGATATCTCCAATCCGATTTCACCATCGTGTTCAGCTTGAAAAAACCTTTATAAAAGAGAGTCACCTGCTTGGGGGTTTTCGAGTAACTAACCCCCATTTGAAATTCCCAAAATTTCCCCTTAGAGTGAGGCGATTGTGCTCGTCTTCAAACATAGCCTTTTGAAAGCCTAGGTAGATTTTTTGTGCAAATTTGAGTTTTAATCTCAATTTTATCGCGAGTTATCGTCTGGAATGTGTTTTTGGTGTCTTTTGACAGTGGATTTAGAATGCTTTAAAACGGATTTTGATGCATAATTTTTTTGAAAATTGTCATTTTAAATATTTTGGATCGAAAACAATAGGTAGTTTCTTTTTCTTCGAAAATTCGCTAATACTACGGCAGTTGTTCAAAAAGGAATTTTTGATATTAAATATTACATTTGAAAAGATTTCTCTTTTTTCACGTTAGTTAGCAAGCAAACTAGATGGAATTTTTTCTGTGAACCAAAGAGAAAACCAAACCAAAGAGTAAACCAAACCGATGTTATCGGAGCCAACACATCGATATATCGATATTATCGAACATGTGACATCGATGGCAAAACATCGTAATATCGAAGCAAAACATGTCCAATCCCTACTGAGCGGAGTAAGGCTGGACGTCCACTGAACGCGATTTCGCGCGAAAAGCCATTCGCGCAAATACGCACTCGTTCGTCAGTTCCCAGCTTCGCGCGAACTGGGCTAAAAACGCTTCAGTTCATTTTCGGGATTTTCTTGTTTTGGATTTTATTGTGTTGCTGAGGTGAACAATGCCACTTGCAGAGCGTTTAATGCAACTGTATGCATTGGAGTCTCCGAATATGGTGAAAAGAAGACGAGGAAGAATAATTGGCGTAAGAGAAGAGTGGGTGAAAATTTTTTTGCAGAGGAGACTAGTTTCCCATATTGCGGGTCTCTCCTGCACCAGAACAATTAATTTTTCAACATCCATGCCGAATATCGCCGATCACGCCCGTCTGAATTCAAACTAGATTGAAAATTTTCGTCTTCGCGTTAGTACACCCAAACTCGCGCGAAACTAACGCTCACAGTGGACGGGATCCCACTTGAACCAGGCGAACTGTTCGCGTCAAATATCGCCTTTTCGCTTGTTCTTCTGTGCCTTAGGCCTTAGGCTGGACGCGATTTCGGGCGAAGGGAGTAAAAAAAGGTCTTTCGGCCACTCTTCTCTTACGCCAATTCTTCTTCCTCGTCTTCTTCTCACCATATTCGGAGACTCCAACGCATACAGTTGCATTAAACGCTCTGCAAGTGGCATTGTTCACCTCAGCAACACAATAAAAACCCAAAACAAGAAAATCCCGAAAATGAACTAAAGCGTTTTCAGCCAGAGTTTCCGTATAGTGGACGGGCTTCCTTCGCAAGAAGCTGGGAACTGACGAACGGTGCGTATTCGCTTTTCGCGCGAAATCGCGTTCAGTGGACGTCCAGCCTAAAGACGTCCAGCGAGAAAGCAGCCGAGAGACGCGAACTTCGGAGGCTCGCTGTCGGGCGTGGGGCTCGAACCAACGTCCTTGTGGAAGGTCGGGGACTCCAGCCCTCGCCCAAAACGATCTTCTCATCCGAATTCTTTCACCTCCGATCCAAAGCGGAAAAAGTGGGAGAGGCTCGTATATAAGCCGGCCCGGCCCCCTCATACGAACATATCTCTAAGCGGATACACAACACAATCACCATGTACAAGGTAAGTTCCGACGTAGTGAATCAATAACCATACGAAAACCCACAAATTATTCTCACGAAGGTTCATCATTCCTGTATTATACCGTGAATAACGCGATCCGTGTCCTACCACTCTCCTGCCACTGTCCTACAACTTTGTTAACGAACTTTTCTGTTTTTCGGAAAAGTTTCGTCCCGCTATGGGGACTTCTTCAGTGCCGCATACAGCATAAAACATTCGTCAATATCCACTAAGGCCTATTTCTAAAACACGTATTTTATTCTTTATTATGACTGTCACTCTTAATAAAATTAAATTTTTCTCAGTCTGTCACTATGTATCCAACCAACATCATCCTGGTCCTAAAAACCTATTATACGCCAAAATCTGATGTCTTAAATGAAAGTGGTCACACCACAACCAACAACCATGACTACGACTTTTCTGAAAATGGAAGTATTGCAGTTACTCCAAAAATTGTATAGTCCAAATTGTTTAAAAATTGTCTTCATGCAATTCCGTTTATAGCCATCCTGAAACGTTTCCTGGATTTTAACGCTTCTTCGTATGTGTACATATAAGTGTCATTACAGGCGATAGAACCTCTATAGGATTGATATAAAAACTTCATTGTTTATTAAAAAAATCGAGCATTCCAAAAGAATCGATGAGTTCGTTTGACATCGCTTTTTGGGAACACTAAATTGGTCAAATTAAAGAAAGAAACAACAAAAATTAACAAAAGGTAAGGATTAAATTTTAAATTTTTATAATTTAAATTATTAAAATTTTTATTTTGTTAAACAGAATGTTGCCTACTTCATAATGATCATCAACAATGAAATTCGAGACATGAACTAAAATTTCAATAAAAATGCAAAAAATTGATAAAAAGGGGATACATTTAAGAAATCCCAAATTTTATTTGAGTTGGGGAATAATATTTAGAATACTTTTTTCGCAATAATATGGACAATTAACCATTTTCTTTTTGCACACAAAGTTCTCAAATTTCTACTCATTTTAACATGAATGCAATTAGATAATTTTGGGAAATTCGCCCGTACGGTAGTGCTGCATGACTGGAACAAACATACCTCAAACATACCTATAAATAAACAACCTCTTCTCTAGCATATGGATTATTGTTATAAAATTAATTCATTTCTTAAACACCTCCAGGCCATACTTATCTATACAAATATTGTTTGATCAAAATAGGTACCTTTCTTTTCTTATAATAAAATAATTTTCGAATTGAGCCGTATCTTGTTGTATTTACCCCGATTTATTTGTAGCTTGCAGCTTCGGATAAGCGACTGTAGCCCCACGCTCTGAAATCTTTTGCTTATTTCCACTAAATTTAAATTTAATTTACGTCATAGAAATAAGAGAAAATCACAGTATATTTATACTCGTGTTCGTCATTCCGAATGATGACTCTCGATAGGATTGAGGTAACAACTCTGTTCCCTTCGAATGATAAAGAGTTTCAAAATAATAGAAGACTTCGTTGGATAGCACTGTTTGAGAACATTAAATTGGACAAATGTCAATAAATGTACTAAGAAAATCACTAATAATGGACAGAAATCGCATACATATTTTTAAAAGCAGAATAAAAAGTTGATCGCACACGAACTAGGACCACTTTATGGGCGCAATCGAACTGAAAAACGCTCATGAATTTCATTTTGAAAATCTAAAAATCTATTTGTTTACGGGAACGTTACTAAGGCAAAGATTGATATAAATAAAAATTTATAATTGACATTATCTTTGTCCCTAAAATGAGCAAATTTAAATTTTCTTGAACACATCAAGTTGTACAAATTTCAGAAAATATACTAAAAAATCACTAAAAATGGTCAGAAATCGCAAAAAAAAAACATGTTTATATAAGTAGTTTCTTAACAGAGAGAAGGTAACAGTTAATCAAACACGAATAAAGAAAAGTTTGGAGGATTATCGGTGTAAAAAAAATTTCATTAGCGATGAGATTAGCTAATCCGCTGGGATTGAACCCTGCTCATGTAGGTAAACAGATTAACTTTAGGGAGAATTATTTTTACGCAGGCTTTTTAGTATTTGGTTTTGATATTATTTATGGTTTTAGCAATTGATTTTACAATAATGATGATATTGTTGCTTACAGTTCTTCGTCATTGCCGCCACTTTGGCTTGCGCCAACGCTGGTCTCGCCCCCGTTGCTTACGGTGCTGCTGCTTACGGCGCCCCAGCTCTCTCCTACGGCCACTCGACCTACGGAGTCGCCCCCGCCGCCCCCCTCGGCTACAGCGCCCTCGGACACGCCGTCGCCCCCGCCGCCATCACCTCCCAGTCCCAGAACATCCTCAGGAGCTACGGCAACCTCGGACAGGTCTCCACCTACTCCAAGACCATTGACACCCCCTACTCCAGCGTGAGGAAATCCGACGTCCGCGTCTCCAACCCCGGCCTCACCTCCTACGCCGCCGCCCCCGCTCTCTCCTACGCCGCCGCCCCCGCCCTCTCCTACGCCGCTCACGCCCCAGTCGTCGCCGCCCCCGCTCTCGCCGCTAGGGCTTACGCCGCCCCCGTTGCCCACGCTGGTCTCCTCGGAGTCGCTTACTCCGCCGCCCCCGCTGTCTCCCACATCACCTTCGACGGATTCGGTGCCCACTACGGATGGTAAATGCTCTCTCCAGATCTGTCAGATCTACAAACCTTTGTTCCTTCTCGGCTCCATCCCGCATCTCAACGCCATAAACATCCAGCCTGATGTCGTCATTTGATTTGACCTCTTCAGCTCACCATCGTGTATTTATTACGCTATTTATTTTCCTAGTCCCAATAAAATGAACTTGTACAGTTTTCCTTAAAAAACATCTTTCCTTGTTTCAACACCTTCTTACCACACATTGATTACTCTACCTTAAAAAAAAAAAAAAAAAAAAAAAAAAAAAATCTCTCCCAACCAGCAACGAGGAAAATTGCAATAGAGAGCCTACGGGAGAACGAATATTTATTTATTTTATTTTTTATAATACGGGCAAGCCCAATACAATATGATTAGGTACATTAAACATAATATTTTTTTGTTTAATGCAATAACATGACTGAACATTGTTAACAGAAAAGAAAAAAATTAAGTAACTTAAATTAAATGAGGCTCTTCACTTTATTGATATAGACTAATTCCGATTGGCAGAAAGGATCGGCTTCACGGCTCTCTTTCAATAGTTGATTAAATATAATAACAAAGTGAGATTATCGATATTTCGGAAGTATCGATCTTTTGACATCGATTACTTATAGTTTAATACCGATATTCACAGGTGGGTTCTTAGACACCGCTGCACCACATGTCACAGGTTCTCATTTTTACGCCGACAGGCACAGCAAAGCATTTCTCTGAAACATCCATTGCCTTCGGGGTAATGCAAGATGAGACTCTTGCGCCAATATTCTTTGTGATTTTTATAAATCAGATCGGTAATTTGAACTTGCGGGGTATCTTATTTATTTGCAGACGACACTGCAATTTTATATGATGGTGACACGTGGGAGGAGGTGTTTGACAATGCTAATAATGATATTAATAAAACCTTTAAATGGCTCTGCAATAACACCTTAAGTTTGAATGTGAAAAAAACCAAATACTTACTTTTTTCAAACTCACCTGCTAAGAATCTAATCAACGGATCGGTAAAATTGCATAAATGCGGGGCAGATGGCGGCGACAATAGATGTGATGTGCAACACTAGAGCGTGTCGCATCAACACGATACTTGGGAATCGAAATCGACGAGAACTTAAAATGGGACCGTCACGTCTCCACACTCGTTCAAAAACTTTAAAAATTCACACATGTGTTTTTGAACCTTCGCGGACGCCTCAGCTCTGTAACTTTAATCACGATTCATAAAGCTGTAGTCCAAAGTATATTGAGCTTTGCCATCGTTGCCTGGGATGGCGCCCTACCAACTGTGTTGAACCCGCTCAGCGTCATGCAAATAATAGCAAACAAGAATAGAAGATTCCAAACAGAGGATCTACAACAGGAGAGCTCAAACTTTAACTCCTGGCGATCTACCTCAATACTTTTAGACAACTAACGATCGACTCTGAGAGGCTGCAAGTATGTGTGATGCAGGGTTGTCGTATATCCACAATACACCCTTCCTACCTAGGTAGGGTATGACGTAGCATATGTAGATATTAGCATTCCGCGCAATTTACATTATTTTAGTCAAAGTTTGGGTTAGGTTTACTTAAGTTCTTCTCTACAACATCAATGAAAAAACTCCTAGTTATTCAAAATTGCGAGTTTATTCGTTGTTACAAAACAAAGAGTTACATTAGGTGTTAAACTTAACTAAGGAGTGACTTTGGATGTTGAAGCGTGGCACTGCATGTCCTCAGCATACTTTTCATAAGATGGTGCGTAACACGGACTAAGTCACTCGCGACGAAATTGTGGAAACCCATTTCAAATAAAAACGGAGTAAGATGGAACGTTGCCTATATTTCCACGAAAGTAAAAAGTTACACTGTTAAATTGATTTCGACATGAACTCATGTTCGTTACTGATGATGACGTAACCGTCGAAATCGATTTAACAGTGTAACTCTTTACTTTCGTGGAAATATAGAAAACGTTCCATCTTACTCCGTTTTTATTTGATTGTGCGTAACCACTGAGTGCTAATCGCCAGCATGATGACATGTGATCGTCAGTTAGTCGATAGCGATATTTTGACTTGATTATCTTCATTTCAGAAAATGTATCCTCGCAAAAGTAAGTTGACCCAAACATTGCCGTCAGTTGAAGGGCGATTTGTCTTAGATTTGGATATTCATCTTCAGATATAAAAAACACCAGAAATTTGTTTCAGATGCTGTAGCTTTGAGATGTATATCTGATATAATCTGCACCAACTCATTTTCAACAGAACATGTGTTCATATTAAACTGACTTGCTACTTCAGTAGCTAATTCCCAATGTTTTTACATGAAAAAGGATAACTCATAAATGATGCTATATTTACCAATTTACTGCAATCATAAAAACGCATTTCGAATTGTCCCAAAATACTTGATAATTCCGCCTCATGCGCATCATAATTCAACTGAGAAATCTTTGCTTTCAAAGACTGAAAATGTTTCAGATCCTTTCTTTTCAGTTGATCTATCATAAGTTGCAATTTACTTTTGGATGCGTTTACTGCACTAATCATCTCAATAATAGTTTTTCCTTTACCTTGAAGCTCCAAGTTAATGGTGTTTAAGTGCATTGTGATGTCAGTCAAAAATGCCAAATCAGTCAGCCATTTTTCGTTTTTCAACATCTCAGTGTCATCACCACTTTTGTCTAGAAAGGTTGTTATTTCGGGCAACAATTATTGAAACCTTTCCAGGAGTTTTCCGCGACTCAACCATCTGACGTCCGTGTGAAGAACGCGCCGCCTGAGATGGTCAAGTACAGTCTAGCATAGAAACAACGCGGCTGTTCTTTGACAAGTACCGCGCGATCTTTGTATAAAGCCGCCTTTTGCCGCAAGCAGTGTTATTAAGCAACACATTTTTGTAGTTTAGTTACCTACCTATTAAAAAATTTCTTCTTCTCGAGATCTACTCAAAAAGCAATCGCGATCGACAGTTTGAGCACCCCTAATCTTCATGACTACACCCGGGTATTTTCGATGCAACAATTATATGGTAAAGCGTCGCTCTCTTTCTTCCATAAACACCCTGGATTCTTCAATTTTTCAAAATCTTCACCGTACTCACTCCGCCTAACGTCTGTAGCCGTGTTAACCGCTCCAAAGACTCGCATATGGAGCACTTCTAGGCATTTATTTTATAGCCTACCCTTGATACGATCTTTGCCTGATGAACTGAGGGCTCCCGATACCTTTTCTAGGGGAACGTTCAAGAGGAAAATCTTTTCTTGGATTATTAGTTTAGGATTACGTGCATGTGGCGGTGTCCTTACTAGTATTTATGTACCGTAAGAGGAAATAAGTTTGCTGATTAGTTTGAATGTGATCTTATTATAATTGTTTTATTTAATCTCTGGAACGCACACTCCCCCACAAGCACACAGGGTTCTCCCTATGGTTTTGGGGTACATTCTATACGTCAATAATGCAATGTCTACTTACCTATGCTAAAAAATGGAATAAAGCTACAATTCATTCATTCTGGAACACCTCACCATGGTGGCTAATGTAGTTACCCGGACGTCTTGAGAATGGGGTCCCTAAGGACTTGTGAAGCCCACTCCACGGATAAGGAGGAAATGTGGAATTCAGAACACTGCCAGAGTTCTTAACCGTCGACTACATCATGCAGGGCAGCAGAAAACTCAGCAGATGAGCTTTGTTTTGTAGCAGTTGGAGTTGTTCGACAACAGCCGCTTGACAAAATCAAGATCAGCACCAGTGCAGGTGACCTCCTGGCTAGAGCTGCTAACAACGCTGAATATTCTACATTCCAAAACAAATATGTAAGTAGTTGAATATTTGTGAAACTGATAAGTCACATCCAGTGTAAATGCATGGAATTTCAAACTGTCAACGATTAGGCCATAGGGCCAAAACGAATTTCTCCGTTTCATCTCGATTCATAAATTAATTACGTCAGCTATTTTAAAATGTCTTTCGCAATTTTCTTCATCGAGCGTTTCTCTTTCAGAAAAGCGAAAAATTCAAAATTGACTGAGAGATAGGGCAACTCTGGGAGCCATGTATAGATAAGAAAATGGCTGTACTTATTGGTCAACCTTACTTTACCCTATTCCTCTACAAACTGAATGGTGTAAACCAGGGGTATCCAAGCTACAGCCCGCGGAAGGATTTGGTCCGGCCCGCCGCCCGCGGAAGAAAAGTATGGATGGAAAAAACTAGGCTACCGCCAGAACGTGATGACTTCAAGGGAATCAAGAGTTTTCCCAAACAAATTATAACAATTTTTCCTAACAAACTTTTTCAAAAATGACACATGTCAAATCCAAATATCGAGCGATACTTTCAGAAGAACACTTGAAAAATGTGCTTATGATTGGAACAACAAACTTTGATCCTAAGTGGAAAGACATCGACAGGAGTCAAGCTTGTCTCGCTTCGCTCGCAGCAAATCCAGCCCAGCAAACTAGACAGAACACACATCGAAAGCGTGGACCTATATCGATAGAGACATCGGGTTTTTCAATATGGTGACGGTCTTATCAGAAAGGGGTCACCTATTCTCGACTTCTACCAAGAGTCTTACTTTTGAGAATGAACCTGCTTTCCTTGCATGGGAAGCTAAAATCGAAAAATAGACCACGTGTTTGTGAAACATGAAGCACCTGTGCAGTACTTTTTAGTTTCATGAATGTCAGAATGCTTCAAGCCGTGTATCGACTACAAACCCTTTTAGGTGTTCACTCCAATATCCACATTCACTGCATCACTAGGTTTCTGCGATCAAAACAAAAACAAAATTGGAATGTTCGGCAATAGTCGGATCGGCAATGTTTGGCTCCACCGGATTCTCTCCAGACTCTCCTGCGTCATCTTGTTTTCCGTTGCTAGGTGGGGTACGTGGTAATAATATTGAAGTGATATATCTAACAAAGACGTATCCATTCTTGAAAAAAACTCGATACTTTCATGAAAGATTATAATTTATCAATAATCAATTTTCTCATTCTAATAATACTCAGTTAAAAATTACAAAAAAAGTATTTATTGTAAATGAATTTTCTAAATAAATTTTCTCATTCTAATAAGACTCACTCAAAAATTTCAAAAAAGTATCGATTCTTAAAAAATCGATTGATACCTACTATTGAAAATAATCGGTAAGATATTTTCAGTTTCTCCCCAAAAAGATCGATACGATTTAAATCGATTCTTTTTTAAGAATCTCGCATCCCTAGGTACGATGAATGAAAGTTCTACTGTACTGGCCTTAGGTCCGCGAGTTTTTTCCGAGGGGCGCCCCTCCGGGGTGGTAGGGTAGGTGGAAGGTACGTGTCCTCCCCAGGTGCGAGTGTGGGGTGAACTTCTCCAGTAGACTATAAAAGTCAACGTGCCCCTCAGTCAAATCAGTTCGTGATCCCAGACTCGCAACACTCACCTCAACCATGTACAAGGTAGGTACAGACTCAATATGTACCACAAAATAAATGTCATATATTATACGTGATTATGTATGGTATCATATGCACCTAATATGTGCGTATTATGTACCATTAATAAGCGAATTGAATCAGGGGTGCCCACCCCCCTTAAGCTTCAGGACGCAACCCCCCCCCCTCCCTGTTAAGTTCATACCCAAAACAAATAATAATATCATAAAGCACATAAAAACATTAACAGTTTGAAGTCAAAAATTTTAAATTTGTAGTCTGTAACCATCTGCAAGTTCTCTAGGCACCTTCTAAGCTTGTTAAATATATCTCTTTAAACCCTACATATCAGTTTTTGTCTTTGGGATGAGGAAGAGAAAATAGAAAATCTTCCAATTTCTCCATTAAAAATCGACCCAAGTACAACTTTTTCTGCGGCTAGAACCATTAGATTGGACAACCACGAGTCTCTCATAGCTGATCTGTTTTTGATAATGTCAACTAGACGTATTGCTTATCTTTCCACGGAACAACCATTAATTGCTAAGGGGAGTGAAGTTGTATAAAGTTGTATAAACCACTTTCAAAGCAATTTATTATGATGAGAGAGAGAGAGAGAAAAACATTTATTGATCATTATATGAGGTGGAATGTTGGATTAGTTGGGTTTGTGAAAAGTATAAATTGATATGCCAAAAGCTCGAAGTGGTATGCCAAAAGTTGAAATTGAGTCGCCGAAAGTTTAAATTGAGATGGCAAAAATATTAAAATTGATTTGTGCCAAAGGTTCATATTAATTTACCAAAATTTTCAATTTGATAATAGGTATGAAAAAACGATTTCACTAGTTTCACTAATACCGTGTTTTTCATCTCTCGCTCAAGAATAATAGACCAAAGAAAACAGCTATTATTGAAACTGATTGTACCATTGGAAAGAGTATTAGTTGAAGCAGTTTTTACGAAATTCAACAACCTTTAGGACCAATTTTGTCGGAGAGGCTAATTTTTGAAAATTCATGATAATTCTCGATTCCTGAAAAAATTAATGTTTGTATTGTAATAATTGAGTCTAAATGGTCCATTCCTATAGAAAATCTAATGCTGAATCCGAAAATGATGTAAAAAATGGAAAAAAGTTGATGCACAAGTGAGAAATAGTGGTTTTATGTCGTAAGGTCGGGTTCAGTCGAAAAATTACTAAAAAAATCTAATCTGAATCCGAAAATGATGTAAAAAATGGGGGGTTTTAAAGTTGAAATGCACAAGCAAAAACTAACCTCCGTCATTCAGGGGGGGTTTTACTACATTTTATGCAAATTAACAGGAAAAATGTTTTGGTACATATTCATCATAACCTACAAACAGAAAGTGATAGGACACTCATTCAGGGGGGTTTTACTACATTTTTGATGCAAATTAACAGGAAAAATGTTTTGGTCACTTATCCGTTTCCACCCTGTATAATAGATAAAATAATATCAATCTAATATATATATTCAGTCTCTCTAGGACTAGAACTTCGACTGAGAAAAAAACTACTCCGGATTTATTTCACATGTGTTTATTAGTTCACGACTCGAGACGCCCTGATGATTATTTCCCACATCTGTGATGGATATGATTAGATCCCTCTTCCCAATTCTAGAATCCACCGCCTCGGGAGATATTCCAGATCCTTTGCAGGTGGAATCCTCTGGGTGTTGCGGGAAATAATCGCCTCAGTACTTAGAAGGGGCGTCTACCCCATTCCAAAACCTCACATGTTACAGGTTATGACCTGCAGCCCCTCTGTTATTGATGTGGAGAGTTAACAGATGGGACGATACTCCTCAATCCTCGACCTATCGCCCTTCTTTGGTATTGGCGTGACATAGGAAGCCTTCCACTCTTCGGGAACGACTCCTAACCAAAGAGATCTATTGAAGATGAGCTTCAATGGGTGTGAGAGGGTGTCAACACAGTGTTTAAGAAGAATGGGAGGAACACAATCCGGTCCCATGCCCTTATTAGTGCCCAGGGAGAAAAATTCCTTCTGTACATCCTCTAAAGAAACAGGAAGCGAACTAAATGAGAAGGAGAAATACGAATTAGATTTTGTCAGGTCATTGCTACAACGATGAAAAATGTTCTACAAAAAGGTTACCGGCACCCCTTGAATCACCGGCGTCGTGTCCACCCAGACGCATTATTTGACGCAAGGAAGATTCAGTATGCTAATAATTGAAATGGTTCCAGAACACTTTTGGGTTAGATTTTAGCGCGTGCTGCACCTCAACGATATAACTTCTATATAGTTTCCGGGTTGAGGGTCTACATTTACTTCGAAGTTCAGCAGAAATTCTATAATCACTTTGGAGGCGGGTGGACTTGTATTGGGCAACATTTTTAGCTGTAAGCAACTTGATAGCATCGGCATCAAACCATTTGGGGAATGAAGAAACTAAGATTTGTGCCAGACTTCACGTAATATGTTAATAATTTAAAAAATGATGTATTAAATTTACCAAATCTGAAAAATCTGTAGTATACATATGTTGAATATTTCGCTATATACATAAAGTAACATACATCTTGTTGCTTACAGTTCTTCGTCATCGCCGCCACTTTGGCTTGCGCCAACGCTGGTCTCGCCCCCGTTGCTTACGGCGCCGCCCCCCTCGCTTACGGAGCCGCCCCATTGGCTTACGGACACGCCGCCCTCGCCCCCGCCGCCATCACCTCCCAGTCCCAGAACATCCTCAGGAGCTACGGCAACCTCGGACAGGTCTCCACCTACTCCAAGACCATTGACACCCCCTACTCCAGCGTGAGGAAGTCCGACGTCCGCGTCTCCAACCCCGGCCTCACCTCCTACGCCGCCGCCCCCGCTCTCTCCTACGCCGCCGCCCCCGCCCTCTCCTACGCCGCTCACGCCCCAGTCGTCGCCGCCCCCGCTCTCGCCGCTAGGGCTTACGCCGCCCCCGTTGCCCACGCTGGTCTCCTCGGAGTCGCTTACTCCGCCGCCCCCGCTGTCTCCCACATCACCTTCGACGGATTCGGTGCCCACTACGGATGGTAATCACCTTCCCAAACGACTTTGTTCCTATGACTCATTTCTGCCCCCTCACTCCTTTTCATTCTCTTCGTTTCTCTCCTACACTACATTTTCCCCCATCCATCCCTTTCTTTGTTTCCTATTTATTTATATGTTCCAATAGACTGAAATAAATTGTTGTTTTCCCTAAAATCTTGTCTTTTCAAATCAAAAACCCCGCTTTAAATGTACCTTGGAGAATGGTAATATGAATTATTTATTTATTGTTACTTATTCTAAGTTTTTGGAGTTTTCCTCGACATAAAAAAAGCTTTTGATTCGGTAAATCATGAGCTTGTGTGTAAAAAGCTCTTTAATTATGGTTTTCTGGGTGTGCCTCAGGACTTGATTAAAAACTTCCTGAACAATCACCCGCAGGTTACACAGATAGGGAAATTGTGTCAGCGATGAATTGGTGGTCACTTTTGGTGTGCCTCAAGGCACTGCGTTAGGCCCCATGTTATTCTTACTGTATATCAATGAGCTGATAAACCCTGATATAAAGGTCAAGTTATTTGGTTTTGTGGATGATACTGCCGGTATGTTTTGGGGTAAAAATTACAATGAGTTAGTCTCATTAACTATGATATTTTTCGGATAAAATGCTGGTTTGACGTGAATAAGTTATGCCTGAACGTGGAGAAAACCTCGGTCCTCCGATTTTCCATTGGTTGGGAAACCTTTATTGTTTCCCGGCTAGTTGTGGAGTGAAATTCCACTCTAGTTTTGGGTGCGCTAACGGTAAAGGCTAGGTTTGATTGTATTACGCTTCCTTATAGTGACGATTGTAAGTATTTGGGCATAATAATTGATAATCGCCTGAGTTATAAAAAGCATATTGTAGAACTTATAAATAGACTACGAAAACTGTTTTATGTGTTCAAAGAGGATCGAAATTTTCTTCCAAAAAATCAACTTAAAATAGTGTATTATGGCTCAGCATTTTCGATATTAAGTATTGTATTGTTCTGTGGGGTTCTGCTGCTAAATCTTTCGTGAATAAGGTCCAAATCATACGGAATAAGTTGCTTAGAATTGTACTGAATAAAAGCTCTAGATTTTCTTCTTCACTCTCGTATAGCTTTTCCAAGTCGAATAGAGAATTTTGCAAGTCGAATTGAGAACTTTTCCAAACCAGATAGAGATTTTTCCAAACCAATTTGAGAATTTTCCAAATCAATTTGAAAATTTTCCAATTTAAGAAACTTTCACTACTAAAAAGGAAGTGGAAATTTTCCAAACCGAATTGACAATTTTTTAATGCGATCCAAGACTTTTATTGAAAACAAAATTAGTGATGCAAAATGAAAGAATAGCACTTTATGAACAAATGCAGCTGCTGGGAACCCTCTTCACTGAATTTTCTCCTAAACAAGACTTCAATTTTTCATGTCATATTTACGATGCATTCTTCGTTCATTTTGTCTTTTTGATTTCAATGTTAATTTGTTTTTCTTTGTGAAATCGACCCAAATGGCAACTTGTGAAGTTTGACCATTCCAGCCTGATGGAAAAGTGTGGTGCCATGAGGTTCAATTTTGAAGAATTTGGTAGATATTTCTGCATTTTCCAAATTTTTGGTAAATTGAAAAAACTTTAGGCTCATAAAATTGTTTGTAATGCAAGTGGGGGTACTTGAAAGGAATAGCAGTTATAGTTATACCTACATAACATTATGGATAATGTTCGGGAAACTTAACAGTTTTGTCGAAGTTTTGATATGAAAAATGGGCGCAAAAATTGGGATTTTGAGAACAAAGTTGTGTGGGGTATCAATTTCGATGTATGTTGTAAATTTGCACGTTGATTGATTGGAATGTGTCCTGGATTGGACATTCCAATTTCAAGAGCAAAGTATGGTTAAACTTTACTTTCCTCAGCCCGGGGTCATTCCCACGGCGGGGGGGTTGTGACAACAAAAACATAACTTTCCTCTTAATTTTCCCTTCATCCAACTACGAAGATTCTTGGATTCTTCAGAGATTCACACTTCTGAGACTTGGAAAAACGAAGTAATCGTTATTCGTTATTCGATCCTGTAATCGCAAAAAAGTATTCGTTAATCATGAATACTTTTGTAATCGTTAATCGTTTTGCCAACGAATAACGATTACTTCAAAAGTAATCGTTATTCACAAATACTTTTCACGATTACATTTTTAATCGCAAAAGTATTCGTTAATCGATTAACGCCCATCTCTGCTTGGTAATGAAATGAAATGAATGAATTATTATTCAATAATAAACCATTGTAATCGCTCCTGAAAAAAAAAAAGTCTAACCCCCCTGAAAATTTCATGGTTTACGTTTCAAAGTGTGTAGAATCCAAATCTGCAATAAACATTTTTCCGTCCGTCCGCCGTACGCCGTATTCACTTTTTCTCTCAAACGGCTGGAGCAAAAAATATGAAATTTTCAATAAAAATCCATGTTGGTCCGACAACGTCCCAATTCTTTCAGCCAGCTCTCTCACTTAATTTAAAGTGCCGTTTAAGGGGTGTCAAAGTTTTGTAAAATCCCTGAAAACCTCAAAAAAAGTCAAGGCGGCCTAAATTTAGACTTTTGTTGAAGAACTTTCCATGAGGAATCGAATGAGCCCCCCTCCAGGTCCGTAGCTCAAACCATTCTGGATGTATGGCCCCTGGAAATGGTGTCAACATTTGCATCCACAGTCACTACATCACTAGGTTACTGCGATCAAAACAAACACAACAACGTTTTTTTGTTTTTGTTTTTATCGCAGTAACCTATTGATGTAGTGAATGTGGATACTGGAGCGAACTCCTAGAAGGGTTTATAGCCGATAGATGGGTCGAAGCATTCTGATATGCATGAAACGCTGCAAATTCTTTCACTGGGGTTTATTATTCAATTTCATTCATTTGGCTTGCATTCATGATTTGAATTTCTACTAAGCTCTGGAGTGTGCGTGTTTCACAGATGATAGAGCGATTATTCAATTTCAGGAGATATGCATAGAGCACGTTAATCGGTTCTCAACCAAAATATCTATTTGGATTGATCAGTTGATCATATTTGTGTGCCTCCTGAAATTCAATAATCGCTCTACCACCTGTGAAACACGCACACTCCAAAGCTTAGTAGAAATTCAAATCATGAATGCAAGCCAAATGAATAATAAACCACAGTGAAAGAATTTGCAGCTTTTTTGTTACAATTTGCTTCCACCTCATGTATTTAGAGTGATGTATTTGTAATCATGCTTCTAGAGTAATTTTCTTTTTACATTGTTAATGTACAGATCGAACTTGCAGCTCCTCCCCTTAGCACAGATCAATGATCTATGAGTGGGGTTGTTTCCACCATATTGAGTGTGAAGTTTTCATTTTTGGAATCGTTTGTGGAAATAAATGTATTCTATTCTATACTGCCGAAAGCGAGACGAGCCCCCGCAGCCGTCAACTCGATGACCCGATAGGACCCGACGAAACTGTTTCCGTTCAAAGATTTCGCCCACGACCTCCGGCATCTCATTACGTATTAATTTATGAAGGCGAAATATTCGAGGACTTCGCAACAGCCCCATTGCGCCATCCTAGACAAAAGGTTAAGTCGTTGCACCCATTCCCCCGCTCCGCAGTCCGATAACGTCCCTTGGAGCTATTTCCCGTTGATCTGATTGCCGGCTAATAAACAGCTAGTCGTGTCGACACTCGGCCGGTGTGTGCGAGAAGTACACAACGATTCAAGTCGTGCAGCAGGAAAATTGGAACGAATTTTCTCAAACGTACACGCAATTACAGGGTAACTCAAGTGAACTTCATATAACTTCAAGAGTCCGTTTCACAACTAATTTGCTACAAATGTGATTCATGGAAATGTTTTTGAGACCTTTCAAGATCAGACCTTTTGAGATCACTTTCAAGATTTCCTTTGTTAAGCTTCTGAAAAATCTAGTTCTTTCCTCGAGTTATTTTCAAAAACGATAATTCGAGATTTCAGTTCATGATTTTCTTGTTCCATTCGCCATTGCTTCTTGTATAAAGCTGATTCCAGCCCTGATCAAGTTCAATCGAAATGGCTCCCTCTTTACATTCATCGCGTCCCCATGATTGCCGTCGTTCCATATTTGATTTGGTCCATTTAACCCCTAACGCGACAGGTGGGACTTTGAAGACCACAGGGATGTTTGACTTTTTAAATTGGCAACACTGCGTCAGCCCAAGGAAAAGGACCCCCAGTTCATCCTCAAGCGCTAAGGAGTGAAGTTTGGCTCTCAGTCTCACCCTACTAAGGTCAGTAACCTGTTTTTCCCAAAGTCCAGAGGTAACGTAGGGCCTGACGGGCCCACCTGTCGCTGCAACGTACTTGATTTGGAATTCTTTCTAACCAGCAACGTGCGTTCATGTGTCGTGGCTTTCCAGGATCCAACAACAATCAAATCACTATTGTTTATTTACTCGTATATAATAATTGATACCTATATTTTCAATCATTAGAGTATTTGTGTGCATGAAAATATTAGTAAATACAATACCTAAATTTTTATTTATTCATTGCAGATGTCCCCAAAAAGAGAGCTGTGCATATAGAGAGATATGTGCATTCTGATATCCATTGAGTTCTTGGTATACCTACTTTGTATTTTATTATATACCTATAAAAACTCATTTGAAGAAGAAGTCATTCATCTTGGCGTTCACCAGAGAGGTGCCTGTCAGTCTCAACTAGTTTTGCTCATTCCTATTGTTTTAATGTTAACGAATTAGAAGTTCCCTTTTTATGAGAATTTTTAAAATTCTGATGCGCTCTGTTTTTCTAATGTACCTATGCTTATTGTTTAGCTTACTTACGCTTTATTTGTATCTAAAATTTAAATAGGTATTTATTTGTACGCAATTTTACAATGTTTTCTATACCAAATGTGATCAACAAGTGTGATATTATATTTCTTTGCTCTTTATGAAGGATGAAATACCTTTTTCAAATTCGTTTCCTGCTCAATTGTGATTCGAAATAATTAGTTCGCTTGATAAGAGTGACAGGCAATATAATTATTATGCTGGATAAATAAAGTTTTTGTGGTAATTTTCGAAATATCAATTAAATGAGTTGTTTCTGATACTGGAGTGAAAATGTAGTAGGTATGTTGTAGGCATAGGAAGATTTGATCCATATTTTGTATGGTGAAAAAAAAAAAAAAAATTGATGACTATATTCTAATATGGTGAAATAATGCAGCCAACTCATACTCGAATTAGCACAGTTAGCAATACTGTAACCACATTATGTACATAAAGTTCTTACAAGTAAAAATAAGAACGAAATGAGAACCAAAAAAGCATACAGTCATAAAGGTATCACAAGTCACAGCCTGTCACAGCTTGCACAAAAGTTCACCTGTTGTGTTATGGGTTAATTGTGCCCAGTGGCGCACAAGCCGCATGGAAATTATTTTTGCGATCCGAGCAAAATATATAATCCGCATTTTTCAAGCCACATTTGCCGCACTCCACGACTCAGGAAGTACTTCGCCGAGAAAAAGGAGTTCGGAGAAATGGAAGAGCGTCGGAGTTAGGAAAATTGAATTTCTCTCCGCTCAGCTTTTCATACAGAACCAAACTTTATGAACTCCGAGTCAAATAACGTACAACAGGATCAGAACTGTCAGCATAACTTTCACGAGAAACTTGACTTTTGCAAACCTGAAAATGTCAATTTGTCAAAAACTTGGAACACAAGTGAATCGATTTAGATAGTGTGATGGATATGGTTAGTTGGCCCCTTCCCGATTTTAGAATCTGTCGCCTTGGAAGATGAACCGGACGCCTGCAAGCGTCTGATTCATCCTCTGAGCGTGGCGGAGCATAATTAATGCATCCACCTGCTCGGAAGGGGCAACTATACCATTCCATCACCCTCACATGTTAGCCTGAGTGTGGTTACGTACATTGGCCCTTTTGTTGTTCAACTCGGTTCACTAAATCGATTGAGACCACCAACTGTTTAAGTAGATGTTGGCCATATGGGAATCATATTGAAAAATCTGTGGAACATACACTATCAGAAGTAAGGTAGGCAGTAATTTCTAAGCATCTTAGCTTTTTTGATTGATGAGAAGTGGAAAAATCATGAACAGGAATTTAAGGAGGACTGTACAAGATCGTTTTATTGGGACTAGGAAAATAAATAGCGCAATAATTACAAGATGGTGATCTGAGAAGTCAGATCATATGATGGTCATCAGATTCTGATGTGTTGTGTTGAGATGCTCGATGAATTCGAGAAGGAACGAAGGGGTCATAGATCAGCGAGATCTGGAGAGAGCATTTACCATCCGTAGTGGGCACCGAATCCGTCGAAGGTGATGTGGGAGACAGCGGGGGCGGCGGAGTAAGCGACTCCGAGGAGACCAGCGTGGGCAACGGGGGCGGCGTAAGCCCTAGCGGCGAGAGCGGGGGCGGCGACGACTGGGGCGTGAGCGGCGTAGGAGAGGGCGGGGGCGGCGGCGTAGGAGAGAGCGGGGGCAGCGGCGTAGGAGGTGAGGCCGGGGTTGGAGACGCGGACGTCGGATTTCCTCACGCTGGAGTAGGGGGTGTCAATGGTCTTGGAGTAGGTGGAGACCTGTCCGAGGTTGCCGTAGCTCCTGAGGATGTTCTGGGACTGGGAGGTGATGGCGGCGGGGGCGACGGCGTGTCCGAGGGCGCTGTAGCCGAGGGGGGCGGCGGGGGCGACTCCGTAGGTCGAGTGGCCGTAGGAGAGAGCTGGGGCGCCGTAAGCAGCAGCACCGTAAGCAACAGGGGCGAGACCAGCGTTGGCGCAAGCCAAAGTGGCGGCGATGACGAAGAACTGTAAGCAACAAACACATTAATAAAATTTGTAACAATTTCTACCAAATCGAAAATTCAAGTTCGTAACAGAACAACAATATTTCTCTTTAATCTTTTTGTAGCACTGGATAAAAGAAATAGATACAAACTACCAAGAAACGAAATCAAAGTTGTAAAATCAAGTGACTATGGACCGTATTTATTCAGCGATCACGAATATCACGTGAATCCAAAACGCTCCCAACCCAGGGGCGAGAGGCAATGGGAAGCCACGAGCGAAATCGTCAGACCTAGTTCCGATCCTCTCTAGAGGACGGCTGGCGACGTCCGCAACACCTCCGGGTAGTCGAACGAAAATCCAAGTTGAAATTCCTCGTTTACTTTACTTTACTTTACTTTACTTTTATTCAGCGATTTGATTACACCCACCTAAATTTGTAACATTTAAAATAAATTGTTGTTTTTGGGCGAAATTGCCTATTTTTCAGCCACGTTCTACCAAAGTTTCATAGCAATTGCCAGTGGCTCTGAAAATTGTGAAATGGACAAAATTGAGGAACAATTTGAAATTTGTGAGGTGATGAAATGGAATAGTTGCCCCTTCCATTGAGGTGGATGCGGTAACAATGCTCCGCCACGCTCAGAGGATGACCCAGACGCTTGAAAACGTCTGATTCATCTCCCAAGGCGACGGATTCTAGATTCGGGAAGGGCCAACCTACCACATCCATCACCAATTTCATTAATTGTTTCGAAAAAATCATCATCACCTGAAAAAGAAGGCTACAAACAGTTGTAAATACAATAATTTATATTTTTTACCAGATTAATTCTCAAACAATGTATAAGTAAGTCATTTAAAAATTTAAGGTAAAATTAATTTAATTTCAATACTAAGTAAGAGTTTTTTCACACATAACGCCTTTGGTTCAACCCATCCGAATATTGGTGAGGGCGAATCCCTCATTTCTTCGGCGAGGAGGCCCGAAAGAGTCCACTACTTTCGATTCAGCAAAAAAAGTTACAAGAAATTCTGATGCTAAACTAAAAAAAATTTTTTTTTTACATTTGAACGTAATGTTTCTGAGAAAATTTCATTGAAAATACAATTTTTGCATGCATCGTTAAAAATCTGAGGGTTTGAGAATTGTTTCCTGAGATACACACTCATTTTCGTTTACGGATAATAGCTTGAACATCTCTTTTGAATTTCGTCAAAAATCCCAGAAATTATCAAAGAAAACGCATTTAAGAAAGAGTTTTGTAACCTATCTTATTGTGAATTCAACTTTCTGACTGCATTGCAGCCTATCGTGCATCATTTCAGAAAGCTATCCTCCCACCCTAATCAACTTATATGCAATATACCGCAAGATCGACCTCTTCCTCGACACCTCAGTAAGACTTAAACGTGAAACATCATTCCGACTTCGCTGATGGGTTTAACGTGTCTTAAAAAGTATATAATCGTTGTAAAGTGTAAGATAGTACTGTTGAATTTGTACACGTGAATTAGCTCTACTAGGGGGTCGATGGACTAAACCTAGTACATAAATAAAAAAACTTGCTGAATTACTTCACATAATCACACTATATAGGTAGTGTTTTTCACAAAAAAATTACTATAATAAAAAAAAACTCTTTCTGATGGTGAAATCAGAATAAATGTAGTTAATTGCATTAAAAATGAAAGGATATTATTTATTTTAATGAGACAAGGAAATACACGAGGAAAATCTTGTATTTAAATTAACACAGGTGGCTCAAAACAAAACTTTTTTTTTCAGGCGCTACTTTTAGTTGTAGATACTCAATTCTTTGAAGTCTATCAAAATTTAATATAAATCCAATATAAACTTTTTTTGTGTGTTTTTGAAGACGCTGACGAAGAAATTTGTAAAAGTAACAAATAAAAGTATAAAGATTTTGGACCCGTTTCAGCACAATTTACTGAAATTTAATCACAATTTCCAGTGTACATCTCAGCTTCAATTATCAAATGACCTATTACATTGTCATAAAATTTGTTTTAGTATTAATCTGCTAAAAAAATATAAAAATTCAATAGTTTTCAACCATTTTTTGTCATTGTTTTGGAACAATTTTTTAAAATTTGTCGAATCTAATGTGCTCGAAAAGTGTATTCTAACGAACTCATTTCGTTTAGCGTTGATTTTTGAGAGCAAGGAAGAAGTTTTTATCTCAATTCTATCGAGAGTTATTGTCTGGAATGTGGAATCTAAAATCTAGGAATCATTTCAGAATGCGCCAAAAGGGATTAAGATGGTGAACATTTCTAGGGGTGTTGCAGTTGCTTTATTTTTCAAGGAAATTCACTAAAGTGGTCTTGAAGGTTGACAATTTTGTGCTCAGGTCGTTTATAAAGGCTCATTGCTGATTGTCGATACTTTGAAACCGCAAAAATTTGTTCGTTAGGTGATGCTGCTTGTGAAATATTCTATCTTCTGATCTTACCTTGTACATGTTTGCTGTTTCGAGTGTGAATTCAAACTGACTCCCCAAGTCTGCACAGGGGGTTTTTATATTGTAAAGGCGGGGGCTTCGGACACACCTCGGGGTCGCCGAGGAAGGTCGCGTTCCGGGGGGCTCGAGGCGGTGAAATAAAAAAACACAACTGATTATTGAAAAGATTTCAGTCGGATACTGATGAAACGAGAGCTTGGATATATCACGCCTATACACTGTATGTATAATATACAGGTCGGGAGCCCAGGGTCAAAAACAAGATAGATTTCATCATTTGTGTCGCATGAGAAAAACCAAAGTGTCCTATCTACTGAGCGAATAAATTATTGTCTGCTATGTCAATATACAAAATCATGCCCGCGTTAAGTACAACCAATTTGAAGAAATCCGATTGATTGCAATACTCATGTAACGGGGGAGGCACGTTTGCGGGAAGATTTGCGACACGTTTGCGGGACTAAGAATCGCTTCGAGAGCACGTTTGCGGGAATCGTGGAATTTGGGAATTATTTCAATTATTTGCATAAAAGCTCTGCCATGCCCAATACGTTGCAGTATGGTATTACATCGGCTACAAACAACGAAGATATTGTTAATCTTTTTGCAGATCATTTTTCCTGAGTGTATGACTCGTTTTCCAGCTTAACGCTTGATGATGACTCATCATTTTCATCCTTTCCTGTTAGTTGACTAGTGATCGACAGAGAATTAATAATGCAAGAATTTTCGAACCTAGATAGTAATGAGGGCAATGGTACAGATGGCATACCACCAAGTATGATAAAATTTTGCAAGGAAAGTGTACCACTCCCTTTATATAATCTGTATAACAGATCTCTCAACCTTGGTATTTTCCCCTCTAAATGGAAACTTTCTTATGTGACGCCAATTCCAAAGAAAGGTGATAATATGAATATTGAAAATTACCGACCAGTCTGCACTATTTCCGCTATAAGTACCCAAAATTTTGGAAAAGATATTTGTCCACCAGTTTACACCCTTACTCATTAGTCATGTATCCCCACATCAGCATGGATTTTTAGGAAAAGATCAAGTGTGACGAATAATATTCTTTGCTTACAGCAACATATCTTGTCAGCTTCTGAAATGAGACACCAAGATGACTGTGTATATACTGATTTCTCCAAATGTTTTGACAAGGTTCCCATTTCGCTCATGACAATTAGTAAAATGCGAGCTATTGTTTTTTTTTTTTTTTTGTTTTTTTTATGATCCATGCTGAAATGGTTCTTCAGTTATCTTTCTGATCGCTTCCAAATTGTAAAACTTGAATCTTCATTTTCGTATCCATGTAAACAGCTTATCGCTTGTTTTGCACCTTTTATTCATTGCACCTTTCATCAGTTCAGTATGGTATGGATAGTTTGTTCAAACATGAATAGCTTCTTACATCGCTGTTTCACAGTAGGTTCCAGCCCACTTGGAGATCAACTTTATTTGTGCCAGTGTCGATCAACGTGTGGGATGGGGTCCTTCTCAATAACTTACGGTAATTTGTGTGATCATTTAATGAATAGTGTTTCCTCTGACCAGTCATTCTATTCGACAATTAAAGGAAAATGAAATAATACTGGCCTGTGGGACCGTGAGAGACCTGCGTTTTTCGATATCCGCGTTATAAACGCTGACGCAGTCTCTTACTCCTCCATGGACTGGCCTACCATCTCCCGGCATGCTGCCCAAGCCAAACACGCAAAATACGACAGAGTCGCTGAAGACCTGAGAGGGTCTTTCACGCCACTCGTCGTTTCATGCGATGGCGCGTTGCATAAAGAATACGAAGCCTTCCTCAAGAACGTTTCCTTACGCCTCGCCAACAAGTGGTCGAAATCCTACTCCCAGGTGATGATGTGGGCACGAGTAAAAACTCAATTCTCGGTTCATCGAGCAGTTTCCATGAGGCTAAGGGGCCCGAGGAAACACGTGCGAGGACTTGGACTGGAGGACGGAGCAGCAATTTGGCTACCAGAAGAATGAAATCACCCACACACACACACACACATTTGGGGAAAAAAATAAAATCAGTTTAGTTTGGCAAAATCAATTTGAATTTTTGGCATATTATCAAATTGAAAATTTTGGTAAAGTAATTTGAACCTTCGGCACAAATAAATTTTAATATTTTTGGCATCTCAATTTAAACTTTTGGCTACTCAATTTCAACTTTCGGCATACCAATTCGAGCTTGTGGCATATCAATTCATACTTTTCACAACCCCAACTATTCCAACATTCCACCCCATATAATGATCAATAAATGTTTTTTTCTCTCTCTCTCAAAAAAAAAAATAAATAAATAAAAAAATAAAAATAAAAATATTCCTGACAATAAAATCCACGAGGTCTGTGTCCCACTAAATAAAAGATTTTTGAATAATTACAGTGTGAAGTGGAGATCGGCCAACAGAGACAGAAATGTTTTTAAAAAGAGACACAGTGAGTGGACGAAGAATTTATTCATTTTCACCTTCCCAGAAACACGTTTCAATGAGTGAAGAAGCTTTGGAATTAATATTTTGCACTACAGTTTTTGGAATTATTATTTGAACTACAGTTAAACAGTTTTTTGTACATTTCATTCAAGAAAATGTTCATTTTATCTCTTCACCAGATACTTTATTATACTAATAATTAGACTGGTACAATCTGAAGTTTTCTTAGTTGTTATTTCGTTTTTTTAACTCCAACGAGTGCATAATATTCATAAAAAACTCAATTTTCGATTGTCTCGTTCAATACATGACCCTGAAAACGTTTTGTACGATTTTTTCGGATTTTTGACCTTCAGTTTTGATTTTTCTAATAGTCTGATTGCGCTGATTTTACTCTCATTCGATTCAAAACTTCAAAGAACCTAGTAAATGATACCGAACACGACTTTTTTAGGGATGATAATAGGGATGGCCATCGATAATCGATAGTGTCGAAATATCGATATTTTCCTCCTATATATCGATATTCTTTTCATCGATGATGCAAGGGCCAATAGTATCGGATATCGATAGTTAGTAACCAATATTTTTTTCCGATATTTCAGCCGATATTTTATTTTAACCGATATATCGGCTTCATCTGATAATATCACATATTACGTTGACTCATAAAATAATATCGATCGTAAGTTCCATTTTTTTCACATCACTCGAGTTTGAAAAATATTATACCCACAAAAATGAGTTCGTCTGGCTGGAATATCAATATCTATCCATGGATAATTTCCATAGGATATCAAGTAGTGGTTTTGGTTGCGGCCAAGAGTCTTGGCCCATGACGATAAAAATAGCAGAAGAAGAGTAGTGGTTTGAAGTTTCTACAGGAAAATTGGGAGATTGGGGTTGTTGACAACAACTTGTTGTTGAGGTTTTCAGCAAGTGTTGTGTTGTTCTTTTCGAGATTGCATCTTGTTCTCGGTCGATTCTTTTTTTCTAAAACTATTTATATTTTTTGGTCGATACTATCGGTAGAGCCTACTATCGATGATTAACGTGCGATATATATCGGCATCGATATTTTAACGCCGATACTATCAAACATCGATATGTCGATATTTCATGTTTCGATGGCCATCCCTAGTGTGCAATATCAAACTTCTCTTCAATCAACGCAATTGTGCTGATGTACAAGTCTTTGGTTCTCCCGATATGAAGTACGTTATTATAGTTTGGTCCCCCTATTATACAGCACACAGATACCCATTGGAGAGGGTTCAACGGGTATTCATGCGTTACCTAAAATTCAAACTGAAAATGCCAACGAAGCAAGTTGATTTCAGGCATGTTGTTGGTCTGTCTGTCTGTCCGCATTTCCTTGTTACAGCCATAATTTCCACAATTACCAAACAACAACTTCCAGCAATAACTTCCTACTATAAATATGTACTTTTTTTTTCTGGAAATAAAAACTAAAACAAAAACAAACAACAATTGTCACGGCCAAGAAGTTCAATCCGAACTGTGAACTCTGACAGAGATAATCAGAGGGGTCAAGAGGAGATTCCGTCACCTAAACATCAGGGCAATCTTTTTCATTTTTCAGTGCCCACCTCGCGATTGTGCCGATCTGATCGACGTTCATACTTTTTCTCTGCTCTCTCCTGGTGGCATCACCCCCGACATTTTTGGTAGATATGGATTCTCAAAAGAAATCAAGGTGAGATCCACCCTTTTATTTTCCTGCGTCGAGGACTAATTTTCCTGTTTTTCATTTTATAATCTCCAGAAAGGAAACCATTTATTTTTTAGCCCCCCTTTTTGTTTTTGGTGTAGGATCCCTACCCCCTTTTTACGGGAATAAAAGGACTTACATAAACAAAAAAGGATCCTGAGGTTTTTTCTATTATTTTTAATAGGAAAATCTTACACAATTTTGAATGAATTTAGCTCATATTTTGAGGGACTTTATATGCGTATAAAGCCTCTTGAAGTTCCATGGGATTTTCATCTCAATATAATCAGCTGTACGCTCTGCGCATGCGCTAACGTGAAATTCTTGAAACAGGTATACATTTGTGAGGGTGATGGGATAGTATAGCCCCTTCCGAGTAGGTGGATGCATTATAATGCTCCGCCACGCTCAGAGGATAACCCAGACGCTTGCAGGCGTCAGATTCATCCCCCAAGGCGACAGATTCTAAAATCGGGAAGGGGCCAACTAACCATATCCATCACACCTTTCACAATTTTGATTGAATTGAGCTCATGTGATAAAGGATGTAACGAGGAAGTTGCTATGCCATCTCCTTGGCAGTGTCTTTTTGTTGGATTAATAGAGGCATCGGTTCCCTGAATCGGAGGAGACCATTCGGGTTGCCGTAGGAAAATCCGTTCGCTCACCGTTTGAAATCCCTCACCTTCGGGTAATGAAAATTGGTCGTCTACGGTCAGGCAGACGGTTGAGCAGGACTACTATATTGCAGAACCACGTTGTATTATCAACCATTGTGTCCCTTATTTCTAATCTCCGTCCTCTATAGACACATATCATACTTTATAAAAAGTGAAGCAACCATAATGACATTAGGAAGTGGAAGTAATTTTCGTTTTGTAAATGGTTATACTGTAACAAAAGGTCGATTACAAATTTGTTCATTTAGCTGTAACCGAATATGCAACAGCAATGATATTTTGTAGTATAAATAATTGGATTTGGTGGTCACACAGGTAAAATACAAGATTTTAGGAAATAATTTTATTTATTTTAATTCGGGAGGAAATAAATAAAGAAGGGGAAGGGGATTCAAGGTACATGAGGATCAGTCAGTGATGGGTGAATTACCATCCGTAGTGGGCACCGAATCCGTCGAAGGTGATGTGAGAGACAGCGGGGGCGGCGGAGTAAGCGACTCCGAGGAGACCAGCGTGGGCAACGGGGGCGGCGTAAGCCCTAGCGGCGAGAGCGGGGGCGGCGACGACTGGGGCGTGAGCGGCGTAGGAGAGGGCGGGGGCGGCGGCGTAGGAGAGAGCGGGGGCGGCAGCGACGGTGGCGAGGCCGGGGTTGGAGACGCGGACGTCGGATTTCCTCACGCTGGAGTAGGGGGTGTCAATGGTCTTGGAGTAGGTGGAGACCTGTCCGAGGTTGCCGTAGCTCCTGAGGATGTTCTGGGACTGGGAGGTGATGGCGGCGGGGGCGACGGCGTGTCCGAGGGCGCTGTAGCCGAGGGGGGCGGCGGGGGCGACTCCGTAGGTCGAGTGGCCGTAGGAGAGAGCTGGGGCGCCGTAAGCAGCAGCACCGTAAGCAACGGGGGCGAGACCAGCGTTGGCGCAAGCCAAAGTGGCGGCGATGACGAAGAACTGTAAGCAACAAGATGGTTAATTCATCAGTGTGAAATATTTGATATTCCTTCTACAAAATAATCGCCATACCTCAATCGAAAAATCATTTTCTAACATTGTAGAAATTTTAAGGACCCAAATTTATTGTTTACTATTTTTATGCTTAACTTTGATCAAATATAAGTTTTTCTTGAGTATCTTCATATGCCACTTAAATAGCGGCATGATTTTAACTTCGTTCTGAGATAAAACTTCCTAGTTTCCGGATTGACGATATTAAAGTAAATCCAGGCGTTGGAGCAGTATTCACCTTGTACATGGTGGTTGTCGGTGGTGGAGATCACTAACTGACTCAACTGCGGTCCTTTTTCGTTTTTATACTCAGCCTCCGAGGGTCGCCACACCCTCCGAGCGAGCCTCCCGAGTCAGATCTGGTGGGGAGTTCTTCAAAATGATCGCGGATCCGTCCACCTTGACAAACAACAAAATAACCACATTATTATAGTATGCATGCATCACAGGGATGTCCTTCTGTCCAGTTTTTGTAATACCACACTTATCAACATAATTACAAACACACAACGAGTACGTTTAAGAACTAGACTTGACTGTTCTCCTCCACAATGAATTTAACGGGCTGAAAGTTCTGCCAGTATTTTTGCTACGAGCGTGTCTATTAGACCGGTACCTATCCACCCTGATCATAAAAGCCGTATCCCTTATTCAAGTACTGCAATGTCTTCGAATGTTCAGCTTCCAAAACTCAATAATGAGCGTATAAAGAATAATTCTTATCATAAGTTATCGCGCTTCCTCTATGCCTGTAACATTAACCCCGATGATTTTGGTGATTTATGGAGCTTCAAGAAGAAGATTTTGATTAAAATTAAAAAATTTATGAAAGGAATGTATTTGAATATTTTATGTGGCTTCTTTACAGGCGTTTGGTGATATTTAGTGGTATTTTTTTTTTTCTGGAAATAGCACCACCAGCCGCCGCAAGTTCGTAAGAACTTAGTAGGTTGGTGCACAGAAGAGATAATTCCTATGTCATCACTTTCATTTCTGTGATTTATTTATTTTTTCGCTCCGTCAATAAATTGATGTTCTATTCTATTCTAGACCAAATTCTTAATCGAACAAAAAAGCACGTAAATCGGCTGGGGATTTAAGTTGGTAAGAGGATCACTTTTATCAATCGGTGATAACTATAGGAATACTAGCTGACCCGGCAAACGTTGTTTTGATTATTAATTATTTCTAATTTCTAGATGAATTCTAGTATAGACAAAAAGTAACTTACTTATTATAAGTGTGTGAGTATGTGGTGTACGCGTGAAACAGGCATGGAGTGTTATGTTAAAATTTTTCCGTCCGACCGCTGTACACCGTACCCCTTTCTCCCAAACGGCTGGAGCAAAAAATGTGAAATTTTCTGGAAAAATCCATATTGGTCCGACAACGCCCCAATCCGTTAGCCAGCTCTCTCACTTAATTCAAAGTGCCACTTAAGGGTCGTCAAAGTTTTGTCACATCCATAAAAACCTCAAAACGAGTCGAATCGGCCTAAATATTTTCCTATTTGAAGAACATACCATTAGGAATCGAATGAGCCCTTCCCCACGTCCGTAGGTCAAACCATTCTCGATTTATGGTGCCAACATTTTCGTTTTTTCGTTTATTATTGTTTGTTTGTAATCCAGTGATGTCCGGCCGATAGCGTCGATTTGTAGGGAATGTGGATACTGGAGTGATAGCCGATGTGAATACTTGTAGTGTAGTTAGTAGCAGATACACGGGTTGAAGCATTCTGATAATATATAGATAAATATTATTCAATATTATCACTGGGGTTTATTATTCAATATTAGTACTGGGGTAAATAAGTATTCTGTCACTGGGGATTATTATTCAATTGGCTTGCGTTCATGATTTGAATCTTACTAAGCTTCGGAGTGTGTGTGTTTTACAGGTGATAGAGCGATTATTGAGTTTCAGGAGATATGCATAGACCACGTAAATCGGTTCTCATCCAAAACACCTATTTGGATTGATCAGTTGATGATATTTGTGTGTCCCCTCTACATTTGTCTACCTTTGGCTACATCGTTTAAATTTGGATTTGGGGAAGTTTTAACGCAAAACGAGTGCCAAAGGAATTGATAAATTATAGATGTTTTTATTGTGGGGGGGTATTGAGGTTCAATAAAAAAAAACGCTGCAAATTCTTTCACTGGGTTTATTATTCAATCGGCTTGCGTTCATGATTTGAATTTCTACTAAGCTTTGGAGTGTGCGTGTTTCACAGGATAGGGCGATTATTGAATTTCAGGAGATATACATGGAGCACGTGAATCTGTTCTCGACCAAAATACCTATTTGGATTGATCAGTTGATCATATTTGTGTGCCTCCTGAAATTCAATAATCGCCCTATCCTGTGAAACACGCACACTCCAAAGCTTAGTAGAAATTCAATGAACGGGATTGGTGAAACGCACACGCATTTGTTACCGATTCTCAAAGTCGGAGATCATCCACTCTGTTAAGCACGACCTTGTGAGCTAGGCACCCATCCATTTGGAACCATAGACCCCTCCTCTGTTCCAGGGGCATATCTTCCAGATAATCAAATATTTCATTGTCCAGGAGCTGCAATAACAAATCCGTTTCAAGTCCATAAACAAAAACACCTCCAAACCGGAGGAATTTGGGAATTTTGATATCAGCCACTAATACTCACCATGCGGGGATCTGATCCGCCGGAACCCCCGTGACCTTCATTGTACGGTAGACTCCATTCGCAGACGAGCGACCCTCCGCATCCGCGAGAACGGGGGACATTTTAAACAATTCTAGCGAATCAAAAAAACCCAAATGTGCTTGAAAACTCAAAAAATGTTCCTCTAAAAAATAAAAACCAATTGTACTTTTAGAAAGCTGAGACTTTTGCGCATTTTTTAGGCGCACAGGCTCAAACGTACGCGTTAAAAAAGTGGTCTTTTCAAAATTTGACAACATGAACTTTTCAGGCTCATTTTTCACCCTTTAGTTATCTTTGAAAAATTACTGTTAAAGACTGAAACGATGGGAAATTCAATACTCTCTCCAACGGCATCCTTAGATTTGCATATACTTCGAAATACTTCGGCCGGAGTTACGGCCGTTTTAGTGACGTAAGGTCGAAAACACGGAAAAAAATCTTAGATGTGAAATAACACGAAAACGAAGCCTCTAAAAAAGTCTACGAGGTACTTTTGGTTTATTATTCAATAATAAACCATTGTAATCACTCTTGAAAAAAAAAAAATCTAACCCCCCCTCCCCTCCCCCCCTGAAATGTCATGGTTTACGTTTCAAAGGGTGTACAATCCAAATCTGCAATACAAATTTTTCCGTCCGTCCGCCGTACGCCATACGCACGTTTTCTCCCAAACGGCTGGATCAAAAAATCTGAAATTTTCGGAAAAATTTATGTTGGTCCGACAACGCCCCAATTCTGTAGCCAGCTCTCTCACTTAATTTATAGTTACAACCTACCGGTTGTCAACGTTTTGTAAAATCCCTTTAATCTAGAAAAAAATCAAGGCGGCCCAAATATGGACTTTATTTTAAGAACTTTCCATGAGAAATCGAATGAGCCCCTCCCCAGGTCTATAGCTCAAACTAGTCCCGATGTATGGCCCTATTTATGGTGCCAACATCAGTCTTCGCATTGCTAAGTAAACAAATTAGAGCAGTAACCCCTTAATAGCTAAGTAAACCCGTAGCGCAGGGGTTTCGTGCGGGACTCACAATCCCAGGTCCTCGGGTTCGTTTCCCGCGTTTGGCAGGAACATTTTTGGACCATATGAAAAAAATGCTGCAAATTCTTTCACTGGGGTTTATTATTCAATTGGCATTCATTTGGCTTGCGTCATGATTTGAATTTCTACTAAGCTTTGAAGTGTGCGTGTTTCACAGGTGATAGAGCGATTATTGAACCCCTCCAAGAGAACTTGGGTAGCTTATCAAACAACATAATTTGCCACAAAACTATTGGTAAACCAAAATTAGAAATAGTAATACATTAAACTGAACATAGTTTCAATTTAAACATATTTTATCTTAAATCAGAAAAGGCGTATATTTCTAATTTATTGATTAGTATTAATTAACTTTTCTTTTTAAATCAAATTTGAACTTCTGCAAACTCAATTGTGGCATCTGGTCAACTAAGTTCATTAAATACATACATTTTATTAAACCAATATTTTTCTACAACTATCGATATTTTTTGGTCGATACTATCGGTAGTGCCTATTATACGATTTATATCGTCATCGATATTTTAACGCCGATACTATTAAACATCGATATATCGATATTTTATGTTTCGATGCCCATCCCTAGTGTCAAGGGAAGGACGGATCAACTCTGTGTGTTGCGGGTCGGCTTGGTGAAGTATTTTCTTGACTTTTCCTCACAAAAGCGTTTTCAACATTGTAGATCGTCATATTTTGCTTCAGGGATTGGCAAAACTTCCGTTGTTGGGTCGAATTCCTCTTTCTTTTTGGTAGTGAACTCCTGTTAAACCCACTTTCCATTGTAGGTACGTATCACGATGATACAGATGCCTGGGTTGCTGTCTTTTCACTTACCTGGCTAAACCTATCTTCTTAGGTGCTTTTTTTTGCGTATATTGGCTGTCCGACAAACGATGAATGAGGGTGGTCAAGGGCAAATGGGATGCCTTGTAAAGTAACTATAGTGAATCACGGAAAAATTACTCTATTAACCAAAATAGCTGACTCTCGTATCAGAGATGCATTGCAACGGCCTCATTCCACTCGAAAACTCGGCAACTATCTGGACCGATGACCGCATCGCCTTGTCTGAGAGCCAGCTGGAGTAGAGGGCAAGGCCATCCACTTTCCCCAGCGTCTGATGATGACCGACGCCCAGCCCTCCGCTAAAATAACAGGTTTTTTTTTTTTCGTTCAGAGACACGTTCAAGGTCGAGGTCTTCTCGTCGATTAAATGACGGACAACCCGATAATTGAGCGCTTCTCAGGTATCGACCAGGTTTTATAGAGAAAAATACATAAAACATAAGTAAAAAAAGGCGGCAATGATTTTAGGAAAAAACGGCAAACAATCGATGAAGCTGCGAACTGCGGAAGAAATAACAAAAATTGGAGGATTGGATTCGGAACTCAAGTCATAACGAAACGGTAGACGTCGCAAATCTTCTAAATTGTTATCACTCATCAATCAGATCAAACTTGGCAAGTAACATAATGTCGGAGCCGTACACTTCAGACCCCTGCAGACGTGGACTCCCGATATTGCATTGAAAGGTTGCGAAGCTACATCGCCCAGGCGAACCACCATCGAGCGACCTGTCAAGTAGCTCTCCATCCAACAGAGTAGGCCACCAAACACTCCGAACGAGCTCAGGACAGAAACTATAGCTGTGTGCGAGAGAAGGTCAATGCCCTTTGAGAAATCAGTGGAGATCAGGTCAACCTGACGTCCAGCCCCCAACGACAAGAGAGTTAACTCTTGGAATTCTAGGAGGTTAGTTGTGGTGGACCTTCCACGCATGAACCCATGTTGATTTGGAGTAATGTGCGGAGAAAATAGGGCAGACAATTGTTTGACAATCAGTTTTTCAAAGATTTTGGGAATGGTCGATATTGTAAAAGTAGGTCTATACTGCTGAACATCAGACCTCTCACCTCCCTCAAATATGGGTGTAACATAAGAGAGTTTCCACATTCCACAGTACCTGATCACAGGGCTCTGCGTGCAACATTTCCAACCCAAGAGCTCAAAATCGGCCTCATCTTGTGGAATGTTTAATTCGTAGGCTGATTATCTCAGAAACATGCTGTGGACACTCTCCAGTCTACATGGCGTTTGCAGTACCGGGTCCAAACGACTGAGGCATACTCCAATATTGCTAGGAGCGATTCATAAAGTGTGGTAATAGCGGGGATGTAATAAAAGTCGAGAGTATTCCACTTGATAAACCCTAATATTCGCAGATCCCGGGTGGAATTGGCAGACATTTGGTTAGAATGTGTGAGGTGATGGAATGGTATTTTTGCCCCTTCCATTGAGGTGGATGCGGTAATAATGCTCCGCCACGCTCAGAGGATAACCCAGACGCTTGAAGGCGTCTGATTCATCTCCCAAGGCGACGGATTATAAAATCGGGAAGGGCCAACTAACCATATCTATGTGGTATTATTAAAAAAATTATTATAAAAATGATATTTTTTGCTATTTGGCAAAGCTCTTATGAGGCACTACAGGCATTGCCTATGCCCCACAATAATATTGTTTTTTGTGTTTAATCTTTGTAAATAAATTGTAAATGAATGTACAACAACAAATAAACAAATAAATATCCATCACAAATGAGAAAGTTGGTCAAGCATTGCCTCAGATCCAATAACCATTAGAAATACAATGTTAAGCAAAAATTGATTTTTGGAATACTCACGTTTTCTCAATTAAAATTGTTTTTTTCCCATAAATACCTAAGTTTTCATCTCGAACTTTTCTTCTCTGCGTTTAACAGCACATCCCAAATCACCAGTAAATGTTTTCTGAGATATGAAATTCGCCTAGTTCGAGAAGTCACAATGGCTTCTGCCATCTTCTAACCTTCAGAAACAACTTGAAGCAGGTAGTAAACGAAAAAAAAAAAACAAGTTTCTACTGAAACAATAACATTTTATAGATTGAACGAAATTTTTCGAAAAGTTCCAGTTAAAGCATTTTGTAGTAATTCTTGATGAATGTAAGAAAACACACTTTTAATCGTTTTCTTGAGAGGTTTCCAGGAATATTATTCACTTGCGGACCCACGTTTATAGGAAGTTTTTTCTTCAATCTCCTATAAAATCAGTGAGGAACATTCTGTTTTTTGTGGTCGCCTAGTTTATTGAATGTCTTCCTGATAAACCATTTTTCTAAAAACAAAGCACATTTTTCGGTCAAATTTCACAAACCTTCAAAGGCTTTTCTGCGTAATTATCGCACATTCTTTGTAAACACGACTAGCATACATATTCAGAGGAAACATTTTCTTCTGTTTTATTAAGGGCCGTCCATTTTAAGCGGATTTTACGTGAAATATCAAGCGAAATGACTCATCGCAAGAAGTTTGAAATGCTCCAAAACTAGAGAAAATAATCAGAATACAAGAAAAATATCGAATTTTGTAGGTGTTGAATGGTTGAAGTAAACTTGTTGCTTGCACAAAACGAAATATCAATAAACGTAAATTAGCTTAATTAATTTTGTATTCAAGAAGCTGCATGTCAATCACAGATCACCTGTCATGTTCATCCGCTGATAATGTCACTAACAACTTGGAAAAAACTGAAACACCTACCTGATATACACTAATTAAATTAATTTGTTCAACATCACTAAAAGTATCAGTATTTTGCTCGTTTAGATTTGTTCTCTTTGTTGTGTTTGTTAAGAGGAACTCATAACTTAGGTAGTTACAACTGCTCTTTCAGGTTAAATTGAATTGTGGGTGATTCCTATTTTACGGGACAATCGCTGTCCTTCATTGATAAATAATTTTCTGTTCAAATTTTCCCAAAAATTAATTCTGTAGATTTTATGTGATAACTAGGCCTACTCACGGCTGTGATAAAGTTTGGCTACTCTTCATTTTACATGCCGGCGATTGATCGAAATGTACCTCTAACCTCATTGTCATGGTCTGTCCGTGAGTCAGAATTTGAACTTAATCCGAAATTTTATCCGCTCAAAGTACGTTTTACCTGAAATATTTGACTAGTATTTTCTTAGAATTAGTTACTGGATGTTAATGCGCTTACAAGTGGGACTAACTTTTAGATAGTCTGTACGAATCAAGTGCTCAAATTTTGTCACAAACCTTCTGTCTCATCGTCACGGGTTTGAAGGAAATCGTCGTAGCTCTCTTCTAAATGAAGGCATTTTTTGGCAATTCGAAGTTTTTCCAGCGTTGGTAACCCTGCCCTTTGAGGAAACACCATGATTTCGCCATTTCTGTACAGTTGGGGCTCAAAAATGAAGTTAGCCGTTTCTAAAACAGGTATGTACGTTTCATACTTTTCATTGTCATGTTTTCAAGAATCACTCTTAATCAATCTTATTGATTGGATTAGCATTAATTTTGGGATAGAGATGTAAAAACTCTATTTAATGCAAGTTTCAATTTCTATAAATGTACATTAGACTCCTAATTGCAAAAGGTTAATGTTGATTTCTCATTGTCGTGGCGATTTTAAACTTCATTGTTGTGGTTGACACAAACCCCGTCAAGGCTGTTTGAAACAATTTTTTTTAAGTTTGGTATTTGATACTAAATAAATACCAGTAATAAAATGTGATACTTGTTCTAGCACAAAGTCAGGAAAAACTAGAATCAGATGCCCGCCCACCTACACTTTAGTGACCGTGATTATTTTGATACTTTTAATATTGGATGGTAGTAACTAACTGAATAAATCATCTTGCTTCAAGTTCCTAAGAGTTATGTTTTTGGTTTAAATATCTGTCTCATTCAACCTTACCTACACATCGTTTACATAATTCTATCGTAATTTGGTTGACAAAGCTCATAATCATGGTTACATATCATTGTTGTGTCCTATAAAATTTTAAAACCTGAATTTTGAGGAAACAAACGAAAGTCATGCGAGCTAGTACTTCACTATAACATTAGAGTAACATCTAGATTGTATAATAAAAGAATCACAAATTCAGGAGAAACAAATTTTTTAGTCAGAATCAAAACGTCGATTGTCCCGTAGAATGAGAATCACCCTTAACCAAATCTTTCAAGAAATGACATTTGATTTCCAAGTGTCTCGAGTGTGACCTGACGCAGTTAACTGTTGCGAAATTAAGGTTTATCACAATGCAACTCGTCATCACGTAATAACAATGGTTCACCAGTCATCTTACGATCTATTTCATGAAGAATTAGCGTTTTACACATCATTTCAATAGCACATGACACTAAAGCGACAAATTCGGATTTCATCGCGGAGAGTGCGACTGAATTTTATTTGTTCGACTCCCAGATCTCAATCTTACTATCCATAACATAGGATAAACAAAAATGTTAGCCTTTTTTACTAAAAAATGTCGTTATTCGTACATAATAGAGAAAGTATATTTTTCATTCAACCATTCATATCAACTAATCAATTAGTAAAGTGATTAAATTCAATAGCATTAAGTGGCTGAAAGAAAGCATCGGTCTCTTAAACCAAATTATAGTAATTATCAAACACTCTTAATGAAGAAATTTATTATTAAAAAAACATTGATTTTTCAAATTAAAAATATCAATATTATGGTTATATTAAGATTGGTATTATGGTTATATTACGACTATATTATTATTAATATTATGATTGGTTTTTCATCTATATCGATAAAAAGAACGGTTATTGAACTTCTTTATGAAATACCTAATCTGCCTCTGGAAAACCTATTACATCAACTGCATTTCGTTCAGAAGTTCGGGCTGTCTTGAGCTTGTTCTATTTTTGTTTAGATAAATACATTTAGTTAGGATTTAGAAATTACCTACTAAAGCATAGTTTCATGAGATAAATTGTACGACCTCCTTTAAAAAGAACTTGCGATGGCGATAGGAGTGTTTTATATTCCATTAATTACTTTTAATGGGAGCTATTTTCAATTAGAATTTCGAAACTTCAATTTTAATCCTATTTTAAATCAAAACCATTGTGAAAAGTGGTGAATATGAAGAAGAAGTGGGCCTTCATCCTTCATCGGATAAAGTCATCTGAACAAATTCACAAATAAAAACACACTTCACTCAACTCAACAAAAAAATTAGCTGCAAAACGAGATAAATGTACGAGTATCCTCAAAAATGACAAAGATAGATTCGAAACAATAGTAATACACAAACAATATAGAAAATCCAATAAAATGAGATCATTTAAACTGTATTTAAAAAATTGCCGGCCCAATGTTCCGGAACATGATGTGTTTAATCGTATTTCTCAAACCAGCACTTTATCAATTCCAAGGCACCTCAAAACATTGGCGCAAAACTTCTGTATTTATCGATGGATAAATATAATTAATACTTTCTCCTCTGATTTACGAGTTGAACTGTTGAAATCTTCTGGTAACAATAGTTTTAAATTCATATAATCAAAGAACGAGAATTATAATGAACGTAATGCAGAACAAAAATTGCATCATTTTGAGTTTTTTGTCTTTCTTTTTTCAGTGTATTGCGCAATCTTCATCAATTCTGTTATCAGTCATATAGCTTTTCCAAGTCAGATTCGGAAATTTCCAAACCGATTTCAGAAATATCCAAACCAATTTCAAAAATTTTCCATTTCAATTTCAGAATTGTCCATTTCAATTTCAGAATGTGATCAATATCCGGGTGGGAGCGGTTTGTGAAATTGAAATGGAAAATTCTGAAATTGAAATGGAAAATTCTGAAATTGAAATGGAAATTTCCGAATCTGACTTGGAAAAGCTATATCGATTTCTGCAGGCGGGACTCACTTCGCTTACCATTTGGAAAACCTCATCTTCGGGTGTTCGAAATGGTCAAGTAGACTGTCGAGCTGAAGACTCCGTTCCACGGAGTTTCTGAACCCGACCGTTGGGCTGGCGATAGCCCAAGTGTTCTCATGTTGAATGAAAAGCACGATCGGCTGGATGTGGCCCAGAATAACGCGTTGAGGGTGATCACTTGGGTCTAAGCCAAAATTGCAGCAATGGAGCTGCAGACTGAACTGGAACCTCTGAATTGCAGGCGCGAGTCAACTGCCCCAGATTTCCATGAACGTCTAAAGCGGAATCCCACAGACTTTTGGGAGACATACGGCGTGTATGTCTCCCAAAAGTCTGTGGGGTTCCGCTGTGGGGTTAAGCTGGCGTAGCTTCTAGTCGACTGATCCCTCAAACCACATTCCTCTCGAGAGTGAACGGACTGAGGGATGAGTACAATCTCGCGGAGTCTCTCCGCAATGCCGAGCAGTTTCCATCAACCACCGAGCGGGTTCCACGCCATACTGCCAATTGCTGGACTGCCTTGATGTCATCCGTATCAAAGCAGACCACGCCAGCTCCTGAGTTGATAGCAACAGCTCTAGAGACCATACACCTATCATTCTGGTTATGCAGGTGTTGTTTTACTACACCTATCATTCTGGTTCTTGCTGCGGCATACGTCGTACATTCCATTAATATATGATGCAGTGTTTCCACACCTCGCACAAACAGGAGAGTCCCGTATTCCGATTCGATGCAGGTACGAGGAGCATATTCCGTGATTCGAGCGTATGAGGGAAATTATACGTATCGACTTTCTTTCCATATCGTGTAGGTAGCATAAACCATGGGTTGACAGATATGTAAGGGTTTTCCAACCGGTACCTCTCACCCGTTCCAGTACCATCATAAATTGACTGCCATTGGTTCTTTAGACGTCGATACGCGTAAATATACACATCCGAGTATGGGATTCTGAGGTTAAGTAGCTCGCCATAGTCTCATATAGTTGCACCTAGGTACCTGTGTATAAATTGCACGAATGAACACAAATAAAAACCTTACTGACGTCCTTGGTATTGTACGAAGAACTTCACACCAGATGGGGACTAGGGGGCTCGCTCGGAGGGTGTGGCGACCCTCAGGAGCTCCGTATAAAAGCGAAACGGACCGCAGTCGAGTCAGTTAGTGATCTCCACAACCGACAACCACCATGTACAAGGTGAATACTGCTCTAACGCCTACCGGTCCTTTAATATCTGAATGCGGAAATTCGGAAGTTATACTGCTTTACTACAACCTCCTGTCCAAGTGCAAGGAACTTACCAGGAAATATTTTTAAATCACTCAAACGACCCTGCCAATAAATATTTGAATATGATTTATAAAAGTACGGCATACATTTGAAGTAAATTTTCATTATGGGAACAGGTGCTGTTTCTAAAACACCAGTGGACCTTCCGTTAACTATTTATTTTAACCAAAACTATGGAAATTTCGAATTTTCTCACTGATCATGTTCCTTTTTACATTCATCAAAAACAAAAACATTTTGTATAATGTACCGCTTTAAAGGAAGATAATCTTTCTGAGGATTTGGCGGGAAATTCAAAGCTGCACGATAAGTTCGAGTCACTTTAATATCGTGAATCCAGACATGTCGAAGTTACATTTCATGTGAAACGCATTGTTGAGTAAAAATTGCTTTGACCGGTTTTCAGGGTGCCTTTTAGAAGCGATATTTCAGCAGTAGAAGGATGCCTATTTAAATTGATTCAGGGGGTTTTGGGACAGCTCGGAATTGAGAAAAAAATAACTGAATAAAAATCCATTTTAGACATGTGTTCAATGTTTGCGACAAATTTTTGTCTAGCTGCCCAGGATAAAATTCTTCATCGATTTTAATTTTTTTTTTTTTTTTTGGATGTTCAAAACCACGGAAGTTCCAAAAATGAAACTTAGTCATAACTGGAGCTATAATTGATGGCTGCCACACTTTTAAAATAATAATATTCTACTCGAAACACGAATAAACTATTATTAATGTGTATTCAGCACAATTATTCGGAATTCGTGGACGTTTTGTTTTAAAATTTGAGACATGAAAGGTAAATTAAAACCTTTTTAAATGTTTTCTGAGAATAAATGTTGTTACATGAATAATAACAAACAATTTAACACTAACCCGAAAAAATCAGTTAATTATTCAAAGGGTTTAGATGAGAACAAACAAACATACTTACTCTTACATAACAATGATAATTATTATAATTATAATTATACATAGTTATACAAGCAAAAGACAAGCAACAAACATAATTATATGTATAATTATAATTATACAAGGCGAATTGAGTATTTTCCTGGTTTTGAAGAGGCTGAAAACGATTGATGGAGTTATTTTTACAATGAATTCTAGGTAATTTGTATTATCAATGATTTTTTGAATAAGGATGATTCAATTTTAATGATGAGGTTGCTTACAGTTCTTCGTCATCGCCGCCACTTTGGCTTGCGCCAACGCTGGTCTCGCCCCCGTTGCTTACGGTGCTGCTGCTTACGGCGCCCCAGCTCTCTCCTACGGCCACTCGACCTACGGAGTCGCCCCCGCCGCCCCCCTCGGCTACAGCGCCCTCGGACACGCCGTCGCCCCCGCCGCCATCACCTCCCAGTCCCAGAACATCCTCAGGAGCTACGGCAACCTCGGACAGGTCTCCACCTACTCCAAGACCATTGACACCCCCTACTCCAGCGTGAGGAAGTCCGACGTCCGCGTCTCCAACCCCGGCCTCGCCACCGTCGCTGCCGCCCCCGCTCTCTCCTACGCCGCCGCCCCCGCCCTCTCCTACGCCGCTCACGCCCCAGTCGTCGCCGCCCCCGCTCTTGCCGCTAGGGCTTACGCCGCCCCCGTCGCCCACGCTGGTCTCCTCGGAGTCGCTTACTCCGCCGCCCCCGCTGTCTCTCACATCACCTTCGATGGATTCGGCGCCCACTACGGATGGTAATTTCTCCATCTCTGACTGATCCTCATTCCCCCCCTCAAACCCCCATATTCCTCCTATTTATTTATTTCCTCCCAAAACTCAATAAATCAAATTATTTACCAAAACTTTGCTGTATATCTTTCAGATCGAATGCGATCCAATTCAAATTTCCTTTATTATCCACCTCAATGAGAACGATGCTTAACACCTCACCTGAATTCCATTTATTTGGGTGTTAGAGCCAGACGACCACAGACCACCACCATATCACCAAATAGCTAAAGCGTACCTAGTTGATTACCTAGAAGCAGTACGGATTTAGGGTAGGAAGGAGTACAGATGACGCAATTGGCCATCAAACCAGTGTGATTTGCAAGTCGTTAGACTCGGGTGAAAAAGTAATAGGCATATATATGGACCTAACTAAAGCGTTCGATACCATATCGCACGTAAAGATTATTAAAGCAATTGAAGAATCTGGTGTCAATAAGGGCTTTGTCAAATGGTCAATAAGCTACCTAGAAAAACGATTGCAACTTGTGAAAATTGGAAATGAAAGAGCCTAAGCGACGAAAGAGCCTGCGAGTTTGGAATTCCGCAAGGAACTTATCTGGGCCCGGTGTACTTTACTATCTATCTTGATCAGCTACTCGAAATTTACATAGAGGGATAAATTATACTCTTTGCAGATGACACATCGCTGATTGCTTTAGGAAGTGACTGGCAGGAAGCGACTGCTAAGGCGGAACGCAGCCTGGGTCGAGTGGTTGACTCAATAAATTGAGGATGAAAATCAACTTCCGAAAAACCCACTTCATTGCCTTTGGGTTGACAGAGGCGGGCATCCCGAAATTGGGAAGCATCAAGTGCCATGGACCAAGCTGTGAAATTCGCAGTGCCTGCGTTTGCCCTGCATTCACGCAAGTTGCTAACACTCGGTATCTCGGAGTCGAAATCGACCAGCGATTACGGTGGGACGCACGTATTAGCCAAATGTTAACACGGCTAAGGAAAATGCTTTATATTTGCCGGGAAGTACGACATTTTCTCACACTGGACTCCAAAAGAATGTTTTAGTTTGCCCTGGTGCAGTCCATTCCCATGTATTTTTCCAGAGAGTTGGTTAGGCTTAGTAAGTACCGTTTATGAACACAGAATGCGCTCACGTAAACCCTTGTAACCCCCCCCCCCCTAGCCGTAGCTTTCATCTCTATTTACTAGCTCCCCTCCTCTCAGCTAGAATCCCATATTTGTAGGTTGCATAAGCAATTTTTCATCTTCGGTACTTAAATGTGTAAAATTAATCATTTAAATGATCTAGCTGTAAAACCATAGAGGTCTACTGTCCCGCTTTTTTTTTTTAGATTTTGAACGAGTAGAAGTAGATGGGTCAATGAGGTTATTGGAGGAAATATCTGATGAGGATTGGCAAACTGAAATACAAATGACGAGAGGTAGGCTGCATATCAATCTACTGGGGCGGGACTGGGAGAACGCACTGAGTAGTCGTACGAAACACGTAAGAAGACAGAACTCGATAGTAGCTAAAGTCGCATGAATATTTGTGGAAATACATGAGTGACGACTTGATATATAACTGGCTGACTGAAAACACCGGAACCACCGAGAAAAGCTCAGCATTAGAAAATCTTGGGGACTTGAAGGACATTATTTTTAACAATGCCATCTGGGCAATTACATGGGCCGACTGGTATATTAGAAATGATGAACTTTACAAAGCTCTGGAAGTGCCTTCGGTGAAGGATTGAAGGATTTCCACCTACTATTCCTCCTACCAAAAGGCCTCATCTCATGGAAATCGCCTCATAAGCAGTATCCCTTTGGGATCGACCACCCTCTCGTCATCTTAGGCGACTCAAACGAAAACATCACTCCGACTTTGCTGAAGGGTTCAACTAGAGTACCGACACTACATTCGAACCTTCCATTGAGATTTTTTTGGTTTATTATTCAATAATAAACCATTGTAATAGCTCTGGAAAAAAAAATTCTAACCCCCCCCTGAAAATTTCATGGTTTACGTTTCAAAGGGTGTAGAATCCGAATCTGCAATAAAAATTTTTCCGTCCGTCCACCGTACGCACGATATCTCCGAAACGGCTGGAGCAAAAGATCTGAAATTTTCAGGAAAAATCCATCTTGGTCCGACTACGCCCCAATTCTTGAGCCAGCACTCGCACTTAATTTAAAGTGCCCTTTAAGGGCTGTAAAAGTTTTGTAAAATCCAAAACAAGTCGAAGCGGCCCAAAGTTTCTCTATTTGAAGAACATACCATGAGGAATCGAATGAGCCCCACCCCACGTCCGTAGGTCAAACCATTCTCGATGTATGGCCCGATTTATGGTGACAACATTTGCGTTTTTTGGTTTATTATTGTTTGTTTGTAACCAAGTGATGCCGATAGTGTCGAGTTGTAGTGAATGTGGTTATTGGAGTGATAGCCGATGTGGATACTTGTAGTTTATAGCCGATACACGGGTTGAAGCATTCTGATATGTATGAAACGCTGATAATATATAGGTAAATATTATTCAATATTATTACTGGGATAAATAAGTATTCTTTCACTGGGGTTTATTATGCATTCGGCTTGCGTTCATGATTTGAATCTGTACTAAGCTTCGGAGTGTGCGTGTTTCACAGGTGATAGAGCGATTATTGAATTTCAGGAGATATGCATAGAGCACGTAAACCTGTTCTCAACCAAAATACCTATTTGAATTGATCAGTTGATCACATTTGTGTGCCTCCTGAAATTCAATAATTTCTCTATCACCTGTGCAACACGCACACTGCAAATTCTCTCTATGTGGATACTGGAGTGAAGTCGTAAAAGGGTTTATAGCCGATAAACGGGTTGAAGCATTCTCGTAAATGTAGGTAAAACGCTGCAAATTCTTTCACTGGGGTTTATTATTCAATTGGCTTGCATTCATGATTTGAATTTCTAGTAAGCTTTGGAGTGTGCGTGTTTCACAGGTGATAGAGCGATTATTGAATTTCAGGAGGCACACAAATATGATCGACTGATCAATCCAAATAGGTATTTTGGTTGAGAACAGATTTACGTGCTCCATGCATATCTCCTGAAATTCAATAATCGCTCTATCCTGTGAAACGCGCACACTCCAAAGCTTAGTAGAAATTCAAATCATGAACGCAAGCCAATTAAATAATAAACCCCAGTGAAAGAATTTGCAGCGTTTTTCCTTTTTCTTCATACGCTCTGAGCCAAATCAGTAATATTTCAGTACAGCTGGTTTTGTACTCAACGTATTATGTTCCCTACTAGGTAGTCAATGAACATAACCTAGTATTTAGCCATTTTATAGCATTAGAAAACTGAATTAAACCTTTAGCAAACTGAGTTAAACTTTTCGCAAACTGAATTAAACTTTTAGAAAACTGAATTAACCTTTTCGCAATTAAAATTAACCCTTTCACAATTAGAATTAACCCTTCCGCAATTAGAATTAAACCTTTCGCAAACTGAATTAATTTTTTCGCAATTAGAATTAAACTTTACCTCTTTTTTTTTTGAAAAGTTTAATTCTAATTGCGAAATTGTTAATTCTAATTGCGAAAGGTTTAATTTCAATTTTGAAAAGGTTAATTCAGTTTGCTAAAAGTTTAATTTAGTTTGCTGAAAGTTTAATTTAGTTCGCTAAAGGTTTAATTCAGTTTACTAATGCTATACACGTTGTTTGTTATACCTACTAGAAAGTGCTACGCACAAAAATGTATCGTTTGTCACTAATAACAACGCAAAAATGCGTGCCCCCTTAATTAATAGTCTCCAATGTTTAGCCATGTCGGTGTCCATGGAAATGAGTCTGTTGGATTAGAGATATTGATATCGGAAGAAAATATCGCTATTCGATAGATCGATATTCAGAAAACGTTTTAGTTATTCGATATATCTTGAAAAATATCAGTACATCATCAGTAATGTCCACAGGAAGGTCATGATGAAGGAAGTAGTGATGTTAGAAATATTCGAGTTTCGACCGAAAAAATTATATTTTAAACCGCAGTGCGTCTCATATGACCGTTTAACGTGTTTTAAAACCACTGCTGAACTACCTACCATCCACTACTTGCAGGGGGGGTGCGTATATGCAAGCCCGCACGACTGGCAGGACATGAAGGTGGGGTAGACCTTGGGCGCCGTGACTTTTGACCTTTCTTACATCAAAAAATAAAATCAGGGTCGTCCGAAAAAATTGTCACTGTCGCAAACATAACATAACTTACTTCAATTGGAAGGAATTTTGGGAGGAAAGGAGAGTGCATGGGGAAACTACCTCCCCATCAATCACACCCCGCCATCCCCTCTTAGGGGTTGAAATTTGAGTTCTCACGCCAAGTCGAGTGGTATATGGATTTCTCTGTTTTTGGTGGTTACTGAGATCGAATTTGAACTCCCAAGAGTCCGTAGTCACCTCTTCTTCCCTTAATCACCCCCTCCTAGGGGTTGAAATTTGATTTTTCGCGCCAAGTCGAATAAGGTAAGGATTCGACTTGAGTTCCCAGGTTCGCGGACATTGAATATGATTTTTGAAAAGGCCTTCAACCTTTCTGGGGTCTTCTACAATGACTTTTAATTCTTTCGGATTTAATTTTCTTTTCTTATGATATCTCTGTGATAATTGAAAGTATTCATTCGGTTTTGAAAAAAAAAAAAAAAAAAAAAAAAAAAAAACTGTGATCTGTCAGGCTTTGAAACTAAACCCTGCTTCATGCCCTCGGTTTCAGCCGGATCTGTTGCTTTTTCAAAGACATTTTTTGCACTAACGAGTTCTTCGTTATCGAAACCTTCAGAGTCCACCGCTATCTCGATTAACAGGAAAAGTGGACTTGTCAGCGTTTGAAACTCAAGGCCTAAAATGATTACAGATGTGTAATTGAAAAGCGATAGATAGATAGATAGTTTATTTACATAATTTTACATGTTAAATTCTTCAATTGAATAATAACTGATGACCGAGCTGGATAGCGTAGCACATTGGCCCAGCCCGGAGTTGGTTCTTACATCTATTTTTTATAAAGTACGTACCTATAACAAAATATTTACTCCATATCAATTATTAAAATTTAGATTCCACTCCCATTAAATGATGTAGTTAGTATACACGCCATCCATATAGCTGCAAATTTTATATAACCATTAATTTTAGTTTATAAATTACTCATATGGCTTATCTCTTATTAGTTTATAAGTTTTTTTTGAATAGATGCTCACTGTTTATCTTGATTAGATTTCTGATTTTTTCAAAATCTTGATTGACTATTTGCATGCCTTTGTATTTTGTCGTCATTTGAGCAAATGTATTTTTTAATCTCGGCAACTTGAGTCTGTATGATTTTGATTGCCGCTGTCTCACATCAGCAAAATATATACTTTTGTGTTTACGGATTAGCTTTGAGCATATTTTATGTGTATAATTGGTGGACAGTTAACAAATTCAAATCGTGAAATAATGTGTCACTGGGATGGCGCCTGGGCTTATTGAACAATACCCTTAGTGTCATTTTTTGGATCTAGAAAATTTTGTGAATTAGGCACTTGAAAGTGCTCCCCCATATATATTTTTTTTCATTAATTTATTGAAATAAATACAAAATAAGAAATAGGATGCATTGCGTCATTAAAAGGTACACAAGTAATATTTACTAAGAAATTATTTACAAAAAAAAAGGAAAAAAAAAACAACAAATAAACTGAAATTGTTCTACTTTTGGCATGACCAACAATGCAAGTTAAGAATGTTACACCCCCATTTGAGGAAAACCTCGTGCTTGGGGGAGGAGTCATACATCTACTGTATGGGTACACTGGGTGAACAAAAAATGAATAAAAATACAAATTAGACTAATACATAATTATGTATATAATTAAAAAAAAAAGTCTTTTCCGAAAGGGTTTATATTTGCAAATGATTAACGGAGAACAATTTTTTTTATAGAAAATTAAAAGCAGCCTAAAGACGGAGAATTCCTTATATTTTCTGGTAAGTCGTTAAACAGTTTTGCACCACGGTATAGACAGGATCGCTGGCCGGCCGTAGTTAGGCGAAAGGGGATCCTAATAGTTCCGCATACCCGAGTGTTGGACATATTCATTTGATAGTTTGATCCTGCGTGGATATATTTGTATGTCTCGATTAACGTGACTGTATTCACGGTAGTAGCGTAATTACAATAGCTTATTACAAAATTATAATGCGATATTACAATCGCATACTGCAAGATTGACTCAAACAGTGCCTGATAAATATTGATCCCTAGCTCTTCTGATAGAAATGTTATTTTATAGAGGGTATAAGCACATTTCCTTAGCTTTTGACACAAATTTTGAATGTGGTGGGTCCATTGAATCTGAGAATCAAACGTCACTCCTAAATAAACTAAGCTATTCAACTTTTTGATTTTTGAACAGTCACACGGTAAGTCATTGCAGCTGTGTAATGTCAAAGGGTCACTCGATGTTGATTGTGGTTCTGTTTTTCTTGCTATGTCCATGAAAACCGATTTCGCAGCATTGATGGTAAGCTTGTTGGTGTTCATCCATTGTCCTATCGCCCTCAAATCTTTCTCGGCATTTTGATGAACCTCCGGCCATGTTTTCCCGGAGTTTACTAGGGCAACATCATCAGCAAACATGTAGATTTCCCCGGAATATCTTTGTGAAGCAAGTTCATTCACATATAGGGAAAAAGTAATCGGCCCAATTGAAGTGCCTTGAGAACAGCCGTATTTGCGGATGAAAGCAGTTTCGCTTTGCCAATGTGGACTGCTTGTTCTCTGTTAATATTATATGATTTGAATATTTCCAATGTTAGTCCTAGAAACTACGATACTGCGATCTTGAAAACATGATGTATTCGCGCTAAGCTGTCGTAATTTTTCTTCTTTTTATGCTGATCAACTCAGGCGTTTCTTGCGCTACACTGGACTGGTTAACGAACCCACAAAAAATATGAATGATCATCACCATAACTCTCTTGACAGTGACTGTGGATGGGTGAACGAAAATACACATCGTTCAAACACTTTGTTATTGAAGGAATTTTTTACTTAATCTTCCGAGTTTCATTTCAAAACAAGAGACTAGAATACCCTATGAAATTCTCATCAAACTGTTGCCCAACCTATCACAACAACACTCCACTATAGTGAATTACCTACGAATCATAAATATTAATGTAGTGATGACCGATTCGGACATTAAAGCTATCGTTTTTTGGCAAGAAGACGGTCTCATCAAGTTTCAAAATTACATAACCATTAAACAAAATTCAATATGTTTCTCTCAGAGGTGTAAGATCAGGTTCCTACCTGGGTGATTCCTAAACTTTTTTTTTCGTGATTTATTAATTGCAACTGAAAAATCAAATACGTTTCATCTAGCAATTTTACATATCAATAAAGGTACACTCCGAGAGGGAAGGTTTACAGCAAAACCTAGCCCTTCATTATATAGCTCAATTAATTAGCACTGAGTTCGATTGCACTTCTATTCACGCAACACAACTAAATCCAGTGGTTTGTTCACTGATTTAGGATTTCACCTTCGTTGTCCAACACGTAGAGCATCTCCGGGTTCTCGTGTTTGTGGAGGCGATGTTCATGCTTCCTTGCGTATTTTGCAATAATTTCATAGACTGTCTCCATCCTCAAATCTCGATGAATATCATCGTTTCGCATGTACCAAGGGGCTCCAACTATACTTCTCAGTATTTTATTCTGAAAGGTTTGGATTTTCTTAATATTTGATTTCTTGGCACAGCCCCAGATCTGTATCCCATAGTTCCAAATAGGGCGAAGGATCTGCTTATGTATAAGCAGTTTGTTGTGAAGAGAGAGATGGGAATTCCTTCCCATTAGCCAATACATCCTTCTGTACTTGATTTTAAGTTCTTCTTTTCTATGTGTTTATTCCAGTTTAATTTGGAGTCAAGTGTCAAACCCAAGTATTTAACTGCTTCAGTATGCGGTATTTTATTCGAATTGATCTCAACATCCAAGATTGGGACTTTTCGGTTAGTGAAGTTGATGTGGGCTGATTTTGATTCGTTCAGCTTCATTCTCCACATCTTGGTCCACTTAGAAACCTCAGTAGTGGATGTCTGTAGTTTGCGTGTTGCAGCTTCTATGTCATCTCCAACAGGGAGGATAGCCGTATCATCTGCAAAGGTGGCAACATTTGTGCCTTCTTGTTGGGGTAAGTCCCGTGTGTACAGGAGGTAGAGTACTGGCCCTAAAACACTCCCCTGCGGGACCCCTGCTTTTATGGGCTTCAAGCCGGAGTATTGGTCATCTTGCTTCACCCTGAAATGTCTATTTTCAAGGTAGGACTTCAGTAGTAAGTAGAACTGTCTTGGGAGATCCCTGTGCAGTTTGTACTCTAGTCCCTCGTGCCAAACCTTGTCAAAGGCTTGAGCCACATCCAAGAAGATACTGGCACATATTTTTTCACCTTCTAGGGCCCTCTCAATTATGTTAGTGATTCGATGGACTTGATCTATTGTAGAGTGCCGTTGTCTGAATCCGAATTGGTGATTTGGGATCAAATTTCTATCTTCTATTAGTGGTTTAAGTCGTTAAAGAGTCGTTTAAGGGAAAATTCGTGTCTACCTGTAATATTTCACTAGTTAGGCTTACGTTCTTGATTTTTTTTCCTAACTGTAGGTTCTGACGAGCTCTTCACCACCCTATGGCAACAATATGGCCATTTGGTTTTTAAAGAAAAGTAAATAGGTAATTTACCTACCGATTAACATCGTCACATTTGGTCTAAGAGTGAAATACTCGACTCAGCAGTCGATTTTCATGCACCTACATATTTTCTGTGAACGCAATTTTTTTCCTCATTCAAATTGAGGATTTTAGGTTTTCCAATGCTCCTGTAAAAATCATGTCAGCAATTATGATTAATGAAAAGCTGTCTACAACCTTTCTTAACATTGTCGTGGCTGAAAGAGATCCCCTTGCAGCGGAAAGGGGATTCGGAATATTTTGGAAGTTGATGTTCGAAAGAATTGACGTGGGAAAGAGTTTGCATTTACATAATGAACCAGCTGCAGAACAAGTTTCAACCCTCTATTCCAATTTCTTCCGAGCAAAATAATTATGTCCCACCAAATTCTGAATATTCTTGTAGAAATTTGAGCTGATCGCGAATGTAGGTAGGTACTGAATGTCTTTCCCCTGGATAAGGCAAAACTTTTTCATCACAGAATTTGATGCAAGAAAGATTTTTTTTGTGGAAAAACCAATTGTACGGTGGACGAACATTGCAGTTTTGGAATCTGGGCACCTTGAAATGTAAAATGACAATGGTTGAGAGAAAATGAATTTTTTTCTATCCGATCACATAGACTTATTAGAAATAATAAGCCAAAATGAACTCAAACAGTAAAATTTATAGAATCTCGACAATTTTCAGCTTTTTCTTACGTTTCTGGGCCTAAATTAACCACGACTAAGAAAAAAAAAACTGGGTAGAATGCGAAAAAAATCGAGGGTTCGATAGAAGGATTTTCAAGCAGGTGGGGCTTGAAAGGCACTCTAGCCGCTTACGTACCGTCGTGGAGGTATAGAATACGACCTCAAAATCGTTAGGTTCTGAAGGATCGATTTTTCATGAAAACCCTCGATTTTCGCTCATAATACCACGTTTTCGCTCACTCCCAGGCAGTTTTCTCCACCTAATTGTAGGTACTCTAATCGATATTTTAGCTATACCGTCGGAAACCTAGGTGTTTGGACTACATTTTAAGATCACAGAGAAAAACTGGGTGGTTTTTAACTAATTATCGCTAGATAGCGCTCAGGCCGATAAAGACGTTAATAGGACAGGTATCAGAATCGTCAAAATTAAGTACCTAAGTAAGAAGAAACCGCTACTCCTTCGAAGTCTTATCTGCCTTTCTTTTCTTAGATTTCAACGGATACATTTCTGCTTTCTCTTGAAGGTACCCTTCCCCTTCAAAAAGATTCCTCAGGTTAGAAGCCCTAGAATTCTTCGTCACTATACGATAAGGGCAAGAGGCGATAGAAATATTTTCGTGGCAAATTCTCAGCCATCGGCTACAAGTTAGTTTCAACTACCAGATCAGCATTCTATTAATTACTTGGCCTTTCCATGGTGAAATTGCATACCAGATTGCTTAGTACGTTGAATATCTTACTTCATCTTCAAGGAAAATACAATAACTGCTTTCGGTGATCGGGGAGATACGATACAGAGTTTTAGAAAATAGTTTATTTATTGAGCTTTGGAGGGAATAAATAAATTAGGGGAACATGAGGATTTGATGAGGGGAATGGAGGAATTAAGGAACATGAGGATCAGTTAGAGATGGTTGAATTACCATCCGTAGTGAGCGCCGAATCCGTCGAAGGTGATGTGGGAGACAGCGGGGGCGGCGGAGTAAGCGACTCCGAGGAGACCAGCGTGGGCAACGGGGGCGGCGTAAGCCCTAGCGGCGAGAGCGGGGGCGGCGACGACTGGGGCGTGAGCGGCGTAGGAGAGGGCGGGGGCGGCGGCGTAGGAGAGAGCGGGGGCGGCAGCGACGGTGGCGAGGCCGGGGTTGGAGACGCGGACGTCGGATTTCCTCACGCTGGAGTAGGGGGTGTCAATGGTCTTGGAGTAGGTGGAGACCTGTCCGAGGTTGCCGTAGCTCCTGAGGATGTTCTGGGACTGGGAGGTGATGGCGGCGGGGGCGACGGCGTGTCCGAGGGCGCTGTAGCCGAGGGGGGCGGCGGGGGCGACTCCGTAGGTCGAGTGGCCGTAGGAGAGAGCTGGGGCGCCGTAAGCAGCAGCACCGTAAGCAACGGGGGCGAGACCAGCGTTGGCGCAAGCCAAAGTGGCGGCGATGACGAAGAACTGTAAGCAACAAAACGGCAGTTTATCGTACCATACAACATTCTGATTTAGTATATATAACAAAGTCGCAAAATAACAATGTAGTATCCTAAGTGAAAACCAATAGCCCATTCATTAAAGTCATTAAATTAAGATGTATAGATTTTTTTTAAAGAACAAAGAAGATAAATTAAGGAAATCACCTTAAAAGGTGCTAAAAATGAAAGTTTGATTTCGCCCAAAACTGTTAATTACTTTTTGTTATTTTGCCGATTACATGTAATTGGAATGGTTTTACTTGAATTCCATTATATGTATCCAGAAAACGAAATTGCATGTTCAATTACCATTAGAGGAATATGAATGGGAATTTCAATCACTCTCAATGAAATTTCTTGTTCAAAGGCCTGATTTTGAGTTTTGACTATGGCTGGTGTCAGCCAAGGTGAATTTCCATCAAAACAGAGAACTAACTGAAAAAGTAATCATTACCTTCCAACTCTGGTGCCATAGGTGCCTAGAGACCTTTGGTCGGGGCACCAACCTCCCAAAATTATATCCGAAAACGGTATCAAGATAACGATGTTGGGCGTCAACCAGGAATCAAACAACTAAACACAAAATTGAGTCTATGTACAAATGAACCGATTTTTCACATCGATCCTAAGGCCTTTTATGGTATACGGCGGATGGACATAGCAAATTTTAAATATAAACATCTTGAAACGTGAAATGGAAAAGTTTGTGGTGGGGGCTAAAAAAATGTCCTTTATAAAGGAATTTAATTTAAAATAATAAACCAAAATGTATGGTCTAACCAGTGGTGCCCAACCATTTGCGGCCCATCGCCCCCTTTTGGAGGTTGACTAACACCTATCGCCCCCCTCCCCCTTTAATTTTTCCTTGTAAGCCTAATTTTAATATGAAGTAAAATGTAATAATAAAGCAATTTTGTTATTTTAAATAATTTTACTATTGCATATAAACACACCCAAAGCTGTGTTATCCGGTCACTCCAAAATAAAATAGAAAATAAAAAATTAAGATGTATACATTTTTTTTTAAGAACAAAGAAGATAAATTAAGAAAATTCACAGTTGAAAGGTGAAAAAAAATGGAAGATTGGAAAACTTTGTGTTATTTTGCCTTTTCAATGACTGTCCGGTAACTTCAACTGTACAGTACTATTTTCATTTTTCACCCTTTGAATAATCATCGCCCCCAACTAATTTATCGCCCCCCTGATAACCCAAATCGCCCACTTGGCGGCGAGCCCCAGGTTGGGAACCGCTGGGCTAAACTGATTCTTACACATTCAATTGGTTGTCTTGCTTACTATATTGCCCCTAATAATATTATAATAATGTACCTATTCTTCAAAATATTTTTGATTAGATCGTCAAACAAAAGTAGACTTCTGAAGGAACCCAAAAGTGTTCACAATGTTGAACCCAAAGCAACTGACATTCGACAGCAAGGTTAAAACCGTCGGAAAATTCCTTAAGGGTGCCGAAAACTGGGGGTTTTACCCTACAATAATAATGAAACATATTATGTTTAGTGTTGATTTTTCAGTTTTGTACAACGCAATCAACATTATTACAGTAGACCGGAGCCCACCACAAATCACTCAATAACGTAACGTTTGCACGTTTACTTGCAATTTTGAAAGGTGAAGTACCTATGTTGAGGTTGATGAAATTTTGACAAATAAGCAAATTTGAAATAAGATTCCAAACTTAGTCATCAAAATATGATGTTATTAGAACGAAAAACGAATCCAATAAAATTTGCCGCCTAAATTTTAAATTGAAGACACCTAGGGACGTCAAATTTGGCATGAAAACTATGCAAAAATCACCGAATCCTGACGCTAGTTATAACTTGCTTTAATGTTGCAAGACGTTTAGTGTCCAATGTTGTTTCTCCCATAAATGTCGATAATAGATAAATTTCAAAGCATCTACACTTTAGTCTCAAGTCAGATGAGTTATCGCTCACCTTGTACATGGTGGAGGTCGGCTTGTTGAGTACTGACTGACTTCAACGGGGTTCGAAGGCGTTTTTATACGCGGGCTTGGGCGGGGCGCACCCGCGGCCTCAGAATACGCGAAAATCGAGCCCCGAAGGTCCTGCGAGGGCCATTTTTCGATCCGATCGGCGATCGCTTAATAGCGGAGTAATGAATAGGTCGGGTCGCGCCCTACACTCCGAGCCAAATCATTAGGTATAAAAATCCAATTTAAAGTTAAAAAGCGAAATAACCACGTCAATTTCTCACAGTCGATATTTCTAATATTAAATATTAGAGGCACTGAGATGCAAAAGTGTTTCTTCATGATTTTTACAAAAATTGAGATAGCAGTGGTTTTTTATAGCATCTTTCGAGCTTTGTGGATTATTGTAGCAATTAGTTTGTAGCAAAACGCTTTCCTTCTCCGTTGAAATGGCTTCAAATATGACGGTTTTTTTCTGAATTTGATCGCAAGCTCAGTTTTTTTCTTCTTGACGTGGGACTTCCACGTTAGTTTGGCATTAAGTGTTATTCCAAGGTATTTCGCTTCATTAGCGTGTGGTATCGACTGGTTATGGAGAAAGTCTGGCACATAGTTGGTCCTTTTGTTAGTGAAATCGACATGGACTGACTTTGCCTCATTCCGACAACCCATCTCACTGTCCAGTCATGTGTGCGGGAGATGAACGATTCAACTAGGTAACTAATTCAATGTTTGTTTCCCCAGTCGCTATAATTGCAGTATCATCCGCAAACGTAGGAATGTTATAATAATACCTCCAGTTTCGGGTAATTCAGAGGTGTAAAGCAATTATAGTTGTGGGCCCAAATCGCTGCCTCGCTGAATTGTTCTTTCCACTTCTTTGACGCTGACCATTTTGATATTGAAGTCTGTGTCAATAGGCAGAGCATCCTCGTGAGGTCCTACGTTTAGTGCTTGTGCATATGAGATCACATTCGAGCACAGTGGAGTTCTGAAGAATTGCCATGATGCGCTGTAGATGAAGATCAGGGATGTCTGGATGGCAGACACCGGAGCCAAGGCTCTTGCCTCCCAGGACAGGATATACCGTCTACTGGATCACGGCGTGAGGAGCATTGACCTGACCGCCAAAACTCAGAAGACATCATTGTTCTTGCTGAGGTGGGTATGTAGGGTCCGAGGTGATCTTTTGAAACTTAATGCCTGCCCATATTCACCAGCCGTGAATCAGAAATGTTCACTCTGCAATGGGGGTGTGCCAGAGGACATTCCGCATTTTATGGCGGACTGCCCTGTTCTGGGCGAATTTAGAGCAGCTAGTTTGTTTGAGTTTTGGAAGGAGAAAACTGCCATTTGACGCCATCATCTGTATGCTAAACGGAATCAATTGGCTACCACTTGCTAAGTTCTGTGCTGCTGTGTGGGCGTACCGAGCAAATCTGGCGTACCACTTCAATTGGGACAATCAAATGTGATGGATGCATCAATAGAGGAAATAATCAATATAGTGTAAATTATAGTAGTTATACAATAAAACAAGCCTAGAGAAGCGATATATGTACATATATATTGATGAAAACAAATAATAGTAGTAATCAACTAATTCGAACTCTGACGGACGGGCATAGCCCAAGGTCATTCCATGTATTTATTCATTGTTTGTTGTTTTTTTTCGAATTTCAAATACAAGTATTTTTTTTCCTTTTTCTTCTTCTTCTTCCTCCGTTTGGAGGCCCTGGAGATCAAATAAAGCATGATCAGCCCCTAGTCCTCTCTGAAAACCATATTGACTCGATGAAATTTTGTCATGAGAGTTCAAAGAGGAAACTATTCTTAATTTCAAACATGTTTAAAGTAGCTTTGCTTAGGACAAGGTAAAAGCTACAGGTCTATAATTCTGCATTTTACATCTCTTTTCAGAGATTCTCTTCCGTACACTTCAATAATTCAGGAAATATTCCTGATGAAAAGGCCAAATTAAAAATAAAAGCACGAGGGCAACTGATTTCCTTGATTATTATTTTAAAAATAATATCAGTTATACCATTCACAAAAAATGAGGTAGTACTTTTACGTTCTCTGACTTGAATGACAATTTCATCAGATTTAACGGGAGACAAAAAGATCGTTTGAGATGGTGAGGGACCGGCACTTAGCTTACTTTTTGAGAAATCATCCCCATTCGATGTTTTAATGTTCTGTAAAGTTCTATTACTAACTTCTGGAAAATAAACATTCAAGCCATTCGCAATTTCCATATCGGTAATTAAAACTTTATAGTTCTCATCCTCGGTTTTACTACCAAAGACCCCAATGACTTTATTACGTTGGCCATTAGTGGCTTGCTTAACCGTTTCGTCAAGTCTCCTTCCGCCTCCGAAATGACTCGAGCGTAAAAAATCCTTTTCGCTTTCGTAATAATAGACTTTAGAATATTGCGATATCTATTATCTATAGAATATCTATTATGATGCATTTTCAAGGTTCATTCTTAAATTTTTTACTCAACCTATCCCAGTGAAGAATTGGTTTAATTATACCAGACGTAAGCCAAGGCTTTATTCTATTTCTCCCAGCTAAAATTATATTCCCATACGAGCACATAGAAATATACGCTTCTAATAGAATAATGAAAGGTTGTACTGTTTTATTAACATTCATTTCTAAGTGGGTGATTTCTATTTTACGGGACAATCGCTGTCCTTCATTGATAAATAATTTTCTGTCCTACTTTTCCCGAAAATTATTTTTGTAGATTTTACGTGGTAACTAGGCCTACTCATGGCTGTCATAAAGTTCGGCTACTCTTCATTTTACATGCCGGTAATTGATCGAAATATACCTCTAATCTTATTGTCATGGTCTGTCCGTGAGTCAGAATTTGAACTTAATCCGAAATTTTATCCGCTCAAAGTACGTTTTACCGGAAATATTTTAACTAGTATTTTTTTTAGAATTAGTTACTGGATGTTAGTGCGCTTACAAGTGGGACTAACTTTTAGATAGCCTGTACGAATCAAGTGCTCAAAGTTTGTCCCAAACCTTCTGTCTCATTGTCATGGGTTTGAAGGAAATCACCGTAGCTCTCTCAAATGACGGCATTTTTTGGCGATTCAAAGTTTTGTCTGGTAACCCTGCCCTTTGAGGAAACACCATGCTTCCACCAATTCTGTACAGTTGGGGCTTCAAAATGAAATTAGCCGTTAACATTTATGCACGTTTCATACTACTCATTATTATGGGTTCCAGAATCACTCTTAATCAATCTTATTGATTTGTTTAGCATTCATTTTGGGATAGAGATGTAAAAACTCTATTTAATGCATAATTCTGTAAGTGTTTATTAGACTCCTAATTGCAGAAGGTTAATGTTGATTTCTCATTGTCGTGGTGATGTTTAACTTCATTGTTGTGGCTACCACAAATGCCGTCATGGCTGTTTGAAACAATTTTTTTTTCAAGTTTAGTATCTGATACTAAATAAATACCAATAATAAAATGTGATACTTGTTCTAGCACAAAGTCAGGAAAAACTGAAATCAGTTGCCCGCCCACCTACACTTTTGTGAACCGTGATTATTTCGATACTTTTAATATTGGGTGGTAGTAACTTACTGAATAAATCAACTTGCTTCAAGTAGAAATTAAAATGTTTTTGGTTCAAATATCTGTCTCATTCAACCTTACCTATACATCGTTTAACCTACATAATTCTACCGTTATTTGGTTGACAAAGCTCATTGTGATGGATACACATCATTGTCGTGTCCTATAAAATTTTAAAACCTGAATTTGAGGAAACAAACGAAAGTGATGCGTGCTTGTACATCACTATACCATTAGAGTAACATCTAGAATGACCATCCAGCCAGATGAATGACTTAGAATATGGATTTCACTGTTGGAAGGAAGAAAAGCAACTTCAACGTTTTTGAAATATTTTATATCACAAATAAAAACAAATCTTAGTAAAATTCTCAAATAAAAACATGAATACAATTCAAATTTGGCGCTTAATTTCATTTCACAACGTAGGCAAGGAATAAATAACTCCAGTTAACCGTAAGCATTAACTGTATCAATGAAAAAAGGAACTAGTAATACAGGAACTGAAATTCAGGTAAACGTGTGCCTTTCGTAACGTATTGATTAGAATCAGTCTTAAATACTCTTAGGAAAATATATCAAAAAATAATTTTGTTAACTTGGTAACATGACTGATGATTAAAGGTTTGGTTACATTAAAAATAATTACTCGATAGAATAACTTGAATGAAGCTAACGTATGAAAAAGTATTATCAACTAAGTAGTGAAAGTAATGGAACAAATTGATCAGTCTCTAATCAGTCTTTAAGACTCGGACTGGCTTAACGAATTTTGAAAGGACTTGAATCTTCGTGAAACACGAATCATTCGCTGCTGAGTATTTTAGGCTTTGATAAAATCGAAATAACGTCACATTGAATAATGCTCGAGACATCGTTTATATGAGGGAAAACGAAGTGGTCTCCCCTGGAAAGAAACATCTAGATGTCCCGGAAAATGTTTTTTGATAATTTCACCAATGTAATAAATATATCTTTTCTTTGACAGAAAATTTATGAGAACGTAGTCATCCATTACTAGTTGACCATTCAGGAAAGGCTCTGGTGCCGAAGCGGTGGCGTGGTCTTCTGGGTAATCCAAATGGTTCACCTAAAACATCAATGAGGTAGATTCACAGGATTCACAGGATACCATCTCAAAACGTCCCCAGCTTCAAAAAATAGGGTGATCTTTAGTACTGCCCCCCACTTTCAGAAAGACATAATTTCACTATAATAACTTAGTTTCCTATATTCTGGGTGGTTTTTAGAAACTTCAGGATCTCCTCTTTTATTCCTTGTGATTCAAAACTGTGTTCAGTGCAATCATACCCAAATAAAATCGTTTTGAAAAAATTGGGGGGGGGGGGGGGGGGGGGGAGTACTAAAGAATTTCCCCAGTCAAAAACTTTAGTTCTGCCCCCCAAGCAATGTGGAAAAACTCTATCGCACATCGATCACTTTTCAAAATATCATCAAGTTCTTCCAACCTCATGTTGAACTGCCGCGCGACTGAAGGTGTTTACCTTTGGGCATAGGAAGACCGATAACATTTCTCTTGTTTCATCCTGTATGGAAAGAGCCCGAGTCGCTTCTCGGCTTTTGAACTCCAGCTTGAATGATGTGTGTGCTTCAATGTGATTCAGGGTATACCGTAGTACCCAAATCAACCTATCAAGACAGTTGAATGATCGGCGGGCTATAAAATTCGTCAATAAAAAGTGGGGGGCAGTACTAGAGTTTTTGACTGGGGAAATTCTTTAGAACTGCCCCCCACTTTTTTTGGATTCAATAAAACCCATTTTCGCTTAACTTTTACCGAAGCATGATCCAAGGTGATTAAAGTTCGGTTTCCGATGTTTCTAAAAACCCCCACCAACTTGGGGAAATGCAATGTTTCAGCAAAGCTACGGTGTTCTGAAAGTGGGGGGCAGTACTAAAGAACACCCAAAAAATAGAATATGAAACACATAATATGAAAGTTTTACCCCTTGATTCATTAGTCTGGGCTCTTGTCATTCATATGGCTCCAGTTTGGTGTGGAAGTCGAGATGAATGACTGCCAGATGAATGACATTTGTCACTAAAATGGCATTTCCAGAGAAGATAGACCTGTTATCATTATTTTTGAGCTACCCATGACAACTAGGTGCAAAACTGCATCTTAATCAAAATAGATTGAAAATGAAAAATTACAAATGTCATTAATGAGTGAGACCAGATGAATGATGCTGAATAAAAACGCTAACCCTTTTATGCACAAGTCTTCGAGGTTGGAGGCCTCCAGAATGGCAGCTGAAGAAAAATGGATCTCACACGTGGATAAGGGAAATCAGAGGTTCCAATTTCTGTACTAAAAATCCCCTCAACTCTTGCGGCAGTGAAGTTACACAACGAAACACAAGGCGCCAGATGAATGAGTCAAAACCGAGGCGACAGCCCTTCTCAATGATGCCTCAGCTAATCTAATTTGAGTTAGAATTTTAGGTACTAGTTTTTGTTTACTATAGATGGCGGATACGAAAAAAAGTAGCAAATCATTAGGAACTGTGTGGGACGTTTGAAAACCTGACTAATACCTCTTGGGGATAGCCAGAGGAATGACGAATTGACTTCTAAATTTAAATTTTGATCAAGATCGCTTAGGGCTATTTTGCTGAGCCAAATGGGGTTCAATTAACAAAAATAGAATCTGTTTGGAACAACTGAAAATAAATTTGTTTCTATGATTAGAACACCTCGAAATGGCTTGGGGCAAGAAAAGGGTAACATTTCGTGGAATTGCCCATACATATATTCAAAATTATTAATTTCGAAACTAACGATTTAGCTTCTGACTCTCCGTGATTTAATATGACTGATGAAAACTGGAACTGCTTCCGAACTGAAGGGGACAGAAGGCGAGGCCACCGTTATTTACGGAGGACTGTAGTTATTTCATGTATTAACTAAATTTATTAATTTAATGGTAAAATTTGCACCAGCTAAGTTATTCAAAAAGGTACCAACCTTGTTACTGATAAATCGAGTTTCGGTTCCTCGAAAGACTGAATGTCGTTGTTTCGTTATTGAAATAACATCAATCGTAATACAGCCATTGATATACGAAATAATAAACTGATATAGCTATTAAATTTTACGACGCTATCTTCGTTGCGATCATAATTCTTATGAATGTAGGTACAAGCATCGTGTTCCTCTTTACATTCGATTTTATTTTGTTTTATAAATATTATTTTTGAAACGATGACATCAACATTTTGAAATGTAGGTCCACCCCATTTATATGATACTAGGGGGGAGAGATAGGCATCCCTGATTAACAAATACTATTACGATTACATTTGCGATTACAAAAATATTCGTAAAAGTAATCGAATAACGAGAATAATAAATTATTTTGTATTCGCGCGATGCGCGAACTTACTTTTTTGAATACTTTTTCAATCGCCAAAAGTATTCTAATACAATTGTAATCGATTACAATTGTATTTGATTACTTTTGTATTCGAATAATTTTGCCAATTACAATGGTCCATGCCGTTGATATTTATTTTTGATGTTCGTCGCAGACGGTCTTCCGCCTGGATTTAATTAATAAAATTTGACTTTTATAATAAACCCTGAAAAAAATCTGCATGTTACACAAAATCAGAAGCAGGCATGGCTCATGAATGAACAATAAAATAGACAATAATTTTATGAAAAATTTCATTTTTAGATTAGTACAAATTAATATTTGAAATCAAACGATGTTTCCATATTTTAACTTCTTGGTTTTAAATTAGTAGGTACTTTTGGTTCCAATTTGACGTGATCACAAGTAGGTACCATTATTATTGAATGATCAATTTGCTATGTTATCTCAACCGACTACCTAAGGGAACGGATATTGTTGAACGTAGTTAACAACTGATTTTAGCGAATTTGCAAGAAAAAATAAACTATTTAAGAAAAGAAAAGTATCGGAAGAATCACAAGAACTGAAACTCTTTTTCAACAATCGTGTGTGCATACCTAGCTAGTAGTTTCGCTTTGCGAAATCGACCCAAATGGCAAATTGTGAAGTTTGAACATTCTAGCCTAATGGAAAAGTGTGGTGCCATAAGGTTACAAGTTTGGAGGATTCCTGCATTTCAATACTACATACCTAATTGTTTATACGAAAATCTACCAACCTTTGAAAAACATTAGTTTTGATGCTGGATTGATCTTGACAATGTATTATGCTGGCGTGACATATAGGTATGTTACACCCTATTATCCCCTCCCCATTAAGGGTAAAAGTATGGCATAATGATTTCCATACTCCTAGAAGTAATTTGATCAAGGCTGAACACAAAAAACGCTGCGAATTCTTTCACTGGGGTTTATTATTCAATTGGCTAGCGTTCATGATTTGAATTTCGACTAAGCTTTGGAGAGTGCGTGTTTCACAGGTGATAGAGCGATTATTGAATTTCAGGAGATATGCATAGAGCACGTAAATCGGTTCTCATCCAAAATACCTATTTGGATTGATCAGTTGATCATATTTGTGTGCCTCCTGAAATTCAATAATCGCTCTATCACTTGTGAAACACGCACACTCCAAAGCTTAGTAGAAATTCAAATCTTGAACGCTAGCTAATTGAATAATAAACCCTAGTGAAAGAGTTCGCAGCGTTTTTTTATGGTTATCAGAATACTTCAACCCGTGTATCGGCTACAAAGCCTTTTAGGAGTTCACTCCAGTATCCACATTACTACATCACTAAACCACTACGTCACTAGGTTACTGATATCAACACAAAAACAATAACAAACCAAAATACGCGAATGTTGGCAACATAAATCGGGCCATAGAACGAGAATGGTTTGACCTACGGACCTGGGGAGGGGCTCATTCGATTCCTCGTGTTCTTCAAAAAGAGTACAAATTTAGTCCGCCTTGACTTTTTTTGAGGTTTTTAGGGATTTTACAAAATTTTGACAACCCTTAAAGGGCACTTTAAATTAAGTTAGAGAGCTGGCTCAAGAATTGGGGCGTCGTCGGACCAACATGGATTCTTCCTGAAAATGTCAGCTTTTTTGCTTCATCCGTTTGGGAGAAATCGCGCGTATGGCGTACGGCGTACGGCGGACGGACGGAAAAATTTTATTGCAGATTCGGATTCTACACCCTTTGAAACGAAAACCATGAAATTTTCAGGGGGGGGGGGGGGGGGGGTTTTTTTTTTTTTTTTTGTTTTTTTCAAGAGCGATCACAATGGTTTATTATTGAATAATAAACCAAAAATATTGTTGTCTGGCATTAGGCATAGCTTGCGCTATAAAAAGAACACTTGAAAAATTTGCTTATGATTGGAACAAAAAACTTTGATCCTAAGTGGAAAGGCATTGTAAGCTATAAAAAATTGCACACTTCACATTAGATTGGTTTTCCAAAAATAATTTTTTGAATGTAATAATTTTAAGTAAATAAATACAAAATATATTTCTCTTAAATACTTTGTGTTTATATTCCTGAAAATTAAATTGTTATTATTTCTTGTTTAACAATAAAAAATTGGTAATCATGGAATTAAAAACATATATTTAATCACTAAAAACTAAGTTTTGGTTCCTATATTAAGCCTAATTTTGAATTTGTTAAACTTCGCTAGGAGTGCTTAAAAACACTGTTTTCAAGCGTCTGACTATCAAAATTTTCCTTTCCTGAAAATTCAATTGTTATATTTTTATTGAGCAACGAAAAAGTAATTAAGTAATTTTTAAAAATAAAATCTCTAAAAACTTGAAACCTGAATTTGAACTTGTGTAACTCGTCTAGGAGTGCTTAAAAACACTGGTTTCAAGTATCTAATTTCCAAAATGTTCAACATTTTCCGAGGGTATGCCCCCCCCCCCCAGAACCCCCCGTTGGCCCGCCCCACCACATTCACATTATGATACGCCCCTAGGGGCAAATAGTTTGGAGATCCTTGTTCTAACCAATCGCAATAAAAGTTAGAAAAAGTACTACTCACGGATACTAGAGACTGTCTAGTATCCGTGGTACTACTGCTTTTATATTACATTAGATGTTTCGCTTTGAGTTTTATTCAACTCACACAGAGTTGAAAATGATCTGGATTGAACTATGAGCAATGTTTCCCACACCTCAAGCTTGTAATTTTTCTTTATTGCAGAGGGCGAATGAGACAGAGCTTGGCAAAAAAGAATTAAGATGAGATTACTTAAGAAAAGAGGAGCATAATGGTAGCAAACGCACCATTTTTACTTCACTGTACGCCAACATATAAATTTTTAGTGTTTTTTTTTTTTATTCTTTAAGTCACTTCATTCAACATAAATACCCGATTTCCACCACTGTTTTACAATTTTTAGAGACAATGTTTATATTCACATTAAATTTCCTTTAAGATAGGCGTAGTTTTACAGATGAGACTGTGTTCTCAACTCAAGCAATATAAAAAGGTTTCAAAACTTCAACGTTCCCGCTGTTTTGGGGAAAAAAACAGCTGTATTTGTAAAAGCAAGCCTATAGAGATCAAAAACTTCAAAACTGTCATTCGTTTTTCAAAAAAACATGGTAATTCATTGAGAAATTGTTAATAGGAATTCAATATAAAAAGTGAGGGTTTGACATAAGAATGAAAACGTATCACAGCTTGATAAAATCAAAAAATGCATTTATCTACTAAGGGATACTTTTTTAAAAACAATAATGACTTCCTCAATAATAAACATACTGGTTTTATAAGTAATGATATTTTTATTTTATGATCGTCACTGTCTTTTTATAATGTCATCGGATTGTTTATATATCTGGATTTGCATTTCAATGCCGGTGAAGTGAGTTGGGACAAATTTGTGGTCGTAATAAAATTTGTTGCCGTCCTGCAGAGGAATTTTATGAAAGTGCTCGAGCTAACTTTTGGATTCACTGAGATGGACTTTTTGATTTACTGTTGAGCATCGTTATTAAATTATAATTAATTGTTATCCGAACGAATTTTATTCACTTTGAACGCTGTCAGGTAGTTTCGATTGTGAAATCGTGAGGGTGAATTTCAAGCGTGTATGTAATTTATTATCCCAGGGTGGGTACCTTCGGTTGGCCGCCACGGTGGGTCGGGTCCGGGATCGGGACGGAGAGCCCCTGCCAAGCTGCCCTTTTAGGCAAAAGAGTTGGTTGGTTTCCATCCAGCGCCTTAAAAATATTTTTTTATCCCCCTCTGCTCGTTAAACTTGTTTCTATCACTTCAATATCTTATTTTACCAAACAAAATCCTTATATTGTTACATAATGACAATTATCCTACACCAAGTGTTTTGACGAATAAGGGTACTGATTGATGCACAAAATTATTTAATCACCTTCGATATTGAAATAATAATAACACTTCAATAAATTGCTTTCAAAAAGTTAATGTTGGTACAAATTATTCCTTACATGCCTCTCGTAAGCATTTTCATTCGTGCACTTAGCTGACATCGCTGACTGTCAATGTTTTGACTTTTCACTAGAGATTTTTCATTGAATACCCAAATTTGAAAAGCAAGCTATTTCTCAAGCTAGTTCTGCGAGTTATGTACAGGAGACCTATAATTGAAGACAGAAAAATAGTACCAAACCATCAGTTTGGGTTTAGACACAAACATTCAACTATCGATCAAGTACATAGAATCACACATGTAATAGAAGCAGCACTAGAACAGAAAAAAGTTTGTTCTGCCATATTTTTAGATGTGTCACAAGCATTCGATAAAGTATGGCACGAAGGACTCAAATTCAAATTGAGAAAATGGTTACCATCATGTTATTCACTGATTTTAGATTCTTACTTAACTGATCGATACTTCCGTATTAGACAAGAGGATGCCTACTCTGATTTGCTAGAGATTAAAGCTGGAGTTCCTCAAGGCAGTGCTCTAGGGCCAATTTTATACCTTATATATGCTAGTGACTTACCAGAAATATAACAAAATACAACAGCTACTGTTGGCAGTTGCGGAAGATACTGTTGAATCAGTTTCTAAGCTCAACAAATCTTTAGTAACAATTCACGGATGGGCGAAGAAGTGGAAAATTAAAATGAACGAGGCAAAGTCAATACATGTAGACTTTACCAATAAAAAGGATAAATACATACCTGTCATACTGAACGGAAAGACCATCCCTTACTCTAACCAAGCAAAGTACCTTGGGATGACGCTTGAAGCCAAATTGAAATGGAAAGAGCATGTCAAAAAAGAAAGAAAGAAAAAAAAAGCGGAAGGAGCTTGATATTAGGTATCGACAAATGTACTGGCTTATGGGCAGGAGTGTCATGGTGCCGGAACGTGGCGGAACGCCGTTCCGGCACTGGTTTTGGACAAAAGTATTAATTGAAAAAATTTCAAAACAATTATATTGTATATAAAATATATTTTTCGTTCAGACAGAACAATGTTGTTTTGAAAAAACGCTAAATTGGGCAATTCCAGATCATAGCATGAACAATACTGAATTGCCCTACACTTCAGTTTTGGACTGGGTTCACCGTTCCGCCACTGCAAAAATTGCCATGACACCACTGCTTGTGGGCAGACACTCGCAGCTGTCAACGTCTAATAAGCTTATGTTGTACAAGCAGGTCCTAAAACCTTTTTCGAAGACTAAAGAGAAAAAAGCCGTTCGATCTGACACTTGACGTATCAAGTAACTAATCGCGAGTGAAGTGCGAACAAACTATTATTATTGTTATTATTATTAGAACAAAAGAAACTCCTGTTATGTACAAGAGGACTGCATATTAAATCATGATACAAGAAATAAGTTACTAATAAGTTGTTGATACTGACTTGATTGTAATTAAAATAAATTAAAAAAAAAAGTCTGCCATGTGGGTGTGGCACATAGCTTTCTCGTATCCATAACATGACTGTATAGATCATTGAAAATTATTATTGACTAAGAACTTCGTTCAATCAAGCTCGAGGCTAAAACGTTATTTTCTCTTTATTACTCACGAGGACCATCTTTACATCAGTAAATTGGTTAAGAACTCCCGGAGTTATGCGTGTAACAAAAATTTCGTTTGCGCATGCGCAGAGGCTACTATTGATCCGGGGTCATGAAACTTATAGGGGACCATCTACACATCAAACCGAACAATCCCTGAAAATTTCATCAAAATCGGACGCGTATAAGGATTTCACGTTTGCGCATGCGCAGAGGCGACTATTGATCCGGGGGTCATGAAACCTTTAGGGGACCATCTACACCCCAACCCGCATCAAAATCGGACTATAACTTCGTGGAGTTTTGCCCGTAACAAGGATTTGCTGACAGACAGACATACACACAGACAGACACGGAACCAAAATTGTTCAGAAAGGTCTAAAACGCAAAATGCGAGTGGAATTTTTGATTTTGGAGAGAAAAAAATTTTCACATTCCGAAAGTGAAAACAATGCTTCCGCTACTTTAGTAGACTCGGAAGCAAAATGTACAGGATGGTTGGGATACCTCAGTCGGAATTTTATTGCAACCGTGAGCAGACGTTTATCGATTAAAACAATTTAGAACAACCTTCTTTGTATGATATCCGCGTATTCAAAGCCCCTTATAAATACACAGTGCAACCCAATTTTAGTTCGAAAGGAGTGAATTAGACTTAATTTTAAAATGACATTGAAATGTGCTCAAGGCTTAACTGTACATTATTGTGATAAATTATGGACACAAAAATTAGTAAAAACAAAATTAGTAATCATAAAACAAGAACGTTAAAAAGGCCCAAGAGACGGAGGTTTTTGAGTAATTTGACGCTCTTAGAAAGTGGAAAGTTTTGCATATTTTTTGTATTCGAGTTAAGAATACGGTCGATTTTTGGAATGTTAACAGGGAAAATAAAAATCGCAAAATGACAAAGAGCATCTTTTTATACTGCACGAACTACAATACGTTAATTTTTGTTCTCTCCTGAACTAGTCTTATTCCAGGAGGGGACTACACGAGAACGTTACGTTCGAGGAGCAGTGACACAAGTCACTGTGATTTTGTTCATATCAGGAATCAACTCAACACTGACGAAATGGGACGTTAATGCTCGATTTTTTACTAGCGTTGCTGTTTTTATTCTTGCGCATCCCCAATGACATGTTTAGACAGTTTCGCTCCAGTTGTGAGCCAATAAAACGGAATTTTTTTGTAAGACTATCGTAAAAGAGGGTGTAATTATAATTTTTTTGCGATTCCCACGCCACAGACCTGAGCCACATCTCGAATGTAAATAATGGTTGGAAAAGTGGGATGCAGTAACTCCAAAAACATATTTGAATAATTGTTGTATAAATATAAACTTGATAACATTTAAAACATAAGGAAAATGAAAATACAACCAACAAATAGGTCATCAATATTGTGAATAGCTCTCTTTTAATTAAAACCTGACATTTTCTTGTAAATTGTAAACCCGTTTTTCTGGAAACGACAATTTCGGAGTTTCGTCACAATTCTTGGTAGGAGTTGTAATTTGACTTTAATCTTTTTGTCACGTTCAGTCAATTCGTCACTGTTATTAATTTATTTTTTGGTTTTGAATAGTTTTCATCAGTCCGCAAGGGAACGCATGACTTTCGCTATGGCGTCCTTTATGGGCTGTCTGTCTACAGTCATTCCGGTCTGGTTCATGGACGAAGTGCTGGAAGCGTAGGTTCCTGAGGAGCGCTGTTGTTGAAACTGTTGATTGCTCATTTGACCGGCAGATTGGTAGAGACCTCCTGCTTGATTTCCAAACTGGTTAGTGCCGAGGCCTCCTAACATGCCACCATTTTGGCCTCCAAACTGCCCGCTGCCAAGGCCTCCTATGGCACCATTTTGGTTTCCAAACGTGTTAGTGCTGAGGCCTCCTAGTAGGCCACCATTTTGGCTTCCTAACGTGTTAGTGCCAAGGCCTCCTAACATGCCACCATTTTGGCCTCCAAATAAGCCACCACTTTGGGCTCCGAACTGGCTACTGCCGAGGCCTCCTATGGCACCATTTTGGCTTCCGAACGAGTTAGTTCCGAGGCCTCCCAATATCCCACCACTTAGACCTCCAAACTGGTTAGAGCTGAGGCTTCCCATAGCGCCAGTGCTTTGGCTGCCAAACTGGTTATTGCTGAGACCTCCTAAAAGGCCACCACTTTGTCCTCCAAACCGGTTACCGAGGAGGCCACCAAACTGTCTTGGTAACTGGCCTCCCAACAAGCCACCATTTTGGCCTCCGAATTGACCGACACCTTGATTTCCAAGAAGACCACCGCTTAAACCTCCAAACTGGCTTCCGCTCGAGCTCCCGAACTGGCTGCCGAACATGCTGCTGCTTTGTCCAACTTTTCTAGCAAGCAAACCACTGCTTTGGCTTCCAATGATTTCGCTGGTGAGCCCTCCAAACTGGTCGATTTCTCCAGGCATACCAGGTAAACTTGAAACGCAAACTGTCCACTGAAACAGAAAATTTGAACAGAAATGTAACGTTAAACTTCCCAAAATGATTAACTTATGTCATTTAGAAGTTATATTCGTCGCTTTAGAACTGAATTTATTATTGTTTATTATAAAATATTATACTGATTTATTTTTTTCAACATCAAACTTTTGTAGTCTGAAAATCAAAATATCCTTGGAGGATAGAGTTGCCCCATCACATGTGGCCTACCAAGAAAGACACGAGTACCTACGAATCAGATTCCATTGGTTACCACATTTTTCTTTGATGCCCAAAAACTCAAAAGAATCCTTCACGAACTTCATTCTGTCTTAACATTCAGGCCACTAACTCGAGATGCCAATTGTCGTGCTTTTCTTGTCTAAGAATTTGGTCCAGTTTTTAAAAATTTGCATAAGTCTTCATAAACATGTTTGCTTGTGATCGTACAATGCCAAAAATAGGGACGCGTCCCTGTTTTGCATTCATTACTTAACAATATGTTTGAATCCTAACAAAGGGAATACTCAAACAAATGCTAGAGCAATAGTGAGAGTAGCGGCTTCTTCGAAGCATTTTTGACTAATGTAAGGACTCATTAGTACTTGGTAAGTAAGGACTCATTAGTAACTTGAGAAAATGTAAAAAGCATACCGGTGGGCAAACTCCGTTGATTGATCGGCTAATGCAAGGTCGAGTCGGAGAGCTGGACATCCCAGGAAGACACATGGGCGCTTGCCAGTTGATTCTTTGCATTAGTTGGGCGCAAATAAACGGTGGGCAAATTACCGGGCGCCTTATAGGACCTGGTCCAAATGGTAGGGGGGATGGTGGTGGAAACACAGGTCCAAATGGTTGGGGAGGTGGTGGTGGAAACACAGGTCCAAATGGTTGGGGAGGTGGTGGTGGTGGTGGAAACACAGGTCCAAATGGTTGGGGAGGTGGTGGTGGTGGTGGTGGAAACACAGGTCCAAATGGTTGGGGAGGTGGTGGTGATGGTGGAAACACAGGTCCAAATGGTTGGGGAGGTGGTGGTGATGGTGGAAACACAGGTCCAAATGGTTGGGGAGGTGGTGGTGGAAACACAGGTCCAAATGGTTGGGGAGGTGGTGGTGGAAACACAGGTCCAAATGGTTGGGGAGGTGGTGGTGGTGGTGGAAACACAGGTCCAAATGGTTGGGGAGGTGGTAGTGGTGGGAAGTTAATTGGTTGATTGGGTGGCATTACAGGGACTGGTAAGAGTGGTTGTGGAGGTGGTGGTGGTGGAAAGTTAATTGGCTGATTGGGTGGTAAGATTGGTTGGGGAGGTGGTGGTGGTGGTGGAAAGTTAATTGGCTGATTGGGTGGCATTATAGGACCTGGTACGTATGGTAATGGAGGTGGTTGAGGGAAGTTGTTTGGCATTGGGTTGATCGGCTCTAATGGAATGGGCGATGGGAAGTTGTTTGGCTGAAATGGAGGAGGATTTGGTGGCGGGTAGATCGGCTCCAACGGAGAGGGTAGTGGTAAGTACGGCTGGATAGGTGGGCCGGAGGGGATATTCGGCAAAGGAATTGGACCTAACGGGAAGCAAATGTTTGAGTTACATGGCCCAGGTGGTGGAGGTTGGAATGGAGGAGGAATCGGTCTCCAGTTTGGATAAGGTGGCAATTGCGGGAGTGGTAACGGCATGTCATTGGGACTGAAAGGATTGCTAGGAGGAAATACTGGTAGAGGTTCAGGAATGAATGGTATTTGTCCAGATTCTCCCGGCAATCGGACAATCTCCGATATTTGCTGCTGTATTGACTCTTTAAGGGACTCCTGATTCTGCATTTGGATAACATTCGACTGTGTAGTCCATTGTGAATCCTGTTGTGTTTGAGGAAGGTATTGCGGTTGCTGTGGAACTTGAACTGGAACGCAAAAGACGCACTTCTTTTGAACAGGCGGAGCAGTCGGGACTGGTATGGGAATGATACCGCTCCCCTGGCCCGGAGGAGCCAAGCAGAAGCAACGTGGTTGTTGCACGACTGCATCATTAGACTGCAACAGGTCCTCCAAGAATCCCTGAAAACAAAGTACGAATTAATAGGCAATTTATTATGGGAAAAATACAGAGAATGGTAGCTTACATGGTGTATGTCCACAATCATAAGTCATGCTTCGCGTGGTTAGGGAGGGTTATGATTTAAAACGTATCTTACATATTTATACTGGGTATTAGGCCCACTGCTGTACACCTGTGACTTACCAGAAGTAGATCAAAGCACAACAGCAACATTTGCAGATGACACTGCAGTTCTAGCAGAAGGTGAAAGCAACAATGAATCAATTCCCAAACTTGATAAATCCCTCTCTAAAATAAATATCTGGACATCAAAATGGAGGATCAGATTGAATGAGGGCAAGTCAGTGCACGTTGACTTTACCAACCGGAAAATCAACTACATCCCTGCTTCCCTCAACAACGTGGTTATTCCCAACGCGAATGAAGCCAAATACCTGGGCATGAGGCTTGACGCTAAGCTCGGGTGGAAAGAACACGTAAAAAAAAAAAAAAAAAAAAAAATCGTGTTAAAACTTAGAAGAATCTACTGGCTAATCGGCCGGAGATCCACCATGACCATTGGGAACGAGCTGCTATTGTACAATCAAATACTAAAGCCAGTTTGGGAGTGTGGAGCGCAGTTGTGAGGCTGCACTAGGGATGGCCATCGAAACGTAAAGTATCGATATATCGATGTTTGATAGTATCGGCGTTAAAATATCGATGCCGGTATACGAGGATGATCATCGATAGTGGGCACTACCAATAGTATCGACCAAAAAATATCGATAGTTTTAGAAAAACGCTGCAAATTCATTCACTGGGGTTTATCATTCAATTGTTCATGATTTGAATTTCTACTAAGCTTTGGAGTGTGCGTGTTTCACAGGTGATAGAGCGATTATCGAATTTCAGGAGATATGCTTAGAGAACTTAAATCGGTTCTCAACCAAAATACCTATTTGGATTGATCAGCTGATCATATTTGTGTGCCTCCTGAAATTCAATAATCCCTCTATCACCTGTGAAACACGCACACTCCAAAGCTTAGTAGAAATTCAAATGATGAATGCAAGCCAAATGAATGAAATTGAATAATAAACCCCAGTGAAAGAATTTGGAGCGTTTCATGCATATCAGAATGCGTCAACACGTGTATCGGCTATAAACCCTTTTAGGAGTACACTCCAGTATCCACATTCACTTACATCACTAGGTTACTGCGATCAAAACTGCAAATGTTGGCACCATAAATCGGGCCATACATCAGGAATGGTTTGAGCTACGGACCTGGGGAGGAGCTCATTCGATTCCTCATGGAAAGTTCTCCAAAAAAAGTCCAAATTTAGGCCGCCTTGATTTTTTTGAGGTTTTTAGGGATTTTACAAACTTTGACAACCCTTAAAGGGCACTTTAAATTAAGTGAGAGTGCTGGCTAAAGAATTGGGGCGTTGTCGGGCCAATATTGATTTTTCCTGAAAATTTCAGATTTTTGCTCCAGCCGCTTGGGAGAGATCGTGCGTACGGCGGACGGACGAAAAAATGTTTATTGCAGATTTGGATTCTACACCCTTTGGAACGTAAGTCCATGAAATTTTCAGGTAGGGTTAGACATTTTTTTTTCAAGAGCGATTACAATGGTTTATTATTGAATAATAAACCAAAATTGAACAATAAACCCGGTGAAAGAATTTGCAGCGTTTTTTCCACGAACCAACCAAAAAAGCTGGTTTATCAGCATTGATAAAAGTGAGCTGCTCCTCTCCTTTCTGATATCAACGGTGGGAGCCTAAAACTCAAGGAATGTCACCCTCAGAAGATCTCTACCGCATCTCCGAAATTGAGGTGATTGAGGTGTCAATCAGGTATGTATTTAAGGAAAAGTCGACAATCAAGTTGAATAAGAAGTATAATCAACAACTTTATCCTAATCCTAATAATTTATTAACTAACCCTAAACTAAAGTCTCTCTTCATATAGTACCTCACGTTGGGAACGATGGGGCGACAGCTAGTTCCGAACGAGAGGGGCACTTTTTCGAGCACTGGTTACTACGACGGGGTTAGGAGTCGTGGATGTGGTAGGAAACAACAGCGAATTGTTTTCTAGCGCAGCTTTCTCAGGACCAAATTTTATGCAGTTCCCTGCTTCCTAAGAAAACTCCTGCCGTCTTCAATTTCCCGGGGGAAAGCCGCCTTGAGCCAGGTGGAGGGGACACTGGACGCTCGCTTCCTTTCCGCGGACCCGACAGGTGTTCGGTGAAAATACTATCAAAATTCCAGTTTTGAGATTCTAGATGGTTCTAGACCCCAGAGCGGCGGACAGATATGGAATCTAAGAGATTTGAAATGTCAAATGCGCAAATGTGAGTGGTGATTGGAGGGGCGGGGGCTCCATCAAACTTTTGCTATGAGATTACAAAGGCTCATTAATGGAACATTAAGCACGCGTTCGAGTCCCAGTGTTGACGTGCGCCAGCGTCATTCGTGCCCGTAAAAATCGAACAATGGCTCTACCGAACCCAAGTGTTCTATTCTCGGGAGATAAAACCGCAAAGTGTGTGTCTTGTGGATCCTCACATCCCCAATTGGTTCAGGATTCTGGTTCAGTTTATTTTACCAAGGGTTTTATTGACTTAACAACTAGTTACTAATACTACTTACATTATCACGTAGGTGATTATTTAGCTATTCAGTTCGCGCTATTAACACTTTTTTTTTATGGTTTCAGTCCAGTGATGAGTATTGCGACACATGTTGCAGTTCAAGTCTGAAGCTGAAGATTGTAACGTGGGAGGTGATCGAATTTTATAGTTGCCCCTTCTAAGAGCTGTATGCGGTATAATGCCCGCCACGCTCAGAGGATGTCCCTCACAGGCAACTCCCAGGTCTCCGAGAAAAACCGGGGGGGGGGGGGGGGGATTATTGTTACATTAGGGGACATATTATATATTATAAAGGCGTTCAGCCTATAGGGGCGTCAGAACAACAGAAAATCGAAGGCCAGTAGCAAAGATGGGCGTTAATCGATTAGCGAATACTTTTGCGATTACAAATGTAATCGTGAAAAGTATTCATGAACAACGATTACTTTTGAAGTAATCGTTATTCGTTGGCAAAACGATCAACGATTACAAAAGTATTCATGATTAACGAATACTTTTAAAGTAATCGCGATTAACGAATACCTTTTTGCGATTACAGATGCGAATAACGAATAACGATTACTTTGTTTTTCGAAGTCTCAGAAATGAGAATCTTCAAAGAATCCAAGAATCTTCGTAGTTGAGTGAAGGGAAAATTAAGAGGAAAGTTATGTTTTTGTTGTCATAACCCCCCTGCCGTGGGAATGACCCCGGACTGAGAAAAGAAAATTTGACAGTTTAACCATACTTCGCTCTTGAAATTGGAATGTCCAATCCAGGAGACAATTCAATCAATCCAGCGTCCAAACGTACATCGAAAACGATACCCCACACAACTTTGTTCTCAAAATCCCAATTTTTGCGCCCATTTTTCACTTCGAAATTTCTACTAAACTGTTGAGTTTCCGTAATCATTATTCATAATGTTATGTATAACTATAACTGCTATTCCTTTCAAGTAGCCGCACTCTCATCACATACAATTTTATGAGCCTAAAGTTTTTTCAATTTACCAAAAATTTGAAAAATGCAGAAATATGTACCTACCAAATTCTTCAAAATCGTAACCTTTTGGCACTCCACACTTTTCCATTAGGCTGGAATGGTCAAACTTCACAAGTTGTCATTTAGGTCGATTTTACAAAGAAAAACTACTAGGTAGGTATGCCCACACGATTATCGAAAACGAGTTTCAGTTCTTCTAATTCTTCCAATACTTTTCTTTTCTTAAATATATTCTTTTTTTCGCAAATTCGCTAAAATCAGTAATGAACTACGTTCAATAATATCCTTTCCCATAGGTAGTCGGTTGAGATAATATAGCAAATTGATCATTCAATAATAATGGTACCTACTTGTGATCACATAAAATTGGAACCAAAAGTACCTACTACAATTTAAAACCAAAAAGAAAATAATATTATGGAAAAAAATTTTGAAAACATCGTTTGATTTCAACTTTAATTTGTAGGTAACTATTCTAAAAATATAATTTTTCATGAAATTATTGTCTATTTTATTGTTCATTTATGAGGTATGCCTGTCACTTTGTGTAACAGTCAGATTTTTTTTAGGGTTCATTATAAAAGTAAATTTTTATTAACTAAATTCAAATAGAAGACCGTCTGCGAAGAACATCGAAAAATAAATATCAACGGCATGGACCATTGTAATCGGAAAAAGTATTACAATACAAAAGTACCTAATGAAATACAATTGTAATCGATTACAATTGTATTCAAATACTTCGAATAAAAAAGTACCTAATGAAATACAATTGTATTCGAATACTTTTGGCGATGAAAAAAGTATTCGAAAAATTAATCCCATCGCTCGAATACAAAAGTAATTGATTACTCTCGTTATTCGATTACTTTTACGAATACTTTTGTAATCGCAAATGTAATCGTAAAAGTATTCGTTAATCAGGGACGCCCATCTCTGGCCAGTAGTCATAACCACGCTCTGCGACCATGTAACATGGGAAGGTGAATAATCGTGTTTCTACAGCGCGTTAGCAGCTAATAAGGTTCTCATTAGTTTATTTTTACATTTTCAAAGGATATTTTTCACTAGTTTTACAGCCGTTTTAGTATATGCTTGACTTTAGTGGGGGCTTTTTATAATTAGCTTTATTTAATTTTGGCCAAAGTATGTGCGGAATTGGAGGCTTAACAAAGGGTTATTGTCTGTTATTATAATAGCAGGGTATTAAAAACTCTCAAAAACTTTATGGCACTGTGAAACTACTTCATCGGCACTTTTATTATTTATTTTATAGATATTCCATCCACTTGGAGAAATAATTGCGACTATATAGATTTATTCATCTGTTGGATATATTTACTTTTTAGAGACTAGATTTATCATAAATTCTGGTATGTCCATTCCAATTTTAGTTCCAGGTTGTAGCGGGATCTGATGAGATCATCCTTTCGTTCAGGTTTTCTGCTTTCCAGGAATACAAGGCAGAAGGAAATAAATTCTTCTGGTTCTTTTGTCATTCTTGACCAGCGAAGCAATTATCAAGCTTTCATATTGGTTTAAGTGATCCCTAAATGACTTTCATGCATCCTGGACTGGACACGTTTTCGTCGGGATATTGGGATTAACACTCTGTCTATAAAATATGAACCCATCTTGAAGATATAAATTATTTTTGAGTAGGGCATAGCGTCCTATTTCTCCTGACATCGTTTCAGGCCAATTAGTTTGCAACAACTTTTTCTAAATATGAACCAAATGTGTATTCGATTGACCCATGAAATGTAATTCATTTTATGTTCATCCACACTTTGATCCTGGAAGGAACTGCCAAAATTTGATTTTTATCAGGTAATTGCGTAATTGGAAAATGATGTTTCATTAATTTCAGACGCATATGCTATAGTAATTTAGGGACAGATTATAGTTTCTTACTAATTGTATTTATCAGTGGTTTGTGGTCAGTTTGTACCTTAACAGTCCTATCGTAGACAAAATAATTGAACGATTCCATTTCTTTTTCTATTATTGTCAATTCCTTTCGGATTTTCAACATGATCGTGACGCAAACGCAATGCGGCGAATATCACCTTCTAAACCATTCTCAGTGAAGGTCACAAAATGGATGGAAGGTCACGTGTTGACATTACTAACTGTAGCAACAGAAGTTATTGATTTTACCAGAGAGGGAATCCCTACGATTATCCGAGTGGAAATCGGAGGCACAGAGGTAAGAAGCAAGCCAACATTAACTTACTTAGGGCCCACTTTGAACACCATAATCGCATTCATGGATCAAATTGACAAAACTGCAGACAAGGCAGCATAGAGGACAACGGATCTCAGTCAATGAAAAACATAAATGGAAAAACTAAATAAACTCCTTTGTAATATTTATATTGTATTGGTTTATTATTCAATAATAAACCATTGTAATGGCTCTTGAAAAAAAAATGTCTAACCCCCCCCCCCCCCTGAAAATTCCATGGTTTACGTTTCAAAGGGTGTAGAATCCAAATCTGCAATAAAAATGTTTCCGTCCGTCCGCCGTACGCCGTACGCACGTTTTCTCCCAAACGGCTGTAGCAAAAAGTCTGAAATTTTCAGGAAAAATCCATGTTGATCCGACAACGCCCCAATTCTTTAGCCAGCTCTCTCACATAATTTAAAGTGCCCTTTAAGGGTTGTCAAAGTTTTGTGAAATTCTTAAAAACCTCAGAAAAGGTCGAGGCGCCCTAAATTTGGAATTCTTTGGAAGAACTTTCCATGAGGAATCGAATGAGCTCCACCCCAGCTCCGTAGCTCAAACCATTCCCGATGTATGGCCCGATTTTTGGTGCCAACATTTGCATCCACATTCACTGCATCACTAGGTAAGTTACTGCGATCAAACACGTTTTTTTTTATCGCAGTAACCTAGTGATGTAGTGAATGTGGATACTGGAGTGAACTCCTAAAAGGGTTCATAGCCGATACACGGGTTGAAGCATTCTGATAAGCATGAGCTGCTAATCCTTTCACTGGGGTATATCATTCAATTTTATTCATTTGGCTTGCATTCATGATTTCAATTTCTACTGAGACTTGGAATTTCAGGAGGCACACAAATATGATCAACTGATCAATCGAAATAGGAATTTTGGTTGAGAACCGATTTAAGTGCTCTACGCATATCTCCTGTAATTCAATAATCGCTCTATCACCTGTGAAACACGCACACTCCAAAGCTTAGTAGAAATTCGAATCATGAATGAAAGCCAAATGAATGAAATTGAATAATAAACCCCAGTGAAAGAATTTGCAGCGTTTTTTCTGCACTTATAGGTAGGCATTGGCTTTACTGAATCAAGTTATTTATTTATTCATTCAATCGCGTTCGTTTCATTCAATTTAATCAGTTTCTCAACTCGGCGACTCAATTATGCTATTGTTTCGTCTTCCTTGTAGCTGTCGATTGAAAATATTATACCTGCAAAACACTATTACGCTACCTGTAATAACTGATAATGATCGCCACAATTGTTAAAATAAAGAGCACGTCAATAAGATGTTGCTGAACTATTATTTAGACAATAAAATTGAATATTACCTTACTTCCTGTAGCCACTAAAAGCAATATGAGAGTCGTGATCCCCATCTTCACAAGCGAGGACTGGAATCGAACTGAAAATCATGAAATCAAGTTTAGTTAAACCAGTTTAATTATAAATTATCATGAATAGGCACAGCCTACAGTGATGGGGCAGAGTTGCTTCATATGTAATATTTTGATATTATTCACTTTATCCTTCGCTTTTTCTTTTTAAACAAAATCACAACTTTTTTAGGGACTTTACTGTGATAATTCACTATTAAGTTTGAAACATACTTCAATATACAATTTTCACATGACATCTGAGGCAACAATCGTAATATGTAATTCAACTGCCCTAATGATCTTTCTCGATCGAAATAATCAGAAATAAGGCAATTTCCATACGAAACAACTAATAACAAAAAAACGAACAGGTGACTTTGCTATCTTCACAAGTTATTATATGAATATTCATGTGTAACTAAACTACACATATATGCTACTCAAAATAACCTCGCCATCGCCAGATCCCAGATGTTTCAGCCAGGTGAATGATGTATCATACAGGGTGGAAGCGGATATGTGACGAAAACATTTTTCTGTTAATCTGCATAAAAAATTTAGTAAAACCCCGCCAACTGCCGTTTCCTACCTCAACCCGTTCTCTATATATTTTTTAAAGGTTTTTTTTTCTCCGGAAAATCACGTTGACATAAACCCACGTTTCTCCACTTTAAAACAACTTTTTCTACTTTTGACCACATTTTCGGATTCAGCGTGAAATTTCCTTTACGACTAATGCATATTCATAATCATAAACGGACCCCTAAGGACCGCAATTGCACTTCAAACATTGAAAATTAAAAAAAATTACTAGTTTCTGAATTACTTTTATTCATAATGCACTTCCAAAAAACGTGCTGGACTTGCCAAACTTCAGGAAAACTTGAAAATTTAATCAGCTTTCTAATGGTATGGCCAACTTTGCGATTCCGCGTCGATCTCATGGAGAAATTCCAGTTTGACGGCAAAAAAACGTTAGGCACTTTTAAACAGCTATCGAGGAATCCCAGGGATAAAAGAAAAAGTTCGCGGTATGAATTGGGAAAATGATTAAATCCGCAAAATAGGTAGGTTACACAAATACAGTGATATTGCTTTTCTAGCTAAATCGAAAAACGTTTTTATTATTCAGACTAGTTAAGTTTAAATAAATCAGATTAGTAAAATTAAAAGAAGTCGCGCTCACAATGTGTTCTCAAAATTACCTCCGTTGTTTCTTATGCAGGCTCTCGTTCTTTTCCTCATGGCTTCAACAGTTATGTCGTGCATTAGACTATCTCGCAATGTTGCGGCTGCCTCTATGATCCTCGCCCTTAGAAAATGTCCGCGTATTCCTCATTTGTGATGCCTGCCATGATTTTAACGTAACTGAACACTTTCATGACGTTATGTCGACTCAACTTGCTTTCACGGTTGAACTAGTCTTAAAACCTTGGCTTGCGAATGGTAGTTTACCTACATGCTCATGAAGAGAAAACAGGAATATCCTCCTTTTGAGACCGGAAAGTGCCTAACGTTTTTTCGCCTTCAAAACAGAATTTCTCCATGAGATCGACGCAGAATCGCAAAGTTGACCATAACATTAGAAAGCTGATTAAATTTTCAAGTTTTCCTGAGGTTTGACAAGTTCCAGCACGTTTTTTGGAAGTGCAGTAAAAATAAAAGTAATTCAGAAACTAACATTTTTTTTCAATTTTCAATGTTAGGACTGCAATTGCGGCCCTTAGGGGTTCGTTTGTGATTATGAATATGCATTAGTCGTAATACAATACATTTTTGATGCACATAATAAAACACAGAATAAAATTTTTGTCACTTGTCCGCTTCCACCCTGTTTTTTGCAGACAGGGTGCGCGTGTAGGCATCGGGATTCTAAGACTTTCGGCGAGGGCGTTGTAAACTAAATGAATCAAATACTGTGGGCTTTTAGATGTGATGGCTAATTGTATTCTGAGGTTGACTACATGCTGTACAAACTGAAAACGAGTCGAAAACTAGGTAGGGTAACCAAGTGTTCGCAGGGCCTGGTGTACCCAGGGCTGATCAGAAGTTGAAGCAGAAGAAAAAATCATAACAGTCATTTATCTATCATGCTGCATAGCCTTTCCCAGCCACATGTAAAAATTCCGTATCAAGTGTGCATGATAAAAGTAATAAACCCGTGAGAGTTTTTATGAGGTGTTCTCGAACTCTGCTGTAAAAAGTGCAAGTGTTTTTGAGATGGAAGAAACAAGGCAAGTAAAAATATTCATGTTTCTATGGTACTACTCTATGTTTAACATCTCTTTAATAAATTATGAATCATTTTATAGGATTTAATCAAGAATTACAGGAGCTATGCTACTTTTTAGTTTTCGATACTTCTTTGTACCCAGGGCCCGGCCCATGGTACAATGTCTGAAACAATATTGTATAAAATAAGATTAGGAGTATGAAATTAAACCAACATAGTCAATTTTGTTATTACTATAAGTAAATCAATCATTTTCAGATGCCAAGAAGTTCTGCGTGTAAAAAAAACCACCGCCCTCTGATCAATCAACCGTAAAGTTTACTGGAAAAAAGAAAGATTTTTTTCATTTTTCTTCAACAGGAAGATTATTATCAAATAAAGAACGGCACATTTTTAAGGTTCTAGCACATCCATGTGATTTGATTTATGTTATTTCGATAGACTTTGTTGACAAATCTCAGATTCCATTAAGTTAGGTAGTATATTTGATTTTGATTTGGTTAACATAGAAGTTATGAAGCTGAATTATATTAGCTACGGTATAGTCTCTCTGGTTAACGTTACAACCGACATTTTTAGCTCTCTAAAATTTCTTTCTAGTCCTTTTCTTGTCGTTCCCAAGTCAAGTCGTGATTTTATGTGATATTGAACTATTTACGTGGAACATTAATTTCACGATTTCCCAAATAATTTCAACTTATAATGCCTTGATATGATTTAGCTTGTTCCAAGTTGTGATTAATACGATTTTGGAACATTACCTAATCAAAATCTATTCTACCTCAAGTCAGGCTGTGTTTTTAGTATGTGATTCCGATGAAGGACCAGCAAAGTGATTTTAAGGAGTATCGAATCTTGTATCAAAATCAATGTGATATTAAATATGTTATTTCAAGGCATAAATAAAGCGGCTATTCGAGTTATTGGCGTATTTTCTTCTAAAGTTAGTGATCAACTGTGGTGGACCTGGGTTCAACACCCTCTGGCCCTGAGTACAACGGAGTGTTGAACCCAGGGCCACTTTCCCATTTCTTCAAAAACATGCTGTTGTACGGAAAACAAGGACTAGATAATTAATTAAGCAAATGGGAATAGTTACTGAAGAGTTGCTAAAGAGTTAATTTAAAATTAGAACGAAATAATAGTACTTTGATACTAAAATTACGATTTGAAGAAAAAGAGGCCCTAGGTACAACAGGTTACCCTACAAGAAGTGTAAGAAGGACTTCATGTACGCGCAGTAGATACTAATGAAACTAACGAATTGGAATCGACATGAAATTTTTAGATAGTTGTTCGCCGACTATTCTGAAAATTTGAGCGAGATCGGACCGCCAGGACTCAAGAGATCGGTGGTCGGTTAACGTTAGCTCATGCGCAGACTGATGAGTTGATTTCAGAGCTAAGAAACTCATAGGGGACCATCAAAAGAATAACCTACATACTCCCTGAAGATATCATCAAAATTGGATGAAAACTGCGGGAATTCGGCTTGTTACTGTAGAATTTTCCCAACAACGTTACAACTTTAATTTTTTGAGTTTAACCCTTGATTTTGGATGCCCCATGGATAATATTTTGCCGCTTTTTTTATCTCAAAACTCAAAATTCTCATAAATTGATTCTCCTTTTATATTTTATCTCTCTACCCATCGCTTGAAGGTTCCAAAAGGAAACGCCGATGATGAACCAGACGAGTTACCTGACCCGCAACCAACGCTAATTCGTATAAACCGATTTTTCTTTTTAACCGTGTCATATCGCTGATGAAATTAATCCAACTACGACAAAATCCCCATTAGCGAACCGATTAAGATGTTATGACAGTTCAAATTACCACAATTAATTTTCGCCGAGGCATTTAATGAGTTCAGATCAAAGTAAAGAGAAATGAAGAAAGTGAGCGAGATTAGAAGGAGGAGTGGCAAAGAGAGGTAGTAATTAATATCAATTTATTTAATATTTTTCGTTTTATCTTAAATATAATCTTTGGTTTATATAAATATAAAACATAAATTTAATGGATGTTAAAATTTATCAAAACGTTAGCGCATGCGCAGAACATACCGTTGATTATATTGAGATGAAAATTCGTATGGGACCTCAAGAGGCCTTATCCGCTTAGCCCCTCAAAATATGAGCTAAATCATTCAAAATTGTGGAAGTTGAGGCTGCAACAAGGAAATGCGGACAGACAGACAAACCGACAGACACGGAACCAACTTCTGCCCCTTCAACTTGGGCACCATCGTCATGGATAGTAGAGCCATTTAGGCCCATTTATATGATGTTTTAAAGGAAGCGAACATTTCAGTTCGAGCCAAAATTGGCCAAGTACTTATAATCTACACATGATATAACTATTAATACATGTAATTAATGCCCATTGCGGCCGTATGAACCTGTTTTCAAAGCCAATAAAGAAAACGCTGCAAATTCTTTCACTGGGGTTTATTATTCAATTGGCTTGCGTTCATGATTTGAATTTCTACTAAGCTTTGGAGTGTGCGTGTTTCACAGATGATAGACGATATTTTTAGACTAATTACGATCGACTCTGAGAGGCTGCAAGTACGTGTGATACAGGGTTGTCGTACATACACGATACACCCTATATAGATAGGTAGATAGACCTAGATAGGTAGGGTGTACCGTAGCATAATATCTATATATTATATAGATATTAGCTTTCCGCACAATTTACATTATTTTAGTCAAGGTTTGGGTTAGGTTTACTTAAGTTCTTCTCTACAATATCAATGAAAAAACTCCTAGTTATTCAAAATTGCGAGTTTATTCGTTGTTACAAAACAAAAGAGTTACATATGGTGTTAAACTTAACTAAGGAGTGACTTTGGATGTTGAAGCGTGGCACTGCATGTCCTCAGCGTACTTTTCATAAGATGGTGCGTAACCAGTGAGTGCTAATTGCAAGTATGATGACATATGATCGTCAGTTAGTCGATTGATATAATCTGCACCATCTCATTTTCAACAGAACATGAGTTCATATTAAAGTGACTTGCTACTTCAATAGCTAATTCCTCAATGTTTTTACATGAATAAGGATAACTCATAAATGATGCTATATTTACCAATTTACTGCAATCATAAAAACGCATTTCGAATTGTCCCAAAATATTTTATAATTCAACTGAGGAATCCTTGCTTTCAAAGACGGAAAATGTTTCAGATCCTTTCTTTTCACTTGATCTGTCATAAGTTGCAATTTACCTTTGAATGCGTTTACTGCGCTAATCATCTCAATAATAGTTTTTCCTTTACCTTGAAGCTCCAAGTTAATGGTGTTTAAGTGCATTGTGATGTCAGTCAAAAATGCCAAATCAGTCAGCCATTTTTCGTTTTTCAACATCTCAGTGTCTAGAAAAAGCTGTTATTTCGGGCAACAATTCTTGAAACCCTTCTAGGAATTTTCCGCGACTTAACCGTCTGACGTCCGTGTGAAGAACTTGATCAGTGTGTTCAGCTGACTCCCTATGTTCCTACTGCAAGTTAAAGAGCCGCCGTTGCAAGCTACGTAATACATTTTGTATGTTATAAAGCTTATTACGTGATAAATTTTTGTAGTTTAGTTACCTATTTTTTTTTCTCGAAATCTACTCAAAAAGCACTCGCGATCGACCGTTTGAGCACCCCTGCTATAGATTATTTCTTAATAGTTCCATCGCTTTTAATTCTCATACATGACTCTGTGCATGCGCAACCGTAAAACCTCTCTCAGTTTTAATGATTTTACTCAAAGATTTTGTGTAGTTGGAGAAATACAGTTTAATCATGTCATATCAATTTCAACACGATCATTACAGCTACAGAATTAGCACAACGGACCTGCAATAAATGTCAGCTCACCTTCTGAAGGCGTTGAACGGCGGGCAAATGGCCGATCTAGGAAGACAACCTAACCGATCTTAAAAAGACGATCTAGGAAAAAACGACCTTCGTTTGTTGGCTTTTTTCAGCCTCACAATAGTGTTTACTAATAGTTGGTCTTAGTACCGTTTTTTGGTAGGGAGATTCAAACTTCTATAGACTGTAAAATACCATTCCCGGACTCGCGAGGTCTTCGATTCGCTTCATTATTTTCAATAATATTACTTTGTGTTGTATGATCACATTATGTATAAACTCCCCTCAAACTTTGTCATTTTATGTTACAAGGTGCGACGATTCGAAATCTTCAACGACCGTCCGCACAAGGAGAAAACCTCTCTTTGGATCGAAACCAACACCACACATGATTTAGTTTGTTGTGAGAGTTAGTTTTTAAAATATGGTGCGAAATGTTGAATTCTGCTGACAATGAAACAATAGAAAGTGAAATAAGGTGGGAATTAATTTAGAAAAAAACTTAAACCCTATTGAATAGTTATACTTTGAAGATCAACGAAAATCGCAAATCGAAGAGTAAACAATTTTTATAAAATTTCAGCAGAAGCAAACCATCAATCCGGACAATAATAAATTGAGCAAGTTTGATGAATCAGTTTAGAAGAAGCTCTTTCTGGTACAAATTCTAATGAATGGGAAAATGCAATGCAAACTGAATACCACACTCTTTTAAAGAAAGTTGTTTTAATTACGAAGTAGGTACAAGGGAATCGACTGATCTGGAACAACAAAATTTGTATTTAATACAATACACTGCCAAGGAGATGGCACAGCAGCTTCCTCGTTATAATTTTAGCTAAATTAAATGAAAATTGTAAAAGTGATACCTGTTTCAAGAATTTCACGTTAGCGCATGCAAAGAGCGTACCGTTGATTTTATTGAGATGAAATTCGTATGGGAACTCAAGAGACCTAATCCGCATAGTCCCTCAAAATATGAGCTAAATTCATTGAAAATTGTGGAAGTTGTGGCTGTAACAAGGAAATGCGGATAGACAGACAGACCGACAGACACGGAAGCAAATGTGTTCACTTGGCTATGAAACGTAAAATGCGAGAGAAAATTTTGAATTCGGACTACAAAAATATTTAAGCTCCCGAAAGTTAACACAAGCAATATTAGTATGGAATATTCGAACGGCGCGAAGCAAGGCTTATGGCGAAAGGATTCTTACAGCGAGCTGGCATTGATTTTCAAGAAACGTTTAACCCAGTAATAAGAAGGAGTTATATCAGAACAACCATGGCAATAAATTCGAAGAAAGGGATGGTTGCACATCAAATGGGTGTCACCATAGCATATTTGAATGGAGACATTTCAGATGCCACGCAATGGAGATCGCTGTTTTATATGAAGAAATCCTCGACAAGAATATGCGAGAAGGAACGAAAGAGTAATGAAATACAGAGAACCGCTGAACAGAGAACAAATTGAACAATTGAAAACAGGAAATGAAGTGTGTGAAATTCAAAAAGCGCCCCATGGACCACGTTAAGGTGAACCCGAGGAAGATGTGAACGGTTGTGCAGTTAACTGATGGATCGTCGATACAGTGAACCAATCAAATAAATAAAGGTGTTGTTGAATAAAACCTTAGGGCGTTCCTGCCAACGTAGAGGTTTCGCGGGTAGCAACAATATCACGAAATATGCTGCTTTGCCACTACTCAGTTAGGAAAATTAAGTCACTTTGATAACTATGATATGAAGTCAGTCAAGTTTGATATAGCGATAACTATATAGGGATCCCAGCCAATTTCAGGGAGGTCCCAGGAGAGCCAAGTTAACAAGAGTGTGAGAGCCAGCTAAAACGAAGGATAGAACTGACATCAGATTCTGTTAACCAAAAACGGGAAAATTTTGTTTGGAGGGGAAGTGAAGAAAATTTAGAATGTGGAATCACGGGGAGGAGAGAGAGGGGGTTAGTAGAAACCAACCAAGGACGGGGTTACAACTACCCCAGGAAACCCCAGGGTGCTAGATGGGAGACTACGGGGGAATGAGCGTTTCCCAGAAAGAGGGTGGCTTGGGAAAACCAACGGCGCAAAGCAGCTTGGGGATTTGGAGTCCATTAAAGGCTTTAAATATTTTCACATAGGAACGGGATTAACGGACAATGAGGTAACCAACAGTGGCGACCAGGCGATAAGCTTAACGCCACGGTACGATCCCGTTACATGTGGGCCTCGAATACGAGTTAAGGGTGGTTTTCAAGATGTAATGCCCTAAATACTGAAAAATTCTCCAAGATCTAAAACCATTTCAGATACAACTGAACAGACTACGTCAATACGTATGTGGTACATTAAATTGAACGAGACGCTGAAGGCTATTGGTTTATTGCTGCTGATGCATTTCAGCTGACCCATGCGTAAAGGTTGGACAAATCGACAAAGAATGTGTCGTAATTCGTGTGTGTCGACGATTTTATCTTAGAAACGTAGTCACCAAAAATTATGAACAAATTGAAACAAAAACTCGAGGAAAATTTTTAAATGAATGATTTGGGTGAGATTCATTACTGTCTGGGAACAGAAATATCCCATTCCCGAAGGAGGGGGAGATAGGACTCACCCAGAAGAAACAAATTAATTGAATCCTTCTACGTTTTCAGCATGGAAAATTCTAATCCTGCACGTACTTCGGCTGATGGAGACATGAAGAAACATCCCATATTAATCATGAATACTTTTGTAATCGTTAATCGTTTTGCCAATTACATTTGTAATCGCAAAAGTATTCGTTAATCGATTAACGCCCATCTCTGTTCTAAACCAACCCACAGATCACATGCTTTGATCCTATAAAATCACGTGATTTACTTTGTTGTAAAAGTTAGTTTTAGCGGTGTGTTGCTAAATATTCTGCTGTTGGAATATACAATGTTGATTTATCATATTGAGGGGTTTTAATGCTGCATTTATAAGACCTCCAAAATCCAAGTCGTTCAAATCTCGGATTTCTTGGCGTTTTCGAGCCCTGATAAGAACTACGGTGGTTTTCGTGATGCATTTTTATCTAGGATCAGGATGTTTTTCCAACTTGTTGGAATAATTATTGTTCGTTCCGATTCTTCAAACGTTCAAACCTTCGTTTTGCTTTTTTAGCGTTTTTCTTTGTATTAGGTAAATATGTTTGGTTGGCTTATTTGAATAACGGTGACACACAGTGGGCCAAAATAAGGTGAGAATATATATTTTACGACCTATTCTTATAAAGAACGTTGAACGAACTCCGAATACACCACATGGCTCTATAACTAAAAGCAGTTAAAAGCGGCTTTAAAAAAAAATTAAATTAAATTAAAAAAACCTATTCAACTCATTTTTCAATTTCACGGTCAGAATAACTCGTCAAACAATTTTTTTGTAACATAAAAATTATAAGCAATAAATTTTGTTTCCATTGGTCACCTCAAATTCCTAAATTCATCACGAATTACGAGAGCGATCGAGTTTCCAATGTCTCAAAACAATAGAGTTTCTCCTTTTATGCATTTTTTGAGAGTAAAGAGAGTTCAAAATGAAGTGGAGCAGATGAAATGAGTTGTCGATTCCACGTCGACCAAACGCCAATTTTTTTGACACTGGGAAATGAGGAAGTTACGGCGACAGTTGAAAATTTAATTTACTCTCAAAAATGAATGACAAGAGAATTCCTCTGCTTTGGGATAACGCAAATTCGATAACTCCCTCCTTTTACCATATATTTAAATTATTCTTAAATAAAAATTATTATAAATTGAAATAATAAAATGTAAAATCAAATAAAGTCGAATTTTACATCCTTCTCCACCGGGATGTAATATTATATTGGTCGGAAAGTGTATTCGGGGTGTAGGAAGTTAAACGCTGCAAATCATTACACAGAGGTTTACCTTTAGGTATAAGTTTAAAGGTATTATTTCTGAGTGAATAATTCGCTACATAATTCGCTCATCTATGCATGTTAAATGAATTAAGAGGTCCATTATCTAAACCAAGGGTCTCAAAAACTATTTGCCCCAAGGGCCGTATCATAATGTGGAGGATGTGGGGCGGGCCAAAAGGGGGGGGTCTGGGGTCCATACCCCCGGAAAATGGTGAAAATGTAGTAAATTAGTACTTAAAACAGTTTTTTAAGCACTCCCAAACGAGTTTAACAAGTTCAAAATTAGGCCTAATATAGATACAAAAATAAGTTTTTAGTGATTGTATTTTTTAAAATTCATTAATTACTTTTTCGTTGTTCAATAAAAAATATAACAATTGAATTTTCGGGAATGGAAAATTTTGAAAGTCAGACACTTGAAAACAGGGTTTTAAAGTACTCCTAGACGAATTCAACAAATTCAAAATTAGGTCAAAATATAGGAACCAAAACTAATATAGGAATATTCAATATAGGAATCAAAACTTAGTTTTCAGTGATTAAATATAGTATTTTAATTCCATGATTATTAGTTTTTCAATAAGAAATAATAACAATTTCATTTTCAGGAATATAAACACAAAGTATTTAAGAGAAATGTATTCAGTATTTATTTATTTACAATTATTACATTCAAAAAATTATTTTTGGAAAACCAATCAACCGTGAAGTGTGCAATTGTTTTTTTGTTTACAATGTCTTTCCACTTCGGATCAAAGTTTGTTGTTCCAATCATACGTACGCACATTTTTCAAGTGCTCTTCTTAAAGCATGGCTCGATATTTGGATTTGACATCTGTCGTTTTTGAAAAGGATTGTTCGCAAACATACGTTGAACTAAAATTTGTTATCATTCGTTTGGAAAAACTCTTGTTTATCCTGGAGTCATCCCGCTCTGACGGGAACCATCCTTCCGTTTTTTCCGCGGGCGGCGGGCCGGACCAAATCCTTCTGCGGGCCTTAGTTTGGAGACCCCTGATCTGAACTAAACAACTCTCGCCTCCGTACCTACCGTGTAGTTGAATTCAAGATGAGAATACTTGGGAGACCGCCAGCCACCCAGTCTAGCTCAGACCTTCCGTTGAACGGCCAATGCAGCCGGGCTCCCCTGGTCGACCTTCTACCCGATTAAAAACGACCGATTTTCATCACACGGAGATAAGGTTTTTCAAATAGATGGAAAACGGATGATCCTACAGCAACCCGAGTGGTCTCGTTCGACCCAGGGAACTAATTTCTATGTTAATCCAACAAAATAACTAACGTCTTACATCGAAAGTACCTATTTGAAATTTCGATTTACTTCATTGATTAACCCCCAAATATAATTGATCTAGGGAGCGAGATGCAATCATATCCCAGATCAATGTTAAATTTTTGAGCCAAATTTAGTAAAATTTGGTTCAGCAGTTCCGGAGAAAAACTTCGGACGGCTGGATTTTTTTCTTTTCAATTTTTGAAATCTGCGTATCTTGAAACGTAAACCGTCAACTTTTGTGGGCGGTGGGGGTGAGGGTTAATAATAATAATTAGTATTTAATGTATTTTGGAAGGGATAATCATAATTAGCATCTCTGGTGCCTGGAAGTAGAGTTTGGGCACCACAATCACCCATCCCTTCTCACTTGCTTGTTGCTTCGCCTTTTTCTCTCCAAATAAAACTATTTCCTTCACTCGCATTTGTCTTATAATCCAAAAGGTCATGGGCCCAGCACGCTTCAGAAAAATTCCGATCTCACCAAATTTGAATTTAATCGAAAATGAAACATGTGAAATAAATAAACCTTCACAGGGAGCTCGTCGGAAGTCTTATGTACATTATGTTTGGCTCTCGTCCTGATATTTCTTATTCAATCTCTCATTTTGGTAAATTTCAAAACTGTTTTTCTGCAACTCATTTCAACAACTTGAAAAATGTAGTGGGGTACTTGAAGTCAACTAGGCATTTGCGATTAACCTTCTTGAAATGTAATTCTGTTATCAATTCAGTCTAGGCTTTTGCTGATTATACATCCGATATGGAAGATAGGAACATTGTGTCCGGTTTTCTTGGAAAGTTCAACGATGAAATGATCACAAGTCGTTACACTTCCGACGTGCGAATGTGTATCTTTATCTGACTGCATGAAGGAATGCCTCTCTGTAAAAGCAATCTTTATGGAAATAGTTGCAACTTATCAATTGTAGTATATGAGGAAAATCAATCCTGCATAGATGTGGCTAATACTTGAGAAACCAAGCGCTCAAAGCACACAAATGTGCGCTACCATTTCGTTAAATACTTAATCGAACAAGGTCAATTTAAAATCGAATGTATTTCCACAGCCAAACAACCTGTTGACTTGTTCACTAAAGGTGTTGCCTCAATTAAATTTGAAAAATCCAGAAAAAAATGTTAAACCCGGATGCTATTTGATACTTACTAAATATTCTTGCTTTTACTCAAAATATGTCCAATATCTCTGTTTTATGCTTATGTTGTGAGAAGGTTGTGTTGATAAGAAAGTGGTGCAAATGTAGGGTTAAGGGGGAATATTGTATTTTGGAGGAAATAATCGTAACTAGCATCGACGATGATGCCTAGAAGTAGGAATTGGGACAACCATCTCCCAACCCTTTTAACTTACTTGTTGCCATGCCTTTTTCCCCCTCGTGTTCTCTCTATATAAAACTATTTCCTTCACGCGTATTTGTCTTATAATCCAAGATTATTCTTTTGAGGTCGCTCGCAAACGTTCATTATCGAAAATAATCCGCCAAAAAGGTAGAAAGGTGCCTACTTAGGTATTGAACACTTATGCGAAGTCGGCACTCAATCCGAAACCTCAAAATAGGAATAGTATAGGAGCATGGTACCACGGTGTAGCTCATTATGTAAAAATATTTAATTGAATGTGCATTTCTACTGCAAAAAAAAACCTCGGGTTGAGAAGTAAGCAAAATTGAACTGAGAGTAATAAAAATCCAACCATCCTGACAAAACCATCCATCTCTCCTTGTTTTAGTGCACACAAGCATGATTATATCAATAAAATAATTATAATACAATTGTTACGGAATTGAAATATTACACTAACAGACATTATTATTTTTTGTGTTACTAATGAATAATGAAAAAGAGATAACTGTGTTGGTCAGGAACCTATTAGTGGGGTTACTTGAAGATCATGGGATCATGAAACAGGCGACTCAAGTTTGGGTACGAATCACCACCCGATGAGAGAATCAACATGACAACGGGCCTCTCTCTCGCTAGGTTTTGCCCGAGGATATTTGGTGTCCTGCTAGAAGATTTGATGACCATTTGTGATATCCTGAGGTAAGCTGTCTTACGTCCAATTTTAAACGACTATTTTTGATACTTATCACTAATGTCCCACAAGTGTGAGAGTCACAGAAACAAAGTCAATCAGTGGTAGAGTATCTATGACCGAGTAGTGCTATAAGCTTGGAGTGTTGGCAACTTCTTTCGACATTATGGCAAAACTTAAAATGCCACTTACACAGTTGATTTCAATTACACAGGTCTACGAAAAAAAAGGCCCTTTTGAGGAAACTACGCATTTTCAATGTATTTTGATCCGCAGAACACGATTCCGAAGTCCGTTTGTCCTCATCAGGCTCCAATTTTTTGGTTTGTTATTCAATAATAAACCATTGTAATAGCTCTTGAAAAAAAAAATTCTAACCCTCCCTGAAAATTTCATGGTTCACGTTTCAAAATGTGTAGAATCCAAATCTGCAATGAACAATTTCTCCCAAACGGCTGAAGCAAGAAAGCTGAAATTTTCAGGGAAAATCCATGTTGGTCCGACAACGCTCCAATTCCTGAGCCAGCTCTCTCACTTATTTTAAAGTGCCCTTTAAGGGTTGTCAAAGTTTCGTAAAATCCCTAAAACCCTCAAAACAAGTCGAAGCGGCCTAAATTTGTACTCTATTTAAAGAAAATATCATGAGGAATCGAATGAGACCCTCCCCACGTCCGTAGATCAAACCATTCCCGATGTATGGCCCGATTTATGGTGCCAACATTTCCGTTTTTTGGTTTATTATTGTTTGTTTGTAAAATAGTGATATCCGGCCGATAGCGTCGAGTTGTAGTGAATGTGGACACTGGAGTGATAGCCGATGTGGATACTTGTAGTTTATAGCCGATATACGGGTTGAAGCATTCTGATGTGCTTGAAACGCTGATAATATATAGGTAAATATTATTCAATATTATTACTGGGGTTTATTATTCAATATTATTACTGGGGTAAATAAGTATTCTTTCACAGGGGTTTATTATTCAATTGGCTTGCGTTCATGATTTGAATCTCTACTAAGCTTCGGAGTCTGCGTGTTTCACAGGTGATAGAGCGATTATTGAATTTCAGGAGATATGCATAGACAACGTAAATCGGTTCTCAACCAAAACACCTATTTGGATTGACCAGTTGATGATATTTGTGTGCAAATATCGCACACTCCAAAGCTTAGTAGAAATTCAAATCATGAACACAAGCCAATTGAATAATAAACCCCAGTGAAAGAATTTGCAGCGTTTTTTGTTTTGTTTTGATCGCAGTAACCTAGTGATGTAGTGAATGTGCTGGAGTGAACTCATAAAAGGGTTTATAACGGACACACGGGTTGAAGCATTCTGATATGCACGCTCCCCGCCTTACGAAAATTAAAATTCTCATATAGAATATTTTTCCATTGTAATCGTTTTCCATTGTAAATTCAGTAATTGCTCTATCCCCTGTGAAACACGCACACTCCAAAGCTTAGTAGAAATTCAAATTATGAATCACTGCATAATAAACCCCAGTGAAAGAATTTTCAGCGTTTTCTACACAACATAGTTAATTGTTACTAGCGAGGACGCGCCTCAAGGTTCAGGAATAGTTAGGTGTGTGTGAGTTTTACAAGAAGAAAAACAACGTGATACACAGGTTGAAGCATTCTGATATGCATGCTCTGTGTTATATATACCAGGTTCTCTCTTAAAACCTTAGAATATTATATGTTATATCATTGGTAAAGTGATGCGTTGATTTACGGAGGATGAAACTGATGTTGGCCCATCTACATCCTATTCCGCAAATTCACTGAGAAATACATTAAGATCGAATGAAAACTATATGAATTAGGCGCGTTAGTAGTATCCGATGACACAAAGACAGACATGCAGATAGACACACCGACGTGCAACGAAAGTCATGCAGAATAGTATAAAACGCGAAATTCGAGTATCAATTCAGATTTTGCATAATAAAAAATGTCCATCACCCAAAAGTGAAAGTAATGTTCAGACTCGGAAGCAAAATCTGCAGTTTGACGCGAGCAGTTAATAAAGTCGTTATACAACAGTTACAGGGCTGTTCACAATTACGTTTACAGTATTTTATAACATTTGTTACACAACATTATTACCTATGAGTTACTAGTGTGGACGCTAGTGTGGATTCAACAAGAATATTTAGGTATATGTGATATGAAACCCCTATATGTATATACGGCCAATAAAATCTAAGAAAATGATACGTTGGAGCTCACGTTTTCGCATTGGCAAAATGATGTATGGATTTGTGGAGGATGGAGCTCATAGGGGATTATCGACATTCTAACCCGTACATGCAGTGAACATTTCATCAAGGTTGTGAGGTGATGGAATGGTATAGTTGCCCCTTCCATTGAGGTGGATGCGGTAATAATGGTCCGCCACGCTCAGAGGATAACTCAGACGCTTGAAAACGTCTGATTCATCTCCCAAGGCGTTGGATTCTAAAATCGGGAAGGTCCAACCAACCATATCCATCACAAGATCGAATGAAGACTGTTACAGTTAAGTGGGTACGCGGATAGACAAGCAGACAGACACATATTGAGAAACAAAATTCGCTCACAGCGGTATAAAATGCAGAATTTATCTGCTGTTTGTACGTGACAAGTTGTATAACGTCAACAACAACAAAGTTTTATAGAATTTGTTTCACAACATTGCTATTATTTACTAGTGTGGACGTGCCTTAAGATTCAGCAAAAGGTAGGTGTGTGTGAGGTTTGCAAGAAGACGAACAACGTGATATGCAACCGCAGTCAGTGCCAAAAGCTGCGACTCTCTGCTATCTTTACCTTCTGCGGCGACTCCTTTTCGTGAACGAAACGTGACTGACCCCGAACCTCATCAACTGAAACCTTCTCCGGTCGAAATTTAAACAAAATGAAAAATAACGAATACTTATTCCTCTGGTGCTCTTTCGTTTCGTTTTTGTTGAAGGGGGGCCGAGTGAAAGACGAGCGGTACTTGCTATTAAACTCGCTGTAACGACGGTTAACAGTCAATCTAGAGGATCCCGTCTCGAAATAATCCTCCAATAAAAACGCGAATGTCGGATTTATTGGGTGATTTCGTTCGGAAGTAGTTAACCAGGCCGAAAAAGAGAGAATTGAAAAACCGGAGATTCTCTGTTTGTCCACCTACTACCTTAAATACCTAATTCACAACCATTCGTGCACTCAGAACTACATTATCACCATCTAACTTACAAGAAGCATTCTTACTGGGCTCATTGGTATGTTGACGAGGTCATTACCTATACCAGGGGTCTCCAAACTATTGGCCAGATGGGCCGTATCGTAATGTTGAGATACGGAAAATTTTGAAAATTAGACAATTGAAAACAGTGTTTTTAAGCACTCCTAGTCGAGTTTGACAAATTCAAAATTACGCCTCTTATAGGTACAAAACATTAGTTTTTGGTGAAAGTATTTTTAAAAATTCCATAATTACTTTTTCGTTGTCCAATAAAAAATATTAACAATTGAATTTTCAGGAATGGAAAGTCAGACACTTGAAAACAAGGTTTTTAAACACTCCTAGACGAATTTGACAAATTCAAAATCAATATAGGAACCAAAACTTGGTTTTTAGTGATTGAATAAATGTTTTAAATAAGAAATAATTTTCTGGAATATAAAAACAAAAGTTTATTACTGGTTTTGTATTGATTGCAGTAACCTAGTGATGTAGTGAACGTGGATGCTGGAGTGAACTCCTAAAAGGGTTTATAGCCGACACACGGGTTGAAGCTATTCTGATAACCATTAAAAAAACGCTGCAAATTCTTTCACTGTGGTTTATTATTCAATTGACTTGCGTTAATGATTTGAATTCCTACTAAGCTTTGGAGTGTGCGTGTTTCACAGGTGATAGAGTGATTATTGAATTTCAGGAGGCACACAAATATGATCAACTGATCAATCCAAATAGGTATTTTGGTTGAGAACCGATTTACGTGCTCTATGCAAATCTCCTGAAATTCAATAATCGCTCTATCACCTGTGAAACATGGAATGGTGAAAACATTCCAAAGCTTAGTAGAAATTCAAATCACGAATGCAAGCCAATTGAATAATAAACCCCAGTGAAAGAATTTGCAGCATTTTTTGACTTTGCGTATTGTTTTTATACTCCCTCATTGTATTATTCACCTATTTCTTTTTAACCTGCGTAGCAGGGCCTTTAAACTAGTATAAAATATTTTTTTTTTTAAATTTAGATTTAGCAGCGTTTTGGATATTTATTAGTATAGTTCGTGAAAAACAATGTTGATTCAACATTGTTGAATGTAACTTTTCCAAAAATTTGTGGATAGACGAGAATAGTCGTTGAAAATTTCACAGAATCGAACAAGGTGAAGTGGTTCACCACTCAGATTTAATTTCAGCGATTTGCCAAATCTCAAATCTCAAAGTAATTGCGTTTTTCGAAATGGGAAATGAAGCAGAATTGAATTCGGTTTGAAAGAAAAAATCTCAATACAATCAACACCTGATCTCTCAAAAATCAGGAAAACACTTTGAATATTGATTACTCGAAACTAGGAATGTGAGGTTCGTTGATTTATGGTTAATTCGGTCCAATTAATAGAACAGGTTAGTTAATATAAATTAATAGATAATCCGAATAATATTAATAGATACAAACGTCTGAGGTCCGTTTTGCAACTAATTTGTAGCAACTTTTGTCTGATGGCAGTTTTTTCAAAACCCCCCTTAAAATCTGACTTTTTCAGTTCTAAGATCATTCTTTTCTTATCGACCTTACCTCATTAAAATGGCCATAACTCGATTAATTTACTACATAAATTCAAATCTGAGGATACCGTTGGAAATAGCGTTAAATTTATTTTCTTATCGAAATGTAATTAAAATTTTATGAACGAGCTGAGCAAGTGAAAAATTGTGCAAAAATGTGGGAATGTGGTCAGTTACCACTTTTTAGGTGAACCTTATGGTATTTTCAATTTTACTATACCCCTGATCGTTCTTCTTTTCGGGAAAAAGCACCTGTGACTCGAAGGCTTTCCAACGGTCCAATAAAAGTATTTTACGCTGGGAGTTATGGGAGATATTGATATTTGAATTTTGAAAACCTTGGATTAAACGTTTCCATACAAAACCGACTTGGCACAAAAAAAAAAGTGTTTGGGCATCAGATTATTTGCATTTTTCGCTTAATTGAATGGTGTTAATTTCGGATCATTTCTCTCTAATAGGAAAGGCTGAATCAACAGTTGAAAACAACATAAAACATGTAGGACAATTTCAATATCGGAAAATCTCTCGTTTCATATAAGTTCCGATAAGGTAGATACCGAAGGTAGGGGTGAATCAAGGCTACTGAAGCCACCAGTTTGCAGAAAAAGTTCAGTTATCCGTTAGTACATTCAAAGATCTTAAACAGGAGCAACCCAGAGAGCGGATGTTTAAAATCAGTGGATACCCCTTAGGTTAGTAAAACGAACTTTCATAGCGACTTTTTGTCGTCTCAACTGTTAAAATGGCTGATAACAATCGAGACAATTGAAATCGCTCTAATTTTTTTCCCCTACGCCGCGGTCGGATGTGCTTCAGCCAATAGACATCTGGCAGCCCTATATAATTTTCCTATTTTTGACCATTTGGTCTCGTCTTGATTAAAGTTTTGTCTAATGCCCTCGAGTCGAGGGCAGTAAAAAAGACGGTCACCTGTCATGTTTGTTGTTGAGTGGCCCAGGGAACAGGACGGGTCATCCCTCAGCCGAACTTCGCTGGAGGTGGGCGTTTAGATAATCGTGGCCAGTAATGAATCTGAACGCGGCGACTGACTGATGACGGGGCAGGTAGGGAGGCACACGATCAGCTGCAATCAGTAGAGGGGACCAACATTTGCATTCGGCCCTACGCTCGTGGTCCTGGCGTACCTTACTGCTAACGGCCTCTTTTATTAGCGTTCTGGCCGCAGCAAAACTGATGGTTTCGTCGGGCATGGGCATTCTTGAGCTCTCCCTGGCTAAGGCGTCAGCTCTCTCATTCCTCCAAATACCCACGTGTGAGGGAATCCACTGCAGAGCCACAATAGCTCCGCCACCAAGCAGCGTCTCAAGGAGCCTCCTTCCATTCAGGGCATCATGGGAGTTTGTGTCGGCGTTGGTGCATCATGTAATGATTGCAGCCTGCGAGTGACATAAGATGATGGACCACTACATTTGTAGTATATTCTACAAATAATGGTTAGGAAAAGTAAACGAATCGCCTATACGGATATCCCTTTTTTCAGCATCAATGTTGCTGCCCAAAAATTATTGACACCACCGACTGAGTCCGAACTCGTGTCTTTACTGCTGTATATATGTCCTACCTATATATGAACCCCCCTTGAGTAATAATTAACTAACACTTGCATACATCGTGGCGATCTTTTGCACTACTATTTGAAGTTTACGTTCAAAGATTCATGGATATATTGATAGATCGTTTATTTTACGCCATTTCCTTTACCTTCTTCAATTGAATTATGACTTATGACCGAGCAGGATGGTATAACACTATGGCCAACCCCGGAGTTGGTTCTTACTTCCAATTTTTATTATGTACTGATAACACTATATTTACACCACATTAATTATAAAAATTTAGATTCCACTCCCATGGAATGATGCACTTAGTAGATACGTCATTTATACTGCTGTTAATGTTATAAAATCATCAATTTTCGTTTATTAAGTACTCATACGGGTTATCTCTTATTAGTATACAAGTTTCTTCTTTTGGATAGCTGTTAACTATTTATCTTCATTAGATTTCTAACTTTTTCTAAATTTGTATTTCCTATTCGCATGCCTCTGTATTTTGCCGTCATTTGAGCAAATGTATTTTTTACTCATTGGCAACTTTAGCCTGTGTGATTTTGATTGCTCACATCAGCGACGTACAAACTTTTGTGTTCACGAATTCTTTTTAGCACATTCAATGTGTGCAATTGATGGACAGTTAACAAATTGAAATCATGAAATAATGTATCGGTGTTATGGCGCCTGGGCTAATTGAACCCCTCCTGAAAGTAATTTTTTGAATCTTAAAAATGTCATTAATTAGGCACTTGGACGTGCTTCCCCATTTCACAATGGCATATTGTAAAATTGGCTCAAAATGCTCCTGATAAATATTGGTCTTTAGTCCTTCTCATAGAAATTTGATTCTATACAAGGTTAGGGCACATTATCTTAGCTTTTGACTCTAACTTTGAATATGGTGGGTTCATTTCATTTGAGAATCAAACTTTACACCTAAATAAACTAAACCATCCACTTTTTTAATTTCCGAACAATCATACGGTAAGCCATTGCAGCTGTTTATTGTCATGCGTTGATTATTCTCAAAATCCCTTCCGTTTTCTGGAAAAGATTAAAACTCGTTTAAACTCGTATTTCATGTTTCTTAAGGAGATTGAAGTAGTGTAACGGAATGACATTTCAAGATCACTTAGAATGTTTTGTGATATATATTTTTTGGTTCAACTTGTTGTTTATCACAACATAACGCAAGGTAATCGAGTGAAAAGAATCCCATACAACATTTGTTGATTAAAAACATCATCGGTTGAAGAACGATTAATGTTTATCAAGTGAATCAACTCCCCAACTGGAGATCGGTTGCTTGATCTTTATCTAGTCCTAGTTGACATCGAAAATCGAATAGCTCGCAAGCTACCATTTCCTTGGTGAGAATATCTACAGGCATTTGTTCCGTTGGACAGTACTGGAACCTGACGTCTTCATTCTTGAATGTTTCGTATATGAAGCGTCCCTTCATTGATTTATCCTTCGACTTTGCGTTGATTATCGGGTTTGCTGTCCAGCTTTTTGTGGCCTGATCATAAATTAGAAGGTCAATTATTTCGTGGATAATCCCAGTTTTAAATGAATAGCTTTTTTTGCAGCTTCTGCGAGGGACACTTAATCGCTTTCCTCTGTCGATTGAACAAATTGTACCTGCCCCGTAGATTCCCAGCTTAGTACGCGTCAATTCGTATTTGTATATCCCCTGCCAGATTGTACAGTTTTTCGGAACACAAAATCAAGTCTTTGGTCCATTTCAGGTGTCTCAGGAGGTTTTATCAACCGATCGACCCTGTTTTCCATGACATGAGTTGAATTACGACAAAAATCGAGCTGCGTACGTAACGTCTGGTTTGATCGCTGTGACGAAATCCATTAGTGACCCAAGCCGATTTTGACGCGCCCATTTTTCTTGTCGTTTTCCTTTTTTCAAGTTTTTTCAAACTTCAACCCGGGTCCCATGGGCGTTGATGAAGGTTTACATTCCTCCATTGGTTTATTATTCAATAATAAACCATCGTAATCGATCTTGAAAAAAAAAAAAAAAAAAAATCTAACCCCCCCTGGAAATTGTATGGTTTACGTTTCAAAGGGTGTAGAATCCAAATCTGCAATACAAATTTTTCCGTCCGTCCGCCGTACGCAGGATTTCTCCCAAACGGCTGAAACAAAAAATCTGAAATTTTTAGGAAAAATCCATGTTGGTCCGACGACGCCCCAATTCTTTAGCCAGCTCTCTCATTTAATTTAAAGTGCTCTTTAAGGGTTGTCAACGTTTTGTAAAATCCCTAAAAACCTCAAAAAAAGTCGAGGCGGCCTAAATTTGGACTTTTTTTTAAGAACTTTCCATGAGGAACCGAATGAGCCCCTCTCCAAGTCTGTAGCTCAAACCATTCCCGATGTATGGGATGATCTTATGCTGCCAACATTGCATCCACATTTACTACATCACTAGGTTACTGCGATCAAAACAAAACAGCGTTTTTTCTTATCGCAGTAACCTAGTGATGTAGTGAATGTGGATACTCTAGTGAAGTCCTAAAAGGGTTTATAGCTGATACACGGGTTGAAGCATTATGATATGCATGAAACGCTGCAAATTCTTTCACTGGGGCTTATTATTAAATATCATTCATTTGGCTTGCATTCATAATTTGAATTTCTACTAAGCTTTGGAGTGTGTTTGTTTCACAGGTGATAGAGCGATTATTGAATTTCAGGAGATAAATATGCATAGAGCACGTAAATCGGTTCTCAACTAAAATACCTATTTGGATTGATCATATTTGTGTGCCTCCTGAAATTCAATAATCGCTCTATCACTTGTGAAACACGCACACTCCAAAGCTTAATAGAAATTCAAATTATGAATGCAAGCCAAATGACTGAAATTGAATAATAAACCCCAGTGGAAGAATTTGCAGCGTTTTTTGAATTTGTTCACTATTTCTTTGATCTTTGTATGTATGTTGTGTCATTTAAATTGAGTTTTGAGTTTTCTTGAACTCTACACCGATACAATAATTTATATTTCCAAGATCGCCCGTAACAGTTCATTAATTTTTTTTTAATTTCGTCCAATTTGGATTTTTGGTTACATGAAGCTAAAATCACATCATCTGCATATATTCCCAGTTTTTATGAACCTTCCTCGAATATGTATAGACGTTGTCTATTAGGGTCTCTGAATGATGCTTCTCACTGATTTTAGTTGGGAATCAAGTCTAACATGACTTTGGTTTTAGTTAATATTTCTTCATTTTCACTTAGCTCATTAGGATTCCTTGCAGATATTTTCCCAAATTTTCCATATAAATGTCTGCATCTTCATTCGGGTAAGTAATTATGACATCGAGTTTACGTATTTCTAGGTTCTTCTCAGTTGCTTTTCCCATTAGAAATCTTATTGTTTTGAGTTTAACGACTGGTGAATAAGTTTTGTAATATAATTAATTCATTCGATGAACGTTAATCGTTTGTTCGACACCCGTTTTATAATCAACAGGTATTATATGGGATCCTTTTCACTTTATTGTTTCGTGTTGTGTTGCGCTGTGATAATAAAAAAATTGTACATTAAAATGTATTTCAAGTAATATTCAAAAGAGTCTTGAGGTGTCATTCGGTTGTATTACATCAGAGATTCCACTGAAAAAATGTGAATTTCTACTACAATTCTGCTGGGTGTCTCAGTCGGTTGCAACTAATTTGCAAGAAAAAGTGCCTCCGAAAGATTTCTTTAGAAGCTTCGATTCCAATTTTCTTTCTTCTCAATGAAAAATATATTTTGTCCATATCCGATCGTTTGCATCTTTGGAAACAATTTCTGTAATTCAAGAGCTTTACAACGGTATAATCAACAAATATTTTACGATGGAAGTTACCGGAGAAATAATCGTTCGAACGCGGAAAACATGGGTTTTTACGGTGAATCCACAATTTGGTTTTTCAGCTTCACTTCGTCAGAATGACCAAAACTCCTTTAATTTACCGCATAAATTCAAATCTGAGGAACCGACTGATGGAAAAAGCGATAAATTTCCTTTCTTCCTACGCAGTACCAGAAATTCGTAAACGAGCCGAATAAGTGACTAAGTGAAAATTTTGTTTAGGTACAACTTTTTGACCGTTTTTCAGCCTAATGTTTTAGCTGTTATAAATAGCGCTATTGTACGGTAGTCAGCAATGAAAAACTAGCCTAAAGTCTCAGGTTTCCGAAGTTATAATCGATTTTGATTTTCCTTTATTAATTATGGAAGAAAACAACGTTTGAATTTCAAGAAATAGGGATTTTTTGTTGGAAATTTGTTGGGTGCACCATCACTTTTATAATCATTATCTCCCGTCAAATACGAGCCCAGGCCGAAAATTAGTAGTAACTTCCGCAAATGGAAATGCGGTTAGACTTGGAAAATTTAGTTCATTCTAAATAAGGTACTCTACCTCCTGTATACACGGGACTTATCCCAACATCAAGGCACAACTGTTGCCACCTTTGCAGATGATACGGCTATCCTCTCTGTTGGAGATGATATAGAAGCTGCAACACGCAAAATACAGACGTCTACTACTGAGGTTTGTAAATGGACCAAGATGTAGAGAATGAAGCTGAACGAATCAAAATCAGCCCACATCAACTTCACTAACCGGAAAATCCCAATCTTGGATGTTGAGATCAATTCGAATAAAATACCGCATACTGAAGCAGTTAAATACTTGGGTTTGACACTTGACTCCAAATTAAACTGGAATAAACACATAGAAAAGAACAAGGAAGAACTTGAAATCAAATACAGAAGGATGTATTGGCTAATGGGAAGGAATTCTCATCTCTCTCTTCACAACAAACTGCTTATATATTAGCAGATCCTTCGCCCTATTTGGCGATACAGATCTGGGGCTGTGCCAAGAAATCAAATATTAAGAAAATCCAAACCTCTCAGAATAAAATACTGAGAAGTATAGTTGGAGCCCCTTGGTACATGCGAAACGACGATATTCATCGAGATTTGAGGATGGAGACAGCCTATGAAATTATTGCAAAATACGCAAGGAAGAATGAACATCGCCTCCACAAACATGAGAACCCGGAGATGCTCTACGTTTTGGACAACGAAGGTGAAACCCGACGTCTCAAGCCACTGGATTTAGTTGTGCTGTGTGAATAGAAGTGCAATCGAACTCAGAGCTATTTAATCGAGCTATATAATGAAGGGCTAGGTTTTGCTGTAAACGTACCCTCCTAGAGTGTACCTATATTGATATGTAAAATTGCTAGATGAAATGTATGTGATTTTTCAGTTGCAATTAATGAATTACGAGAAAAAAAAATCTAAAAAAGACAATTTTTGTCTGCCATCACGAAATTGGTGAACTACAAGATAGCACAGATGGCTGAAATGGAACATTACAAAGTGTTTTGCAGATAATTATCAAACAGTGCAAGTTGCGGGGATCGTCACCGTATTATGCAAATACCTCTGAGGTGACAAAATTTCCAAAATCCAATTTTTGGTATTGTTGGATTCATCTTGCGGAGTTGTGATGGATATGGTTAGTTCCCTTCCCGATTTTAGAATCCGTCACCTTGGGAGATGAATCAGACGTTTTTAAGCGTCTGGGTCATCTTCTGAGCGTGGCGGAGCATCATTACCGCATCCAGCTCAATGGAAGGGGCAACTATACCATTCCATCACCTCACAAAATGCAAAACAAACGACACTTGAATTGGTGGTTAGCCTGGATTTACGTATCTATTTCCCTGGAACAGCTGCGAGTTTCAGGTTCCACTGTTTCTTAATAGGTTTCTTAATAGTCCGATAAAATCTCGCTTCTATCAGTGTTTTCCTGTTTTTTGTTGCCAATTTCTTTGATTAGTATGATAATGAGGGGTAAGAAGATGCTTGATCTCTTCAAGGAGACTCCATCACATTTAGCTGCAGGCTGCTCGTTCGTCAATGCCCGTAATGTACGAATTCGATTTCCAGAGAAGCTATAGAGGACGATATAGATGGATTCAAAGGACTCGACGGTGGGTCCGAAATTGCCAAATGAGGATTGGCACTCGATTCGGGTGTAACACGGAGGTCAGTGTTTTGTTTAGTTTGGACGTCTTGATACTACGCTTAAATGTCAAAAATAAGGAGGAACAAATATAATAAATAAATAGTTTCAGTAACATACACATCAGTAGTACAAATAGATCGAAACCAGTGATTAAACTATCGCGGTGAAACACTAGTGGCCTCTATGTTAACATCTAAAACGTCGCGGCCTCCGTTAAATACCCAATGCAAAATGGAAATTGAGCTATTGCGCTTGCGATTATTGTGTGTACCCACCGTCGAGTATTCAAAGGGCAGCGAGATTTTGAAATAGAAGAAGAGTAAGCAGAAGAAGAACAGTGAAATGTTTATTACTAATAGCATTTGCCAACATTCATAGCCGGATAAATTTGATACCCAAACAGTAATAATATTTTCCAGTGTTCATATTTTATCACCAAAAATGTTTATATTACAATAAATTATTTATTTGTCCAAAATGGGAAACATATCGTCGCAGTTATTCCAACACAACCTAACTCATTTTTTTGCCAAAGTGGGGTGAAGTACCCACCCATTTCATTTTTCCATGCCCGAACGAATGATCGCCTTGGCCAGTTGATCAGTGGACTAGGAATATGAGAAAACCACTTTGAACCAACAGCGCCTTACCAAATCTGATTCATAACACAGCCTAATTCAACTCGTGTTGTGTGAGCGATCGTCCTCTTTCTGCTCCTGTATTTTCAAGTTATGATCAGAATAGCAGAGCACTTTTCCTTGGAATTGTATTTTTTTACCAGTATCTTATAGATATGTGTCACGTTTGAAAGAAATTTTGTTTTCAAAGAAAGTTTAATTATGTCCAGAAATGTACATTTTTATTTGTATTTCCAGAGCTCTAGGTGTAATTCTTGCAATATCTAATTGAAAATGAGTTTTCGAGACAAAGATTTGATATTAAAATATAGTTTTTACTGCAAAAACGAGTTCTCTGACATAGCCTTCCTCATAATTTGGCTCCGTAACACCACTTTATTCAGTATTCCAACATAGCCTATTCCACAAGTTGGACCAGTAATACAGCCTAATTCAGTTAATTGTGATTAAGTTAAAATACACCGTATCCTCGTGCAGAATGTGAAATAAATCAGTTTTTTGAGCCTCCTCAAAAATTGCCAAAACTGCGTTAGGAGGTGTTAGAATAACTGCGACGATATGACATTTTCAAGTGTTTATATTTTTCACTATTTATTATCTAATAATACGTTGATAAAGAACTACTAGAGCTGAATATTCCATACCCATTGTGTGGCTATTCAAAACAGTAGGTTCTTAGATGAAATGTATAGGGAAAGCATTGTTTTTTAAGCTGGCGCTTAATAATGAATTATTGTCTTAATTGTTGCTTTTGGTTTATTATTCAAAAATAAACCATTGTAATCACTCTTTAAAAAAATGTCTAACCCCCCCTGAAAATTTCATGCTTTACGTTTCAAAGGGTAAAAAATTTTTCGGTCCGTCCGCCGTACTGCTACATGTCCACAAAATCTCGGAATTGACAGAACCTCAAGTTCATCCCATCGAAGTCTTACAAACGATCAAGAGATAAGGCAGCAAAGACTTGTTTATGAATCTTTGGATCGCCTTGAGAGTATTGTTAACCACGCCAGCTTCAGTCGCCAGTACGGAGCGAAGCTTTAGCAAGATACACCTTATAAAAACGTATTTATGGTCTACGATGTGACAGGAAAGACTACATTCACTACCCATCTTATCCATTTTGAAACAAACTGGCGTGAAAAATAGATTTTAAGGATGTGCTCAAAAAATGCTCATGCAAAAGCCAGGCGAATGCCGTTCAGTGTTTAGTGCCTCTGTTTATTTCCTTACAACTTTAACATTCGTAGGTACATATGTATATTATCTAGGTTTGGATATTTTCAACAGTACTGTACGTGGATTGTGAATAAATGTTAAAAACAAATACGTTAGTTGTTATTGGGTGATTCCGGATTCCTATATTCCTGTAAACACCTGCCACTCGCATTGTGTATGGTTTTCAGTGTAAGTTGTGGTGTGGACGCCGAAAGGGGGGGCTCATGACAGAATCTCGCCCCGGGCACCGCCACACCACGCGACGGCCCTGCCTGTACATTACCTCAGATGTAACTAGTTGATATATTAACAAATAAACGCTCTATTAAAAAAAATTGTCTTGGTTTTCATTTTTTGTTGAATATAGATAATCAATAATCACGTGAACCAATATCAATAATAAGTGAACCAGAATCAATAAAAGGTGTTCAACGCATGTTCACTTCCTATGGATTAAGGCACACATTGGTATACCTGGCAATGAAATTGCGGACTCAGTCGCTAAACGGGCTGCTGAAAAAACCAGTTCGAATGTTCATAATAAAAGGTTTTTCTGTCGTTTATGGAGTTTTCTCAACCTTTTCGAATGTCAAGCGGATTCTCCGAACGTTCTTCTGGAAGGATCTGCAGTTCTGATCATTCTGCGGATGCGCCTGTGGTTGGAATATTGTTTCAAATCAAATTGCATCCCAAAGGTGAGATATCAAATGGAATTTCCATGAAAATCGAGAAAAAAAATAATTCAGGAGTTATCCATTCCTAGTAACGTCATAGGATCCTGGGTCATTCCCCATTGAACCATATTGACGAGTGCAAATCGGTTCTTTGACACACTAACTGGGTTTCTGTATGCAGGATACTTCCATCTGCCTGATTCGAAGGATTCGGAACTGAGGAAGGAACGAAAAAGGTTGAAAATAATGAACCAAGAGCGGATTTAAAGGTCCGTTAGATTGAGCTGGTATTTCCAAAGGTGACGGACTGGTGGAGGCAAGGTCACGCGACCTTTACTCCGCCGAACTCAATACGACAGAGAGCGAGGCCGAATAACCTTTCATTACCTTATTATAACCCTCATTGAGGTAACACTTTGATTTCCAACCAATAAGCTGACGTCCTTGTAACATCCGGGTTTTTTATATTTTTTTTATCAGTAGGTGGGTAGAGGCCACCCCCCCCGCGATTACCATAATTCAGTCTCCTACTGAAAATTTGGGTCTTTATTGAGAATAATAGAACAAATATCATTTGTTGTCGACCATGAAAAAAAAAACCTTCAAATTATTACACAGAGGTTTATTATTTCTGGGTTAGATACCCAGCTCTTCTACGTAAATCACTTATCTGAACTTCTAACCGTCAGTGTCTTAAAAATCTGCTCCCCTTATCTCTCACTAGTGCTCAAGCGCAAGTACCTAAGAATTGATTCGAAATTTTGAAAATCGGCCCGATTCCCTTCATTTTGAAGGACATTTTTGACAGTTCCAACAACAACAATGGAAAAGAGGCAAGAAGTGAAAATACAGACATTACTTTTGTCTGCCATGACTGCGGTCAAGACTTTGAAATTTGAAGGAGACCCTGTCCATCATCCATGGTGGGTCAAAAAAATGTGAAAGATGTTGTTGCTTCCGAGTCTGCGAAGCAGCGGAAGCCTTGTGTTCACATTTTTGTTATCCGAATTCAAAATTTCCTCTCACATTTTGCGTTTCACAGCCTATTGAACAAATTCGGTTCCGTGTAGGTCTGTCTGTCTGTACGCCTTTCCTTGTTACAGCCATAACTTCCACAATTTTCAATGAATTTAGCTCATATTTTGAGGGGCTATGCGGATAAGGTCTCTTGAGGTCCCATGGAAATTTCATCTCAGTATAATCAGCGATACTCTCTGAGCATGCGCTAACGTGAAATTCTTGAAATAGGTATAACTTTCACAATTTTGATTCAATTTAGCTCATATAATAAAGGATGTAACGAGGAAGTTGCTGTGCCATCTCCTTGGCAGTGTATTTTTTACTCGTATTTCTCAAACCAGCACTTTATCAATTCCGAGGTACCGCACCACATTGGCGCAAAACTTCTATATTTATCAATCGTAATAAATTGCGCAATCTTCTTCAATTCTGTTATCAGTCATAGCGATTTCTGCAGGCGGGACTGACTCTTCCCCTACCGCGGCCAGTATCCCGCGTTGGGGAATTATTTTCCACCGTATGCCAGGGTTAAGTCTAGGTAACCCAACAAACAAAAAAATCAGATTAAAAAAAAAATGCTTTTTATTAAAGTAGAATTGTCAATGAATATTTTAAAACCACCCCCATGTCTGTACGACGATTACTCTGGTCAATATAAATTTATGAAGCTGTATCCATCTAGTATCCGCCAGGATCGTAGGTTTTGTTGTTATGGTTTTGATAACCTTCCTCTATTCTTCTTCTTTTTCTTTGAATCGGTAGATAATATGGAGGAAGGTAAACACTATTTCCTTAACTACAAATTTATTTAAAAACCAAAACGACTACACCGTTGGAAAGCTGACATTTCGGCGCACGTTTTACCAGGCCTGCGTCCAGCATTGATGGGGTTTGCTAGGCGAGATGAAAAACGGGCGATTTCAAGACTTTGACAAAACTGCCATTTCGCGCGGAAATCGCACATCTTCAATGCAATTAAAAAAATGTTTTCTGATATGAAAAAGACAGAAAATTTAACGCTCTTCCTAACGGTGTCGTCGAATTTATTTCCAAAATTGAGGGAGTTAGGACAGTTTTAATGACATGAGATCGAAAACACGAAAAAAATCTTAAATCGATATTCCATCAAGATGGGGCACCACCTGGTCTCTTCAGGTACGCGAGTTCTTAAATGACATCGAAGTTCTGCGTAAGATTTGGTTCTTTACCCATGGCCTCCTCGTTCCCCTGATTTGACGCCCTTGCGATTTCTTCTTATGGGAGATACATAAAAGGCACTGTTTTTGTACCTCCTCTAGCCAAGAATTTGGTTGACCACAAAGCCCGTACAGTAGTCGCAGTGGATAGTGTGACCCCCGACATGTTATCAAGAGTGTGGGATGAACTGAGTAATCGTGTCGATGTGATTACTGCTTCAAATGGTGGTCATATCAAACTATGAATACAAAAAAAAAAAAAAAAACTGTGAAACTTGACTTTTCATTTAAAGTTTTTTTTTTTTTTCCAAGTTTAATACTTCCTTGAATAAAGAATTTTAAAGTTCCAATATTCTTTTAAGATATTTGTGATAAGAGACATATTTCGAAAGTCTAACGTTTTACCAGTCCATATTTTGAACTGAAACAGGTTGATGCAAAACCCTTGGTTCATTATTCAATAATAAACCATTGTAATCGCTCTTGAAAAAAAATTCTAACCCCCCTGAAAATTTCATGATTTACGTTTCAAAGGGTGTAGAATCCAAATCTGCAATACAAATTTTTCCGTCCGTCCGCCGTACGCACGTTTTCTCCCAAACGGATGGAGCAAAAAATCTGAAATTTTCAGGAAAAATCCATATTGGTCCGACAACGCCCCAATTCTTCAGCCAGCTCTCTCACTTAATTTAAAGTGCCACTTTACGGTTGTCAAAGTTTTTTAAAATCCCTACAAATCTCAAAAAATATCAAGGCGGCCTAAATTTGGACTTTTTTTTAAAGAACTTTCCGTGAGGAATCGAATGAGCCCCTCCCCAGGTGTGTAGCTCAAACCATTCCCGATGTATGGCATGATCTTATGCTGCCAACATCCGTTGCATTGCTAATTAAACAAATTAGAAGGTCATTCGATGTGGGACCCGTAGCGCAGGGGTTTCGTGCGGGACTCACAACCCCAGGTCCTCGGTTTCGTTCCCCGCGTTTGGCAAGAACATTTTTCCCCCATAGAAACGCTGCCAACGCTTTCACTGGGGTTTACTATTCATTTGGCTTGCATTCATGTTTGAATTTCTACGAAGCTTTGGAGTGTGCGTGTTTCACAGGTGATAGAGCGATTAATGAATTTCATGAGATATGCATTGAGCACGTAAATCGATTCTCAACCAGAATACGTATTTGGATTGATCAGTTGATCATATTTGTGTGCCTCCTGAAATTCAATAATCGCTCTATCACCTGTGAAACACGCACAATCCAAAGCTTAGTAGAAATTCAAATCATGAATGCAAGCCAAATGAATGAAATTGAATAATAAACACCAGTGAAAGAATTTGCTGCGTTTTTTTCAAGTACGTAGCTCGACGCCTTGAGCGTCTGAAAGTACATCAGCATGTAGGAAGTGAATATGTTAATATTGTATTGCGTTCGAGACACACGTGACACAATTATGCATCTTGCACATGCTAAACATAATATTTTGTAGTGATTTGAGTCTGATTTATATCGTTAATAAGCTTCCTAGGTGGATTAAAAGTTTAAAATAATATTGGCCAAACAAGTGACGTACCAGGCAGCGTGATCCAGGCCGATTCGCGCCGAAATCAAGCGCAAAGGAGGCCAAAAGTAAATGATGAGAATACCTATCGACTTTGGTATCTGCCACCACCGCGAACTTATTCTCAAAAAGGAATAATAAAGTCGTAACGATGAGCAGCCGAAAGGGACCAAAGAAGATGGTCAACAAATTAACGACAAGAAATGTGAGCATCACGTTTACATCCGTAAAACAACATAAAAGAGACGAAGAAATTAGATGAAACAATAGAAGCAAGTTGGTTTTAGATGATTGTTAATTACCAATTTCTCGATTGCATTTTGGAATCGTCAGGGCTATGAAAACGTTTTTGTTGACAGTGATAACAGTTTTTATTGAATGAAAACACTGCCGTCATTCTTTGAGGGAAAACTGTTCGAAAAAGCTGCTTTTGAGAAGGTTTATAATTTCTGTAATAGATAGAAAAGATCTTCGGCGCTGATCACTGAATTCTAGACAATTTTAAAACTCAGTCCGTGGGGTACGTACATCACTATTTATTTTCGAGATAGTCCATCCCTTAGGAACTACCGTATTTTTGAAAATGCAGGAAAATATTACACAGACGTTTATTGGGCACTTGCTGGAAAGTCGAGCTTGGTAGTTCTTTCCCGTCACTTTTCAATAATGCAACCCACGCTTTTCCTCCTATCTCCCAAGGCTTCTCCAGTTGTCACGGTTTCTAATTGCCTACTACCAACCGTCATAAATGTTCGAAACCAAACGAATCGTTTATGAAGCAGAAGTATATTTTGAAGGTTGTGCACTGGAAGTTGATGAGCCGCTTTCGTTAAAATCAGTAAGACGGTTTATGTTCCGTTGCGAACATAGGAACATAGATTGATGTAGCAATTCCAAACCAAATGAAACATATTCCAGACCATGATGTGAAAGTGTGCTTAAAAGCGTATGAGCATGCATGGTATCTCGGAAGACAAAGTGAGGTACATTCGAAAATCTCTCGTTGTAACGGGAAAATCACCTACGGATCGGCGCGGCAATCATTCAAACAGACTCCACAAGCTATCGGAAGACACTAAGGGAGAAATGCACTCATTTTTGAAGTCACTGAAAAGGAGAAAGTCTCACAGTTCTCTGAAGAAGAACTCAACATTACAAAGCTGCACAAAATGTACTCAGGTCAGTATATGGTGTATCCGAGTGGTTGGTGGTTCAAATACAATATTTTTCGTATTAACCTTCAAAATTTTTTTGCGATGGGACTCCCCGCCGAAAAGCGACAGGAAAAAGTGAGACAAAAGTAGCACGTATTTGTATAATGATTTTCACTTATAACCGATCGTTGCTAAGGAAATTTATTTTCGCCATTTTTCATCGCACAAAAATTGTTCACCACTTTTTGGAAAGCTGTGAATTTTTGACACCAGACCACATCCCAAGCTGCCAATTCCCCCTCCTTACATCCCGGAGAACCACTGGTTACGAGTTAGTTTTGTTGACAAAACTTCTTGTTGGAGTGAAGTTCTGGCTTAGTTACCTATAATTTTCAGTTACAACCAATCGTTGTTCAGGTACACATTTTGTGCAAATTTTATTCTCTCCTGAAAATTTGTTGAATTTGCAGTTGTTTGCATTTCGTCAAAGAAATTTTTGGAAAAAGTTTTTTTTGAATACGTTAAAACGTAGCTTCAAACAGTGAAAGAACCGATCTTTTCACAAGAAGAATTAGTTTGGCATCGGATTGAATTTTTGTCCCTGTATCGAATGGTGTCGGTCAACGATCAACAATTGAGGAATTTTCAGTGCAGAATCGAATGTTCAAACAAAATTTCTATTAGTAAGATGATTTTCATTCAGCCCTCCCGACCAGGTGACTGGGCCATTATCGATTGTATGAACTATATCCGCAATCAAAGCTGCCGAGTAAGAATTTTTCTTTTACTCCGATTAGAATCCCGTTACAGATTTTTTTGTAACCATAAACTGGTTACGATTGTCATTTAACGTTTTGATTCTGACTAAAATATTTTTGTTCTCCTAAATTTATGATTTTTTTTATTATACAATCTAGATGTTACTCTAATGGTATAGTGATGTACAAGCACGCATGATTTTCGTTTGTTTCCTCAAAATTCAGGTTTTAAAATTTTATATGTTACGAGAATGGTATGTATCCATGACAATGAGCCTTGTCAACCAAATAACGATAGAATTCCGTAAACGAGGTGTAGGTAAGGTTGAATGAGACAGATATCTGATTTCAGTTTTTCCTGACTTTGTGCTAGAACAAGTATCACATTTTATTATTAGTATTTATTTAGTATCAAGTACCAAACTTGAAAAAAAAAAAAAATTGTTTCAAACAGCCATGACGGCTTTTGTGTAGCCACAACAATGAAGTTTAAAATCGCCACGACAATGAAAAATCAACACTAACCTTCTGCAATTAGTCTAATGAACACTTATAGAAATTGAAACTTGCATTAAATAGAGTTTTTACATCTCTATCCCAAAATGAATGCTGAACGAATCAATAAGATTGATTAAGACTGATTTTCAAACCTATAACAATGAGAAGTATGAAACGTACACACCTGTTTTACAAACGGCTAACTTCATTTTTGAGCCCCAACTGTATAGAAATGACTGAAGCATGGTGTTTCCGCAAAGGTCAGGGTTACCAACGCTGAAAAAACTTTGAATTGCCAAAAAATACCCTCATTTGAGAGAGAGCTCCGATGATTTCCTTCAAACCCCATGACAATGAGACAGAAGGTTTGGTTCAAACTTTGAGCACTTGATTCATCCAGACTATCTAAGTGTTAGTCCCACTTGTAAGCGCACTAACATCCAGTAACTAATTCTAAAAAAATACTAGTTAAAATATTTCCGGTAAAACGTACTTTGAGCGGACAAAATTTCGGATTAAGCTCAAATTTTGACTCACGGTCAGACCATGACAATGAGATTAGAGGTACATTTTGATCAATTACCGGCATGTGAAATGAAGAGTAGTCGAACTTTATGACAGCCATGAGTAGGCCTAGTTACCACATAAAATCCACAAAAATAATTTAGGAAAAAGTTGAACAGAAAATTATTTATCGATGAAGGACAGCGATTGTCCCGTAAAATAGGAATCACCCTTATACCGTTGCAAAGGGAATTAAATTTCCTATCTACCTAATGTACCGTATTGATCGGTGAAAAATCAATGTGAAAAGCGAGTTCAAATCTTTGGAACGGCAACTTTTTTCATAGTATGTATGTATGTATGTAAGGGTGTTCGGGTGGAATCTTGCTACCCAATTTTGAAGCAGAGACTCTCAACCGATCAAGCTGAAATTTTGTAGTTTTGTAATTGGGTCACAAAGTTGGACGGCATCCTAGCTGAGGTTGGATTGTCTCTGAACTGGCAGCAGCTAACACATCAAGATCTCAAGAAAGCAAGCTGGACGTGATGGAGAAGTACAGAAATCATTGCTGGAGTCAAGACATAAGAAGAACTATGGACAGCACCTACAACCCAGAGGTTTCCCGGTTTTCAAAATCAAGTTTACTTCGCAACCTTCAAAACTACTAGAGTGACGAATTTTCAAAACTCTATTTCTTTTGTAGGCACCCTCTATACAACCTATAGGTGGTTAGTATGGTTTATCAACGATGAAATAGGTCGTTTAAAAATTACAGATCCTCCTGATACTGAAAAATGTACTAGAATTTCATTAAAATGTGCCACAAACCCGATAGAAATTCAAAACGCTTCAAAATCCAAAATCTGTTCTTGAGTAGCACAAGTTTTGATAAGTGCTTTCAATTTTGTTGATCGCCAAGTGCTCAAATTCCAACTTATTTCAAAATTAATGAAACACGACGAATATGGGAAATTAGGTCATTCGATTATGCTGCATGACTGGAAGTTTACCCATTCGTTTAGCCCTTTCGAAAAACTTTTCGGTCCGCCATCTGCCCGGGGTGATAAAGAATTTAACGTTCTTTCGAAAAGTTCGTATAATCAAGTTTGAAGTTTCTCCTCTCATTAAGAAAGTTATGACCATTAGAACGGTGAGTTGAAATCGAAAAGTAAACGAGATGAAAAAATATGTTGAGGGGGAACTTCGATCAAATTTGAGCTTTAGAGTCGGTATCTTTCTTTTAGCTGCAACACACTGCTTACATTCGGAATAAGAACGACGAAACTTCAGAGATCGAGTAAGCAATTAATCTGCATCAATTTGTACCTCCTTAACAAGTTTTTAATGCTCTCCTTCCCTGCAAATCGTTTGATCTATTATTTTCAATAATAATTCTTTGTAATCGACCTATGAAAAATGTTGACTTTTTTTTTAAACTGTTTTATTGCACCGAGTAAACTTATTAACATTATTAATTTGACTTATTTTACTAATATATATATTTCAGGGTAAAAAAAAAAACAAAACATGTTTGTAATCACGTACGGCTCTGTGAAGTTAGCAACCTGTATTGTGATGGACAGGGAAACTGCGTAGATTAGTCCTTAAACAGGTTCGTTTTACATAATAGAGGAAGACGGTATGTCATTGTTTTATTGATGAACTAACTGGTAGAAATGACAGTTCATTGACACAAGAAACGGACTAACTAACTAAGAAACCTACTAGATTTGATCGTTTATCAAAACAAAAGGTGTTTGCTGTTACTAATCAGGGAATGATTAGCGGATTTGTCGAATCAGGAAATACGCAACATGTAGTTGAATAAAAAAACAGCTTTTAGGAAAAAATAAGAAATTCATTCTAGGTGCAGATAGTTTAGACATGACTGAGACCATCCTGTTGGTACTGTTAAATAGCACAGTTATTACCTGTGAGAGTTGTGCAGTTAATCAAATTATGGGGCGAAATTGTTTATTAGGCAAGTATTTCGAGTCTAGTCGATGGAAGTACAAGAACAAGAAATATCAAACGAATAGTTGGAATACGTGGGTACTAACTTCTCCCAACTGCCAGAATTTGTGCCTCTCAACTCCTTTTACATGATCAATTATGATACAATTGGGAGGCTGCGGAGATTTGAAGTTTTTTCCAGTTGTTTCGAAGAATAAAAGTCAGTTCTAATAATTCACTGTATCTTCCTTACTTACGTCTGGAACTCGCAATACTTCATTGTACACGGAGGCAGACGAGCCGGGTGGATTTTAAATAGCAGTCAAATCGTCAATGTTGAAGATATCCGGTTGAAAAGAATTTTAAAATGCTAAGAAACAATGGACATTTATTACAGAAAACAGTTTTCGTTAATTATGAAAGATTATGTCCATTAAATGCCTTCCTTCTTGGGCGATGAATGCTTGGAGACGGTCCTTCACGTTTTGCATAGCTCGCTCAAGCATGTCGATGGGAATGGATCGAATTTCCTTCTCAATTGAAGCCTTCAATTACTGATGGGTGCGGGGTTTATTGGTGTACACTTTGTCTTTTAAATAACCCCGTAAAAATAAATCGCACCGAAAGGTCTGGGGAGCCATTTCACATCGCTGTTACACGAAATCAGACGCCCTGGGAACAGTGTGCTTAATTCCTGCACAAATGTTCTTGCCGCGCGGGGAGTTGTCCCATTTTGCTGAAACCTCATTGACCTGGAGTCGTAATCGTTCCGTTCGATTTGTGGAATGAAGAATTTAACATCATTCGTCCATATTACTCAGAATTCATCGTAACTTCCTACCCCATTTCATTTTCAAGAAAATATGTTAAAGTAAAGATCTTAAATTTGTGTTCAAATGCTAGATCTTGAGACAGGACTACATTCCAGATGCTTTTTGAACCAAATAAAGCGGATGTTGTTTTCTTAACAAGATGTGGCTCCCAATTTAGAGCTTACTTCACAAGCGTATCCAGATTTTGGTGTCCCTTAATCGATTTATTTATCAATCCATAACCAAAATTCCATCTTATCCAAAGAGCATCCCGATTTTAAAGCCATATTTTTCAAAATTTATTCAAATTCCCAAAAAACTCTTCTTAGAACAATAAGAATGTAGATTCCGTATCATCTCTTTTGTGGCAGCAGGATTATCAGATTGAAAGATAAGTTCTTTGAGACAAGGCCACTCACTCACTACCCACCCCTAATTCAAATAGTTCGGTCAGAGAACCTTTAAAACGATTTGATGGGACACTAAACCACCCTTTTAAACAGTTTTGTCCGGCTTTCCTCCGCAATATCTCCCTTCTTCGTCGTGAAAGTCAACGTTTTCCCGAAAGAGGGATGGTCGAATTAGTAGTGACAGTGACTCACCTCCTGTTATTAGAACTCAGAATTGAAATTGTGAAAGGTTTAATTCTAATTGCGAAAGGTTTAATTCAGTTTGCGAAAAGTTTAATTCAGTTTGCTAATACTATATTACCTGCACATAAAACCCTTGCCTTCGTGGGAAGGCTGTTCCTGAAACCATGGGCCACCGCATGAAGAATGTACGACAGAGACAGCCACCGAAATCAAAATGGGGGTACGACAAAAGCTTAACTAGCTTAAAGCTTAAATGGGAACAATTAAAGACCTTCAGATTCCGTTTAAAATGTTAGCATCTTTGGTGAACTGGAAAGCAATTAAACAAGTACTGTTGTCAACCTCCAGTAATGTCATGTAACTATGGAGCCATTAACGGATGTCCGCAGAAGCAAAGATAACCAAGCGTAGAGGTGTGACATATTGCCCCTCCAAGGCGTACTAACCCGAATCAAGCTACATGGTCAGGGATTGTAATGTGAATCAGTATCTAATTTCTTACCCAGATTTCCTGTAAAAGAATTTTGTTATCCTGGAATCCCGTTTTGCCCGACTGGGCAGCGCCAGTGCAACTTTTTGAAACATTATTGTTCAAGACAGGGGTCTCCAAACTATTTACCAGAAGGGCCTTATCGTAATGTTGAGGCGGTGGTGCGAGCCAACAGTGACCCCCCCCCGCAAAATTTTGAAAATTAGAAAATTAAAAACAGTGTTTTTAAGCACTCCTAGACGAGTTTGACAAATTCAAAATTATGCCTTGTATAGGTACAAAACATTAGTTTTTGGTGATAGTATTTTTAAAAATTCCAATATTACTTCTTCGTCGTTCAATAACAACGCTGCAATTTTTTTTCACTGGGGTTTATTATTCAATTTTATTCATTTCAGGCTTGCATTCATAGATTTGAATTTCTCACCAAAACTTTGGATTGATCAGTGTTGTGCCTTCTACATCAGGTGATAGAGCGATTTTGAATTTCAGGAGGCACACAAACATGATCAACTGATCAATCCAAATAGGTATTTTGGTTGAGAACAGATTTACGTGCTCTATGCAAATCTCCTGAAATTCAATAATCGCTCTATCACCTGGTGAAACACGCACACTTTTAGAATTTCAAATTATGAAAAACACGTAAATGAATGAAATTGAATAATAAACCTATTTGAATTTGCAGTTGATCATTTTGGTTACAATGTAATTCTTTCCACTTATTATCAAAGTTAGTTTTTACAATCATACCTACGTAAATTTTTCAAGTGTTCTTCTTAAAGCATGGCTCGATATTTGGATTTGACATGTGTCATTTTTGAAAAGGTTTGTTCGGGAACATACGTTGAACCAAAAATTGTTATCATTTGTCTGGGAAAACTCTTGATTCCCTTGAAGTCATCACGTTCTGGCGGTAGCCTAGTTTTTTCCTTGCATACATGTTTTCCACGGGCCGTAGTTTGGAGACTCCTGGTTTAAGAGATATTTATAAATTGAGTGCCTCGGACGAATTTCTGCAGGCAGCAAACTCCATCATCATATAAATTGTACTTAACTAATCTCTAGTTTTCTCAGTATTCATTATCGCTGTGCATTTCATGTGAAAGCATATAAAATGATTGGTTGATTGATTAAGGGAACTTACCGCAAGCTACTTTTACCGAAATAGTCTCTTGCGTCAGAGCTTCATGGGTCTAGGATTGGTGCGAAACTGAGCTAATTCAATTCCTCTTGTTTCACAAATGGCTGCACGGGAAATGACTGTTGGCTATTACCTTTCTCTTCGGTGGTCAATACGGTAAAAAACTACTTGCGAAAACGTGTAATTAATCACGAACAAACCATTGAAACACGACTATAAAACTTCATGATCTGACAACAACAACAAACATTCCGCACTCAATGTCTTTTTCGAAGCTAGAATCTTGGCTTCCTGTTTAGTGTCTTGCAATAAACATGACAGCGCGTAACGACGTTTTCTACCATCTTTGTTGTAAAAGTGAATTAAAACTGAACTGAAATTTGATTTTTGGTGTTTACCACTTTCTTTCATGTCTAGGTCCGCCCTAAAAATATCCGAAAATTAGGTACTTACTAATACAAGATCTAGTCCTGACTCTTCTTGGGTGGCTATGCCATTGGACAGAGTACAAGCTAAGAAGCATGGTATTATGGATACTAGGGTGGCCCTTAGCAATGGGGTTTTTCTCTAAACTCAAAAAATTACCTCTCCCAACCTCGTAACTTAGTCTCTAGAATGAAAAAATAACTCCATAAAAATTTGAGCTCAAAAGGTACAGTTTAAAGCGTGGCCCAATCCCCTAATGCATCAGAGGTCATCAAAATCATTAGTCTGCCCATTTATGCCACATCAAATAAAGACCGTCAACCAAAAACTGCAGACCGTCAACACCCAACTCTTTATGAAGAAATTTTTACAAGAAAAACATTGACGGGAAGACTACAGAGAACTGCTCGAGTTAGCGGTAATTTTCCTCGGAGATGTTCCACCTCGTGGAATCAAGTTTCTCAAACCAGGTGCTATTAGTCAGGTGCTTGATGGATGGCTAAAGCAATATATGCACTTAAAATATTCCTGTTCAGGGAATCAATTCAAACTGACAAAAAAAGAAGAGGACGGTCTGAGGAGAATTTGCATTTTTCTAACACAGATTTATATAAGAGTTTGGTTTTTAGCCCCCTGCACCATCAAAGCACCATCTGAAGACCTGAAGTTTTTACAAAACATTATACGATACGAATCAGTTGATCCAGAAATCAGTCAATCAGCCTCGAGAAAATTCAAGAACCAATAGTGGTACCTCTCCCGAGAGAACGCAGCTTTCGCGTTTTTTGATAAGGAAGTGCAACTTCTCGTCAAAGAAAAAATGGTAGGTTCCTTACCACTTGACGAACCTGACTTACAAGAGGAAGGTACTGTCAAAAGGGTTATCATGAAAGATCAGGAGCTGAAAGAAGTTCGCGACAAAGATTTATCTTCGTTTGTAACATCAGAATCTCAGAAGTTTTTCACGAGATTTTCGATTGACAAGGCGTTTTGCGGTTGGGGAAACGACGAACACTATGAAAAAGGGCTACAGCTATTGGAAGTCAATGATGTAGCTGAGAGAGGGGTAAAATTGATAGAAGAGTACAACAACATCCTCACCAGGAATGAAGATGAGCGGCAGTACGTACTTCAGTTCGTCAAAGACTACCGGAACAAGTATCCTTCTTCGACCAAGATCAGCCTAACTAACTACCTAACTAAGAAATGTAAGCACTTGTTCAATTATAATAAAAATAATGTTTTACCACAATAAAGCTCCAGTTAGATTTGGGTTCGAAATGAATTAATTCCAAAAATCCTTACTCGTCAATTCCGAAATTTCATACCCTTTCATGTTCGTGACACAGGGCTGTTGGGGCACGCTTTAATCATGTCCGATTTTAATGAAACTTCACAGGATTATGTTTTTTGTGTACTAGACCAGTTTTAGGGGTTGGGAGGGGGGAACAAAAAAAGTCGGGAAATAAGGGCCACCCTAATGGATACCCTAGACACCAATCAGAAAGGTATTTGTTTATAAACATAGATAGATAGATAAATTTTATTCATGAAATTGGTACAAATTTGTAGTACGAAGTTGCAACTTGAGCTGGTTTCTCATCGATAGACTTGGCTCGTGTTATTGTGAATGATCACGGCGATTCACTCTTGATCGCCATCATTTTTGGTATTTAAACGTTTACAAAAATACATTCTATCTACTGTAATACCTTCGGCTTACAATACACTAATTACTTTTTTGTCCATTATCAGGTTTTTGAGGTTCGTAGAGCAATTTTTTCCATTTTCGACCAGGTGCCGCTGATGATAGGAGCACGGGCACACCTGCACCCCCTGGCTAAAATGAAAACGATACCTGATAATAATAAATTCTATCGTATATATAAAGATGAAAGTATCAGAGTAGGTTTATCCTTTTTTCATCCAGGAGGTGGTGGGACGCTGGGCTGGTGGAATTCCCCCCAGAACCCCCCCCCCCCCACGACCACGCCAGTGAAAGGGAGAGGGCCCCAGTGGGGCGGAGCGTCTCCCGGGGCAACCTACGTGCTCCCCTCCTCGGGGACTCGGAATATACGATTTTTTGACTTTGCGTATTGTTTTATACTCCCTCAACTGTTTCTCAAGTGTTATTCAACTATTTCTTTTCAACCTGCGTAGCAGGGCCTTTAAACTAGTTATAAGTATAATATTATTATAGGTACTATTCCCCAACTTTTCCCATGAATCCTCATTGAAGAGTTTCAAATCCACGAGCCAAACAGAACCTCAGGATGGGTGAGAGGATGGTGGTAACTAGCAGGATATCGAGCTCCTCCTATGGGAAGGAGGTCTGCGGAGTAGTCAGCAAACATTTTTAAGTTTCTCAGTGATTTTGGGCTGGTTTGGAGTTGGTTCACACCTCAACACACTTTGCGGACTTGTGGCTAGAGTTTTGCCAATTTCTCAGTGATTTTGGGCTGGTTTCGAGTTGGTTTACACCTGAGATGACTTAATAGAGGTTAACTAACAGAATTTAAATTTAAAAATATTTTTTTTCTCTAAACTGCATAAAATCTCCCATTTCCTTGTAATCCAATTACAGGCGTGCAATGGGATTACTCCATTCCAATTCCTACAATGGTAAAGGGAATAGCGATCACATTTTCGGATTACATGTGATTGGAATGGGTTTTTTAAATTCCCATTACATGTAATAAGAAAAAGTAATTGCGTTTTCAATTACCATTACAGGAATTGGAGTGGGGATCGCAATTGAAAACTCTCAATGAAATTTTTTTGTTCAAAGGCCTGAATTTTGAGTTTTGACTATGGCTGGTGTCGGCCAATGTGAATTTCCATCAGAGCAGCAAAGTAATTTAAAAAGTAAATAAATTTTAATATTTTTGGCATCTTAATTTCAACTTTTGGCTACTCAATTTCAACTTTCGGCATACCAATTCGAGCTTTTGGCTTATCAATTTATACCTTTCACAACCCCAACTATTCCAACATTCTATCTCTCTCTTATTTAAGAAGTAATCATCAAATTAATCTCTCTCTCTCTCTCTCTCTCTCTCTCTCTCTCTCTCTCTCTCTCTTCTCTCGCTGTCATCTCTCTGGACAAAATATTGCTCTCTCTTTATCCCGACTTATTTGACTTTACTAAATTCTCTGAGAGAAAATTACTTTTATCAAGACGAAACTGCAGCGTGATAGCCGAAATTTTGCCTGTGCAGATTCCTTGCAGACTCTGCTTGTCTTTGCCCCATGCGGGCTATTTCCCCGGCCCACCACGTCCCACTTATACGTAGACGTTTATAACATTTTTTCGTTTTCTCAATTCAATTCCATAATGTCCTTCACACGTTAAATTTTGCTAATGTTCCTAATTATACTGGATTGTAGTTGCTCCTTGACATAATCGCTGCCATCTGAATGGACTTTCCGTAAATACGCCTCAACCAGGGCAAGGAAAAACTAACTTATCATGAATTCTGGATTATTTTATTAGTTTAGCTTTCAAGTGAATTCAAAACAATTAATGTGTTCGAGAACTCGAGAAACTGTATAACAAGCAGTTAAGCGTAAGTTATGAGAAGATGCAGGATCTTTTGAAACCTTCTGCTCAAGAATAATTTCGGAAGAATATCATTAAAGGTATGAAAATCTTACTCCGAACAATAGGTTGAACAGGAAGCGCCGGGCCCCGGAACCAAACTTATCAGATGAAGAAAAATGGGAGTTTTAACAACAACATTAAACGCTATTTATTATTTCTACCTTTTTCAATCTCAATAGTAATTACAGTTTTTCTGTAAGACAAATAATGAAGGTTTTTAAACGAATTTTATCAAATTCGCTTTTAAATATTAACTGCAAAGGTTTGAAGAAGAAGAAGCCATTGTGAATCGATTCATCATTAGACATTGTGGAACAATCCAGTACCGGTTTATTGTTATTCTGAAAGTAATTTTATGAGGGATTGGCACTAAAATGATTTTAGTCGGAGAAATTACGGTTATAATTTCTAATTTAGTAATAAACTGGCACTATGCATGGACATTAACATTTATATGGTGCTCTGGGTTGAATGAAATAACTTGAAAAATCCAGAAAAATGAAGTATATTTTTTTTAAACTTCAAACGAACCAAAAACGGTTATATGGTCAATGGTAAATAAATAGGTTGAGAGAAAGTGGTGAAAACGTAATCAACGCTTTCTATCTCAGCTCTGGCTATTCCATATTTCGTCTTGTCTACTTGCCAATAAAAGAACCTCACATGCGCATTTCAGCATGTTAAAATTGGCCATAAGAGCGTTCAGCTGTTCGCCGATCTCCATAAGTTGCAACAGTTGAAAGAATCAATAAACCCACTCCGATGAATGTGGAAGGCCAGTCAATCGAAGCCTCGAAGGGTGCTTGGGGTGGTGCAAGATGGGAAACTCAGTTTCTGAGTTCACATATGCAAAGCAGCAGATAAAGCTGCTGCTGACGATGGAAAACTTATCTGACTCATGGAAATCGTTGGTGGACCCAACCAAGCAGGCTGCTGATGAGAACTGCTGACGACATTATGCCCTGTGAGGCTGAAACACTGAGATTCCAGAAGTAGAGAACACGAATGGAGTTTGTGCAGAAGAAAGGTGCGCTCAGAATATGTAGTGCCTACAGAACTGTATCAGGCCCAGCAGACCAGGTCATTTAAAGAGTGATTTCAATAGGGTCATTCCATACCCAAACAGACTCGAAATGTACCGACCGCCTCCGATTTTGTTCATAACTTGGTGTAGTTGCTTCCATTAACAAATAAAAAAGGCCTGCCAGGTCAGTTCCTCCAAAAATGAACGGTTTGAAAGCTGTGGTACCATGATATTTTGACAATTTTTTCGATTTTTCATGACCTAAACATGGTTTTTTGACTTTATCTTCGGTTCCAATCGATCAAATTAAGCGTACGCGGTCTAATTTTCTCCGTGATAAAGTAAATAACGCAACGGACCCTGCAGAAAGCCGGTATAGCGTCCGTTTTGTTTGTCTGGCGGATGTCCGCAAATCTTAAAAACGCGATTTCTCCCGAGTCGCTCAGTAGAATTAGGCGTTCGAGGTCTTGAAGTGTTTGCAATTGCTTGTTTCACAATATCCTCAAGACATTTTGTGTGTTGTTTTCATTTGACGGAGTTATAACGATTTTAAGGGCTATGCACCGCCATTATTTCACTTCATTTCGCCTTTTATCGATGTAAAGCTGAATTATCTCGAAAACCGTTCGAGATATCGAAAATTGTCATGAAAGAAAAGTTGTAGCTCTTAAAATTTCCATTCGGATGGACTCCTTCCATCCAACCGTTCACGCGCTATGAGCAAAACAAAGTCTGCCCATTTAAGGGTAAGGGTAAGAAGGTAGCAGTGGCAGAGGGAGTTTCATAGTCAGTAGAGCTCCAATTTGACCCGTAAGGTGCTGCACTAGTTTGTCCCGTGGGTCGGTACATTTCGAGTCTGTCTGGGTATGGCATGACCCAATAGACCTGCTGGCACATGAGCGCCAAAGAATCCATCTAAAGACAGGAGAGGAATTGCCTACAGTAAGTAAGAAAAGAGGAGAGAGAGGAAACAATCCGGAGATGGGAAGTCAGAAGGATTTCAGAAACCCAGTGAAGATAGGCTGGTCACTACCCAACGCAGTTACTTACTGGACGTGGCTACTTTCGATCCCTTCAGGCGCGAATCGGAAGGGCACCAGAACCATCGATTTCTTTCATAGCTTCTTCGTACACCCACTCTGGGATATTCTCAGACAGGATTTGGTTGTTCAGATTTTAGAGATAAGCCCAGAAAATATCATTGCCAAAATGACATCAGCAAGAGGGACCTGGGATGCAGTGAATTCCTACTTAATCTCAGTCCTTAAGGCAAAAGAGATTACCAGAGATTGGGAGAGTGGTCACTAAGGGACAAAGGATATTGTGACCATCGCTCGGGGCCCGCCGATAACGGGACAAATTGCCGTGAGGCCAAGGGTTGTAAATGTTTTATTACAATTTAAATGTTTTAATGTTCCATCTATTTTAATGGTCTGTCTAATGAAGGGGGGCTCGTCCCATATTTTCGCCCCCTCCTTGGAGTGGAACCTCCAAACCACTACTCTTCTTTTTCTATTTTATCGTCTTGGGCCTAGACTCTTGGCCGCAGCCAAAACCACTACTTGATATCCCATGGATGTTGTCCATGGATAGATATCGATATTCCTGCCAGACGAACTTGTGTGATGTGAAAAAAAAAATGGAACTTACGATCGATTTTATTTCATGAGTCAACATAATATATGATATCATCAGATGAAGCCGATATATCGGTCACAAACTATCGATATCTGATACTATTGGCCCTTTCATCATCGATAGAAAAATATCGATACATCGGAGGAAAATATCGATATTTCGATACTATCGATGGCCATCCCTATCCCTATGCGCAACATAGACGAATCACACTGAAAAAACGGGAAATCTCTGTAACCAAAGATTCTCTCTCAGTAGCTCTGTGACACAGAATAACCAATAATTTTGAAATGACTCATACTCTTTCTTGCAAAGGGACTAGTAACGGATGGTGTCCACGGAGTTGTACTCAAGAAAAAGTCATGCAACTCCCTTAGGACAACTGGAAATGTTTTCCATTCATATTTCTCGCAATAACGTTCACGTTACGCATCCATAACAGCATTCTATTTTCAAAGCTGCCCAGGTCTATGAACTACCGCAGACACTGATTGAAACTAAATTACGATTAATTCGAAAATTCCAATTCCACAAAACGTTTTGTCAACGTCCTGAGGGTTTTATCTTCCTTCGACTTCAGTCCAAGTACTTTAATACCGAACTATTGACCAGTAACATTGATTTAAACACTTCCTGTAGTTAAGGGGAAAATGTATTTTAACAATGAACGGCGACCGTGGTGTTAAAAGTCGGTGCTTAATTACTTCATAAAAACCAACTACTCGAATCGAATGAATCATAAATCAGAATTCTATTTCATCGACTAATTAGGAATAAGGTACTAGAAAATTGTAGTTCGATCAACTGGACATACGATTTCCTAAGCGTTGAGAATTTTTCCCGCTTCCTTATTGTCCACTGAGTGAGCACTAACAAGCTGATCTAACAACGCCGTAGAATATACCGAAAACAACACCGCAATTGGCTTTTCCTGGTCATTTTGATTTACGAGAATTCTCCTCTAGATTTACAAATATTAAAGAGTGATAATTATGCTGGCCACCAAGGCTATTTGAAGGTTTTATTTTATGAATGAGCCAAATTTATTCCGGAAAAAAACGTACGGAGTATGTCGTGCCATAAATTCTGTTGAAAACTTTCCAAAGTGGTCTAGGATCGTCGGAAATCGCTTAAAACTCAATATTTACTGCATTCTCTGAGCCGGAAACCTAAACTTTATCACATTCGCATGTCTAATGTGTAGGATTAAGGTAATATTATACAAAGTTTTCGTCAAAATTTGGACGTTTACTTTGTTGAAATAAAAAAAGCTGCAAATTCTTTCACTGGAGTTCATTATTCAACTTCATTCATTTGGCTTGCATTCATGATTTGAATTCTACTAAGCTTTGGAGTGTGCGTGTTTCACAGGTGATAGAGCGATTATTGAATTTCAGGAGATATGCATAGAGCACGTAAATCTGTTCTCAACCAAAATACCTATTTGGATTGATCAGTTGATCATATTTGTGTGCCTCCTGAAATTCAATAATCGCTCTATCACCTGTGAAACACGCACACTCCAAAGCTTAGTAGAAATTCAAATCATTAAAGTAAAAAAGCAAGCCAAATGAATAAAATTGAATAATAATCCCCAGTGAAAGAATTTGCAGCGTTTTTTTAATGGTTATCAGAATACTTCAACCGGTGTATCGGTTATAAGCCCTTTTAGGAGTTCACTCCAGTATACACGTTCACAACATCACTAGGTTACTGCAATCAAAAGAAAAACAATAATAAACCAAAATAACGCAAATGTAGGCACCATAAATCGGGCCATACATCGGGAATGGTTTAACCTACGGACCTGGGGAGGGGCTCATTCGATTCCTCACGGAAAGTTCTTAAAAAAAAAGTCCAAATTTAGGCCACCTTGACTTTTTTTTTTGAGGTTTTTAGGGACTTTAGAAAACTTTGACAACCCTTAAAGGGCACTTTAAATAAAGTGAGAATGCTGGCTAAAGAATCGGGGCGTTGTCGGATCAATATTGATTTTTCCTGAAAATTTCAGATGTTTTGCTCCAGCCGTTTGGGAGAAATCGTGCGTACGGCGTACGGCGGACGGACGGAAAAATTTTATTGCAGATTTGGATTCTACACCCTTCGAAATGTAAACCATGAAAAATGATCTATTTGAGTCTAAACAATAATTATTATTGAGCTGAGTTAATGAGTTAGTAATTATTATTGAGCTGAGTTAATGTAGGTACAGGTATTTTATACTGGAGGGTGGAGCTCATCCCCAAGGCTGATCTATTGGCCGAAAATGGGGATGGGGTCCATTCATTCTTTTAATATTCCTTACTATCGATGCTATCGATACTATCGATCGCTAGTCACCGATAGTATCGAAATATCAATAGCGTCTCACTATCGACTATCGGCCTTCCCTACTAAGTTGGCTTGGTACTAAGTTTGAAAACATTCCTGCTAGGCAAAACGTACGAAAATGTTCTCATCTACGTATTCGGTTGGGGGGTTTGGCGAAGGAATGTACCGCGTACCGGAACCTTATTAATCTCATTCGGACGACTTGCGCGAATGTGGGCCACTGTCTCAAGGACGCCTTGTAGGTGTGATCCTGGTCGGCGTGTGTGTAAGGGTAGCTCGCTGTAACGGAGGGCGTGCCTCCATGTGAGTGCCTGACTAACAACCAGGGTGAGACCCGCCCCTGGGCTTTGATCTCCTCCGATCAGAAACACACACACACACACGCATGTATATAGATATATATATAACGATTCCGATTGTTGGCCGTTAATGATATCAGTTTATTTTTTGAAAGTTACTTGGAGATCTTGAGAGTCAGCCAGAGGTTGATAAAAAAACTACAATTTCATCGCCAACGTTTCGGACTAAGTCACTCGCGACGAAGTTGTGGAAACCCATTTTAAATAAAAACGGAGTAGGATAGAACGTTGTCTATATTTCCACGAAAGTAAAGAGTTACACTGTTAAACTTTCGTGCCCAACAAACAGGAACTGAATGTACTTCTGTGATGTACTTTAAGTTCATGTTTGTTACTGATGATGACCTAACCGTCGAAATCGATTTAACAGTTTAACTCTTTACTTTCTAGACAACGTTCTATCCTACTCCGTTTTTATTTGCCAACGTTTCGTTCTATTTGTAGAACTTCTTCAGGGCATTTGTGAAGTTGCTGGAATAATGGTTCTTGTTGTGAAACTATTGTTTGGGTTGATGACATCTTCTCAATGATTTCAAATATTATCCTGAAAACTTATATTTTCAAGCCCTAAAACAAGTATATATTAAAGTACATATTAGTAATTCGTTGATTAAAATGCAACTCCACAAACGTCCTGAAGAAGTTCTACTAATAGAACGAAACGTTGGCGATGAAGTTGTAGTTTAGTTTATCAACCTCTGACTGACTCTCTATATTTCCAAGTAACTTTCAAAAAATATCTATAAAGCAGTCAAAAACTTGAACACGACATCAGTTTATATAGATTCTTGAGTTTCGGTAGGTTTTAAATGAAAAATGCTTTAGTTGCCAACGGTTTAAATAATAATGGTCCTATTTTATGCTATTGTTATTGAAGAAGCTAGAATTTAAAAAAACAATTCAAATCAGACCATTTATTCAGCCGAAAAAAAAAGTTTTGGTAAAAAAACGTTAGGTGAGAGAAAATCTCACGTATCACCTTTTATGTGATTGTTGACCATGTCACCTCTCGCGGTTTAAAGTTGAACTGCCCACTGTAAATATAATAGAAACTAGAAGAAAATATTTATGCACTTACGGTGGTGAGTCTTGGAAACATGCAGTGATTTTTACTCTTTCAAGCTCAACTCCCTTACTGAAAGTGCAGAAACATAACTGTGAAGGCAGGAAGTAACTCTTCCGAGGAATAAGTTTGTTGGTAAAACGGTTTTTTAGATTTTTCATGGTAGTAATTAAGTACAACTATGATGAAGAGAGAGAAGGTTGATGGTTATTCGTAATTATATTGGAGTTTGCTTAGGTTCTATGTGAAAGAAGAGAAGAAGAAGAAAAACGTTTATTGAACTATGTTTACAAAATTAGTAATTCCACTTGGATAAAAGAAAATAAACGATGCGACATGGTTAATTGAACCGACTGTCGGAAGTGACGGCGAATGAAAATGGTATAATGCTAATAGGTATACTAGAATTGAATGTTAGGCCATGAATACTTGGCGTGTGTAATGAACAAATTACGATTAATAATTGAACACCCGCACTAGGGATGGCCATCGAAACAAAATAACGATATATCGACGTTTGGTAGTATCGGCGTTAAAATATCGATAGTTTTAGAAAAATATTGGTTAAAAAGTTGAATAAAATGTATGTATTTAATGCACTTGGTAGACCAGATGCCACAATTGAGTTTGCAGAAGTTCAAATTTGATTTAAAAAGAAAAGTTAATTAATACCAATCAATAAATTAGAAGTATACGCCTTCTCTGATTGAAGATAAAATATGTTTAAATTGAAACTGTGTTCAGTTTAATGTATTATTATTTTTAATTTTGTTTCACCAATAGTTTTGTAACAAATTATATTGTTTGATAAGCTACCCAAGTTCTCTTAGAGGGGTTGTAGCAGTTATGTTCTTCCTTAAATGAATGTAAATACCTATGTTTCAAACCTATGGTTCAAGCAACTGAGAATTAACAAAAAAGAAGAAAAAACGAATCAACCGTGAACAAAATACAATCTCAAAACGAACAACACAACACTTGCTGAAAAACCTCAACAACAAGTTGTTGTCAACAACCGCAATCTTCCAGTTTTCCTACGGACAGCTGGACAGCTTAGAAATGCCGTAGACGCTGATCACAAACGAACATTTTCATTCGTTAAAATCATTCTCATTTTTCATTTCTAAATATTTATTTTTTGGTTTATATCTTAACAATCTTGTTTAAACTCTAACTCTTTATATGAACTCGATTTAAACCCCAATATCTTACCATTTTCCTACAACTGGATAACATGTTCGAGCCATCAAACATTTTACTAAAACTGAATTCGGTCAGAAACAACGAATTATCTTCATTGCAATGCCCAATGCGACGGCCGAAACAGATTGGGGTTGATAGTACACGGCGCAAAAAGCAACCCCTCCTTCAAGACCGGGGGGTCATGCGGGTAATTGCATATCCTTGCCCCTGACCATGACAATGCCTCCTCCGTAGCTTTCCCAATTTTCAAACATTAGTTATTTTTTAGTTAAATAGGGTGTCCCAGGAGTTATGCACAATCCGACTCCTAGGTGTTGTACAATTATTTCCGAACAAAAATGCCTCTTCGCAACTTTTTGCCAGAGGGCTCGTTTCAGAGTTGTTCGCGGTTTAAGCTTTTTTTCGTGTTTTCGATCTTATGTCATTAAAAATGTCATAACACCCTCAATTTTGGAGATAGCTCAAATTCGATGACACCGTTGGAAATAGATAAGTCGTCGCAATCAATCGTAAATGAACACAAACAATAAACGTCTCTCGGCTCTTCTATTATCTTGACTTTGGCTGGACAGCTTAGAAATGCCGTAGACGCTGTTCACAAACCAACGGGTTTATGCATCCGACAAAACTAACTTAAATCGTCACTTGAGAGGTCTGGAGTTGTCATCATTCGATTATGCGAGAAAAGTTACGTATATCCCACGTCCAACGACGTCGAGACTTTTGGAAAAACCTCAATTTTGACAGAAAACACACGTTTTTTTGCAATTAAACACCATTTCCTTAACTAAAAAATATTTTTTAAAACCAAAACGACTACACCGTTCAAAAGCTGACCATTTTGGGGCACGTTTTACCAGGCCTGCACAGTTATGCGTTAAGCATTAATGGGGTTTCTAGGGGAGATTAAATCAGGCGATTTCAATATTTTGACAAAACTGCCATTTCGCCCAGCAATCGCACATCTTCAGTGCAATAGAAAAACTGTTTTCTGACATCAAATAGATAGAACATCTAACGCTCCTTCCAACGGGGTCATCAAATTTGAGCTATCTCTACAATTGAGGGAGTTGTGACAGTTTTAATGACATAATATCGAAAACACGAAAATAATGTTAAATCGCGAATAACTCTGAAACGAGCCCTCTGGCAAAAAGTTGCGAAGAGGCATTTTTGTTCGGAAATGAGTTGTACAACACGTAGGAGTCGGATTGTGCATTACTCCCGGGACACCCTGTATAGAGAGTGAGGCTCTGCAGAGGCATAGCTTTCTGCCAAAACAGGGCTTTTCTATGATCTCTAAGCATTCCCAACAGGAACCTGTTCCATGCTTGAGTCGTCATAAGTGCTGCATCAACGAGGGGAAATCATTCGACAAACCAAATTCTGAAAAAAGGCGGCCGAAGTACCCAGCCCATGAGGTCATTTGCAACAAAACCTCTCTCGCAATGACTTTGGGTAGTCTTGAATCATCAAGTGATTTAGGTGGGCTTCAAGTGTGACTGTCGATACGGTGTCCAAACCAGTCTCAAGATATAAAATACAATTTGGAGAGAAACTTAGGTTCTATGTGTCTGTTCTCGTATTTAGTGCATCGTGTTTGTTTCTCTAGATGTGAATCATTTCTTTTATAGTTGATTGCGAAACATATTAAATTGTATATTGTATTTTAAATTGTATTTTTTGTTTTTGTTTTAAAAGAGAGAGAGAGAGCTGTTGAGTCAGATGTTTCAAGGTTTTTCAATAAACCGTCATAACTACGTTTATTATGATAGGTTCCATTTTTGAAATATGAAATATTTGAAGCCATAATAGGTTGCCCCACAGTCCCGTTGGCATGAGCTTTCGTAAGTAGCGTTAAAACGTAATTCTTTCCGATCTTTGTCTTCCATATTCGTGGATAATTTTTTTAGGGTGTTGAGATTTCAGAAAATGACTTGAGAATCCCATTTTTTAGGTTTGTTAAAAGTTTCTTTTTCAATTTTTCTGATAAACGCGTGTCATATGGAAAACTGATATATCTCTTTCGTTCTTCGTATTCTGAAAAGGTGTTTATAAAATTATTAGAATTAGTGGAGGATGAGGATTTTTAGGAATTTAAAAATTAATTCGGAAAATATTAATCCATCAATTAGTAAAAGGTCTACAATTTTGTTTGTTAATTACAGTTTTTATGCATCTGAAGTTAGGTAGCTTTAATTCCCTTTGGATGAGATTTCGTATGAAATTAATTTTTTGAAGATAAGGGGAGTGACTCAAAAAATTAATATGTCCAGAATTTTGAGGAAATCGAGAGAGGAGTGAAGGGTGGTAACGGGGAGTGGCGGGGGAGATAACGAGACTCTCCTCACCACTCTGCTTTACGCCGACCTACGACAAGGTAATCTGTCCACAATTTATCATTGTATTTAAATCAATTTGATATTAATATTCCGTATCCACCCTATTAACCAAACCCCTCACCCAATACCCCTGCGGTGCTATTTCATGAAAATAAACTATGGAAAAGGGATACTTAAATCTTTCCTTCCTGCAGTTAATAGGAGACCCGTAGTTATTCTTGGAGCAATAAATAATTATTTCTTGAACCTTATATATCTGTATATGTAATAACCTTAGTAATGAATAAGGTCAAAAAGAATATAATATCAAGAAATCGTACTCAAGAAAAGGTAGAATTGATATAACTAGTCATGTCAAGTATTACAGGCTTTTGCCACCATTTGGTTGCTGTTGAGTTGTTATATCAGCGGATGACTTATAAATCCGAAAATAGTATGGTTTTACTTGCATTTTCAGTTTTTTTGGTGAATTTCAAACGATGGTGAACACGAAAGGACCTAAGCCGGGGAGGATTGTGCATTCAAGCTCGTGGCTGAAAGAGAAGACTATATTGAAAAGAATAATGAAATAACCATCACAAATGAAGTAGGTGGGCGCCTTAGTATTTTACGTATTTATTACAAACGTTTCTTACCTTACAAAACCTTTGAAACCGGCAAAAACTTCTTGACATTCCATTTTCGAAGATGTTTCCGGCAAGTGTTTTGAGCGGATGGACGTATCGAACTCGTAGGAATTTCGACAGAAAATTGGCGACAGTTTTTCATCCAATTCGAACGGAACCTAGAATTTTTGCATTACCCGACGTGCATGCTTTCCTCTTTTTCCGACCAAATGTTAACTTCACGGCGCTGTCGAAACGGGTCGTACCCACACGCAAGTCACTGTTACAACATAAATAGCCTTACAAATCACTGTTACAATAGGCACAACGATACACCATCTCTTGATTCATTTTCTTCGGATTTCCAGAAGCTCGGAAATCGTCGGTGGAAGCGCAGTAGAGCTAGAAAAAGTTACAGTGTGCTCACTCTCCGAGTTTTCAGTATTTTATTTACGTTTTTTTCAAATGAGACCACCAGATGATTACAGATTGTACAGCAAATTTACTTTTTCCGATTCGTATGTCGCTTGGCAACCAAAAATGTAAATTTTTAGAAGAAATTTTGGTTTAATATTTTCGATTTTGAATCTTCAACCGAAGAAGAAACAGTTATTTTTTAACCCCTCCTCAAAATTGGTTGTTTTTTATTTCAAGATGCGTAGAACCCGAAAATTCAATAAAAAAAAAGAACCTTTACGCAAAAACTATTGAGCGAAAGTAGACGAAACTGGTAGAAAATCGCAAATGATGTCTAGTAGGGAACGAAATTTTAATATCAAAGGGTTGAAATGTTATAAAAGTCAGAATAGGAACCTTTGAAATGACGCAAATGTTTTGTGTTTGTTGATTGATGACGTGAATAATAAATCGAATGAGCCCAATCAAACCAATTTGCGATCATTGGTTCATGCTCCCTGAGGGCTAAAACTTTGACTGAAAAAAAGAACGTTAACACGAATGTGAATATGCTTGGACACACTAAAAATCGCATAGTAGGAATTAGATTTCTCCTTGTATTACGTACCGAAGCACTCGTAAAGTGTTTAGGAAGTTATATTTATGACAAAGTCATTATATCGTCTTTGGCATATCCGGAAGTCAATTACGAGTTGTGGATAACACGACCGTCAGTTGAAGGCCCTTTTAGATAATTTGTTCACAAATCGATCTACGGAGTTGCAAGAAAAAGTGAGCTCATTTAAGGCATCAATATACAATCACAAAATATGGAAGAGCCGAGTTTAGAAATCTACCGCTGACTAGGTACGTCTATTAGACAGATCAGTGAACTACGTGCATAAACAATATACCTTTGTGTAATAATTTGCAGCGTTTTTATGCGGTTTCTATCAATTTTAACGATAAAGTTTTTAAAGAAGCAAAATTTCTTAATATCCCGTGAAAAACGCTGTTAAAAACTTCTTACGACGGAATCCGTTTTCATTTAAAAATATAAAATGAACAATTCATTCAAGAGGAACGTACACCCTGTAACGATCAAAATCATCCAACACAATCGTTATAAAACCTTCCTTGTATATCACGGAACGATCTCGTTTTTGTCGTTTTTCATCTCCTCTCAGTCTATTTTAAAGAAATCAAGTAAACAACTCTTATTTAAATTTCTCATCCGCTTTCCAACGACCACTGCAAGTACAACACAAAACCTGAATGGCGGATCGCAAAAGCGATCCCGAACCCAGTTTCGAATTTGCGACAAAGAAATCGTTTTCAAAAGTTGGCACTAAAAGAGTCATGTTTTAGACACCAATGAATCAATCAGTTTTTGTTTTCATTCTGCTGTTTCAAGGGAGTCATAATTCCCCAATAGGTGACTTAATTAGTAATCAACGAATGAGGTGTAGGTGACAATAACGTAGGCGCTTTTATTCGTACATTTTTTGTTTTGTTTATTGTTCTTCATAATGAACCTTTGTAATCTAATACGAAAGGAAAAGAAAGTTGAACCCCCTCCCTCCCACCAAATTTGTAGTTTTTGATTTCAAGATGTGGAAAATCTCAAATGGAATAACGTAATGCGGGCTCGGTAGAGTTTATTCGATTCTTTGAATGCTCATCAGTGAAGTATTTTCAGGAGTTTTCAAAATCCAGATTTTCAAAATTCGGAGGACTGCTCCGATTTCAGCTTCAAGGATTGACTGATGCCGAATAGACCCCAAATGTGATTTATTACCTAAGTTTCATTAACTTTCGTCATAGTTTGTTGGCCCTTCCTGACTTTAGATTCCAACGCCTAAGGGGATGAATTAGACGTTTTCAAGCGCCTGGGTCATCCTCTGAGCGTGGCGGAGCATTATTACGGCATCCACCTCAATGGAAGGGGCAACTATACCATTCCACCACCTCTCAAGTTTATTTTCTGAAGGGAAATTCGGGTTTTTCTAAAATTTAGAAAATATTTAATATTTTCTGGAGCTCACATGTTTTCAAAAGATTCCTAAAATGGTTTTGTGGAGTCACAAAGTAACAGGGCTTCTCAACATAGGAATATAACAAGAAAATAGTGGTGTGCTCTTCCCACCCCAGTTGCGGGATGGAAATGAAACGAAGAAAAAAAATATATATTACTCGTTTAATTTTTGACAGAGAAAATCCCTTCCAAGCTAGAAATACTCGTGAGACATATAGCTATCAAGGTAAAATACCTAGAGGAGGATGAAATATAATTGCAGTGTCGAAAGTCCGGGAAAACCTCAAAAAGTGTATTCTTTTCACCACCTTTTACGGTATTGCAAATATGGATTGAACTCTGTATAGTCAAAATTTGTGGAAAACAGTTATATTCGTATGGAAACCAAATAATATTTGGTAATATTTAACTAATATTAATATTTAGTTGACTGTACCTATAATCGATCATATGACTGAATAGATCACATGGCTGCGTTGTTGTCCACATGAGCGAACTCCCTAATTTGAAGACATCGCGGTTACAGAAACAGTTAGTTATTAAGTGTATAGCGAATCAGCTCGTTTTGAGCTCTCCCGTTTTAATTCCATAAAACTAGTACCTAAGTGATTAATTACTACAAAGTTATTTTTGACAGTTTCTCTAAGAAACTGGAAGATGGGACTCTCGGTGTTGGACAAAATTCTCTAGCAACGGATTAGTTGACTGTATCGTGGTTTTAAATGATCGTACATCGACCACAGTGGTATTATTCGATTCACGGAACTTATTAAAATCTTAATCAACCAAAAAACCCCCTCTTACGTTGAAAGTATTTGAGATTAAGATTTTTCGACCGACTAATTCTTAAATATTATTCCTTTTGCGCCGAATCCCGACCTGATGAAGTCGAGGGGTTAAACTCGAGACGTTAGTTATCTCGTACATTGTACAGCTCTTTCTCCTCAGCAGTTGAACTCAGGACTGGCACTGGAGCTTGGTCCGGGTCAAGTTCGGGTAAACAGCCCTGAAACGGGTCCGCCAATAGTCAGGTCGACATGTTGTAAGACGCGGTGTCGTGATGAAGGCGTGGTTTTCTTTCATTGCACTCTATTGTTAATCCACGGGAAATAATACCATAGATCCAGTGAAAAAACCACGTTTTTCTTACTTGAAAAGCAATTTTCTCCCAGAAAACTACACAGAATTTCAAATCTGGTTATATCGCCGGAAAGCCTAGATTTTGCCGCATCTTTTAGCACTACAGGCTAAAATTCATAAAAATAAATTTTGACTATGTGTCCTTTTCAAGCTGATTTTTCACCCGTTTCGCCGGCTCAAAAAAAGTTGGTTCCCCATTAGGGTGATAGGAAATTTAACGCTCTTTCAAATATAGTGGAATCAGATTTGAAATCGCACGCAAAATGTGGGAGATATGGCCGTTTTAATGCGGTAAGGTCGAAAAAACGAGAAAAATCTTGAAATTGAAAAAAAAAAAATTTACAAGGGTGTAAACGAAAATTGCTAGCAGGTATTTTCGATCAGAAATTTTCGTAGAATCGTCACGAAATGCAACACCCTGTGTTTCGCGCTGTGGTTCAAATAGGGTAGGACAATCTTGTTCCAATAGCTTTAATGGATTTTATATCATTTTGGTTTGGATTTACACATGCTCCAATAGAACTATCAGGAGCTGCCCATGACTAGGATAACATCTCCCTACTGGGATTCCCTCTTGCTCAGGAGCATAGGACTTTGAAGTCACAAAGCTTCCCATTTGGAAAAACAATGAGGGGTGTCTTACTGCAAATGATACAACCACTTTACATTAAGTTACAATGGATATATTTCAATAATAAGGCTTTGGTCTTTCCACGGATCTTACAAATAATAACAAGATTTTTTTTTCGTATGGTACAATTTGTGTTTCTTGATCAAGACAATCCAAATGACTACATGTCAAGACAATCTTTTTTCTTCCCATTTTTTTTTCAATTATTTTTTACAACATAGGCCAGCAAAATGTTTAATTTTTCGTCTTTTTGAACGTTCAGTACCATCAATAATTTTTTCCCCAGGCTCAAGCCCCATCAATCTGTTAACTATATAAAAAAATTAATCTGTGCAATATAAAATTGCCATTGATTGCAACAAAAAAACTGAAGGTAAAAACAAAGTACACTTATTTTGTTTATAATACAGAATTGATATGAAAAATTCATACCTACAAAGTTCTTACAATATTGCACAAAAAAACTGATGATTTATAAAAAGTATTTTTCGTCTTGAATCACGCGACTACGTTGCAGACCGAAGAGGATAATTTTAAATATATACTTCGAAAAACATTAACGATACCATAATTATCAATAATATACATCCATTATGATCATACAACTTTCTATCAGATAAAAAAGGAATAACATCTTTTTTCTTCAAAGATATTTCAGTAAATAGGTAGTTTTGGTAACAGGGTTTTGTCCTTGTTTTTCTCAATGCGTACATCTCAACAAACACACAAATTATTTAAATTTTTTTACATGTCAACTTTTATTTTGGTTCTTTGAGCAAATCGACACACAACCAAAAAAACGAAAATGAAAACGTTATTGTTGCAATCAATGTAAACTCACGTATTTACATGCGAGAAAGTTTTTTTTTTTGGGGGGAGGGAGGGGAGGGGGAGGGGGAGACACTGTTTTATCAAAGTTATATTTATCTGTACAAGCTACAACTTTAAACAATTATAGAACGTACGACTTGTGATAGAGTTCGAATTGTCCATACACTTTCAAAAAATTGATTTTAAACTCGGTTTTCAGTTAAATTTAAACTTTTTACGAGGTTTATCTGATTTTGTTGGCAACTAAATGTGTGAGTAAGTATCAAATTAGGACAAATTAATCCAGAAAGTAAGGCAGTGATGCGAGATGACAAGAAATTAATCATCAAATAGAATAAAATTGGTCAGTCGAAGTTGTTGTGTTGTCTCCCTATTTCGGTTGTGCTTGGGGACTGCGCCAGTTAGTCAGAAGTTCTTTCATACAATTAAAATATTATCACTATCTAGTTGAAAGATATTCAGTTTTATCAATACCTACTGTTTAAATTTTTTAATGCACAAACAACCGAAAAGTACATTTATTTGAGGTCTGGTTCACGGAGGGTGGGTTTAATTATTGTATCGCATTAATATGGAACATTATTTCATCCAACATTGATTTGAAATGTGGTCAAACAAATCTAAAAGAATGAATCAAATTTAATGCCCTATTCCGCTCAGAAATTTAACGAATTTGGTGGATGTTCTGATTGGTAGTTGTTCATGTATAATTTTATATCCAAGGATATTGGGATTCAGTCATAAAAGTCCTCTTTGTTTACGAGAAAATAATTATAGCTTTTTTAAATTGCATATTACCGAATTGAGAACTCTGTGTGCTGATGAATATTAAAAGCAACACGAGATCTTTGTTACTTGTTAGTTAACCATCTGATTTAATGTTTGTTAATGTTCACTTGGATTTGACACTTAGTTGGTACGTAGATAGTGGAAAATCACACTACAGGCTCCTCAAAGTGTCATATATCAACAACTATCCATCCACACCTTGCAAACTACAGTTGTGAATTGTACCTTCAAACTAAAACTCCACAGCAACCCCTGAGCTATTGAACAAAAATGTTTTCGACTTTAAAGTAACTGCTGATAACATTAGAAACCACCCGAACAATTAGAAGTGTATTCTCTTAAGCGCCGGGGTCCGCATATATGCGGAGCTACCTAGGTGAATGTACCTAGGTGAACGTCATTGCCGGGGTCCGCATTTATACAGACCGACCTTGAATAATTTCCCTGCCTGGCTCCGCATATATACAGTCTGGTTTTCGTTTTGCTATGACGTCACTCCTTTCCTATTTCCTCCCTTCATTTGTGGCTTTTTGGACTCGGAACGGTAGTTTGAAGACTTTTAAGTGGTTTTTTTTTTTTTTTTTTTTTTTTTTATAGGGATGGGAGGAGCCCCTGGTCACTGAGACCGCTAGGATCTATTGTGACGCTGTCCCCATTTTTAACTCAAAACCTTATTAATAACCTCTTCGTTCACAAAGTGTAGGAGGTTTTCAGGCGCTTCCAAGGCAATATCAGAGGGTGTTAGGGCACCCTTCCCGAAATGCCGGAATCTAGTTGATGCAACAGCAGGACAATTACAGAAGATGTGTTCTGCTGTTTCCGCCTCTTCGCAGCAGAGCCGGCATTCTATTGTCCTGGCCTTACCCATTTTGTTTAGGTGGTACCTTAGGGGGCAGTGGCCAGTCAGAAGACCCACTAGTTTACGAAGGTCTTTGCGCCTCAATGATAGAAGGGCTTTTGCACGTTTCCTTGAAATAGAGAGGAACCGCTTGGCTTGCCTCTGCTTAGGAGTGTTGTGCCAATATTCTGTGCGTGTTTTGTCCTCCCATTTCTGAACCTGTTGAGTTATATAACTCTTAGTAACCCCTAGTTGGGGTTCAGGTCCAATTGGATTGGACTCTGATCCCTTTTTGGCAAGGCGATCAGCTTCTTCGTTGCCCTCTATTCCCTCATGACCCAGCACCCATAGTAGCATCAGTTTGTTGCCCCGGGCCGCAGCCTTGAGGGAGTTTAGGCAACTCCAAGTCAACTTTGAAGTTACCGAGAAGGCAGGAATAGCCTTTAGTGGCTGTCAGATAGTATATATATCGTTACACCTTTGAGTCAACGTTCGGCATTACTGGGCGAGGGGGAGGTGGGGTTTTACCATTCTCCTCCAAGAAGCTCCCGTACCGCTTGCGCTTTCGTACGAGTCTGCCTTCCATTATTCTACCTGCTTATTTTCTTTGAAAAGTCTCGAAGAAATCGCCGTGCTTTCACGGACGACGAAAATATTGAACTAGTAACAGATCCTAACAGTGAAGAAGTGTTCAGTGATTTTTCTGGCGAGGAAGAAGACGTAGAACTTGTCGATGGATTTTTTCAAGATCTTGCAGCTGATTGTGATATATCGGTGAGTGACTTGAACAATCCATCAACTTCCCCGGCCCAACCTTCAACTCAACCCGTATATAATTTTGTTCCCGAATTTGACAATTTTTTTGACGACGATATTGCCATTGTGCCAGATCAGCCCGCCCGTCCCGTCACACGAAACGCACCGCAAATTCGTACCCGCCCACTGGTTTTCGAAAATTTCAAGCTGTAAACCAAAAAACCTAAAACCTAAGCTTCATTTATTTGATGAAGCGAATCAGGCTATAAAGACACTGTCGACACTTTTTTTAGAAGAACGTAGAACTTGTCGATGTGTATTTGTGAACAAACGAATCGATTTGTTCAAACAACAACATAACATAACATCTTTGTTCGCAGTAACCCGACTTATAAGCAATTCCATACTAAAAATTGGAAGGATGTTACAGTTGACGAAATGCATTCATAATTGGCAGTATGCATGCTTTTGTCACAATGATTGCTCTTTCTCAGATACAACTGGTCGAAAACTATTTAGAAAAACGGTTGAATATAGAAAAATGATGAATATTTTCATGTTATTGAATACTATTAGATGTGAAAAACGTTATTTCAAAATTTGGTGAAATTTGAACGCATTTTGAACCTGTTTTGCATCTTAGAAGATAGGCGGTACGGAAGAGTGCAAAGACGCAAAATAAGTCAGGACAGAGGAGATGTCTGGGTCTTAGAAGGACATTTAAACTCAGGAGCAAAAGGGTTAACGGCATTCCACATTTGTCGATGGCGTTTATGGAATTGACGTATTTTCATGACCCAATGTAACGACCAATTACAATTGACACTCCTCTGTGACTACTGGCTTTTCGAATTTAGCATTCTGTCCTTACTATGTTGAAAGTGAAACATTTCTTAATCAGAAGTTGAAATGATACTTTCCTCTACAATGATTTAATTGAGTCCCAGTCCACTTTGCTTTGCAAGAAAACCCCAAAACTGATTCTGAACGTGACCTGGATCGTTTTTTTCGTTCAAATACATGTGAAACGTAAAACGTCCTGAGAAAGTTGGTCGACCTAAAATTTTACACTAACGTGTTTCAGCTTTTTTGAAATCGATGATGAATTGGCAGCCTGAGTGATTTGATCTTGAATCAGTAAAAATTTGACAACTCGCATCACTACCTTTTAAAATAACATAAATTGCTTCTGCAGGGTTCAAATAAAATTTTTAAAAATAACCGCTTGGAGTTGTTTTAGGATTTACCATCTACTCCAAAAACTCGTAATCGTGCGACATAATTTACATTAAAACAACAATTTTAACAAACACGAATGATAAAGTTATATTTTTCGTTTTACAATAATAAATTGAATATAACAAAATAAACTTAAACCAATATTGTCCACAAAAACTCGGTTTCGATAAAACATTAGCAATATTTCTAATGGTTTTGACAGAATCACGCTAGTAGTATTTTGATAAATTATTGTTCAACAGAAAGTTTGTAGCGGTTCTATCCATTTGATTCCTTTTAAGAACACACATTTTCGATTTCAACTTTTATTCACTCTATAGGGCAATAACTACGTTCAACTTTCATTTCTCAATACAATCGGTGACTTCAAGGATTTTTACCTATCCACGGCCGCATGAAGGCAGGTTCTGTGATTCCCACATGAAACATTTTGAATTACGGTTAATTATCCAATCTATAAAAATTATTAGCAGTTAAGTGATCTATTAAAATATAAAAACACCCATATGCAATGTCTATACAATAGTGGTAAACAACAAAAAATTGTAGGGAAGGCGAGTTAGTGCAAGTGAGGTTCCAAAGCAAGAAGGTTACATCGATTCCATTCCCGTGAACGGTAAACCGTAGCATTACTTTGTTTCCATCCAGTATCCACGCTATAAATGCCAGAGGAAGATTTTTCAATCTGAGTGGTTTCAGCATCTACGTAGAGTTGAATTTCTGCATAGTAAAAGAAATCAGGTTGGGATATCTTAAGATGAAGATGAACTAACACGTATCAGAGGTGTCTAAAAGGGGTATGACCCAAAACATATACGCTTCTTGCAGGAATGAGTTGTAGCAAACAGAATTAAAGATTCCAAGCTGTTGAGATGGTGTCAGGGGCCTCTTCTTATCAGAATTAGAAGCATGTTCGAGTTATTCGTGAAGAGTTCCAGCTTTAGTACAGATTTCTGGAACTGATGAATGCAGCCCCAACAGAAGCCTCCTGTTTCAGTTATTATACACCGACGACATATACCGACTGCCACATCTTGCTGTAAATCAAGGCAGTACCACCTTCTGCTGATTTCCTTCCCACTACAAACAGAGCTGAGGCGTTTCATACAGACTACAGTATCCAATTTCGTTCACTCCACCTGAACACAAACATCATCCGAGTAGTTCTTGGAGAAATTCAAGAAGCAGCATACGTGATTATTGTAGAGCATTAGTAAAAAAAAATGTGAGTCCCATTTGGAAAACTAAACCACTAAAACTGGTTTGAATATTAAACCAAAAGCAATTGTGCACAGTTGCACATAAAAGAACATCAAGATTTTGCAGAAAACTTTGACTCACTCCTTCAATGCTACTTAAGACGACCTTAGTAAGTGGCTCTCTGATAATGGGAGTAATTTTGTAGCCAAGCACGCCATTCATATTTTGGCTGGACACGTCGGAACGTGTTTTATCTAGTTCCCACTAGACTGTTGAAGTATTGTTTCGTAACCAAACATTTTGCGCTTCCACCCCCGTTGGCCAGAAGAAGTATTCCAAATAACAACCACTGTTGTCGGGTAAAACTTCAAAAGAGGTTGCTAAGAAGGAAAATTGGGCTTTTGATCACCTGTCGAATCTCACGATTTGGACTCCCTACTTACACCAACTCACCTCACCGTAAATAAAACAAGACAAATACGCTTCAAGGAATAGATTTTTAACTGTGATAAACTTGGAAATGAAACCTCACCGATTCAGTACAAACCCCTAGTACCTCGTACACTATATTTTTTTTCGTATGTTTTTCACTGATCAACACTATTTAAAAACAAAGTTTCACTTATTATATATTCGTAGGTAATTTGTGTTTGCATATAACGTAGGTATACTTACATACATGTGAAGTGTATTTTATTTTTTCGTTTTTTTCAAAGAACGGGTTAGTAAGTACAGATTATCAACGTGATCTCTCAAGGGAATTGTGTATTATTGTTTCTCTCTTTCCAAATTCAAATTTATCAACCCTAATGCTTTATGTACATCGTTGAATATCAAACGGAATAACGCAGTTTCCACTTAGGGTGACCCATTTGTTAACTTTGTTTTTTATTCCAAGACTACCCTGGTTTTAACGAAAATGTAACATTATTTTTTTTCTCATTACGTAATCTGCCGATTTATTTGATTTTAGTGTGTGTTTTGTAAGTATATAATTATATTCTGGGTGTATGTACAAGTCTCAAACTGCCAGTCTTATGAGTAGGGATAAATAACACCGCATTTCTCCATAAAGCGGGGAAAACCATACATGGAAATGACGATATTTTTTTTTAAATCAATTTTAAAGACTGATTTTTTTGAAAGACCTTATAACTTTTTTTTTATAGACAAAAACTTCTTGCCCCCTTATTTTTTTAAATGGTTTTTTGAAAAAATGCCATGCCTTAAACCTAGAAAAAGTGTATATATTTTTTTTATCATATATATATCATTTTTATAGTTATATGGTTTATTTATAAGTATATTACAAGTTTTACATTGAAATTATAAATCAACTGAATCGAAACTTTCTCAAGTAAAAATTTCGCCACTGTCACTTGAGGTGTCCGGGTAAATCACAGAATTAAACAGCGTGGAGAAATCTGAAGTACTTGGCAGGTACGAGACCATGCGGCGCCCAAGATTTGCTCCTCCGCCTCGGTTCCTTGTGTCATACCTGTTGACAATATAGGAAACAATTAATAACGTTGGAATTACAATGGAAAATGAGCCGCGGTGGATTCTATTTAGGGGGGGGGGGGTCTGTTCTGTAACTTTCCAAGAAATAACCAACAATGGAAAGTTTCCACTGGACTAAGTTTCCACCAACAGGTGAAGTGCAGGAAAAACAATAGTTGGAAAATTGGCTAGAGTGCTGAGTTTTCAGGCATTACCGTCAAGGAGCTCTCCCGTCACTTTCTGCCTTATCTTATGTTATCGTGGGTTTTGCATTATGGTTTATTGTCCTGCGTTATCATACGTTATCACAGGGAAAATCCATTTATGTCACTTTTTTATCGAAAATTAGTTTGACACCATTCGATTCAGAATGAAGAGTACTATCCAATAGAATATCGAAACAGGCACAAGACCAGTTTAACCTTAATCCCATGTTAATCACAGGTTAAGGTTAATCACATGTTAAAACTCTTCCGAAGATATGCCGTACAGGGAAAGAACCATCTATGTCAAGCGTTATAAACGCGTTTTTCTCATTTTCGAAACAGTGTGATGGTTTTTTCCCTGTACCCTTCATATGTCATCATTAGTTCTATGTTTGATGTTATCAGTTAGGCATTACGGTATTCATTTATTTTGTGGTGGATATAATTAGTCGGCCCTGGAATCCATCGCCTTGGGGGATGAATCAAACGCCTTCAAGCGTCCTGGTCATCCTCTGAGCGTGGCGGAGCATTATTACGGCATCCACCTCAATGGAAGGGGCAACTATACCCTTCCATCACCCCACATGTTAGCCTGAGCGTGATTACGAACACTGGCCCTTAAGATATTAACTGTCCTGACATCGCCAATTACTCGCATGTCCCCATAGGCGAAATGCCGTTATTTTTGACCCCTTATTAATTATCATTCTCCTGCCCTAATAATCGCGAAGCTCCCCCGTAAATGAGAGTTATTTTTCCAATCAGCCCCCCCCCCCCCCCCGGCTCCCGTAGGTTATATGAGACACCGAAGAACGTGGAACGGACAGAGAGCTCAAGCTTTCGGCATCTTCCGTCGGAGCCTGCCAAGAAATCTCAACGCACAATTGAAATTCCACCCGTACAAATCCTGGTGGTTCAGAAACTTTTGGCAGCAGGCCATTAAAAAAGACTGCGGTTCAGCCATAGTAGGGGATAATGGAGAATGAAGACGCGATAGTCATGATGAATGGCTCACTTTCTCCTTGACGGCTACTTCAACACGCAGAATTGCCGACGTTAATTACGAGAATTACGACAGCAACTACTCCTCAGTGACAAGAAACCGTTTGGTATGGAGTTTCCAAGTTGGGAATCATTGGACCTTAATTTCTTGAAAATGAAATAGGGCATGCATTTACGTTTAATTCTGAACGATATGGACGAATGATTGAAGACACTGTATCAATGGGGTTTCAGCAAGATAGGGCAACTTCCCACACGGCAGTACGCACTCCGTTCCCAGGGCATCTGATTTCGCGTAATGGAGATGTCGGATCTCACGGTGTGATTTCCTTCTATGGGGTTATTTAAAAGCCAGAGTGTACACCTATTAATCCCGCACCTATTGAGAATTGAAGGTTTCAATTGAGAAGGAAAATCGATCCATTTCCATCGAAACGCTTGAGCGAGCTGTGCAAAACTTGAAGGACCGACCCCAAGAAGGCATTGCTCAAGAAGGAAGACATTTAGTGGACATTATCTCCCGTAATTAACGAAAATTGTTCTCTGCATTGAATTTCCATTGTTACCTAATATTTTAAAATTCATTTCAACAGGATATCTTCATTATTGGCTATTTGGCGACTATTTAAAATACTTCCAGCTTATCAGTGCCACCCTGTACCACTTTTAATTTCGTAACAAAGAAGAGCGTTACCAGATTTATTGAGAAGGAGAGTTGAAGAATGATTCTTACCGCGTCAGATCGCTTGAAGTTGATGTTCTGTGTAGAACAAAAGTCCCTGGTCAGGGGGAGGCAGTTGAAGTAGCCGCAGATCTCGCAGTCGTAGACGGGTATGACGTAGAAGAAGAGGACGAGAAGAAGGAAGAGGAAAGCCGTTGTCACGAGGCATACCTGTCAACATCCATTTCAGTTATGTAGATGACCATCTCAACTTACAATACGTAGGACTCCAGTAAATTACTTGAAGCAGTAAACTACAAGTCTCAATTCTGCATATCTAACAAACAGTACATACAGCATACTTCATAGACCGGACACCTCATAATCACAGGGAAATGAATGCGTAGTTATTGTAGAGAAGTGTCTACGACCATTTATTGATATGGATAGATCATCCTTTCTGTTGTTTGGAATTGCCTACCTCGAAATTTTGGTACGAGCCTATCAGCTTGCATGTTATCCATTGGGTGTTGTACCTCAGCCCTCTTCATCCCTGCATAGTCTTTGGTCTTTAGGCTTTAGTCTCAAACCCTCATTACACACTATAATTATAATTTTTAAAATCTATTTTTCAGGCTAATGAGCGTTTCTGATTCTTAAGGTGATACTGAGTCGTAGACTCACATTGAAACCTCTGGACGACAGAATTTTACCAAGCTTATCCGAAATTTTCCCATAATAAGGTATACTAATCCAATTTTTCTCTTCCAACTCAATTTCTCTCAATAAACTACACACCCCTTCCGTGCTCTTTTTCCTAAGAACCTTATTCCAAATGGAATCAACAAGTTCTACCCTATATCCATTCCTTGCGGCTACACTTTTAATAACAGATTTTTCTTTTAATAAATTTTGATCCTTCATTGGTATGGACAGTGCCCTGTTGATCATACTATGGAAGGCAGCATGTTCATGAACTAAAGAATGATTTGAAGTGCTATGGATAGTTTTATCACTATAGGTTTTTCTTCTATAAATGGAGAAATCATGCTTATTGTTAATCAATGAAATGGACAAGTCAATAAAATTTAACTTATTTCCACCCAATTCAAGGGTGAATTTTCTGAAAGGATCCAAGTTGTTGATTTTTTCCTGAAAGGAATTTAGTTGTCAATGGGTTCCTAACCATAAAATAATGATGTCATCTACGTACACCAATATGAATGTTACTTAATTGACATTTTCGCAAGATTTGTTTATCAAGATGATCCATGTAAATATTTGCATGCAAAGGAGATAGTGGAGAACCCATCGCTACCCCAGGTTGAGTATAGTATTCACCCTTGAATAGAAAATCCATATAGACATCAAGTAACAGAGTTCCTTCAAGATTTGCAGAAATCTCTAAAGTGGGTGTCTCCATATTTCCACTCTTCCATTATTAACCATAACCATTATTTTGAAACGTAGCACTTAATGACTACATAAACTGAATTTCGGGAATTTGCTCTCCTGAAAAGTTGGGGTTTTGCATATATGATGGTTTACCTTTGAAGTACAGATATAATTCATGAATCACTTTACCCTCTCTACTCCTCTGGGGAGTCACCTCTCTCCACTCCCACCTACAACCATAGTCACAAACGTCATACCACTCACTCAAATGTGAGATAGATGGCGTTTTTTAAATTTATATTCATTTTCTCCATTAAAATGTATCTATACCTAATTGTTCATGAGATATGACCAAAGAAATAAAGGATGGTTTGTACAAGATGAGGAAAAGATCAAGTTGAATAATGTAGCAGGGGATTCATCCTGCAAACTTATAATTCGAAGTTAATTTTAGCCACAGCATTTCAATTCACCTGGAACTGTCTTTTGCTTATAGTCTACCGAACTGTCTATAACTAAACACGATGGAACGACAACAAATTTTGATTGCCTTCACCTTACATGGACACATTTTTGTGGAGAGAATGATTGAAAGGAACCCGTTTTTTGTGATGGGTCTGTCTTTTGTGGTGGGATGGCTGATCTGTTTACGTACCTACTTTCAAATTATCCACTTACCCATATGAGGAATATCTTCTTCTGCCGGTCGTATTCACCCAACGAGACGAAAGGCAAGATGGCGTACGAGAGGAGGAAACCAAATATGAAGCCGAAGAAGGAGGAGAAGTTGTCGAACCATGGGAGCACTCCAATGATGAAGAGGAATAAGGCGATGAGGAGGTGCTTGAAGAGGGCATAATACGGGTGTTTCAGCATTGGCCACATGTTGAGGATTTCGACAATGAGACAGGCAAGCAAACCTGATTGAGATCCTGCTGGACCAACCTGGAAAATAATTACTAATTGTTACGACAATTCCCAAGATTCTACATAATTTCCTACTTGTTCCTTCTGACTAGTCCAAAAATGTGCAGTAAAATCATATAATGGAATATAGCTCATTTGCTTCAATATTATTGGGAGGATTGAAATGGCCATATCTCCTTAACTGGCGTTTATTTTCAACCACGTAGGGGAGAGTGGGGCGATTTCAACCAGTGGGGCAGAATCAACTGTAAAGGGCAGCGTGGAGGGGGGAATAAAGCGCGTAATCTTTCCCGATCTTCATCCTAAGGAGGGGAGTAGACGCGAGAATCAGATGAACCGGCAGTCGTGGTTGCAAGAGTTCGGACGCAAGCCAGCGAGAAGGTCGGTTGTGAGCAAACGAACAGGACGTGGGAGATTGGTGGAACCAACGAGAGAACGATAGAAGGGTTGTATACGGATCAAAAGGAGTACCGCCACTGAAGCACACTTTTGAAGATTCGTGAAAGTTACCGGGCGACGTTTATACGCGGAAATCCGTAATTCGGGCGCGCCGGAAAGTGATTCCCCTCGTCAGTCCCTGAACAATACAAGGTAGGAGCTGAACATTATAGCTTGGGAAATAGAGAATAGGTCCCTACTGATTTTATCAGTATCTACATATGTCATTAGGGTAAGAACCCTCGATTGGGAGTCGCATCAGACTTCGTTTTGGTTTTGCCCGAGTGGCTTTCATATTATAATTGGGGTTGATAATTGTACTTCTATAATCATTATTCTCTTGTGGTGTAAAATATTGATACACCGTATAATTTTCGTTAGTACAATTGGAAGCTTTACTATCAATTTTACAGTTATCCTTCATATTACCAAATTATGGGGTTCAAATTACGTTATTATAAAATTATTAATTTAATTGTTCCTTCAGTCTTATTATTTGTAATAAAGAATTGTGATCTGGGAACCAGGGATTTTCACCCATCAACAACCACCTCCTACCTCTGAGAATGTGTTTTTGCATCATTTCCTTTTGACAAACAATGTGGGAAAGCAAATCCGTCACCGCGCCTACCAGGTGACAGTCCACACCGTTAATTTTCGTCTCAAAAAGGTTAAAAAAAATAAATTTTTCAAAGCCAAAATATTACCTAAAATTTCCGAGATTTCAACAAAGTAATGGAGTCATCTGGTAGATTATCATTTGAAGTAAACGAATCACATGTGTTTTCCTTGAAAACGCACTCTTATTTACCCACAGGTCAAAACGGGCCATTTAAAAGTAGAGTTGCTCAATCAATGAACGATTACGCCCGTCAGATCCCCACCCTCACCAGAAGCCTTTCTTGTTGTCTATCACGCACAACAATATTTCCAGTGGTTTCCATAAAACTGGCATTTATCCAGTGAACTCTCAAGCTGTTGAAACACACTTGATGAGACCTGGCAATTCATATCCGGATCCTCAATCGGCGATTGCCTCTTCTTTCCCTGGCCCCTCAGACGGCAGCGGAGACTGTTCTATTGAGGCTGTCACCTCCAAATCTCAAACGTCGACCTCTTTCCCGTTCGTTCCACCGATTGGCATGGCGTTAAATATGCCCAACTTGCCTGAAGATCCTCTAGCATCTACTTCCAGTGCTGTGGTGACCACTCCTACCTTTTGTGACGTAGGAAAGGTCGGACGTGATTGCAATGCTTGCCGCCCCCATGACAATCAGGGACTCGTTCATAATTATGATTCTCCTAGAAACTAAATGAAGACTAACTTCATTAACGGCCAGTTATTGTAAAATTATGTTTGTTCAACCATTAACGTTCCTTACTGTTAATCATTAAAGAGTTTAATGACGTTCATCATTCATTTTTCTTGAATTGCACCATAGTTGAAAGGGCCTCACTGGTGGTTGAAAGTGGCCCAGTTGATGGTTGAATCTACCCACCTTCTAAAAACTATTTTCAAGAAAAATTTTATTTGCCTTCGCTTAGGTGATTAAAAAAAAATTGGCCAAGGCGACTTATAGCTAGATGGGTAAGCTTTCCGGTGGGAGGATAACGAATATTAACCTTCCGGCGGGCGAGCGACGAAATTTTGGTTCGAGGTTGCAGTTTTTTTAAACTGCTCGGCACATACGCCACCTTTGAACTTAAAACTCCGTGTAATCCTCTGCCAATGATCCCTCTTTCGAGTCGGCATTCAATCGCAATCACGTCGTCAAGCTGTAATAACGTCGTCTTGAAACATCATTTCGAGCGCGCCTGGCCATGTAAGTGTTCATTTTTTATGAGAAAAAAGCAAATGGGACAGGAGAACAGAACGTGTACGTCCTCCGCTCAATACGTATGTAAAAATCTTTCGGCAAACATCGTCAGATGTGGGAAATGAACCATTCAAGATGACAGAAATATGCCAGCAGAAGAAGGATAAAAATATCTGCTGCGTACAATGGCTTTCTCTATTTGCGTTCACATTTTTCTTTCCCCTTTGTTCAATATATATGTGTAACTCCCAATGTAAAGTAATGTAACTTCAAATTTTTTTCAATGTTCAATTATATTTGTTTTCTATAAAAGAAGAAAAAAGTAAGTATGTGAAGCAAATGGTTGTTATACATGCACCTGTATATATATTTGTATATAATAAGTAAACATTTATCCCACTAAATCATGTGAAAGAAGTGCTCAACAGTTAGATCCTTTATTCCTGTTGAGTCGATCATTGCTTTTCAAGTAAACACCCAAAAACGTGGTTGAAACAAAAGTTTGTGAGCGCCCGCTCGTGTATCGCCGGAAGGTTATAAAAGTTGAAGAGTAGGGTCTCGATCATTTACGTTCACAACTGGTTGAACCTACCCCACTCTCCCCTATTTTCGCCTTTTTCGGGCTCCTCCGCCTTTTATTTTTTCGGTAGAACTTACATCTGCTCTGTAGGGGACGAAGATGGCGCTAGCGAGGTTTCCCGCCACTCCAGATCCAATGTAGATGATGATGATCCGCGAAGTACCTGTCAGCTTTTCCAAGTCTCTCATGAGGAACCATTGGATCCATAGAGATATACCCAGCTGTATCAACCTATAACAGAGCGTGTTTTATAATAAGAAAATGAGAGAATGAGAAATGGACCAGGTTTTTCATTGCTGCATGTGTTTCGAAAAGAGCCAGTTTCATTTTAAAAGCTTGGATCTGGGAGTATAATCAGGCTGTTCGTTCCTTGAAGTTTCAAATTGTAGTCATTCAGTATTTGAGTAACATCAACTAGAAAGGTTAATTTCCATAGTCCGAGTTTTTTTGCTTTATATTACCTACTTACCTATAGGAGGATCTCTCAAAGAAATATTGTCATTATCCTTTTTGTATATTTACTATAGATGCCGATTTGAAAATGCGTTTGAATCGAAAAAAGTTTGTATTTCCTGGTCTCAAACAGCAAAAAATGGTGGTAGGTGTATCAGATGAGGTGCGCAGTACTTCACCCACATAGTTTTACAACAAATTTCCAACAAAAAGTACATCCTAGCGATTTTTCATATCTCGCTTAGTTTTTGAGTTGTTTCACTCCTAAGATTTTTTTCGTGTTTTCGACCTTGTCTCAGCAAAACAGCTATAACTCACATACATTATTATGTAAAGTAAAAGCTGAGGAGACCGTTGGAAAGTGCGTTTAATTTCCTATCATTCAAGCACCAAATCGATATTTTTTGCTCACATCAAGTTGGCGAAAAATCACTCTACAAAGTAAACTTCAAGAAAATTTGAAAAAAGAAGGTTTTTCAAACGTTCAGTACTCTACTCTAATCTGCATTTCATCAGCTGCCTGTAGTTAAAAAATGCGCCAAAATGTCAGCTTTCGTGTGGCATATTAAAAAAAATTTTCACTATTTTATTTGGTCGAAAAAATCTTGTTTGAATGCAAAGAACAGCGAAGCAAGTCGAGGTTTTTGACGCTTGGTCATGGGTTTCAAATGAGTACCTAGGCATTTTTAGTAACAAAATTAATCAGTTTTGTCTTTTAATTTGCAGTTTTAAATTTGTGCAAGCATTTTCTAATACGTAATTACAATAAATTTTAAAGCATTCATTTAACTTTCAAGTTTCCCGTTGTTCGACCGGTCAGCATGGACCCGTCCGGTGGCCCCCGCGCAGTCCTGACCTCACGTTGATGGACTATTACCTCTGGGTTAATCTCAAAGCAAAAGTGTACGACGTCAGGATTGATTCGAGAGATCATCTCATTAAATTATTGCGGAGATCAAATAAAACAAAACCGACGAGAGCTTCGAAGTGCCGTTGATGAAATGCGCGAAAGGACACATTTGTGATTTCAATAAAATAAAGGCCATTTTGAAAATTTACTGTAATTACGTATTAGAAAATGCTTGCACACATTTAAAACTGCATCTTAAAAGATAAAACTGATTAATTTTATTAGTAAAAATGCCTAGGTACTCATTTGAAACCCATGACCAAGCGTCAAAAACCTCGACTTGCTTCGCTGTTTTTGCATTCAAACGAGATTTTTTCGACCAAATAAAATAGTGAAAATTGTTTTTGATATACCATTCAAAAACTGACCTTTTGGCGCATTTTTTAAGCTACAGGCACCTGATCAAATGCAGATTAGAGTGGAGTACTGAACGTTTGAAAAACCTTCTTTTTTCAAATTTTCTTGAAGTTTGCTTTGTAGAGTGATTTTTCGCCAACTTGATGTGAGCAAAAAAATCGGTTTGGCGCTTGAAAGATAGGAAAAATTTAACGCACTTTCCAACGGTATCCTCAACTTTTACTTTACATAATACTGTATGTGAGTTATGGCCGTTTTGCTGAGACAAGGTCGAAAACACGAAAAAAATCGTAGAAGTGAAATATCTCAAAAACTAAGCGAGATATAAAAAATCGCTATGTGGCACTTTTTGTTGGAAAGGTTGTAAAATACCTGGGTAAAGTACTGCGCACCCTATATGATACACCCTGTATAATGGTTCACTCATCAAAATTTGGTTCTTAGTTATTTGTTTGGACAAATACCTACATTGGTCACTATTTTGAAGAAAATAAGTAATTTGAAGTAAAAGTTTGTATAATCGATAAGTTTATTAAAAATGTAAGTTAAGTTAGGGAAAGTGCGCAAGAGCATTTCAAAAGTGACTTTAGGTTAACGAATAAAATAACGTAATACAGTAGTAAGTGATATGAATTGTTTAGCATCCTGTACCCCTAGAACAATTTTCCAATTCTCTCCAATATGAAACTTTTCAGATATCAATATAAGTACTGTTTTAAAGAAGGGTTTGTTGAAATCCAGTCTTATGTCCCAAATCCGGCGTAAGCTCTTATCTTTATGCTGTTTTATTTATCAAATCATTCATGGTGTGATACACAGCCATGTGATCTATTCAGTCATGTGATCGATTACAGTCAACTAATCTGTTGCTAGAGAGTTGAACTGTTTAGTTCCAAAACCTGCTAGTAGAGTGCATTGGTATCGATCATTAATTGCTCATTCCCGTACAAGATATCTGACACGTAATCTTTTGAAGGGTGTTGGACTTCTCGTGTGAATTACGTTTACAATCAAAGGGCTTAATAAACTTCCTCCCTGCAAAGTTCACGAGAACCTAATCACTCACAGCAACCTCACACACCGGTTCATCGTGAGCATCATCAATGTAATCTTCCATAACATCGGACTCGCTGTGAACTAGGGGAATCGCTCAAAAAGCCGATTTCCCGGAAATCGCTTTCAAAGTTATGCTCTTTCAACGAAATGGTCATTTCTCCAGGGCAACATGTTGAATGGTGGTGATTCCACTAAAACGGGTTCAAATATCAATGACCCAAAACCTCATGGACACAATTAGCTTCGTGTTTACCTCTGGCAGCCAAAATATATCGCTCCATCTATCCAGTATCATTGTTCCCTGATGGATACAATTTATTCATTTTCTGGAAACACTGTCATTGTAAGTATGGTACTTACAGAAGAAATTTAAGATAATGTTATTTACCCTGCATGTAGGAAAATTGAAGTAAGCAGCCTGTAGAACTGATCAGGCTCTTCAGACTTGATGAAAGGCAGCATTCCACAAACATCGTCCAGGCAGGAAACCTGAGAAAGGAAAAGAACAGTTTGGTAAGTAATGCTAGCGTTACAGGGAATTACCTACATGTCTGGTTTCTATATGATCGCATTTTAAAATATCTTTATAAACTAGATCGAATTCTTAATCGAACAGAAAGAGAAAAAAAAAAAAAAATCGGTTGAGAATCCTATCGGCCATTACGCCCTAGATTCCCCTTCCCGACATCGAATTCGAAATTTATGAGTTTTACTGCGCAAGAGAGATTTGTTACACATGATAAGGTGCAAGGAGTCATTCAAAACATAGAAAACCATTTGGTTCTATTTCTGCCATAAAAGAGATTTTTAAACCACCATCAACGAGTTGCTAATCAAACTACCTAGAAGTTCAAAGCACCTAGGGGACTTCCCAATTCCAAAAAACCATTTGGAAAAAAAATCAGGACTACCTTATGCCCAAATTACTGAAGGTCTTAATGCTTAAAAATTAGCAAAAATATGACGAAAAATAGAAAATGATATGATGAAAAATCGAACAACGTTGCGCCAAGTTGGCCCAGACCATGTTTTCTCTTACTATTTTCAAAAATGGCAAGTGAGTGACCACCTCTGAGTAAAGTAGGCAAGGTTGGGGGGGCTTGGGTCCTTGAGCAGCTGTCAAACCAGTGTATCTGTACCTGCTTCTTTACCACTCAGAGCTTTTCCCTTTCGTCGGGTCATTTTGGCCCCCGTCACCCAAGCATTCAAGGTTTATTATTCAGAACAAGACAAGAAAAAGACAGGATCGCTTTCACGAAGCAAGACTCGTTTTCACCTTCCTCGGAAAAGTCAACAATGCCATTTTTCAAGTAAAATTTGTTGTGCCACTGTAGCCTTATTTATATTGTTATAATCTACCAAGAGATACAGGTGGTTTGTGTAGGCGTTTGTTTTTGGCATTTTATGTCTTTACTTTCCTACATAAACTCGAAAATGTAACGCGGACGAAAATATTTCTGATGGTTTTCGCTTACAACCGATTCGTTGCTACGGATCATTATCTTCGACATTTGTGATCGTACAAAACTCGTTCACCACTCATTTGAAAGCTGTTGATTTACTTAATCTTGTTACGTTAACCCCTGGACATTCGGAACCTCAGTGACCACCCAATGGAACCTTATTGTTTACTAACTGTGACAGTCCTGTGAGTGGTGATCATTATGTCTTTACAGTTTACCATTCGTTGCCTCAGAACCTCACGATGGAACCATTACATCGCAACCATCAACGAGCACAATCTAACGTAGTTATCATTGGTCCTACAAAACGGCACTCGTTGGAACTAGTGCGCGAATATCGTTTACGCAAAAAGCTGCTTATGAATACTACATTATCCACAAATGAAATTGAAATTGGCGAGGTACGTGATACATTTATCGAGACGCCTCATTCTCTCGCCGATATTGAATTTAATAAGCGTTTTACATCAAAACTGGCCTCCAATTGGAAGTACGTGGTGTGTGTGCGGGAGGGGGCGCAAAGACATAAAATGTCCATCGTGGTTGCGTACTTGTACGAAAGCTGTTTTCATTTTGTGAATGCAGGAAGTTTTGTTTATTTCTTGATTTTCGCAGGTCTCGACGCTTTGATGGAGTGACATTCATCACGATCTGGGGGTAAGCAGGCATAATCGTCCAACATTCATTTAAAAAAAGGTAGTTAAGACGCTAATTAGGACAAAAGCTGTTTCCTCATTCAGTCTTGAAGTCATCATCCGTCATAACTATCATGAAAACAACAAAAATAAATCACTCATCCATAAAATATTTAATGAAGGTAACGAAGCTTGCATTTAACTAGTTGGTTGCTTTATATTACTTAAATTAACTAGTTGAACCGTTTAAAAAAAAGTTGTTGACTACGAGTTAGAAGATGTAAACTAAAAAAACAATAAAGCGCTCATAAAACCACCTGCAAGTCACAACATTTTTTCAGTTGTATCTATTCTTATTCTGTGATGGGTGAAACAAGTTATTCCCTTACTTTATAAGGCATTGCATAAACTGTACTGAATAAGAACAACGTGTTTGCTTAGTGTTGTGCTGAGTTACTGCTGAGATTTTCTGTACAAGACTTTGGTTCTCCCGCTTCTGGAGTATGCATCCCCGGTTTGGTCACTCATCTATGCAGTGCACAAATACACCTTGGAGAGAGTTCAAAACAAATGTCTTCGGTACGTGGCTGATAAGCTTTGCATCCCCTCGGTAGATGCGAGCTGCGGTCACCTACGTGGAGTTTGCCGCTTACTGCCCCTTGAGAAGCGTCGTTGTACAGCCGATCTCACTATGCCGTCCTAAACAATCAGGTTTCGTGTCCTGCCCTTCTGGCACGATTTGTTCCCCATGTGCCCATCTTTGAAGTGACATTCTCGACCACCAACCAACAGCTAAATCGGCCATGTCATCGCATACCACGGACTGCGAATCTCCAGCTCTTGCTTTGCAAAAATCCTGACTTTGGCTTCATCAACGACTCACACGACAAATTGAAACATAATTTCTAATACTCACAACATGACTTTTTAGTGAAGGTGCTTCTTTTCTTGTTTTGACGGTGCTTGTATTTCTTTTTTTTTAATTTATAATTTTGTTCTTTTATCTTCTAGCCGATTATACAGGGTGAGTCAACAAAACTTGCTGATTTGAAAGGTCAATTTAAAGATTTACAAAATATCAATGCGATTCAAATTTTATTATGTAAACAACATCTTCCAAATTTGTTTCATATGGTTTTAAAAATGTTATCCCTCTAATGACCCCCCCCCCCATTTTCAATGCACTGAAACACTCGACTTCGGAAGTTTCGGTCCACTCGTCTGAGCATATCGAGGGGAATTTCAGCAATGGCTCTTTGGATATTGTCTTTGAGTTGTCCTATGGTCATGGGGCGATCAACGTAAACAATGGACTTGCGATAGCCCCACGAAAAAAATCGCAGGGCGTTAAATCTGGAGACTGCAGATTTCCTCTTAGTGAGATGAGTCGACCTTCAAACTTCTCGTTCAAAACTGCCATCACTGCTCTTGGCTTGTGTGGTGTTGCGCCATCTTGCTGGAAATAAACATCACCAAGGTCCATTTCTTCGAGTTGAGGTCATAAAAATCCCTCAATCATGGCGAGGTAGTGTGCCGAATTGACGGTAACAGCATGCCCGCCTTCCTCTAAAAAGCACGGACCAGTGCAGTGGCCGGCACAGTCTTCAGTAACGCCCTGCGTTGTTTTTGGGCTATCTCAAGTCCATTGTTTACGTGGATCGTCCCTCGACCATAGGACAACTCAAGGACAATATCCAAAGAGCCATTGATCGCTTGTTTTTTTCCTCTGTTCGTATTATACCATACACGATATTCTGTACCACTGACTTAAATATTGTGATGGGGTTTGCCCGTAATCCAAAATAAATAAATGAATATGTAACTAGAGCAAATTGTCACCTGAGAGCAAAGTGAAGCCTCGTCGTGGAAATGGCCGTGAACGAAATCGCAGTACTCTTTGGTGGTGATGCGACAGGTGGCGTGGATCCCAATGCAGCAGGGATGGCCGATCACCTCGCAGGCCATGTGCTCGGCGGCTGTGTGCTTCGTACTCTTTCTCTGCAATGACGATGAAGAAGTCTTCCGACAAATCGGCCATTTCGTGATGTCGTCCGGCCACTCGTAAGGTGCGACGGACGCAGGAGCCTCGCAATACCTGTTGAAGGAAAAATCTTACGCTTGAAGATGTTCAACTACGGGCGGAATTCAAGAGCATTGACCGAAAAGTCTCTAATGAATGTACAATGGTAAATGTCCAATAAAAGCGATGCATCAGTCATGATTTGAGCAAGGGACCCTTTCATTTGTTTCGACGGAATTCATAAACCAAAAATGGCGATGAGCTGAGGGTCACCCTCAGGTCAATAGTGCAATATCCTGAGTGATGACAGGAGGTCACTTAATTGCATCAGCTGCTATCGTATTTTATTAATAATTCTTTCAGTTTTTTCCCTAATATCATGTATTCTGAGTGAAATGAGTTGCTTGAGATGAATGAGGTGGGCGAGTGGGACGATTATGTTGTTGAAGACAGCGACAAAGACGATTACAAAAGACACGAATCACGGAAAAATTTTATCGTTTAGCCCACCCCGACAAAAAATCCCCGTGTAAAAATGACAGAAATAGATACTTGGAAGAAGAATAATTCTTCTGTGCTCGGGGCACCAAGTTGATGTTTACGTGTGAGTTTATGTTTATGGGTCAACGTGACAAGTTTTAAATCATGATTTCGATTTACTTCCTTACTCAATATTCAGAGAAGTCATCCCAACACTTATTTATTCGAAGTTATCAAAACACGCGACACAAAATATTGAGCAACGGCGTAAGCTCCAAAAAATCCTCTTTCAAAGGAGTACATTAATGTAAATATTTATGTTGAGAAACAAAATATTATTCCATATCGAAATTCCGAGTTCTTTTAATTCCGATTCCCGTTAACAGATTTATTTATGCTCTCCACTCATAATTTCCAGTGCAAATGGGCACTCAAAGTAATCGGTGGAAAGCCATATGTACGAAATGTATTTTTTTTTTCAGAGTTTTCCGATCGTTGGGGATTTTTATCACTTTACCAAAAAACACATAAGAGATTGTCAAAACCCATTTGAATAATACAAAAGTGACCAGTTCCGCCGACGATTTCGATTTAAATGTCCTAATATATTCTAAGGAGCCGAAATGTTCAAAACTACCGTTTGAAGGTGTTGTCGCTCCACGGTTTTATGCGACTTTGTCATGCCAAGTGCGTGTTCTTTGTAGTGCGGATATGTGTTTGTCGGTTTGTGGAACGAGTTGGTGATACCTTCTATTCAGGATGGCACAATCAATGACTACCTACGTCAAGGCAACAGGTAAGTAAAGCAAAAACACGATTACTTGATGCTCTGCCAAAATGTAGGTAGGAAGGTACGTATTAAGGAAACTGTAACCTTTCAGAACCGTTAACAACCAGTATGGAACGGAAAGGGGGAATTTTCCCCGTTCTTTTCCCACAAAACTTTCCCCACTCAGCTAAGCGCGAGTGCACAATCACGCTCAGGCATTGTCTATGAATTCCGCCCTACATCATGCACCAAGAGCTTGATGTCCAATGAATAGTACAATGTTCAATAAAATAAGTGCCATCAGTCATGCAGCAAGGATATTTATTTAATTTGTTTCCTGCCTTATATTCATTCTAAATTATTCTGAAATCGGAGCATTTAGTGTACACAGATATTTTTAACTATTGAAATATGGCAAAAAGAAGCTTTTGTCATAACAACATTTCGCTTTTCAATCCCATTTTTTGGATTTTTCACGATTTGATGTTTTATACCACTACCATTTTTAGCAGATTTAATTGAAATGTAAACACATTTATCATCACATGTTCACATTTTACGTTCCGACGAACGATGTTGATGTATAAGAATAGATTAATCCGATCTACAAAAATGGTTTGTTATTCAGTGTTGATAGCATGAGTTCCTTTTCTGGTAGGTAACCATTTTAAATCTAATTTGATAATTAAACCCTCAATGATTGAGTGTAAGTACATTGCTACGAATTTTCAAGTTAGAAGAAACTACCGCAATGACTTCAAAGAATTAAAAATGATTTCTTTTAGAAATTTCTCCTTGAAAATCCAAAATCTCTACAAGGAATACAAATAAAAATGTTATCGTTTCCCAAAAAAACTTTCCAAGTTCCGGAAATATAGCTAACAAATAATTAACATGGGCTGAAATGGCTGGGTATGGACTGTTGAACTGATATTTTTTCAGCAGAATATTGATCAAAAGATGTTTCATCAACTTTGAACGAGAACATCAAAAATGTGAGCAAAAACTGAAAAATGTACTCAACTTTCAATAAAATGTCCTAAACCAGTCAATAAAACGATAAAAATCCAAAATCTTAGTATGAATTGTTGAGGTGTAGTTTATACCAAGTGTTGATGACATCAAGTAAGTTAATTTTTTTTCAATCGAAGTGCTCGAATTTCAAAAGAATATAAAGATGAAACGTTAGCAAACTAGTACCACATTGAAGGTAATTTACGAATATTTGCTTATGAGCTTCATGACTGGATCTTAATTTTGATTAAAAGCTTGTTTGCTTGGGAACTCGATATCCCAGAAGGTGACTGATTGGACAAATAAGAAGTAAAATAATTTAAATTTACGTATTTTTAGGAATTTTTTCTTCTGAACTGTAGGTTCTTGATTATCTTTGAATGCTGGAGCTTTTCGAATCAATGCACAAAGCTGAGTTTGCAGCTTCTCTACAGTACGGACTTGACGAGACATCAAGATCTACTGTTGAATGAGAAATAGTTTTGTGAAAGCGTTTCGTATATCATACAAACATCACATTATTATACATGATGGATATGGATAGTTCCCCCTTCCCTATTCTGGAATCCGCACCCTCTAGAGATATAGCAGACGCCTTCTCACGATTGGTATTTACTTTAGGTGTTGCTATACCCTCGACACTAATACCCTTCCATCATCTCCCGTGTTACTTGTTAGTGAGAGCGTGGTTATGATCCACTAACCCTTCATTTTTAACTGCACTGACGCTCCCCTTCTCTTCCTTAGCCCCCGTAGGCTCAATTCCATTTAAATAGCCCTTGAGCATTACACAGGTAATACTTCTGTCCTGATTATTGCGAGACCCCGTCCAGGTTCTTATAGAGCTCCGAGAGTGTGATAGATATGGATAATTCTCCCTTCCTGATTTATAAATCCGTTTTTTTACGTCATATATAGCTTTATACAAAAACGTTTTATGTCCTTTTTCAGACCATATCTACGAGGGTGTTCAGTCATATCCTGATGTTTATTACGTCATATCGATCCGAACTCGAGTTATAATTTTGTTTGAGTTAAGGAAAAATTAATCTCTTTAAACAGTTCTAGAACTTTTTACACTGCTTAAGCGTATTCAACCATCTGGATACAGTTTTATATTACTCATGCGATCGATACACATAACAAGTTCAAGATACAAACAAGTAGTTAATTTTGCGTTGAGATTAAAGTGTGAACGTACTTCGGATCGAGTCCACACACCGATCCTGATATCCTGCCACCAGGCCCTGAGTCCGCATGTCCCCATTTCTTCCACGTTGAAATCGTGTCCTGAAACGGGGAGAATTTCACATGATTTAGACAAAATCTGATCGATGAAATACGTCGCAAAAATGGTGGAATAGGGAAGAAATATATCTCAATATGTCAGATGGGGACAGAATGTAATGTTTTAGCAGAAAACAAGCACACTAAATATTGTGGTGCATTAAATGTCCCTAACACTCTTTTAGATCTTTCCAATCAGAATATTTAACCTTAAAAAAAAAGAAGAAATTGTCCTCCCTCTTTTTTTGTTCAATTGTTTATCCCATAAAGAGATGAAGTTGTGTTCACATTATTTCGGCTTTAAAACACGTGGTAGGTAAGCTCAGACAGGTAAAAGAAAAATTTGATTGGAAATCTACTCAGGAATGGTTTGTCAAAAATTAAAAATGGCCAGCAATTTCCATGTTATTGACGAGAAAATGTGTGTTTTTATTGAGATTGTATGGGTGTTCAAATGAAAAATAAATAAATATATCCTTCCCCATGTCTTGATTCACACGCCAGTTTTTGTATTTTTTTTGCGCAGTTATTGCCTCATTTCGATGAATGAGCAAACGTCTCAAGATCGACCATACGTTCATCGTATTTTACCTAAAAAATGTTCTATATCTTTCCATTAAATTCGCTATGTCGAACAGCATTTAGGGAAAGTATCGAATGTGGCTATTGTGGCAGTATAGGCTCCGACGCTATTTTGGAGTAATAATTATTATTGCACGGTAAAAGACCACTGATCAAAACGTCTAAAACCTACATTATTGATGGTATTGTACAGTGGCGTATATATGTAATATTTTCGGGGGGGGGGGGGGGGGGGGGGGAGAAAACGGGGGGTCTGGGAGTTTTTTACAAATCAAAATTTTTTCATATCAGGTGTCGAAAATCACATGTTCAACTATTGTAACACTAAAAAAAAGCTGATGGAAAAGTGGTTCTTTTCTCAGGGGAAAGCATACCTAGTTTAGGCCTAAATAATATTCAGTTAATAACTTGGAAAGATGTAAAAAAATACATGATTGATACAAAGGTTCCTTTTTATTAACATTATTTTGGACCGAAAAATACAATATTAATTCATATTTTCCAAATTTCGGAGGAGTCCTGGGCCCCCTCGGCCCCTGGTATTGTAGGTAGTGATTGTAACGTACTGGCATGTAATAAATTGAGTAGGTACTCGTTATAGTATCGTTCGTAAATTCAGTGATTGGATGAATTATGATATTGTTACTTATATTAAGAGATACGTAGAAAATTTCAGAAAACACATGTATTGGAATACATGTACAAAAGTACAAAAGTGCTCAAACAGGCGTTTTTGAAAATTCACTTAACATTCCTACAGAGGCCGATCGAGTAGGCTTCTACATTGGTAGGTAACTGATAAACTTTATTTGGATCTATAAAATATTGGTTTGTTGGCAGATACCTAAAGTTGGAGATAGTTTGCAGTTTCACGAAATCCCGTTTTACGTTGGTAAGAATGGTCCTATTCATTGTATCTATCAGGTGATTAGATTAAAAGGTGAAGAGCTCGGATATGCTGGTATATAAGAAATACACTGTCAAGGAGATGGCACAGTAGCTTTCTCGTTACATCCTCAATCATATGAACTAAATTGAATCATAATTGTGAAAGTTATACCCTTTTTAAGAATTTCACGTTAGCGCATGCGCAGAGCGTACAGGTGAAATTCGTATGGGACTTCAAGAGACCATATCCGCATAGTCCCCCAAAATATGAGCTAAATTCATTCAAAATTGTGGAAGTTATGGCTGTAACAAGGAAATGCGGACAGACAGACCGACAGACACGGAACCAAATTTGTTAAGTAGGCTATGAAACGCAAAATGCGAGTGGAAATTTTGAATTTTGACAAAAATTTCTTTGCAGCTTCGCAGATTCGGAAGCAAAGTCATGTGCAAATACCTCTGTAAATATGCTTAAACGTGCGTGTTCCTAGGTGAGCAGTAGGTACATACCACCGCGATACTAATAAGGAGGAAACTCAGAAATTGATATACCTAACAGAGAGTAGCTAAGTAAATGAAGAATAGAATGTGTAGCGTATTCGCAAAATAAAATTGCAGTTGTCTGATTACTGAACAGGGGTGAGATATCACAAATTTATTCACATGAATAGTGTGGTTGGTAAAAATCAAAAACCTAAACTCAATCTGAGTCAAGAAAAATGTATGTGCAAGTACCTGCGTAAAGTACCTACATCCATGGGCACAAGTAATCAGCCTTGTTGAAGTTTATATGTTTTTGCTATGTTTGGTTGAACACATCATTGCTCACATTTCTTTGTAAATTATATTTTGTGCCATTAAATAAATAACTAAAATAAAATAAATAAAAACAGGAATGGGCAGCGGCTTTACAAAATGTAACTGCAGGTAGTACTAGATAAGCAGAAGTACGCAGAGTAGAGGTACTACTAAGGTTGTACCACGGAAGAAAGATCAGAAATATATCTATGCGGATGATGCGGTTGAGAAATGACAAATATTCTGAATCTGGATCTTGAGAAATTGATGTTTAAGCAGATACATGGCTACGTAAAAAAAGGCGAATGGGTAGCAACATTACAAAGCAAAGTCTGTACCTAGGTAAGGAGAAGTTGCATACTATCGTGATAGCAATAAGGAAGAAACTCAGAATCTGGTGTACTAAGGAAATACAGGAGGGAGTGTGTTGCGGCTTTGCAAAATAAAACGGCAAGTACCTGGTTACTGAACAGGAAAAAAGTTCAAAAACTTATAGAAGTGGATGTTGTAGTTTGGAAAAGCCAAATAAACTCAATCTAGGGTCCAGAAAAGTTGATGTGCACCTATATGAAAACGGAAATGTTCAGCGGCTTTGCAAAACAAAAACAGCATGCACCTAGAACGACAGTTATTTACAATGTAGGGTCTGATCGTGTAGAAAGGTCAGAAACATATCTATGCAAATGGTGGTGTAGGGAAAAAGTCCAATAAACTCAATCTGGATCAGGAAAAATTGATATTGTTGTTTTTGGGCATATCTTAACTAAAGTAGGGTTGGGGGGGGGGGGGAGACAAAATTGTACAGGCATTAGTTGTATACGTGGAACTGCTTGCTTCACGCTTTCGCCTTTGCTAGGCTTCATTAGAGCTGAGGCTTTTTATTGCAGTTTTTGATTTAAGGGCCCATCTTCCAAAGGGCTTGCGGTTACCTTTCACTGTTGTTTTCGTGGTTTTATGGTTGTCAACTTTGTTGAAATTTAACCTTCCGACAGTCGCGTGTGCGTGACACATACACAATTTTCTTGAATCTCTCAGCTCAATCACGTGATTAAGCGAGGGGTTGAATCTTCGCCTCCTAATCTCCCCTTTCGTTTCGGAAAAGGACTCAGTTCACATTTGGCCTTCATTGAGGATGTTTTTCTGCGTAACGCTAAATTGTATGCCTCACGTACATGGTACTATCTACGTTATTTTTTCACAAATGTATCAAGAGGAAGAAGAACTACCGGAAGAGAAAGATACAAACCCTGCTATCTGGAAAACCAAACCCGGATAACACGTTTCTCTAGCCAGAAATGCAGAAAATACATTTGCATACAACATTCAACTCCTATTCGCTTCGATTGCAGTAATCCTCAGCCAAACTAAATACTTCTTCAAAAAATTTTTTTAAAAAATAATAAGTTTGATGAGTTTATAACTGCCTATGAAGGGCCTATCTTTTAGAAATCATGTATTTTACCGTTTAGTCTCCTGTTTAAAGTGAGATCAGTTAAACTGTAAAAAAAACCCGGCCCATAGTTCTAGAACATGATGTTTTCACTCGTATTTTTTAAACCAGCACTTCATAAATTCTGAGGTACTACACCGCATTGGCGCAAAACTTCTATATTTATCACTCGATGAATACAATTAATACTTTCTCCTCTGATTTACGAGCTTAATATTCTAATAATAATAGTTTTAAATTCAAATTATTGAAGGAATATAATGAACTTAATGCAGAATAACAAAAACATCATTAAGTGTTTTTTCTTTTATCTTTTTTTAAAATGTAAGTATTGCGCCATCTTCTTTAATTGTTTTTATCAGTCACATCGATTTCTGCAGGCGGGACTGACTCTACCCGTGCCGGGGGTAGTAGCCCATATTGGTGAATAATTTTCCACCGCTTCTGTAAGCCAGAAGTAAGCAGGGATAAAATTTTTCGGATGCGGTACAAGCAGAATTCTGTCCTGCGGATTGACGATTTTCAGTTTGAATTGAGGCGGAAATTTGAGGTTTTCCAATTAGACAGCTCCAAATGCCAGGGATTGAGGTTGAGGTTGGAATTGCATACCTACCCATCGTTTTCGTTACCAGTGCTTTGCGTTTTCGAAGTTATTTGTGAGTATTAGGTGATCATCAGAGACAAACCGTGATTGGGAGAAGCTGTGGTAGTAAGTCAATAGGTACATGCTCAAATCTAACATAGAATATTAAGGTAGACCATGCTCAAATAACCATTCACTAAGTTTACCTTGGGCGTGAGTCCCCTAGATAGATGGTTCCGCTGGGAGACCAGCAAAGTGGAATAACACATTCAATGAGATACAGTTCGTAATATTAAACACAATTTTTAATCCATTTAATCAATTAAATTTTCCAGTTGTTTGTTCAAAATCAATAGCGTAATTAACATTAAAAACTTTCGTAATAACATGAACTTACTGAGCAGTCGTTTTTCGAGGATTGAACGCATCCAGAATCATCGTTCCGAATACAGCAGGCCGTCTCCCGTTCTTTCTCTCTTCCTTTTTCGATTTCTTTCATTATTTTTGCGTCCCTCCTCATACAAGGAGCGAATTTCGCTCCCAAATGAATAAGATCGGCCTGTAAAGAAGCAAATTTCAAGGTTTTCTCATTCGATTCATTATGGTGCGTACTATCTAAATCATACAAACACGTTCATTTTGAATGTTTTTGTGATGATGATTTTTCAAAAATGTCCTGTCAATGACCAGTGACGGATATAAATAATTCCTTTTCTTGTAACTGCTACCCTGATTATAAATGAAAACTCTTTTTTTGCTTCAGGGGTATCCTCTGGGTGTTGAAGGTTTATAGCCTTAGACCTCGGAAGGGGAAACTAGTCCATTCCATCACCTCCTTGTTACAAAATAATATGTTACTACAATTCATATATTATACAGGCTATCCTGTCCTTGACGACATTGATCCAAGTCGATTTGGTCTTTGAAAGTCTGGTCTTGCAAGCAAAGTTAAGACGGAGCTTCCAAAATTTTTCTCCTCTATCTTTTCAACTCTTGAACAAATTAGCATTGACGGTTTCGGCGAGAGAAATGAATCCAATGAATAATGATTGGATTTTCGGGTGATTTCTAAAAACACTCGGAGTGTAGATATTTTCCTGGACCCTCACTTGGCACCAATAATTTACATCAGTCTTTAAAACGACACTTGGATTTATACGAATTTATCGCCCAAGTATCAAGATTTATTTGATAGCACTATATTTGTTATTAACTGTCAGAGCCAACTAATAGGTAATGAAGCGTTCTGTATTTCTTTACTGAATATATCATTTTGTTTATAGAAACATTTAACTTCAATCCGATTGAAAGTAAAAAATGCTTATGCATTTTTTGATTTTGGACATGGATATCTAATAACGGGAGTGTTACGAATAACTAATTATTACACATTATCCAATTAACATGTTCAGTGGGGAGCACGTAGCAACCGCGTGAGTTGTTAGTAAAGGTGATTAGAATCATAGTGCATCACACGTGCCTGGCGCGTGAGGAGGTCATTCAGTTTGAATCGTTCCTCCACTCGCCCAGGACCCAAAATGAGCTATTTCTCTTTTTCCCTTAATCGGTTTGAGCCTTTTGAAAACTCAATTAGAGTCGGTGTAAAATGGTAGGTTGCACAAGAGATTGTCCATCTCCCAAGTCTCGCCTGTATTGGAGGGTACTTGTACATTTGTTGTTTTAGTTAAGTTTGTACTTCGATTCAATCATTTTTTCCAACGTTTCAGCTTTTTTTAAATTCTTTACGATCCATGCCCGCTTTTCAAGGTAATTATCGCTAATTTAGTCGTGATGTGGGTTGTGCAGCCGCACAGAGAATGGAATTCGACCGAAATCGCATTCCACATGCGGCTCACTCGTCAAGCGCGTCAACATAACAACGGTGCAACCTTGTGGATTAGAAACACGGTCAAATAGGGTCGACAACACTCAGCGCATGTGTCAAATGAATATATACTTGTACAGCTAACTTAACAAGATAAATTCCATTTATACAAATATATGAATCACGTACCGCGCGTGGGCCGAGCCAAAAGTTTGCTGGTTCTGTGAAGTCAACTTGCTGCAAAGATAAACTAGTGACCAACACCTGAAAGCAGAAAAAATACGATCGATTTGCAGATATTCTTTTGTCAGTTCGCTTTGAATTTCTTCTTTGCTTGATTGAAAGGGTAAATGGATGAAAAGTTGGACATATTTTTGAGAAAATTGAGAAACGACATTGAAATTGCGTTTTACACAAATTTATTTCGTGCACATTTCTGATATCATCGCTGTATCATGCTGGACATATTTTTTGGACATAGGTGTTAATTGAGCTGTTCTTACCTTAAACGGAAAACTTAATTTCTTGGACACTTCTCGTCCTTCCTATACCGTTCATTAGAACTACCGAACAATATTAGCAGAGACTTAACCAGGCCGTATTTCACCCGGAGCAAGAAATAAATTTAGCGCCGCCCCTATCCCCCCCCATAGGCCCGATATCTCAAGACTCATACCATCTTAATATATCAATGAACCAAAATATAAATATAATTAATTTTATTTATTCACAACGAATAAACCCTTGGACTAAAAGAACTTGGTAAACTGTCACTTTTTTGCCTATTTGGCGCTCGTGAAACTTTGGTGCCCGCCCCCCCCCCCCCTCCCTAGTTACGTCCCTGAATATTAGATAGTGCCTAACGTTACATAATGATAGAGAATATCCTGTATAACATCCAATGGCCTCGCTTAATGACGGATTATCATAATCTTTACGGAAAATGTAAAGTTAAATAATGAATTTTGTGTGCCTTTTGTGAGAATAAATTTATTTTCTTTCTCTCGCCCTCCCTCTTCTCTCAATACTTTGGCGTTGAGTATTTAACGTTGGTAAGACTTACTAGACTCGATTGATGGTGAAGGTCCATTCCGAAAGGGCCAAAACCATAAGACACTAAGGATATCGCTAAGATGAGGATCTGAACGGTGGAGAGCCAGTATGTGAAAAACGGGCGGTGGTCTTCCAAATCTTCCAAAACCTCTTTGACGGGTTCCCTGCTCATCACGGATCTCTTCAAAGATCTCCTGTAAATCAAGAAGTACAAAGAATTAACAAACTTTGTAATTTTGTGACAAGGAGCCTGATGGAATGGACTTATTTATTTAAAATACGGGCAAGCTCAATACAATACAACCAGATAGGTACATTAACATCGTATTTTTTTGTTAATAATATCACATTGTTATCAGAAAAAAAAAATAATAAGTAACTTAAATGAGGCTCTTCACTCTATTGATGAAAACTAATTCCAACTGGCAGAAAGGATCGGCTTCACGGCTCTCGTTCATTAGTTGATTGAATAGGCGGGGGATCCTGGTGAGTGTAGATGATGGAGATAGTTGGTGGTTGAGAACGGAATCCAAAAAAGGCTCTCTGATCGGGAACCAGATCGAGGGACAAGGAAATTAAGCTCGCTAAGGAGTGCCATTGAATCTACATCTCCTCGGATCAATCGGAGAAGAAACTTAAGGTCGGCCAAATCTCTTCGTGAGGAAGGACACATCAGACCGCACCTCCTGCTCAAGACATCACAATCCAATTCCTCCTGGGTTATATGTAGCTTGTATGCTATATATCGAAGAAACCTTCGGAGGACCCTCTAGATTTGTTGGATGTGACACTGGTAGAACGGGCTCCACACTACAGAGGCGTACTCCAAAATAGGCAATACCAATGACTTGTAAATGGTGATGAGGGCTGGCAGATAATTATTTCCTCTTCACAAATCCCAGTGAATTCATTGCTCTACTAGAGATGGCAGATATGTGTTTGGAGAATCCGAGCCTATGGTCTAGGAGCACGCCTAAGTCACGTATGGTTTCCACGCGCCTCAGTTCCTCATCACGAATCACATAGGGATATATTTGTGGATCATGAGAGCGGTAAAAAGTCATCACCGAACACTGTTAAGTGCAAGACCTCTTGAAGGACACCACTGTTGGAGGGCGTCAAAGCTCGCCTGAAGGGCCCTACAATCCGCTGGAGTCTCAATAGAGTGGTGCAACTTCAGGCTGTCAGCAAATAAGAGGAAATGAACTCCCTGAAGAACTGAGGCCACATCGTTTATGGTGAGCAAGAATAGCAGGGGACCCAAATGGGACCCTTGGGGGACTCCTGACACTGAGTTGAAAGGCTCCGAAGCTACACCGCCCAGGAGAACCACCATCGAGCGACCTGTCAAGTAGCTCTCCATCCAACTGAGTACCCCACCAAACACTCCGAAATAGCGCAGAACCGAAACTATAGCTGTGTGCGAGAGGCAGACTAGGGCCCGTTCTAGGGGCTGAGGAGATCAACGTCCGCAACATCCAGAGGATATTCCAGGCGCTAGAAGGCGCCAGGTTAACCCTGGAGTCAGCAGGTTCGAGAATTGGATGGGACAAACTATCAATACATCCAACACCATGTGTCGAACTAAATATTTAAGTACGAAATATTGATGAATGAGAGATAGATAGATTTCAATCATAAAATAATGTTAAAAATCTCATTGAGCATGCAAACGAGTGCCTACCTGTTTGTGTACCTTACCTTCATCGAGGTATTTTGGTTATTTTGTATTAGTTTGATTTGTTCACTTCAACTTACCCGAAAAGCCTGTGAATGATGCCTTGACCGAACTGTCGGCGGTCTGAGTTGTCATGGGCCATGTCGAGGTCGATCCCCGAGATCCTGCTGAGGCCAACGCTGCTCCCGGTGCCTTCGCGCCGGCCCTCGCCGGCTGCCCGTTTCCACGACCCGTGTCTACTTGAAAGAGGCGGAAACAAAAGATGATACCAATTAAATTCTCAAAATAATCAACCCCTGGTTTTCGGGGAGCAATAATTGGACGGCGTTGTGCAAATACCTCCTAAGCGACTGCAAAGTTTTTTTTGGGAAATTGCGAAAACAATTTAATTCAACTGCCACGTTCGGAGGGCGTTGTTTTCGGCTGATTTCAACGTAAGTTCGTTGAAACTTAAACTTTGATAAACTAATGGCGTTGGAATAAACAAAGAATTAAAAAAACTAGCCTATCTAGCAGTTTGGTCTCTCATAGCTCTTGGCAAAATCAAAAAGTGCGAAAAGGTAAAGCAACTAGCGAATTTATCGCTTATTAGGTTACTGAATATCTATATTCAGCTAGATAATGAAAAACCAAGATGCCAGTCTTTCTCATCAATAAAACTTTTACAAGTACCTCGTAAGAGGTATTTGCGTAACAGGAATGAATTAATAAAGAAGGAGCTGATTAACTTGTGAAAGCCACATTCTTAAATATAACATTAACACATGCAAGAAAAATGAATGTTGTAGTTTATCTTTAAAAGGGTGAAGTAGCTTAATGATTCTAGTGCGAATCCGTAACAAGGGATATATCCCTTCAAAAACGTAGGTACATGAGAATTGGTTCGGAAAACAATAGTAATTAAACGTTCAATTATGTATAGATAGATATATGTTTTCTTTGTGAAGGCTATGTAAGGCTATTAAAAAGTCACGTACATAATAAATAAGTTGAAAATTTCGAAAAACAATTAATTAGCGGCAAATGATCACTCGCGGTTTATGTTTAGTGGATATATGAGGACTTTTGTGTTGGAAAAAATGATGATAATAAATATTGTAACTATCAATGTTATTGGGGGAAATTTTTGTTTAAATAATTGTCTTCTCTTCAAACTAAGATACCGTTAACAAACTTACCGTTAACATTGGGGGAACGTTTTCAAATGTTTGCTGATAAAATAGGAATTACCAGTGGCCGCCTTACTGTGTTTTCCACATTGAATTTCAGAACCATCTTCATCCAATTGGCTGATTTGGTATTGGTATTTAATATTCATTTGTTACTGGTGTTGATAATAGTCGATACTGATTTGAGATTTTTGATCCAAAGTGGTTTGGAAAACTCTTGAAAATACCGTTTTACAAAGCGTAAGGAGCATGTACAGTAATGTTTTTCTGCCCCCCTCAAGTCTCAAATTCCACTATCGACATTATTTTTCACACCTTGAGTTGAAGAAATTTTCTTTTAATGCGCCCACAACTGTTTGTTATAGATATGGTTAGTTGGCCCTTCTCGATTTTAGAATCCGTCGGCATGGGAGATGAATCAGACTTTATTAAGCGTCTGGGTCATCCTCTGAGCGTGGCGGAGCATTATATCCGCATTCTGCTCAATGGAAGGGGCAACTGTACCATTTCATCATCTCGCATGTTCTAATATGACTTCTACTGCCGTTTGCGTTAAGAGAACACCAAATGTTGAACAATCACGAGTCCTGGTCTGCCTTATACAAGAAACCCCTAGGTCAGGGGTGCTCAAACGGTCGATCGCGAGTGCTTTTTGAATAGATCTCCAGAAGAAACATTTTTTTATTAAGTAGGTAACTAAACTACAAAAATTTATTACGTAATAATACTGCACGTAATAACAATATCCGAATCTAAGACAAATCGCCCTTCAACTGACGGCAATGTTTGGGTCAACTTACTTGTGCGAGTCTGCATTTTCTGAAATGAAGATAAATAAGTCAAAATATCGCAATCGACTAACTGACGATTATCACTCTGTGGTTACGCACCATCTTATGAAAAGTACGCTGAGGACATGCAGTGCCACGCTTCAACATCCAAAGTCACTCCTTAGTTAAGTTTAACACCATATGTAACTCTTTTGTTTTGTAACAACGAATAAACTCGCAATTTTGAATAACTAGGAGTTTTTTCATTGATATTGTAGAGAAGAACTTGAGTAAACCTAACCCAAACCTTGACTAAAGTAATGCAAATTGTGCGGAAAGCTAATATCTATATATGCTACGGTACACCCTACCTAGGTAGGTAGGGTGTATCGTGTATGTACGACAACCCTGCATCACACATACTTGCAGCCTCTCAGAGTCGATCGTAAGTAGTCTAAAAATATTGAGGTAGATCGCCAGCAGTTTAAGTTTGAGCACCCCTGCTCTAGGTGAACGTTGTTGGACACCAGAAACAGAAAGGAAAGAGCTAGTCAAGAACCAAAAGTAATATTTTACTCTCACACCTACGTAAGCGTACGTATGTATCAAATTGAAAGGATGCAGCTCGTAAAACTGTATCTATTCCAATCAATCTATTTTAAAATCATTCTTTAGGTAAGTACGTAACTTTAAGCCATTGTAGGAATGACGTTTTGTTTTTCAAATATTAACCTTGGAACTGAGAAGTTGTTAACAGTGGAAAACCAAAATTTACATCTTGCGATGCGGGGGGGAGGGGGTGATAGAGTCCATCATAGGAAACGGCCGCTCTGTTCTTTCCACTTTTGAGATCTTTGATCCAATTGCCAAACAGTTTTGTAAAAAAATGAGCAAGAGGCTAATTTATTTATGAAGTCTCTGTTTGATAGTATCAAAATTCACCCAACTAAATAGGATTAACCCGTCCAGTTTCCTTTCTACTATCAATCTCTTCAACCGCTTTTCCCATCAGTTAAGGGGCGGTAAGTACCCACCTATAGACAGACATTTTCAGATGCGTGCTGTAGATTGATAGTCTGTCAAGAAGCAAAGTTTTACGGGACGTGATAACGCCCAAAGCCATAGTGGCGTTGGAGCCCTTTTTTAATGGCTGTTTTAACAACGAAAATACCTCCATCAAGGTAGTAATCTTGGTGGAACACTTCCCTCCGCTCGACTTAGCGCAGACGGGAGCTGTTTTTTTTTCTCGCGTTAATTGATAAGTACACAAACGGGCGATTCGTGCTCGAGCACCTCCTGAAAGGATTCGCTTTCTCTTTCAAGGCAAAGTGAAACATTAGGCTGTGCTCAATATTAACCTGTTCCACGGTAAAATACTGGCAACCCGGGTGCAAATCTATCGCGATAATGCTGCACAAGAAGATTGCAGGAATAAAGAAGCGTAAAAACGATTGAAGTAACTGTTGATTTGTTGTTTCCAATAATCAGCCGATGTAATCGTGTGGCCAGAATATTTGAATGATTGTTTTTTACCCTCTAGAATTATGTTTATGAATTTATTTTCCAAGTTGTGTTGATTCCGAAGTTGCACCCCCGTCCGTCCGCCGTGTGTGCCATGAAAATCCGTTATCACACGCATGGAGACTAAATGGAATCTAGTTGGAACTGAAGTCTAACCAGCCCGACCGCCCCTCACAAATACACGTTATGTCCCAAAAACCGTAGTTTCTCGGTGTTTAGGTAAGTGGGTTGTCATTTACCAGTAATTTTGGACGCAGAATCAACTTGGATATGTTACAGATTAGCAGATTAGCAGAAATTCATCCACAGCAAATGATGGGGATGCCTGAACCTAAAGGTGACCACCGTACCTCACAATTATTAAAACAAATAAACCAATGCGTAACAATTGGCATATTTTTTCTTTCAAGGAAGGTATATTCCCAATCTGCAATGTCCGTCTGCCATACACCCGTGTTAGGTCGTCATATTCTATTCGTTCGATAATATTCTTTATTTCGATACGTTCAAATTTAGAATAAACAACAGCATCCGATACGTTAATGTATCAGAGGTCTTTCTGTGGGAGAGAGCCCGAGAAAAGGCTGTCGATTGACTTTTATGAGACGAAACATTGGGGCCTGTATCTATCAATTCAGGGTGGAATCATCAGTCGAATTCGTTAATGAATTCGGCTCGATAACGCCACCCGACAAAAACTTGGCAACCGCCCAATTCTATCGCCAGCTGCACAACCCGATCCATGCATTCCAGACAGGCGATCTTGAACTCTCCCAACACGGGACAGACCCAAGAAACGATATCCATCCTCCATATCACAAATGGAACAACCCTCCCTTCTATCTACAGCCAGGAGAAACGGGGCGGTGATTTAATCCCAAAAGAGAGCTTCACCGACCCCGATCCTTCCTTGGTTCCTTATGGGGATTCTCATTCCTCACATCGATTGCTTGCGGAGCCACTTGCTGTACAAGGAGTTATTTGACGCGAGCGCACGCGCCACAATCTCCTCAGTTGTGTCCTCCACGCCTTCAACAAAGTCCCCAACTGCGCCAACCAAACTGACAGTTTCCAATTTCGAAATTCGTATCCAACATGAACAGCATGCCTTTTCAATTCTTCAGCCGAGTAAATATTCTTCCTTATAGTTTCCGGAAGGAATATTTTTGGGTAAAGCGACTCCGGCATTCCTGGCACCTTCCTGAGATAGCCAAAGTGTAGTGAGAGGGTGATGCAATTAATCGAATCCACATTTGCTTGAACGTGTACTATGTAATTTGGGGTATTCAGCGGGAGACCGTACAACATTTTAACGAACCGGAGTTGAGGAAAACCTTCAAAAGGCACCTTTGGTTGAAAATGAGGTGCGAAACGGAACGAAAATGAGAGTAGAAGACGTGGAAGAGTGGTTGGAAACTACTCGCGGTACACCCTGACCCTGACCTGAATATGTGGAATTTTAAAAGTATAATTTCTGATTAGCTGATTACGTAAGTTTCTTGTAGTTTTATAGGACGTTGGGAAAGTAAATAACTGAATTCCAACACATTTGATTCAAATTCCAAACCACGCAGTGGTTCCCATAGTGTCCCTTCGAATAACATTACCTAAACCTGCAAGAGTAGATTCCGTCTGGGTTGAACCTCCAAAATCGTGGAGGGAAGTCACAGACCGTTTATTCCGTGATAATATGCCCTCCAGAGGTTGATAAAATTTTGCCCGCGAAACTTACGACAGCTCCAACTTTCCTCTCTTCTCTCCCTGAACTCCCAACAAATGGAACTCCTTCGCTATCACTTCCCATTTAATTTTGAAACTTTATTCCCCCCTCCCCAGCGCCCAACGCCTACCAGACAGTAGATTTCTGGCCGTGTCAAGTTCCTGTCGGGCGGGTAAAATATAACTGTTCCCCTCCCCATAAATACCCTGGTTTCAATTTCATTTTCTCCAAGAGCGTTTTGGGATCTTTGGCAATCAGAAGAAGGAGCGTAAAGTTTATTAAAGTTTTCTTGAAAACGAGCGGTTCACAGAAGCGGAAGGTACCTACGGAAAAGATGAGAGTTTGGTAGTTCGGAAGGTGTTTAGCGGAACTTACGGGAAATCGTGATTGCCATAACACGGCAGCTGCAAAGTTTGTTGTAAACTGCGTGCAAAAGAATGAATTTTGGAAAAATCCCGTTTACGCTTTGACTGATATTACAACAATATATACAGAAACGTATTGACTTGAAAATTCCCTCATTAGAGACCCGGCAGCTGACAGAGACAGCTTGTCAGGAGGACGAATATGAAAAAGAAAGGGAACACAATAAGTATCCTAATTTTGGTGATTATTGACATTATTTGCTCAATTGAAAACGCTGCACATTCTTTCACTGGGGTTTATTATTCAATTGGCTTGCGTTCATGATTTTAATTTCTACTAAGCTTTGGAGTATGCGTGTTTCACAGGTGATAGAGCGATTATAGAATTTCAGGAGATATGCATAGATCACGTAAATCTGTTCTCAACCAAGATACCTATTGGATTGATCAGTTGATCATATTTGTGTGCCTCCTGAAATTCAATAATCGCTCTATCACCTGTGAAACATGCACACTTTAAAGCTTAGTAGAAATTCAAATCATGAACGCGAGCCAATTGAATAATAAACCCCAGTGAATGAATTTGCAGCGTTTTTTTATGGTTATCAGAATGCTTCAACCCATGTAGGAGTTCACTCCAGTATCCACGTTCACTACATCACTAGGTTACTGCAATCAAAACAAAACAGTAATAACGGTCGGTCACACATTCCGTAAGTTGATGCCATGGGGTTAGTGACTGTCCGTAGTAAAAAGCGTAAATTAGCAGCTTTTGCGGCGGGTATTTTTTTATTGCCCATAAAACGGCTAAGCCAAAAAAAAAAAAAGTTTGTTAGAAGTCATGGGTTTTGGAAAGGAGAAAGTTTGGGCGTATGAAGTGGTTGAAACACCTTAGGGAGACCAACCCGCGGGATTTCCACAACTACCTGCGGATGAATGAGGAAGACTTCGACGTACTTCTTGGTAAGTACCTATCTACAGAGTATATCTATCTATTCATCGGGTCACCAGAGGTACTCCTTTTGGGAGGGCAGGAACTAACTAAGTTTGTACTTTTCTAGTTCGGGTCCTCACACATTTCTGAAAACGCGAAAAGGGAGAAATTGTAGGTACCTCCTTTTTTGGTGGTACTCCCAAGGTCGTACTTTTGGAAGTTACTGGTAGGTGGTAGGCATGGGCGGACTCAGGGGTGGGATAGATCCCCCTCCGAAAGTTTAAAAAAATTTGCATGAATAATAAAGGTAAGTGGTACAAAATTTCTCATTTCAGTGGACAACTGAACATCTTAACGTTAAGGGACTCTGCCCGATCCAATCGAACAGTTCTGTGAACCACCGAAGTCTGCAGGTTAAGGGGGACGCCCGACTACCATCTGCCATATTTGAACTCTCGCAGATATCTCAGGTCGATTTTCACATCTTTCATCATTTTTTAACGCCCACGAACGCACAGATCTTTCCCACAGATATCGTTTAAAAACGCGATATCTGCCGCAGATATTTGCTCGTGTGGCTACCTATTGTCTCCTCATCAGAAACCCACAACTATCTGTCCAGAAAGCATCCAGGACGTGGATGGTAACAACGGCTCTACTGCATCTAGGAGTGCCACCTGACAGGAGCATACGTGCCTGTGCGCCCCCAGCCAGAAAACCAAAAAAAAAAAAAAAATAAATAAATAAATAAAACGTCAAAATCTCTCCATTCTCATTTGAAGAGTTTGAACCAACCCAGGAAATAGACCTTCCTCTCCCAGGAATACGGTCTTCAGTATCCCAAAGCGTACTTTCTATTGTGTTTTTTTGTTTCAATAAACATCTCACAGTAGATAAGGTTACAAACTATCAAGTAACATTCCAGCGTACAATACTAATATTCCTCGACTCAGACTCTCCCAGCGGTGGGATTTGTTCTTGAATAGATCCCGTAAAGTGAGTGCAGAGCGAGCAGGGAAGAGCTAGAGGGAGCTCCACTTATTAAGAGAATGAGAGGAAGATTATCCCTTGTTCGAAGCAGTATTTTATCCCTCAACCCTTCGCTAGGCGGGCTACAGGGAGCAGAGTGGAAGTATAAAACCACTTGAGCCATACTGAGCCCGAAACGGCCCTTACCGGCAACATAATCAAGGATAATGAACAGACGTTGTTAATCTTGTTTAGTATTTTTTTTTCTCTCTCTTCTCCTTTTAAAATGGCGGAGAATAAACCGGGTAGTGGGGAAGGTTGAATTACTGTTATGACGATAGTAAGAGAAGTTGTGGGTCGGTAGAGTTATTAGGCTCCCATTTTGTTCAAGAGCTTTTGTTATCTGCTCTATTTGTGATTGTAGATAGTTAAGGACAATATTAATAGTCTCAGATTGTTATAGCAAGTATAATAACAGTTCTTTCCAAGTGAGGGGACCCATTGATGTCTTTAAAGAAGTAGATGGTGCTACACATGCTAGGAACACTGTACCTGCCACGAGCCTCCAGTTGGGGAAAACCCCAAGACCACCGCTTCACTCTTCCTTGCCCGAACTCGCCTTGTCAGTTGTGAACTAATTCTTCTTGGTTCAACATTATCATAAAAATGGTCTGCCGTGCAATCGCTCGGTGTCCTACACTTGGCAGGCATCAAAGTAAAACAAATATTCACTTCCAGTGACGCAGAAAATTGAATAAGCTTTTCAACGGTCTGTCGGACTTTACATATCTCTTAAACTGGTTTTCGGCAATTAAATGTGAATAAGAAAGTGTGTCTACGATAACTAAAGTGAGGGTTTTTTTACTAATATTGAAAAGGTATTTAGTTCTTCAAAATAATAATTATCAACAACTACTCCATGTGTCCATCTTCTTTTCATATGGTGCCATAGTTTTCGAAATTGATGAAGTTGCTCATCAAGTTCTGTTTCTGATAGTTTTTCTATCAACCAGTGGAACTATCGGTGTTTGCTGTTCTATTGGAACATAATAAACTTCAGATTCAGAAGATTCTGACAATAGATTTCAAATGCCCCACTTGAAAAGTCCATATGCATGTTACGATATTGGTTTATGTTCATGTAGACGACAATAAGTTGCACCACTAAATATCGTCATCTATTAAGTTATGTACAGATTAAAAGGTACAAGGAGACGAGGGGGAGGTGAAAGGGCAATAGTTCGCGGTTGAAGTTCAGACTCGACTGGAAATCCACGTTGGTAAATTGATATTTTCCCAAACGGACGGAGGTTGGCGAATGAGGTCGCTCTGCGGCATCACAACGCGACAGTCTTGGTCAACGAACGTAGCAGGCGCTTGGTCGGGACTTCTCGGGAGCTGCGTAACATGTCCATTCTCCCCTGCACATCTGACCGCATAATTGGTATTCATCCAGCTTATAACAGTTTTACCATTCTGGGCAGGGAAACAGTCCATATGCCACCAGCTTGTCATTTGGAGGTTTAATTTCTTCCGTTCCAATAGAAAACGTAATTAGAAGAACGTCAACATAAACACGTTTTCTGTATTCGGACATACGAATGGATTTTTTGTCTCCCTCCCCTTTCCCTCCTTCCAATAGAAAATTCGAGGTTTTTGAGGTTGGTTGCACAATCAGATCAAATTAGAATCGAATAACGATGAAATCAGACGAAAAAAGTCTAAATATAACGATTTATCCGTGTTACCCCTCCATTCACCCTGTTCTGTAACGAAAATTGGAAGTTCTGAATTATTTTTATATGTTCTACCAACCCCTTAAGGCGAAAAACGCGCTAAAAATCTCGATATTTCCCGTAATAATTTACACATATGTAAAATATATGTACTCTACCCATCGTGGATAGCTACAACACTGCAGCTTTCACGTGACTCCACTCATGTGTTAATCCAAGACTACTGGAAGATTACTGTGAAACAAGCTGACTGATTTGATTTCATATGATTTGATCTCTTCGATATTGAGCAGAAGTAGGGCTGGGCGATATTCGATATTCAAGAGTATCAATATTTCTATTATCGTTGGAGGAGTATCGATATATCGATAAAATATCGATGATTTCTTCAAGGTATAAAAAACGGGCGTTACCATTGCATCATTGCATGTCGTGATAATTACCTAATAGAATTTCTATGATGATACTGTAATTTTTAGAACTTGCCAAACTCTTGAACATACCTGAAACCTAACGAAAAACCACCCAATGACATGTATAATTCAGTGTTTAGATGAACTCTCGATGGTAGATAGAAAAAAAAAATAATACAGAACAATAGGTTCAAACCCACAAACTGTAATTTTACTAAATGCAGGTTGGTATTCAATATAACAAGAAATTTCAAAAGCCAACTAGAAATAGGAAAATATTCAAAAAGAAATGAACGGAAAAATAGGTTCTAACAAACAAACTTTAATTTTACCAAACGTAGGTAAGTGTAAGTACTTATTCAATATTTTTTTTTTTTTTTAATTCAAAAACCAACTTGACAGTGGAAAATATTTAAGAAGAAATAAGCAGCAAAATAGGTTCAAACCCAAAACTGTGATAAACGCAGGTTTTCAATATAAAAATAATTTCAAAAAATCAACTCGGAAAATAGGATTTTAAGTCCCGTACATTGCGTGTTATGTACTCGTTAATTTATTCAATACTAGGAAAGTTAATGAACTATATCTAGTACTTATTCATTACTCACGTTATTGTTATTATATTTATTTCTGTACCACGTTGTTACACTAAATAGTGCTATGCACAAAAATGTTATTAATTTAAAAAAAAAAAAAAAAAAAGTCCCTCTCTCCAACAGAAACGAATGGAGTTATGGGTACTGTTAGGGCGGTTACAACCTTGATCAATTTACCTGGACCTACTTTTTTTTTCTCCTCAAGAAGCCACAAATTCTCGCTTAAAAACACGAGCATTTCAGCTTAATCTGGGCAGAGGCGGCTCCTTTACTTCGTGATCACTAGGGGTTGGACATCGACGTCGATATTATCGAAATATCGCTGTTTTGCTTCGATATTACGATGTTTTGCCATCGATATCGATATATCGATGTGTTGGCTCCGATAACATCGGTTTGGTTTACTCTTTGGTTCACAGAAAAAATTCCATCTAGTTTGCTTGCTACCTAACGTGATAAAAGAGAAATATTAAAAATTCTTTCAACTGCCGTAGTATTAGCGAATTTTCGAAGAAAAAGAAACTACCTATTGTTCTCGGTCTAAAATATTTAAAATGAGAATTTTCAAAAAATGTTTGCATCAAAATCCGTTTTGAAGCATTCTAAATCCACTGTCAAAAGACACCAAAAACACATTCCAGACGAAAACTCGCGAGAAAATTGAGATTAAAACTCAAATTTCCACAAAAAATCTACCTAGGCTTTCAAAAGGCTAAATTTGAAGATGAGCACAATCGCCTCACTCTAACGGGAGATTTGGGGCATTTCAAATGGGGGAAAACAACCCGAAAACCCCCAAGCAGGTGACTCTCTTTTATAAAGGTTTTTCACGTTGAACACGATGGTGAGATTGGATTGGAAATATCTCAATCCGTTCAAAGTTTGAGGATGATAAAACGAGGTAGATTGTCCAAATTCGCCAGAAAAAATTCTTCAGCTTTCAAAAATTTTGTTATTAATATGAGTCAGAAAATAATATTGTCGGTTTTTGAGTAATTTTCCCTCTTGCAAAACTAGTTACTTTGAAAATTTGCTCATTTCGTCATTGCTGTATGACTGGAACATCATTTTTACCACTTCTTCAACGTTGAAAAACCTATAAAATCAAATATCATTTCCCAAAAAAAAAATAAAATTTCGATTTTGCGTCAATATTCCTCCTAATTTTAGTCCCATAGATATTGCATCTGGCAGACTCGGCGATGGTCTTTTCATAAAAACGTCACCACTTACTTGGAGACATCTTTATAGAATATTCACTTACAAACGCTGAACGAACGAACAAACAAAATCCTCAGAATACTAGCAAGAAGCGATCAGTAGTAGCGTGTAATAAGGGCACTGTTAACTAATAAGGACACCAACATCGAAAATATCGATAATATCGATGTTTTCACCCGATATTGGACGACATATCGATGCCGCGCTCAAACATCGAAATCAATATCAATATCTATGTTTTCCTTCAATGTGCCATCCCTAATATAGAAACTAGGATATCAGTCTATAATACGGCGAGTCCCATGTTCACTTGCTCTGAAACTTGTTACAAATAAGAGAGAATATAACAGAACTGACCTCTCGCGCACGGGCACAGTCGTCATGATGGGCTCAGACGAGTCAACGAAATCAGCGGGCGGCGGAGCTGCGGGGAGAACTGTCTCAACTCCGCTGTTTCGGTCGAAGAAAACCTGCAATCATCCAGATATTACCGAATTGTTCCACAAATTTCGTTCTGATTTTGTCCCCCCAACCAGTTCATTTTTAAAGTGTTACAATGGTGGGTTAGTGTTACATTTGACTGAGTCATGAAATGGGTCACCCAAATGAGCCTCATTTAATGAGGACTACAGTGGAAAAACGGGTTGACTCACTCACGGGTTGATTACACTGTTCTGCAAAAAAAAAAAAAAAAAAAAACTTTTCTCCCCTCCGTTGAACAATTTTGACTGTTTCTCATGTTTTCAGGTGTGCTGAGTCCAAATCTGAACTCAGAAAAATTCCATCACCCTCTGATTTTGAGAGAAGAGAGGAGAAGCTTGGAAAAAATGAAAAATTTGTACTAACTTTATTATACCAGATTTTTTTTCTTTTTCAATGGTAAAATACAATTAATTTAATCCTGCATGCTATCAGGTATAATATTAGATAGGACACAACTAAAAAAAAAAACACACACACATCGTCAATGCGCAGTTTTTTTTGTTTTGTACTCTTCCTCCTCTGTCTCCCGCTGCAGTGTCCAGCAGTAATCCGCCTGCATCTTCTCATTCCATTTGCCAGTATATCTTTAGTCCATTCTGGATATGTCTTGGTGGAATCGATCTTCGCGTTCGCCCGATACTGCACCCAAATTTGGGGCGAAAAAGTCTAGGTGACTGTGCAGGAGATGTTTTTGTAAGGGCATATTGCATCCCAATATTTATATGAAGTAAGCAGTTCTTGGGCTATTTTTCGATAGTCTCTAGATTTTTCATTTCCCAAAAACTTAATACACACCTCGCGAAAAGCAATCCAAGCCTTTTTCTCTGTAGTATTTAACTTCCCTTCAAAAGTGAGGTCCTTGAGTAGATGTCGAATTCGGGGTCCTACGAAAATTCCCTCTTTTACCTTAGCATCGCTGAAATGCGGAAATTTTTGTTCTAAGAACATGAAACCTTCTCCTTCCTTGGCCATTGATTTTACGAAGTTCTTCATTAACCCCAATTTTGAGTGGATGTAAAATTATCTGGTTTTTGTCCACTAACGGCAGATTGACAATGTTTTTTTCACCTACTTTTTCCTTACGCTCTGGCCATTTTTTACGACATAATGGTATATTTTTCTGCTGCCCCACTCGCACAAAAAACAGCAAAATTTAGTGTAACCTCCTTGGAGTCCTGTAAGCATGGTTACTACTTTAAGATCTGCACAAATGCGCCATTTGTACTCATGGTACTTGATTTTTTGTAGAAGTATCTTCATGTTGTCATAGGTTTCTTTCATCTGGACCGAATGAGCTACTGGAATAGATGGATGTTTGTTTCCAGATTCCATTATGATACCATCATAAAAGAGAAAGGAAGGTCATTCCCCTAAAGATCCAGGTAGAGACCAAATCTGAAAAAACACTTTTAGCCATGTTTCTTCAACCACTAGTAATATTCCCATCAAATTTTATCATTTATTGTCATTTAAATGTTTAACAGGAGTGCAATCCACAACCCAGTTCTTAGCGACCATCCCGACCGAACCCCCCCCCCCCCCACCCCCATTCAACACTCCTTCAACCAACCTTCGGGTGGGCTCCTTCCGCCCTTTGTTATACCGGCATCACCACTTTTCCGTCCGCCTGAGGGGGTCATTCGTGTACCTGCCACCTTGGTAAGCACTAGCCTCTCTGGTGCTCTGGTTGAATCTACCGATTTTTCCAGGGAGTTGGTTAGGCTTAGTAAGTACCGTTTATGAACACAGAATGCGCTCACGTAAACCCTTGTTACCCCCCCCCCCCCCCAGCCGTAGCTTTCATCTCTGTTTACCCTCATCTGAGCTTTCTGAGCTAGAATCCCATATTTGTAGGTTGCATAGGCAATTTTTCATCTTCGCTACTTAAATATGTAAAATTAATCATTTAAATGATCTGGCTGTAGAACCATACAGGTCTACCGTCCCGCTTTTTTTCCGTTCAAATATACATGATTGCCCTCAAAATCATCGGGCTTTTGAATTTTTTTCACTATGTTTTGATGCCGAAAAAAATTCGTCAAATTTACAAAAAACTCACATTTTTGGATAAAAACTAGAATTTCTTAAGAAACTGTGTGTAATAGACAGAATCTGACTTCAAATTCGTGCTCAGCACATTTGAAAACAGTAAGAAAGCATGTGTTGGTTTGAAGGAGGATTTTCGTGCAGAACAGTGTTATCATACATTTTTAAATTCCCACTAAATTTCAGAATACTAGAGAACAACACTAGCGAATTTCCAAAATCAAATAATCGTACCAACAAGAAGTAGGAACAATTTACAAAGGTTCAGTTGTTCAACCGATGAACAGGTGGGAAATGTAAAATGCATGGCCTAACTACCTAAGGAACTTACATTAGGAATTAAGAACGAACGTTGCTTTTAATGCTACAAGACACATCTATTAACTGATTGAAGTTTTTAAATGAAAATGTGGAACATCTTCACACTTATTCGATATTTCGTAACCGATACTTCCAAAAATGGTCATTGAAATTCAATGAAAATAGATTATAATTATTGAAATTCAACGAATAATTGAAATCATGTTTGTAATAATTAATATTCTTCGTTAAATCATATCCCCCCCCTCCTCTTTATTCGTGATTGAGGCGTTCAAAATAGGCTCGTTGCTGCAAAACCATCAGGAGCTGGAGATCTTCAAACTTGAGTTTTTTAAGTCTTCCGTTTATGGTTGTGTGAGTTCATGGCAAAATATGAAGCCGCAGGTGGTTCTTTGGTTGTTCAAATGTACTTTTCGTATGTTTAAACGTCCTTTTAGTCTGTCAAGAGTTTTGTCTGGTCATGTGAGCGTTTTTGGAACGTTAGAAATATGAATCGTCACCAATAATATTGAAATTATTGTATTGAAGGTTGCAGTCAATACCTCATCATCATCAGAGGGTATTCCGCCGGTTGGTGCTCCTCCGTCTACCAGGGAAGGTGAGTAGCTACGCGTCGACCTCAAACCTCGAGAAAGCGAATCTCTCGAGCGGTGTTTGTTGAGTGCCTGCAACATATTTATCGAACTATTAAATATCGTCAATCTTCAGTATCATCGATTATTATGACATGAATAACATTTAACTACACAGGTACTGAACAATAAACGACACATACAATGCACGTATGGATAGTAGGTATGTTAGTAACATTCCCATGATGAATGTTGGTTTGATTGCCAACGTTGAGTTCAGGAAGAATAGCCCACAGCAGAAGAGTAATCAAACCTTAAAACCTCAGGAAAGGTGTGAAATTTGTACGGAAGAAGTACATTTTCTCAACTTTTGCTTCCGAGTCTACCAAGGTAGCGGAAGCATTGTTTTTACTTTCCGAATGTGAAAATTTTTTCATCTCCAAAATCAAAAATTCCACTCGCATTTTGCGTTTTAGACGTTTCTGAACAATTTTGGCTCAGTGTCTGTCTGTGTGTCTGTCTGTCTGTCAGCAAATCGTTGTTACGGGCAAAACTACACGAAGTTATAGTCCGATTTTGATGAAATTTTCAGGGATTGTTCGGTTTGATGTGTAGATGGTCCCCTATAGGTTTCATGACCCCCGGATGAATAGTAGCCTCTGCGCATGCGCAAACGTGAAATCCTTGTTAAACTAGAGAGTTCTCGACCAATCAATTCGATGCAAATTTTTGCACAAGCATTGTTCTTGACCGTTTCGATGTTTTCAGATTGTGCGGTTTGATCCCCTATAAGTTTCATGACCCCCGGATCAATAGTAGCCTCTGCTATTTTTTCAAGTTATGCTCCTTCATAACAATAAATAATTCAATATTTACTTCGCCTTATTGAACGAAGTTCTTTAGTCAATAATAATTTTCAATGACCTATACAGTCATGTTGTTGATACGAGGAAGCTATATGCCACACCCACTTGGCATTTTACCGTCTTCAGACCCCGGGATCAGTTCCAATCGATTAGGAGTGAAAAATTACATGATTCCCCACATGCCATCATTCGAATGCATCCAAAAACCTCAAAAATAGTGCGATTATAATAATACCCGTTTTTCACCCACAAATAAATGCAACAATCAAGTCTGAGCTGTGAACTTTCTGAAACTCTCTAGGAACTCAAAGTCTTGTAGTCGAAAAAGCGTTTTCATGATTTTCTGGATCATTCAGACTTTTTTCCTCCCAGACTGGCCAAAATCAACACTATTTGCCGCCGCCACGCTCCCCCCATCGCAGTGTCTCCTTTCGCTTCCTCGTCACACGCTTCGTTCTCTCCAAAATTAACCCAAATTTATTGGTTTGGGTCGTCCAAATTCCTCCAATATAATTTCTCTGTCCCTTCTCACGGGTCCTACAAACCTAGACATACAAAACTTATCCAAGTAGGGTATTTCTAGGGAAGAAACTCCTTTCTTTTAGGTTTTTCGAATTGTAATGTATCATTTATTGCCATAATCACCTCGCACACACCATAATAATAAAAGTTTTGTAACCTTGGGTATTTGACATTTTTAATCTCGAAAACCCCACCTCCGTGCGACCCAAAACATAACATGCATAACAAAACAACACCAATGTAACTCGAAAGGGAGAAACTCGCTGACGTGTTAAACTGCCACTGACAATATTTAACAACGCTGAAGTAAATAAAACTCGAAACAACCTATCAACACATTGTTTTATTCCACAAAAAGCGGTGCTGTTAATGTCAAAAGTTGAAACAAAATAGAAAGAACAAGAAAAGGTATCTCAGATTTAGTGGAGTGAAAAATGCGGTTTCATATAAAATTATTATCAAATCGTTCACTATTTACGAGTTGGGATTCCCATTGAAATGAGGGACCGTGAAAAAAAGAAGAAAAAATCAACAACACCGCCCACACAGTTTGCTGGCAGACGGGCGATAACGAAACGAACACGTTTCCGAAACTCTCTTTTCCCTTCTCCATATTCAGTTGTGGAAAGCCCCGTGGAAAAAAATAGAATAAATAAAGGGAAATAAAAATACAACGGGTGAAATGGGAGGGGAAATCGGCGGTCGTTATTCAGAGCTCATTTCACCTTTTGAAATTCCTCATTTGGGATTTTGATCCGATTGTTAGGGTGAGTTTCTCTGTCGTCAAATGAGGGGATGCGTAGGGGTGTGAGGGCCCCGACTGCTGATCAATACGGCGGTCTTCGAGACAGTAAAATAAGATTTTCGACGATGAAAAGGTTTCTATGTCGAAATGTTAACCTTTTAGTTTAACCTTATGGAGACAACGTGCCGGTCAAAAATATCGAGGAAAGGGGAAACGTTCATTGGTCGTAAGGGAGCAGTTGGGAGGGCTTGGGGCCTAAAGTAGCTGTCAAACCAATATACCTGTTGATGTCAACGTGGCCGAAACCGTTTTCAGAGGGGAGTCACCTTGTCGAAATTGAAAACAGTAGGAGTAAACGTAGTTCGGGTCAACATGTCTGATTTGTTAGTAACATTACACTATTTCCTGTTTTGCTCCGTCTTTTTTTCTGTTTTGAAAGCGTCATTTTCATGCTGTTGGTGTCAATAAGACTCAGCATTGTCTCAATTTCAGTTTTTTCTTAAAATCAATTACTTTCATTTTTTTGCTCCTTTTGCTTTGGTGCTATGTGAAAGAAGGTTGAACTCTTGCATTGTTTCAGTAATGACGAACGGTCCTTGTTTTATGATTTGAGCATTAGGTAGTCCTGACTTTTTCTTTCTTTCTTTAAAATATTTGCGGCATTCGTTTTTCTTGTGATTCGAGAGCCCGTTTAGTACCTTGATATTGATAATGACTCCCCTTGCTAGTAGTAGTGATGTTGGGTCCAAATGACCCCCCGTTGTCTCTTATTTAACTTGTCTCTAGAAGGTTGAGATTTGCAGAGTCACGTATGTCTTTCCTTGATGTAGAAGGTCAATATGATTTGATCAATCCAAATAGGTGACGTATGGTCTGATATCTTAAACAATAATCCTGGCTTTCAACATCCAAATTCCAAAGAAGGTACGATATTGGTCAATCCAGTAGCTGCTCGCCATACCCTTCACACTTATAAAACGAACCCGAGAACCTGGTGTTGTGACCCTTGCGCCACGGGTTTGTTTTACTTAGCTTATCAAAAAAATTGAATAATAAACCCCAGTGAAAGAATTTACAGCGTTTTTTTAGTTTTCTAAATAAAAGATCTGTTTGGTGGACACTTTGTATACACCGATTGTTGTTCATTCACTGACGAAGCCTTGGTTCTGAGGAAGTTTTAAACAGCTGTTACGATTGCATGATTTCTTCGCACTCCTATTAACCAATTCCCAATGAGTGGTGTGTAATTATAATCCGTATTGAAAATATAAATCCAATATCGAAGCCCATCCGCTCAGAACTTATTTACCATACTCCAGAAACTATTGTTCAATCACGAAACGTCTCCGATAATTGAGTTATCCGAAGTTATCCCCGCCCTTGTACAGCTGTGCGAGAGCTCCAATAAAATGTCGGCCGAACCTCTCGCAAAACCCTCGAGAGAGCGAAAGGGGGACCTTTGATTTCCACGAGAGCCGAGACAAGAATCAGCACTTAGAGACCGGGCCAAGAAGTTGTAGACTCCGGGTCCCTCCTCCCTGAAATATAATCCGAGAAAGGAGTCTATGGAGTCTTAACCTTTGAGATACTTCCCGCTGAAAACTGTAGTTTGCGGTTCAAGACTTCCACCCTTGGCATTGAGTGTAAAACGCAGATTGTTTGAAAGAAAAACAGCTCAACTATCGCGGTTTTGCTTCGTTGAAGCCGTTAGTGTTGTCAAGAGTTTAGGGTTTCTTTCGACTTAAAAGTTGCGCAGTGGATTTCCCTGCTTAGCGTTATGTGATATTTGAAATGAGGTAGATACAGGGGCGTAGTTATTATTTTGTTACTGATGATGACCTAACCGTCGAAATTGATTTAACGCAGTAAACTTTGTTCCACAAAAGCTGAAGTTAAGTTAAGTTTTGTTTTACAAACTCCATTTTTCTTTTCGCAGCACAACCATTTCTCAAGGGGATACTGGGGGACTGGCGTTTGGGTACATACCGGTCGGAAGTCAGCACGAGCGAGAGGCCTTTTAGGTGGTAATCGGACAAAAAATCCCCTAGGGCGGACAAAAAATCCCCAAGGGTGAACAAAAAATCCCTAACTTCGGAAAACTGCGGCTGAATCACAGAATAGGTAAAGCATCTATTTTTCCAACTGATCTACTTTACTAAAAGGATCTATATAGGATATTTTTTTGTTTTTGAGCTCGCTACGCCCGCATCCAGACCAGCAAACTAGACGACAGGATATTTCTGTCATTTTTCACACGGGGATTTTTTTTCGGGTATTTTTTGTCCGGGGTTAATTGTCCGGGGAGTTTTCGTCCGTGATTCCTTTACGTAGATTGACTAGAGAGCGTTTAGGTACCTAGGTAGGTACCAACTGTCGAATGTCTACTCGGGGGGTTAGAATTTTTTTTCCAGAGCGATCACAATGGTTTATTATTGAATAATAAACCAAAACGCAAATGCTGGCACCATAAATCCGGCCATACATCGGGAATGGTTTGACCTACGGTCGTGGGGTAAGGGCTCATTCGATTCCTAATGGTATGTTCTTCAAATAGGAAAATATTTAGGCCGATTCGACTAGTTTTGAGGTTTTCAGGGATTTTACAAAACTTTTACAGCCCTTAAAGGGCACTTTAAATTGAGTGAGGGAGCTGGCTCAAGAATTGGGGCGTCGTCGGACCAACATGGATTTTTCCTGAAAATTTAAGATTTTTAGATCCAGCCGTTTCGGAGATATCGTGCGTACGGCGTACGACGGAAAAATTTTTTATTGCAGATTCGGATTCTAAACTTTTGAAACGTAAACCATGAAATTTTCAGGGGGGTTAGAATTTTCTTTTTTCAAGAGTGATTACAATGGTTTATTATTGAATAATAAACCAAAAAAGAACCACGAGAATACGCAAAATATACCGATCGTAAATAGTAGACAATTATAACCTGACTGATAAACTACAACAACCTTCACTTCGTCTTCACAATTGATAAACCTAAATAATCGATAGCTAGTAATCGCGAGTCGAAAATCGGCTAGAGTCCGTGTGAAATCGTGGTCGATTTTGTTTTTCACTTGTTCTGAAAAATCGTGTTTTTTAATGTTCTCGGCGATTTTTCTCGGTACCTAACCACTGATCCGAATTACTTTTTTGTGTACTTTGTTTTTCAAAGGAGACTTGGAAGATGAGGTAGATCAATTTACGAGTTCAGTATGACAGTTCTGATGTGACGGAAAAGTCAGTGTTCAGAAAATCTCGTTCACCAATTTTTTGATTGAAGATAAAGATAAAGGACCCGTCAAATGAAAGATGACTATATACTGATCAATATAAAAAAAATCATGGCAATCCGTTCAGTAGTTCCTGAGAAAAATCGACGAGAAAACACCTCTATTATGGGCGGGAGGGGGGTCGTTACGGAAACCTCCGCATATGAAAATTTCCTTGCAAATTACTCGTTACTTCAGCACCCAATTTCCCATTAATAACAATAACATTCAAGTACTTCAATTTTGACGGAAATAACATTGAGCGACTTGAAATCACCGACAACAGACATCTCATAAAGTAAACAAACTGAAAAAGTAAACAATTCGGACTACGAGGTCTTTTATCGAATCTCTCACATATTGAGTGTTTTATTTTAATTATTCTGATCGATTTCAATCACCAGTAGTTGGTGATTCACCACTGTTGTCCTCTTAGGATTCTATTTTGTTTTACCATTAACCAAACCAAAATCTGGAAACAATTGTGGTTTTTATGAGTTAGGAAAACATGATAATGAAAAAGACACTATCGATGCAATGTATTGAATAGATCAATTGAAATTAACTGGAAGTTATTGACAGGAATAACACGGCTTCGGCTCACCCCTATAAGCTGTAACTGTAAACTGATCGGTTATAGTGCTGATAGGCACTACCTATTTTCCCTAATTCATTGCCAATAATCTCACCCACATTCACTGGCAATTTCAGTTTGGAGCATTTGGTACTTACAGCAGCGAGATAAGCGACGCCCTTGAAGGTCATACTGGCCACTGAAGGCTTTTGCCGCACTGGCGGTTGGTCGAGCGGCCATCGCGGCGACGCCGAGTCCCCGTCGTCTCTCCCAGGAATCGTCGGGCAGACGTCAGGCTGAAGACTCTGCAAAAACACAAACCACTATTGTTAGCCATCGGTGAATATTGCGGATCCCATCAATCCATTTATAAATAAGTTGGGTCTCCCAGAATTGCTAAGAACGTAAGATGTAGGGTGATGAATGCTACAGTTCCAGCAGAATTCCAAAACAACCTGAGAACAGATTGCCCTTAGACATCGTTTGCAGCCCTTGAAACCACAAGGGCTTACGGAATAAGTCATTCGCGACGAAGTTGTGGAAACCCATTTCAATAAAAACGGAGTACGATAGAACGTTGTCTATATTTTCACGAAAGTAAAGAGTTGCACAGTTAAATCGATTTCGACGGTTAGATCATCATCAGTAACAAACATGAACTGACGGCTCATTACAGAAAGCACATCTTATATAGGATCAAGTGAGAGGAAATTGAATACCATTGGCTTAGGGAAGTGAGTAAACTGAAACTACATCACAGATTGCACATCTTATATAGGCCTTGGTGAAAGGAGATTGAATCCTATTGGCTCAGGGATGTGAAAGGGGCGGGGAGGGCCAACCAATGCCACTTAAGGCCTACAAAGTGAAAGGGGGCCACAAACAGTAACATTATGGAGAAGAGGAGCCAAATCTACAGCAAAAATGAACCCATCAATGGTGAAATATTTTTAGGAATAACTTCATTCAAACATTATCCTGACCCATCACTTCTAACAATTTCGAATTTTTCTATCACATCCAATATACCTCCTTTTTGGGCAAAAGTGAGGAAATTCTACACATTGCATGTTTGCCAGATTAAAAAAAAGCTATGATCGATTGGGTCTGATAAAACTCAATTTTTCTCACTAAATTACACAACTTCGCTACTCTTTTTCCTAAGAACCTTAATCTGAATGGAATCAACAAGTTTTCCCCCATATCCGCTCCTTACGGCTATACTTTTAATTACAGATTTTTCTTTCAATAAAGAATTGCTAGATGATGTATCCTACAATCAGTTGCAATTAATAAAATCACGAAAAAAAAAATTTGTCTGGAAAAACTGTTGATTCCCTTGAAGTCATCATGTTCTGACGGTAGCCTAATTTTTTTCATCCATCCATTTTTACCGGCTTGGAAACAACTGGACTAAACGAACAACACTACCTACTGTATGATTCAGCGTGAGAACGCTACTTCCTAAATCATGTTTCACGATTGATAAAATCCATTAACTGCAATTTTGGATGTTCATATCGGCTCTCAAGGGGTCCGATAAAGATGAGAAATTTTAACTTGATCACAAACGAGAAATTCAATCAAGTTATCGATAGTTAAGTCCAAGAAAAAGTACGAACCTGCGGCGTCGGTTGCCTTTGGTCGATATTTGGCGTTAAAGCTTCTCGGTATTCAGGCTTGAGCTCTCCATATCTGAGAAAAGAGAAAAAATCAATGAAAACTGAAGGGAACGCAAATATGAAATGTTGATAATCGTTGACGATTTAACAAACGAAAAATAAATAAATAATAATGATAAAAACCTATTAAAGAATAACAATTATACATAACATATACAAATATACAATTATACGGCCTTCCCTAGTAGACACCCTGTGTAAGTGTTTCAGTGATGCAACATGATCTCTAATTTAAAAAAAATGAATTTAATTGAATGGTGATTACGACTCGAATTTCAAAAAATTGTCGAATTAAATTGATGTTAGATTGAAATGAACTTTTATCACTATTGTATGCAAACCAATTTCTAACTATCAATGGTATTGCAAAAAAACAATATTCGATTCAGCCAGAGATGTGAATTTTCAGAATGTTTAGCCTTTCTATCCGACGTTTTTAATGAAATTTAAGTAATTTTTCAATTTAAATTTGAGTTTTAATTACTAAATGACATATTTAATTGTTGAAAAAAAATGGTTTGAGTAACACTTACACTCACACACAGTTAGGGAAAAAAGAAAATCAGATTAGTTTGCCAAAATCAATTCGAATTTTGGGCATTTTATCAAATTGAAAATTTTGGCAAATTAATTTGAACCTTTGGCACAAATCAATTTTAATATTTTTGGCATCTCCATTTAAACTTTTGGCGACTCAATTTCAACTTTTGTCATACCAATTTGAGCTTTTGGCATATCAATTTATACTTTACACATACCCAACTAATCCAACATCCCACACCATAATATGATTATATTATATTGATCAATAAATGTTTACTCCCTCTCTCGATACACTGCTAAAATGATAAATTAGCAACTTTTTGCCGTTTTTAGCAATGATTTTTGAAGCTCACACTCGGTTGAACAACAAACAACCTAAGGGTAATGTGGAGTTTACGACTCTTCCCCTCTAAATCCGCATGCCCCTCTTAAATTGCTCATTTGATTTTAATTCTCGTTTGAAAGGGTTCGAAACCGACCTTCATTTAATATTCCCTCCGCCGCTCGTGCAAGCAGAACGGTCGGGGAAACAAAAGAGATCTGTCCTTTTTTTCTCCCCCTGACTCTCGTTATAAAAGTCAAGTTTCCAGCTTGAAACATTTGACAGTCGCATTGAAGCGAAAAAAAAGAGAGAGAGAATGAGAGGTGGAATCAGGGAAATCGTAAAAGGATCGCAAAAAGGTACCTTACGCGGAAAAAACGGAATGGTGGCTTCAAACAGCGCTTGTACCTAATTTTAAAAAAAAGCGAAATTGTTGGTAAAGTTAAATGAAAAGAGAGGTTGGCGGAGTGAGGAGGAGGGAGAAGTATTGTAAATATTTAATGGGTTAATTAAGTTACCGTCTGCTCGCTAGTCGTTTTCTCCTGCCGAGCCAGATGTTTTTCTCTTTGTTTTCCGAGTCCGCGTCGACACCGAAAAAGATGGCGGCGTTTTTCTTCAATTTCCTGCAAAACAAAAATATTGAAGAAAAAATTAATAAAATAACTAAAATTAGACTTGTAAGTTGAATTAAACTGGGCGCTGCGCGCCTTGGAACGAAGCAATTGAATGATTTCATTGATGATATCCATTATCTTCAGTTTACAATGGCATAGTGAGGTAAAGGTCTATGTGGTGTATGGGTGCTCCTCTCGTTACCCTACTTCAAGGAAGGAGCAAATTGTGGTGAATTTCTTATGCGATTGGATATACCAGTTAGGGTGGTCAACATCGGCAAAGAATATCGATATCGAATATCGATATTTTTGGAAAGTATCGTTTTAGTAATTCGAAATATCGAAGGAAAATATCGATATTTCGGTCATCATTCGGTCGTCATAGCTTTTGACGTTGTATTTGGGAGATGAGAGCTGCTAAAATCCTGGACGAACACCCATGAGAACTGAGAATATCCGCCACTTTCTAGGGAACAGACCAGTCCTTATGGACCTCCTAGTTCTCCATACAACCCCTCAGTAGGTGGATGTTCTACCTGGGCCTGACGGAGCCAAGTCCATGCTAATGTACCTAATCGTAGCAGCGACAGGAGTGGGAGTGGGTATTGATGATGCAGAAACCGACCTGTCATCTTCGTATAGCCTACCATCATCATTCCAGATCAGTAGCGCTGAAATGTTCGCCATAAAGCTGGCTCTGTAAGAGACCATGAAACGAAGGTTCACCCAAGAGATTGTGATTCTCACCGACTTAAAAGTTGCATGTCAACAGCTCTCACAGATTCACCAAGATCAACGCAAAAATTATATACTTAGCCTATGACATTGCCAAATTATTACGGAACGCATACGGAAAGTTGAAACTATGCAACTTAACTGGTTATATGTTACAATTATTGTGACGCACCAATAAATACAAAAATAATAATAAAAAAAAATAAATAATATTGCCAGATATAGGCCCGTGGTGCTAGCAAGAGTAATTTTTACACTTCATGACAACATTTCAAGAACGAAATCATTAAATATTATCGCATTTTTATTTACGTCAGAGTAACAAAATGGCAGATAAATAAGAAAAGAATCAAATTCCCAACAATATTACTTGGGATAAAAGTTACAGGAAAATTAAAAAGAAAACAGCATATTTAAACCTAAACTCCTAATTCGGATTGAGTCGAGGAACAATGTTGTCAGCATAGTACCTAGCTGGTGATGAAATTTCAGTTTTAGTTATGCACTTTTTAAAAACGTACGGGAAAAGGGAACCTTCTGGCAGTTAGCCTTTTCTTTCAAACAAGCGAAATCCAGGGGACAAAAATGAGTTGAAATGAAACTGTGTAAAAAAGCACCAAAGGCGGACACTTCTCCAATGGCGGACACTTACGGGCCCTGAAAATAAGGCCTTTTTACAGGGATTTTTTCGAGGGTTTCAAAATTTGTTTTTCAGGGTTTTTTTATTTTTGGCTCAGAGGGTTTTGTGAAAAAAGGTTGGCAACTTTGGCTGGATAGGGCGGTGGGGGCCACCTTCACGAATTCAAATACGAAGTCTTCTGCCTCCAGTCAACATAACGCCGTTGCTATGCAACGATTGAATGAAGACGTAACCCTGGAAATGGTTACCGAATTGTATTCGTCTTTCGTCTGTCTGTTGCTTGGCTTCACGCGTCTTGTGCCAGTGTTTTTCAGTAAAATTAACTTAAAATTTATTTAATACGATCGTTTTTCAAGATATACACGACTGTTTCGTAGTTTGGCCGGTTGGAAAATCTTCGAACAAGACAGAGGTATGTCTACATATTAAATATTTTACTTACTGTTATACTGTAACCAGAATCTGTGTAATTAGCTGTTTAACTTGTGAGGTGATGGAATGGTATAGTTGCCCCTTCCATTGAGCTCGATGCGGATATAATGCTCTGCCCCACCCAGAAGATGACCCGGACGCTTGAAAAGTCTGATTCATCTTCCAAGGCGACGGATTCAAGAATCGGGAAGAGCCAACTATCCATATCCATCACAAACTTAATACGAATTCAGTGGACCATCTTTCGTGACGAATCGCGAAGCGAAGTTTTTCTACTCGAAATTAAGGGTTCTGGGAATGTGTTGGGGGAAAAGATGGTTACTTCAAGGCGGAAAATGCTTTCCCGCTAAGAGACAAGTTCTGCACAATTATGCACAGTTACGTGCTCATAGAACAGTTGGTTTAGTCATCAGATCCTCTTCTTTTGGTTATTTAAAGGGCACGGTTTTCGAATGCCGAATATGCTGACATTTTTTTCGTGATTTATTAATTGCAACTGAAAAATCAAATACATTTCATCTAGCACTTTTACAAATCAATATAGGAACACTCCAAGAGGGTAGGTTTACAGCAAAACCTAGCCCTTCGTTACATAGCTCGATGAAATAGCACTGAGGTCGATTGCACTTCTATTCACGCAGCACAACTGAATCCAGTGGCTTGTTTCGCTTGAGACGTCGGATTTCACCTTCGTTGTCCAAAACGTAGAGCATCTCCGGGTTATCACGTTTTTGGAGGTTCATACTTTCAAGCGTATTTTGCAATAATTTCATAGACTGCTCCATCCTCAAATTCCGATGAATATCATCGTTGCGCATGTACCAAGGGGCTTCAACTATAATTCTCAGTATTTTATTCTGAGAGGTTTGTATTTTCTTAGAATTTGATTTCTTGGCACAGCCCCAGATCTGTATCCTATAGTCCAAACAGGGCGAAGGATCTGCTTATATACAGGGTGTCCCAAAAGTTATGCACAATCCGACTCGTACGTGTTCTACAGCTCATTTCCGACCAAAAATGCCTCATAGCAATTTTTTGCCAGAGGCCTCGTTTTCGAGCTATTCGCGATTAAGATTTTTTTCGTGTTTTCGATCTTAAATCATTAAAACTGTCATAACTCTCTCAGTTGTAAAGATAGCTCAAATTCGATGACACCGTTGGAAAGAGCGTTGAATTTTCTATCTATTTGATGTCAGAAAACTTTTTTTAAATTGCATTGAAGATGTGCGATTGCTGCGCGAAATGGCAATTTTGTCAAAATCTTGAAATCGCCAGTTTTTCATCTCGCCTAGAAACCTCATGAATGCTTGACACAGAACTGTGCAGGCCTGGTAAAACGTGTGCCAAAATGCCAGCTTTCCAACGGTGTAGTCATTTTGGTTTTTAAAAATATTTTTAGCTAAGGAAATGATGTTTAACTGAAGAAAAACGTGTGTTATCTGTTAGAATTGAGGTTTTTCCAAAAGTCTCGAAGATGAATGCAACTCATCGCAGTCGGAAATGAGTTGTAGAACACGCAGGAGTCGGATTGTGCATAAGTCCTGGGACACCCTGTATCACAAAAAAGACCTAATGTTTGAAAACTGTGAAAGCTACGGAGGAGGCATTGTCTTGGTCAGGGGCGAAGATATGCAATGACCAGCACGACCCCCCGGTCTTGAAGGAGGGGTTGCTTTGTGCGCCGTGTCTTTTCAACTCCAATCTGATTTGGCCATAGCATTGGGTGTTGCAATGTAGATAATTTGTTGTTTCTGACCTAATTCAGTTTTAGTAAAATGTTTATTGACTCGAACATGTTATCCAGCTGTTGGACAATGTTAAGATATTGGGGTTTAAATCGAGTTCATACAAAGAGTTAGAGTTTAAACAAGATTGTTGAAATTTGAATTAAAAAATAAATATTTAAAAATGAAAAATGAAAATTAATTTAATGAATGAAAATGTTCGTTTGTGATCAGCGTCTACGGCATTTCCAAGCTGACCAGCCAAAGTCAGGATAATCGAAGATCCGAGAGACAGCTATTGTTTGTGTTCATTTACGATTGATCGCGATGATTTGCTTTCAGTTGAGTAGCTATACCACAAGTGAGTATGTTGACATGATTTTTGTGTACGGTTTTGCCAATGGTAACGCTTCTGAAGCAGCAAGGGAATCACACTCCTCCTGTGTATAACTCACACCCAAGCGAACACGTCGGATAGTATGAAGAAAAAAGATTGGTTGATAATATTGTTTATGTCACTGATCCTTCTTTATCTAGTAAACTATCTGTTTTTTATCTACTAATTGTTTTTTGTCACTAAGGTTTTGGTTTTTACTACCAGCTATGTTCAATAGCTATAGCGCAATCAATCGTGAATGAACACAAACTCTCGGCTCTTGGATTACCCTGACTTTAGCCGGACAGGTTAGAAATGCCGTAGACGATGTTCACAAACGAACGGGTTTATGCATCTGACAAAACTAACTTAATCGTCACTTGAGAGGTCTGGCTTTGTCACCATTCGATTCAGCGAGAAAAGTTACGTATTTTCGTCGAGACTTTTGGAAAAACCTCAATTTTAACAGAAAACACACGTTTTTCTGCAGTTAAACATCATTTCCTTAACTAAAAATATTTTTTAAAACCAAAACGACTACACCGTTGGAAAGCCGACATTTTGGTGCACTTTTTACCAGGCCTGCACAGTTCTGCGTCAAGCATTCATGAGGTTTCTATGCGAGATGAAAAACAGGCGGTTTCAAGATTTTGACAAAACTGCCATTTCGCGAAGCAATCGCACATCTTCAATGCAATTTTTAAAAAGTTTTTTTGACATCAAATAGATAGAAAACTCGACGCTCTTTCCATCGGTGTCATCGAATTTGAGCTGTCATTATAATTGAGGGAGTTATGACAGTTTTAATGACACAAGATCGAAAACACGAAAAAAATCTTAAATCGCGAATAGCGCGGAAACGAAGGCTCTAGAAAAAAATTGCTAAGAGGCGTTTTTGGTCGGAAATGAGTTGCAGAACACGTAGGAGTCGGATTGTGCATAACTCCTGGGACACCCTGTATAAGCAGTTTGTTATGAAGAGAGAGATTGGAGTTCCTTCCTATTAGCCAATACATCCTTCTGTACTTGATTTTTTCCATTAGTTATTCCAGTTCAATGTTGTTATTATGTTCAATATAACCAGCGGTACGCTATGCGTATGCGCTAACGTGATATTCTTGCAACAGATATAACATTCACAATTGTGATTCAATTTAGCTCATATGAGAGAAGATGTAATGAGGAAGCTGCTGTGCCATCTCATTGGCAGTGTATTTTCCTTTGTGAAGCGTACAGTTTCTAAAAGTACAGGGTGCGCCATGACAAATGGTGCAGTTTCAAAGGGGTGCTGCATGCCTTGTGGTGGGGTTAAAGACCTGGCAGGGGTCTCATTGTGCCCGGGCAGTGGTTCCCGTTTTCAGTCGTTACAATGGTTTGCAGCGGAGAGTAACGAGGCTTCGTCATTCGCATGTTTTTTGAAAGTGGCCGTTCGTTCATCGCCACCTAGCGGGCCTTCCGACTGCGTTACAACATCCCACGCCGTGATACCCTCCCTCACCGCGATGTTATCGCACGTTGGGTTCAAGCATTGGAAGAAACTGGTTCCACAGTAAGACTTAGAGGTACGAGAATACTAAGAGACGTAAGAACACCTGAATATGTGGCTCGAGTGAGAGCAGCAGTGGAACAGTCGCCTCGGCGCTCTGCTCGGAAGCAGAAGCAGTAGCATTGAACACCTCTGACACATCGGTAAGGAGGATTTTGCACAAGGACTTGTCATTCCATCCGTACAAGATGATGATTGTTCAGGAATCGTCACCTCCAGACTACAAAAAACCTCTTGAATCGATGCCAAGAGATGATAAACCGCATCCCACCTACGTCCACTTTTTTCAGCTCGGACGGAGCCCACTTTCGTCTCTCTGAAGCGGTTAACAAACAAAATTTCCGCTATTGGTGTGACCACAACCCAAGAGAAATTCACGAGAGACCTCTCCACACCTCGAAAGTCACTGTCTAGTGTGCCATTTTGAAATTCAGGCTGATTGGGCCTTATTTATTCGAGGAGGATGGAAGAACTGTTACCGTCAATGCTCAGCGTTATCTTTTCATGCTGGAAAGATTTTATGAACCCGAATTGGACCAGTCAGCTGAAGAAGAGGATCTGGGGGATACTTTAATTCAACAAGATAGGGCTACGACCCACACAGCGCAGATTTCAATGGTGAAACTGCGGCAGATGTTCCCCGCACGGCTCGTCTCTCTCTCACGGGGGACTTGGGGTGGCCGGCGAGATCGCCAGATTTTTAGTGTATGTGATTTTTTTCTGAGGGGCTACTTGAAGGAAAAGGTTTTCAAACATCGGCCTCACACTACGGAAGACCTCAAAACTTGAATCAGGGAAGAAATCGCCCCCGATTCGCATCGAAATGTGTCAGCGAGCGGCTGAAAACTTCAGGAATTCCCTACATCAGTGTGTCTCGGCTGAGGGCGCCCACCTTCCTGATATAATTTTCAGGACCTAATCTACCGAAATGGGGTGATGTATAGCGTTCAAAAAAACAAACCGTATTCTTCTAAGTTGCACCGTTTTTTTTTTAAATCGCCCTTTGAAACTGCAGCATGTGTACTGGCGCGCCCTCTATGTAACGTTTTTTACTGCAAGTATGTACAAGTTGTTAGCACGTATTACTGTCGTCACATATGTATAATTACGCAAGTACAAAGTTATTATTGTGTAGATACTTACTTAATATACCAAATTACTGAACCATACACATAGCATGAATTTAGGAGAAAATATTGAAAAATAAACTACGACTAAATACACTTTTTTTACAGTCTCTGACCTCGACCACTAATTTCCACGACAGCGACAAACGGTCATTTTACTTTTCGGGAATAACCCGTAGAGATTTGAATCCAAGATAACTATTTATATTTACTTGTCGTGACTTGACGCAGTGACCTTTTTTATCCGTGTTTACTACGAGTCACTACGTATATAATAAATAGGTAGATCTATTTGATAGACGAAGGCGTTAATGAAACAATTTGAATACCAAAATAGGTGGCCGAAAAAAAGCGAAACTAATTTACACCAGGTACAAAAGATATTGTACGGATTTTAAGAGGAATAAAAACTTTTTTTTAGAGAGATAACCATATTGGAAAGTGATGTATATGTATCAGTAAAAGTAATCAATTACTTTTGTATTCGCGCGATGCGATTACTTTTTTAATCGCCAAAAGTATTCGAATACAATAATTGTATACAATTTTGATTACTTTTGTATTCGAATACTTTTGCCGATTACAATGGTCCATGCCGTTGATATTTATTTTTGATGTTCGTCGCAGACGGTCTGGTCTTCTGCCTGAATTTAATTAATAAATTGACTTTTATAATGAACCTTGAAAAAAATCTGCATATTACACAAAGCCAGAAGTAGGCATAGCTCATAAATGAACAATAAAATAGACAGTAATTTTATGAAAAATTACATTTTTAAATTAGGTAGTACAAATTAAGGTTTGAAATCAGACGATGTTTCCAAAATTTAATTTCTTGGCTTTAAATTAGTAGGTACGTTTGGATCCAATTTTATGTGATCACAGTAGGTACCATTATTATTGTAAGATCAATTTGCCATGGTATCTCATACGGCTATCATGGGAAAGGATATTATTGAACGTAGTTCACAACTGATTTTTAGCGAATTTGCAAGAAAAAAATAAGCTATTTAGGAAAAGTATTGAAAGAATTCGAAACTGAAACTCTTTTTCGATAATTGTGTGGGCATAGGTACCTAGTGGTTTTTCTTTGCGAAATCGACCCAAATGGCAAGTTGTGAAGTTTCACCATTTTTGCCTAATGACATTAAGACATTGTTCAATAAGCCCATGCCACTGATACATTATTTCATGATTTGAATTTTTTAACTGTCCACAATGTTCATCAATTGTACACAATGAATAAGCTCAAATTAATTCGTAAACACAAATGCATATATTTTTCTGATGAGAGACAACGGCAATCAAAATCACACAGACTGAAGCGCCCGAGAGTAAACCAGCGTAAATGTTGGTTTCTTAAGATGTTTGAGTAGAATCTTACATTCCGAGTTTTAGAAGCCATTTGAGTCACAATATTGCTCGCGTTCGGTTGGCTATAACAGCGCTTTTCCAACTGTTTTCCTCGACAAAGAAGGAAGAAAAGGGAAATAACGCCCACGGGAGTGGCGAATGAAAAGGCCCGTCCCAACGTAACCAATACGCGAAATGAAACAATTAACCAGAGTGTTCCGGTCGGCCAGTGCTAATAGCAATTATAAAGTCATTAGGGTTAAAAGTGGGGAGAGGCGGGTCTGCACGCACGATCACGGCGAGAAGTCGAATCTACTGAACGGTTCGTCGAATCAAGAATCCCAGTCTCAATTAGGCCGAAGCTGTTGATATCCCTTATTGAGTTATCAAATACCAATTAGCCTTGGGGAAGCGATTGACAGTGCGGAGAGGGAGGGGGGGATTCGGGTCTTATTAGCAGAGGAATATTGCCAATACAGTCCCTTCTGTTAATTTCCATCCCCAAGATCTTTGAAACAGCGATGTCCAATGTACAAGCAACTTGTTTTCGGGTTTTCTATGATATTTGTCAATTGTTTTGAATGTTTATGGACGTTTGGTTCCGGATATGGCTGTTCAGGAGCGGCACGCAGGAGCACAGGCGCGTCTGCAGCTCCTCGCCAAAATGAAAAAGATACCTGATAATAATGTTATAAGTATAATACTGTCATGCTATTCTCCAACTTTTCTCCATGAATCGTCATTGAAGAGCAGAAGAGTTTCAAATCCACTCAGGATGGGTGAGAGGATGGTGGAGTCGTGAGTTTGGTGAGGGGGTTGGGGGTGCGCTGTCTGGGAACAAAGCTCCTGCTCTGCGCGCAATGGGTGGAGCTTGAACATGTAGATGTAGATGTAGACGTGGACTACAACTCCCAGGGTGGGGGTTAGGGAGCCCAAAGAACCGATGCCTGTTGGCTTATTGTACTTTCCTGAAAGTCTTGCATTTAATCAAGGAGGTTCAGCCCCTTGGTGAGGGGTTTGAGGACCTTGATTAGTTGTTCGCCCTGAATGGACATCATTGGGATTTGTACGCCAAGTAGTTCAAATCTACGAGATCTCTATCTACAATATTTTCTCCCCGAGCCATGTTGATAGTTTCAATCAACAGTTTTTCTCTATTATCACCTGTGTTACAGTTCACTTTATCATTTTGTACTTCTATTCTATTCTTTTCAGTGTACTGGGCTTGCCTGTATCATTAAATAAATGAATAATTCGAAAGAGAATAAACCCAAGTTTCTTTATGTGAGTTGGAATGTATTAAAATACGTCTGGAACACTTGAAAAGCTGCTGTCATGAAGGAAGATACGGTTTTACACACCCGATGTAACAGTAACGGAAGAAAGAGAGAACGTAAAGAACGAATAATCGGGAACTACGCCAGTGGAGCACATGAAGACCACTCGAGTAAATAGAGCGTTACCTAAAAACTTCAAGTTTAACTGTAGAGTTCCAACGGCTATGAATTGGTTCAACTGAAAGCAAGCGAAAAAGGGGAGGAAGGAAGGATTCTAGTTGTTAGGGGCGGTAAAAGTTGTAAAAACCGCTGGGAAGCAATTAAATGCAGAAGCGGCGGTAGGAAGTTCCGTGTTGCAAAGCCAGCTTTCATATCCAGAGTGAAAATAACACGTCGTGTCGCTAAAACATCGGGATATATGGAGATGGATGATAAAACTGGAGGGAATAGACTTTCAGTATTTAATAAAATAAAAAACTTCATGAAGAAAGCTTTTATTTAAATGCCCCAAAAAGAAGGAAATACATTTTTACTTACAAATTTTAACTGTCTACTTATAGCCTATATACACAATTCATAAAATGATAGCAGCTTGTCGCGAGATTTATGCTTGTGTAAATTAACTAGTTCCTAGGTACCTATTTCATTGACCAACTTATTCCGATAAGTTTATTTTTTTTTTCAGTTTAATTAGGTAAATACTTACAGATACCTATCTAGCACCTACTTACGCAAATTTCGTGACAAGCTTTTATAATTTTATGAATTCTGTATATATGCTGTAAGTAGACAGTTGAAATTTGTAAGTAAAAATTTATTTCCTTCTTTTTAGGTCATTTAAATAAAACGTTTCTTAAAAAGCGTTTTTTGTTTAATTTATTTATTACTTTTTAGCCATCGCTAGCAAGGTTTCTGAGTCTGTTCATCTCAATCAAAGCATCATTGTTGCAAGGTCGTTTGCTGGTTATTTTGGAACAGTCTAGCTCATCAATAAGGAGACCTTTTGCTGTTTTTTACACTACTTAAGGCCACGTATGCTTGACCAGCAGCAAAGAGCCTCGGACCTAAGAAAACAACGGCGTGGTCGACTGTATTACCCTGCATTTTGTGTACTGTGCAAGCCCAACAAAAAACAAGTGGCAGCATTCTTCGTTCAGCAGTTCCGTGACTATATTTTGCTGGAAATTGCACAGACTTGGGCTGAATGAGATGAGCAGGTGCCCTGAGGTGGGTATGTTCGTGAAATCATATTACAACCCTGCCACTCAGTCCTCGGCACAGCCTCACCTTGACCTGGGTGTTTGGAAGAATGCGCCACTTATTTCAGCTAGGAGCCCTTTCATTTGATACCCATATTGTAAAAATGCATTAAGATCACTGTTCTGCCATCTTGGATCGTTTACCATATTAAATTTAGAATGACGTCACACAACTAATCGTGTATTGTCATCCAATCTGAACGTGCATACATAATTTCAGCTTAATCGGTTGAGAGTATCTACTTCAAAATCGGGTCGCAAGATTCCACCCGAACATACATTGCAAGTTAAATAAAGGCTTTTAAAAAGACAATCGGCAGTTTTCAGCAAGCTTTTTCAGAATCATGAAGATCCATAGAATGATGTTACTCACGATCCATGATAGCATCATTGGCAGAGTTATCCATTATAACGAACAAATTAATGACGTTAACATTTTTATAATTAAAGCACCTATTTCACTATTATCAACAATCCTGACTGACCGAAAAAATTGCAAGATAATGAGAACCTGACAAACCAATAAAATAATCCTGACAAATAACCGCTTTTTGTGAAGTATTTGAGAACTTTTTTTTTTAATCTGCATCAAAAATGTAGTAAAACCCCGCCAACCGCACTTTTCTACCTCAACCCGTTCTCGAGATAAAATTTTTTAAAGGTTTGTCCTTCTTCAGGTAACCACGTTTTTTGATATAAAAACCCACGTTTCTCCACTTTAAAACAATTTTTTTCTACTTTTGACCACTTTTTTGGATTCAGAACCCCTAAGGACCGCAATTGCAGGTCAAACATGAAGGTAGGTTACAAAAATAAAGTGATACTACTTTTCTAGAAAAAGATCGAAAAACATTTCTAGTATTCAGACTAGTAAAGTTTAAATAAATCAGACTAGTAAAATTAAAAGAAGTCGCGCTCACAATGTGTTCTCAAAATGACCATCATTGTTTCTTATGTAGGCTCTCGTTCTTTTCCTCATGGCTCAAACTGTTATGTCGTGCATTAGACTATCACGCAATGTTGCGGCTGCCTCTATGATCCTCGCCCTTGGAAAATGTCCGCGTATTCCTCATTTGTGATGCCTGCCAAGATTTTAACGTAACTGAACACTTTCATGACGTTTTGTCGACTCAACTCGCTTTCACGCTTGAACTAGTCTTGAAAAATTGGCTTGCGAATGGTAGTTTACCTCTAGACCCAAGGCAATAGAAAACATGAATATCCTGATGACCAGATGGCCTAACGTTTTTTCGCCTTCAAACTGGAATTCCTGCACGAGATCGACGCGGAATCGCAAAGTTGACCATACCATTAGAAAGCTGATTAAATTTGTAAGTTTTGCTGCGGTTTGACAAATTTCAGCACGTTAAAACTAGAAGTAACGTAAACATAGAAGTAATTCAGAAACTAGCAATTTTTTTAAATTTTCAATGTTTGAACCGCAATTGGGGTCTTTAGGGGTTCGTTTATGGTTATGAATATGCATTAGTCGTAAAGGAAAATTCACGCTGAATTCGAAAATGGGGTTTAAAGTAGAAACACGTTGTTTTGAAGTGGAGAAACGTGAGTTTTTATGTCAAAAAACGTGATTTTCCGAAGAAAAAAAAAAAAAAAAAAAAAAACCATTGAGAAACGACCCATTAAGAAAGGCTCTATATTCAATCCATTTTACTGTATGGGAATCGATTCGAATCGTTGATCATTCATATCATTCTGATGGTAGCGTTCGTACTACACAACTTTTGAAGTTCAATGAATGAGGTATTTAGTAACGTGGTCCAGATGTAGACCTTAGACCATAAAGCTCGGCTGAAGTGTTAACCAAGATATCGCTAATAATTACTTTCAAAGTACACCGCTAAGAGCGTATTCAAATCCCACTACATTAGCCTCAAAAGAGATTTTAGCGCAACAAGCTCTTCCCTACTGTGGGTAGGTGCTCATCTGTCATCTCGTTGCACTCTGATTCAAGTGAATAAACAAGATTAGGCAAAGCTACTGCTGAGAACGCCTTCAAAAGCGCCTACCGCGGTATAAATGGATCCAGTCGAGGGATAGCAAAGGTAGGTACGATCCAACCCCTCGTCCCACGAGGAGTATTGGAGTTAGTCGCATAGAGGTAATAACCAGGATAATCTGAGGGTTTCGCCTTCAAGGCAAACTCAGGCCCTTAAGGGATTTTCATCAAGCTCTTCCCTCTGATGGAGAAAAGCAATAAATCTCTCGAAAGCCGGGAGAGTATGGGGGATGTTATCGATATTAGATACGTCTGAGGTCTAGGGGTGGGGAGATTTGCCCTGCATGCGAGTGAATATTAAAATTCCCCCGACGATGAGCACCTGCTCTGAACTCCGCTCGCTCCGGATTGAGGACTGCGGTGTTACCTCCGCTGGAAAAACTGAATTAACATTGATTATAAACGAACCGACTTGCTTTTATAAATCAAACGTCCCATATCAGCACAGTATCAAATCAATAATTTATTAGATATAGAGATACATTAATCATTCGTAATACTTGAAAGGAATTGTTATATCGATTCTACCTTTCTTGATTACGATTTCTTTGTATTATTCCCTTTTTTGACCTTATTAATTATTAGGGGTATTATACATACTGATATATAAGGTTTAAGAAATGATTTTACACAAGGTTTTGGTAACAATGTGACTTATTTATTAAATAATTGTATTTATTGCTCCAAGGAAAACTACGGGGCTCCTATTAACCACGATGTGGAAAAGGTTAGAGTAATCCTTCAACATCTTTTATTTTTGTGAAATAGCACCGCAGGGTTGTCAGATAAGGAATTCGGATAATAGGATGGAGATGGAATATTAATACCAATTTGATTTAATACCGATTGTGGAAAGGATTACCTTGTCTAAGGTCGTCGTGAAACAGGGTAAAGGGGGAAGGCGTCACCGTGGTTTAGCCGTTTCGTATTCTCTCCTTCCCCCCCAGTCACTCCTCGCCACTCCACTCTCGCGATTTGTTCCGTTGATAGCCGATAGGTGGTGTCGGCTATCACACATTTTACATCATTTCCTTCATATGAAGAAAACATAGTGGTAGCGTTTGCACATGACACGGCCGTGCTTGCAGTAGGCGAAACAAATCACGCCACTATACCTATACCTTAGAAGATACCTCAGTAAACTGCAACACTGGACAGATAATTGAAGGATCAGGATGAACGAAACGAAGTCAGTTCATGTCGACTTCACTTACCGCAAGATTGACTATATTACAGTTCATCTAAAAGGCAAAACATTGCCACATGCCAATGAGGCTAAACATCTGGGGATCACTCTACATTCGAAACTGAAGTGGAAAGCTCATGTCGAAAAGAAAAAGGCAGAGCTAGTTGAAAAGTTCAGAAAAATGTACTGGCTAATGGTCCGTGATAGAGGGCTTATGATCCGTCTCAATAGTCAAATCTTTCGAACCCCAAACATATTCGTGAAATATTTTGCATGCTATAGCAATTGCTAGTGCTTCTTTCTCTAACTGGCTATAGCCTTGTTGAGTTTTCGTCAATGCTTCCTCTCGTTCAATATCCCAAAACCAGGCAGTTGTTTTTGCAAGGAATTTGCGTAGTGATCCTGTTAGATTTGAAAAATTTTGAATGAATTTCCCAAGATACGTTATCATGCCAAGAAATCTTTGAAGTTCTGAAACATTAGTTGGTATTTTGAGCTTATTTATAGCATCAAATTTTTGAGGGTCTGGGAGAAGGCCATTACTGGTCAAGATGTGGCCTAGAAATTTTATTCGGCGTACACCAAAGATACATTTGTCTCTGTTCAATTTCAACCCTGCTTTAGTAGTGGCTGATAGAACTATTTTTGTTCGACGTTCTAAAATTTCTTGGTTTGAGGCATGGATCAAAACGTCATCCATTGAGCACTCAACACCTTCCAGTCTCTGGTGCGGAACAGATCCCAAATGTGAGTATCAAGCCCTTTATTTTCTCGATCTAACGGACTAGCAGAGAGATATGTTCAAGAAGCCAAACTGCTTCTAAAGAAATGTCTGGACGAAAAATCGGACCCTTACCTAGCCATTCTTCACCAACGAAACATACCACGAGGAGCATTAGGGTCACCAGTGCAACGCCTCATGAGTCGCAGAACGCGCACTCTCTTGCCAACGGCATCTTCATTACTGGTTCCCAATATCATCAAAAACTTGGTTAATGAACTACAGGCCATTCGTGCAAAAAACAAGTACTACGGGGACTCCGGATAAATCAAATGCTCCCAATACGAAGAAGGAGAAAAAGTAATATTCCGAATAGTTCCGAGAGAATGGCAGCCAGCTACTATCATAAGAAGAGGACGAAGGAGAAAAAAATGTCCTTCATGTTGCATTCTTCAATTGAATTATAACCGATGACTGAGCAGGACAGCGTAACACTTGGCCCACCCCGCAGTTGGTTGTTACTTCTCATTTTTAAAAAGTACACACGATCATTTGCACCACATTACGTATTGCGCTTCTGAATCCTGCTTGTTTACAGTTTTCAAGTTATCCAGCAATTGTTCATTCATCTTACATTTGGGCTTCAATATTGCTCAAACTTGTCCGAAACGTGGTTTCGTGATCAGCTTCTGTATGTATGTCTAATAAACAAAGTAATCTTCAAGTATACACTTCTGTCATCTTTCTATTGAAGTAGGTCCCCACTCAGATTGATGAAGGAGGTTTATTTAAATCTAAAAGAAATACTACCTGTACCTTTTTGTATGCATTTGCAGCTTTTGTTGAATAACTTGACTGGTTTCTTTTCAGCTGTGCGTTTCAGAGCAATGTTCCCGATCAATATGTTTTCTTTCGGAACGAATCAACCTTTCAGAAGCACCTACGAGTGCTTTCCAGTGGCCATGATGGCTGGACACGATCGGGACGACGTAGAGAAAGGTGGGAAGATCATCATGCCATCATCGGCCCTTCAGCAACTCACGAACGCCAATATCAGCTACCCGATGCTCTTCAAGTTGACCAACACCAGTCTCAACAGAATCACTCACTGCGGGGTTTTGGAGTTTGTGGCGGATGAAGGCCGAGTCTACCTGCCTCTGTGGATGATGGAGGTAATGAAATCCGAATTATTAACCACAGCTTTGGGCTATTTCCTACAGAACAAAGTTGGAAGGTACCTACGGATTACTTTGAGTAATGATTACTTTTTAAATTACTTTGCTGTTTTGATGGAAATTCACCTTGGCTGACACCAGCCATAGTCAAAACTCAGAACTCAGGTCTTTGAAAAGAACTCAGGTTCATTGAGAATAATTGCAATTCCCATTCCAATTCCTGTGATATTAAAAATGCATTACTTTTTCTGATTACATGTAATGGTAATTCAAAAAACCCATTCCAATTACATGTAATCGGAAAAAGTAAACGCAATTTTGATACCATTGCAGGAATTGGAATGGAGTAATCCCATTACATGCCTGTAATCGGATTACAGATTTTATGCAGTTTTGGGCAAAATCAAAGTGTTCTATTTTTATTCGCCGATGTCATTATCTTAAGGGGAGGCGCTCCACAAAGCAGTGGGTAAGGTTTTATAAGTTTCCCAGTGATTTTGGGCTGGTTTCGAGTTGGTTTACGTCTGAACACACTTCGTGGACTTGTGGCTAGAATTTTGTCAATTTCTGAGTGATTTTGGGCTGGTTTACACATGACATGACTTGATATCGGGTTCCCCTTAGAGAAAGGAGGTCCGAGGAGTAGTTGGTGAAGTTTTATCAATTTCTCAGTGATTTTGGGCTGTTTTCAAGTGGGTTTATCACCTGAACCGACCTCGTGGACTTGTGGCTAGAGATTTTGTCAATTTCTCAGTGATTTTGAGCTGTTTTACACATGACATGACTTGATAGAGGCTAATAGCAAGAAATTGAGTTCCCCCTAGGTGGAAGAGGTGCGGAGTAGTTGGTAAAGTTTTATCAGTTTTTCAGTGATTTTGGGCTGGTTTCGAGTTGGTTTACACCTGAAATGGCTTGATAGAGGTTAAATAGCAGAATTTCAATTTGAAAATATCTTTCTTGCGTAGAAAAATTACATCTCCAAAAAAGTAATCATTATGAGTTCATTACCAGTCCTATCGTACGGTACAATGTAGTCCATTAATCTGAAAGTATTTTTTTATCAACGTGGGCAATCTAGCCACAAGTCCGCGAGGTGCCCAAAACTTCATAAAATCTCCCGTTCACTTGTAATCCAATTACAGGCGAGTAATGGGATTACTCCATTCCGATTCCTGTAATGGTAATCAAAAATGCGATTACTTTTTCCGATTACATTTAATTTGAATGGGTTTTTTGAATTCCCATTACATGTAATCCGAAAAAGTAATCGCATTTTTGATTAGCATTACAGGATTTGGAGTGGGAATCGCATTACATATCTTCAAAAGGAATGGGAATTTGTAATAGGAATGGGAATTCCTTTTATAACAACCTTGCTACCTACCTACCCTTTTACCTTAATAATTGTGTTGTAGAACTTGATGTTGAACGACGGTGACCCCGTGGAAGTGGAGAACATTCTGCTTCCCGTCGCCACATTTTCCCGGTTCCAACCACAATCCACGGATTTTCTAGACATCTCAAACCCCAAAGCCGTCTTGGAAAACTGCCTCAGGCATTTCGCCTGTTTAACTACCGGCGACGTGATAAATTTGAAGGTAAGCCCGCAATAAGTCCGGAAGTAATTACGTTTAATTAGATTAGTGGTTACCCATAACGTGTATCTTTGTCGTATCTTCAATTACCTTAGTACAATAAAACGAATTACACTGTTCTGCAAAAAAAAAAACTTTCCTCCCCACCCCTGAACAATTTTTATGAAAAGACCAACGCCAAGTGTGCCAGATGCAATATCTGGGGGAGTAAAATTATGAGGAATATTGACGCAAAATCGACAATTTTATTTTTTGGGAAATTATATTTCATTTTATAGGTTTTTCAACGTTGAAGAAGATGGTAAAAAATTTTCCAGTCATGCAGCATGACCAAATGAGCATATTTTCAAAGTAACTAGTTTTGAAAGAGGAAAAATCACGCAAAAACCGCCTATTTTATTTTCTGATTGTAATACCTCATTTTAATTTCAAAATTTTTGAAAGCTGAAGAATTTTTTTTTTTTTGGCGAATTTTGCCAATCTACCTTGTTTTATCATCTTCAAACTGCTATAGTTTGAACGGATTGAGATATTTCCAATCCGATTTCACCATCGTGTTCAGCGTGAAAAACCCCTTATAAAAGAGAGCCACCGGCTTGGGGGTTTTCGGGTAATTTTCCCTCATTTGAAATGCCCCAAATCTCCCCCTAGTGTGAGGCGATTGTGCTCATCTTCAAACTTAGCCTTTTGAAAGCCTAGGTAGATTTTTTGTGCAAATTTGAGTTTTAATCTCAATGTTATTGCGAGTTATCGTTTGGAATGTGTTCTTGGTGTCTTTTGACAGTGGATTTAGAATGCTTTAAAATGGATTTGATGGAAACATTTTTTGAAAATTCTCATTCAAAATATTTTAGACCGAGAACAATAGGTAGTTTCTTTTTCTTCGAAAATTCGCCAATACCACGGCAGTTGAAAGAAGTTTTAATATTTATATTTCATTTTATAGGTTTTTCAACGTTGAAGAAGATGGTAAAAAATGTTCCAGTCATGCAGCATGACGAAACGAGCAACTTTTCAAAGTAACTAGTTTTGAAAGAGGAAAAATTACGCAAAACCCGCCAATTTCATTTTCTGATTGTAATACCTCATTTTAATTCCAAAATTTTTGAATGCTGAAGAATTTATCACGAAGCAAAGGAGCCGCCTCTGCCCAGATAAAGCTGAAATGCTCGTGTTTTTAAGCGAGAATTTGTGGCGATATATCGAATTGATCAAGGTTGTAACCGCCCTAACCGTACCCATGCCTCTATTCGTTTCTGTTGAATATTTCCGATTTCCTATTTTCCGAGTTGGTTTTTTGAAATTATTTTTCATACTGGAATGACTACGTTTATCATATTTTGGGTTTGAATTTATTTTGCTTATTTCTTCTTAAATAATTTACTATGTCAAGTTGGTTTTTGAATTAAAAAAAAAAAAAAAAAAAAAAAAAATACTTACAAACACGTTTGGTAAAATTGAAGTTGGTTTGTTAGAACCTATTTTTCCGTTCATTTCTTCTTGAATATTTTCCTATTTTTAGTTGGTTTCTAAAATTTTTTGTAACATTGAATACCAACCTGCATTTAGTAAAATTAAATTTTGTGGGTTTGAGCCTATTGTTCTGTTTATTTCTTCTTGTATCTACTATCGTGAGTTCATCTAACCACTGAATTATTCATGTCATTGGGTGGTTTTTTGTTAGGTTTCATGTATGTTATCGGAAACACATCGATATATCGATATTATCGTACGTGTGACATCGATGGCAAAAAATCGTAGCAAATATCCAAGGAAAACATCGATATTTCGTAATAGTCCATTATCGAATCGTCCATGAGGAAGATGGATTCGTATTTCATCATCACTGGATGTAATTTTTCATCAATGCGACTCGTTTTCAGTACAATGACAAGGACTACCAGCTGTCAGTGTTGGAAACTCAGCCTGCCGACGCAGTTCTCATCATCGAATGCGACATGAACGTGGAGTTTGCCGCTCCGATCGGCTACGTTGAGCCGGAACAAGAATCAAAAATAACCAAGAACAAAGTGGAACCGGAAACTCCAAACGCTGTAAGTGTGTATTGTAAGGATTCTTTGTGGTGTACGGTGAATATTCATAGATCGTTGTTACATTCAACTTTATTCTGACGCTTTTTTATTTTGAGAGGATCCAGAGGGATGTGGAACAACCAAACGTAAGACAAAATAACAGCTTGCGCAGTAGCTATCAATGAAAGTAGAGCGTTGAAACCAATTTGAGGCTTTTAGATTGATCTTCCCAAACTATCCTGAAAATTGAGAGCAATCGGACCACTTGAGCCTGAGAAAATAGTGGTTGGTGGATTTTAAGTTTGTGTAAGCGTACTAGACATTTATTGGTTTCAGAGCGATGAAACATAGGGGACTATCTGCTGTCTAATCCAGACATCCTCTGTAGATGTCATCCAAATCGGATGGAATCTGTGGGAATTAGGTTTGTTACGTGGATCTACGGATTGACAGATAGACAGATAGGGGGACATACAGACAGACAAGAAACAAAATCTGTTATGAATGGTCTAAAATATGAGCAAAAATGTTGGTTTTGAAGGGAAGACACTGCAGATGATTACACAAAGGTTCATGATTCCTGTATTAGATATCCCTTATACCTAAATCATTTATCCAAGCACCTACATTATCCAAACTTGCTCCTTCACATCATGTAATTGCGTTCATGACGAAAATACTTGAGCCTTTTTTGTTTGTTCGTGGTAGGTTACTGTTAGAAATATATCGTAATGTAACATATGGTTAACAATAAATATGACGGGGTTTAGTTTAGGGGTTTTAGTTAATAACATTCAGCCAATGGGGAAAAGCGAGTAATTAGGGGTGTCAGGACAGTTGATATTAAAACTCCGTCTTGAACTAAAAACTGCCTGAAGGTTGAAATTAAAAACAATTTTGTCTCTTGTGTTCAAAACTCGACGAAACTCAAATTCTAAAAACCCGGGGGAAAATATGTGATTTTTCTTTCAACAACTGTTTTATACTTGTTTTATATTAAGAATGTTAGTTTTCTTAAATAACGGAGGGGTGTGTTCCAAGAATCTACTATTTGTGATCACGCGCATCAATAATTTTTGGGCGTAATGATGTCGCGTAGGCAGATCCCCGAGCGGGCAGTCCATATAACAACACCGACTGGCACAAAGCGTGATAGACGATTCTTAGAAGCTTAGAAGACAATATTCTTCTCAATATAGAGAAAACAAATATTAGTTTTCTGATCATTTTCTTTTTCAATTCAAAATTCATCTCAATATAATCAGCTGCGCATGCGTTAACATGAAATTCTTGAAACAGCCGTAATTTCCACATTTTTCAATGAATTTAGCTCTAATTTTGAGGGACTATGCGGATGAGGTCTCTTGAGGTAACATAGGCATTTTACCTCAATATAATCAGCGGTACGCTCTGCGCATGCGTTAACGTGAAATTCGTGAAACAGGTATAACTTTCACCTTGGCAGTGTATTTCACTTGTTTCTCAGGGGTTCGTGGCCTTCAGCGGAGCCGGGAACCGCCTGGACGGAAAATCAAAAAGACGTCAGAACGAGGGCACCAAAGCGACGACTGGAGGAGCCCGCGGCGTTCCGGATTTCGAGTGGCGGCCCGGAACAATCACGTTCTTCCGGAACGCGTTACCGGAACAGCCGCAGCCCTGTTCAAGTTCCGGACCCAAAATCCATCGATTCCCAGGCCTTGGAGACACTCTGTGCACCAAATAGACCGTCTAAATCATTTATTATTCTCACTGACACTGTGATGTTCCTTGATTTGCCTTCACTCTTGTCAAAATGAAATACATTTGCTATTGTTTCACAACGTAGAGATATCTCGTACAGCCAACTAGATAGAAGGGAGGGTTATGCCCAGATCGATGTTGTGATGGATATGGTTAGTAGGTCCTTAACGATTCTAGAATCCGTCGCCTTGGGATATGAATCAGACGTTTTCGAGCGTATGGGTCATCCTCTGATCGTGTCGGAGCATTATTACAGTATTCAGCTCGATGGAAGGGGCAACTTACCATTCCATCACTTCAGATGATAGCAGAGCGTAGTTACGACCACTGGCCCACTATATTTGACTGTACTGACGCCAGTATTCCCTCGCTACGTCCCACAGGCCGAATGCCTTTATTCAATCACCCTTACTTCACTATCATATCTCCCCATACTTGCGAGCCATTCCTCCAATAGGTATAGGTAGAGTTGTCCCTAGGGATGGCAACAATACGAAAAAAATCGATGTATTTCCATCGATGTTTTGTTGTCAATGTCTTTGGGCCATCGATGTTTGCCTGTAGATGTTTCAAAACATCGATACATCGATGTTTTACTTTTGGTTATTATTCAATAATAAACCATTGTAATCGCTATTGAAAAATAAAAATGTTAACCCCCCTGAAAATTTATTGGTTTACGTTTCAAAGGGTGTAGAATCCGAATCTGCAATAACAAATTTTCCATCCGTCCGCCGTACGCCGTACGAACGATTTCTCCCAAACGGCTAGAACAAAAATCTGAAATTTTCAGGAAAAATCAATATTGGCCCTAAAACGCCCCAATTCTTTAGCCAGCACTCTCACATAATTTAAAGTGCCCTTTAAGGGTTGTCAAAGTTTTGTAAAATCCCTAGAAACCTCAAAGAAAGTCAAGGCGGCCTAAATTTGGACTTGTTTTGAAGAACTTTCCATGAGGAATCGAATGAGCCCCTCCCCAGGTCCGTAGCTCAAACCATTCCCGATATATGGCCCGATTTATGGTGCCAACATTTGCATCCACATTCACTAGATTACTACTAGATTACACAAACATAAGAGTTTTTTCTTTGATCGCAGTAAGCTAGTGATGTAGTGAATGTGGATACTGGAGTGAACTCTTAAAAGGGTTTATCGCCGATACACGGGTTGAAGCATTCTGATATGCATGCTCCGTCTTACGAAATTTAAAAGTTTCAAATAGAATATTTTTCCATTGTAATCGCTCTTGAAAAAAACGCTGCAAATTCTTTCTCTGGGCAAAGAATTTTGTTGAATTTTAGGAGGCACACAAATATGATGGACTGATCAATCAAAATAGGTATTTTGGTTGAGAACCGATTTGAGTGCTCTATGCATATCTCCTGAAATTCAATAATCGCTCTATCACCTGTGAAACACGCACACTCCAAAGCTTAGTAGAAATTCAAATCATGAATCATTGAATAATAAACCCCAGTGAAAGAATTCGCAGCGTTCTTGTGATATCTCTGTGATATTCGAAATTCACTTAAAAATATGTCGTAGTTCATCCCAATCTCATGACTCAAAAAGAAGGTTCTGACACCAATTTAAGGGTAGTTTCTTGGCTACATCTTAAAATTTTGGGAGTCAGTGAATTTTTTGGAGCTTCAATTTTACTTTTACTATCTTCACATTTTTTTTTCTTGTGGGGCTGTGTAGTTAATTTGATGAATGACAGGGGATGGCGATGATTGGTTAGGAAGGAGCTGGCGGGAGTTAGGAATACAACAAGGAAGCTCTTTCCCCTGTCCAACCCCAGGCTCCCGGGAGACTGTTACATCATGGCGTCGTGTCGCCGGTTGTTTAGTGAGAACAACTCGAATGCGGTGAAACAAGCAGCGGAGGAAAAGTGGGCCTATGCTTTGGGGAAAATGTGATTCATCATTCACGAACAGCCAGGTCAACTGGGAAGTGCTGTGTAACGGGAAACCATCGAGGAAACTTCACGTGACACCTCCAAAGGGAAACGCATCGAAGAATACTTTTACTTTCCTTATTGAAGACGGAGGATGCTGAAAAGTATCGTGAAACGTGCAATCACGAGCAACCAAGTAATCTAAGAGTGTGTACATCTAGGGGTGCTGCACCTCATTTTGCGGACAAATTAACCTTGTGATAACTTCAGGAAGGCCGAAAAACCGCAATTTTTTCGGACTTTTTTCAGTTTTTCCGCTATAACTCGAAAACTACGCATCCTAACGAGAAAATCACTCTAAGTATAAAATGAGGTAGACAAAATTTTCCACAAAATGACCTACTCACACCTGATTTTTGACCAAGCGATCATCAAGATGTAGGGGCTCAAAGATTGGAAAATTTTGATTTTTTTAATGAATTAAAATCGAGTTTTAACGAATTAAACTCGAGTTTTAACGAATTAAACTCGAGTTTTAACGAATTAAACTCGAGTTTTAACGAATTAAACTCGAGTTTCAACGAATTAAACTCGAGTTTTAACGAATTAAACTCGATTATTAACGAATTAAACGAACACGAGTTTTATTGAACTGCAGAGACATCTTCCGCACATAAGAAACACCTGTTGTTGAAATCAAACGGTGGCATTCTACGCATAGGCCCTTTCTCGAACTCCATGAAGAACCAGGAAACGAAGAGTAGGAAGCAGGAGAATGGAGGTAGATTATTCTCCTTAAAACTTAATCTTACGACAATAAGTGGCTTATCACTTCATACTGGCATATCTACTGATTTCGTTTTTCTCACCTGGTTTAATCTATACAATGATTCTAATCTTGTATTTTAGATGACTATTAAGGATCATTATTGAAGGATGACAATCGATCAACGACCTGAAAAATTCGTTTTCAATTTCTGACTCACTGTTTGATGATGTTGGAGGTCACAACAGAAACACGACACCGAAGAAATCTTATTCAGTTTGTGAACAATTTGCATTTCATTTTTGACTTTGAATCGTTTGATGATTTTGGAAATCACTTTGAAAAAATGTGATTTTAATGGAAAATCTTTGAAAAAAAGTGAAGTACGCTGATATCCTTCAGTTTTGTGAACAATTTGATGTTGACTCACAGATGATGTTGGAAATCTCTTTTAAAAATGTGATTTTAACGGAAAATCATTGAAAAAAAGTGGAGTACGATGAAATCTTTCAGTTTTGTGAACAATTTCGTATTTGATGTTTGATGATGTTGGAAATCACTTTTAAAAATGTGATTTTCATGAAAAATCATTGAAAAAAAGTGAAGTACGATGAAATCCTTCAGTTTTGTGAACAATTTCGTATTAGGTGTTTGACTCACTGTTTGATGATGTCGGATCGGCTGTTGGACCTGTTGAAGGCACGCTGTTGGTTGGAGACGACCTCCGCCTGCGTGACGGGGAGGGACTGTTGGTGCTGCAGAAGGATCTTCCGGTGTGCGGCTGCCTCCTGGGCAACGCTCACTCCCATCGTCGGGTCCTCGCTCATGGACCGGACGACTGGCGGAGGCTGGATGAGCGAGGTCGAGCCGAGCGACGTCGAGCCAAGCGAGGTGGAGCCGAGAGCCGTGGAGCCTCCAGAGCCGCCTGATGACAATGGGGAGCCCGTCGAGCCGCTGGCCATCGTCGAGCCCCCCGTCGTCGAGCATGTCGACGGGGCTTCGCTGCTCGGGCCTGACGACCTGCTGTACACACCCGAGTCGAGGACGCTGCAACAGAAACACGAATTGCTGATGAAGGAGACAAATAAACCATGCAGCACGAGGGAGTGAGCAAATTTTGCAAAATTATTGTATCACATTCATGTTAAATTGAGCTGATATTTGTGCACTTTTCCGGGCTAAGAAAAGATGTTGGTTAGCAAGGAGATAGGTCGTTAATTGTTGTGAAGTGTCACTTGATTTGAATAGCGGTATGACCAAAGCATTCTCATAGATATTGGGGAAAAGACCATACTTACAACTGAGATTGGTAATATGCACTAATGGCTTTGCTACATAAGCATCTATTTTTAGCTGTTACATTCGAGCTCAAGAGTTCGGTTACATAAATTGATCGTCGGGGGATGAGCTGCGGGCTCATTTGAGCCAACTGGGCTGATGAATGTCACGACCTTTACTCAACTGGTGATAAATAACAGCCACCGCTGTCGTTGTTAGTGTGGCCGACCGCATCAATCCGATGTCAGTCACGTGAGATGGGGGAGATTCCACACTTACAGTGCTGTTGGTTGTGGATGAAGGCTAAGCTGTGGTAGGTAGATGTTGGTTGATGCTGTGCTGATGTCATTAATACGACATAACCCAACACACCGAACCCCTACCCTCTCTGCTGTTATTAGAGGTGGGTAGTGAGTGAGTGACCTTGTCTCAAAAGGTTTGTTTTGACAAGAGGTTCAGAACCAGTTCAAAACCAAACACGCCCCTTTTTGGCTGTTTTGACACGCCAGAACTTGTTCTGACAAATCTCGAACCTCTTGGTTCGCTGTTCGGACAAGGAGTCCAGAACCACTCAGAACTAGTTCAAGTGGTTCGAAGATTTTTGCCAGAACTTTTAGTCCGAGACATGCGCAGTAGATTTATCGCATTATCAACGGTTATCATCCATTCCCGCCCAAATACGGCCTACCTACACCGTTGAGGTTGTCAAAACAAACTTTGTTTCAAGTATAAATTCCGAGGTTTACAACAATGTCTAGTTCGTCATCAAGTTCGAGTGATGAGGACCACCCCGTCATCAGTGAGCCTGACTTCAGCTCGTCTGACGAAGAAGTCGCCAGAATCAAAAATACAATCACAGACAGAAACAGTCAGAAAATTAAAAAAAATTAGTTAGTCAAGTTGTTTTGATTTTTGTAGGAATATTATTATGTGTTATTGTTGCTGTTGCCTCTTTTTTTTTGGTCTCGATGTCTGACGGAACCATGCGGGAAGGGGACGTTCAGGTTTTTGGCTCCAAACTAGTTCGGAATGCCTTTGGAACAAGTAGAACGAATACCGAAAGTTCTTGGTGGTTCTATCCCTCCCCCTGTAGGTTCTGGTTCTATCCCGAACTGGTTCAGAACCTCTTGTCGAAACAAACCTAAAGAACTTCTCTTTCAAGTGAACTTGCCCAAATGACCTGCAGAGGGAAGAACAGCACGGCCTGCAACCTTAACCTTGATGCACTTGCTGTTGGTTTGCCCTCAGTATAGCCCGTATAGAACATATTACCTTGTAAAATACATTGCAGCTGCGATCTCAGACGTAGAAGAAGTAGCACACATGTCTTTGCTAGACTTGGGTAACGACAAATGGAAAGCCTTAGCACTGTACTCTCAGCACTCTCTGGTCGCTTATGCTCCGAGCTTTTGCTCGTGACGAACTGTAACAAGTATCTGCAGCCATTTTGCCTGGCGCCAGCTTTTGATTGTTTCAGCAGATAACGACAACATCATCCGTGCATAGAGATTTCTTAGATTTTAGAATTACCAATTGTGAGAGAGCCCAAACTCACCATTTGATTTCTTTCAGCAATAACCTCATCCGCATAGAGTAAGAGATCGTCTATAAAAGGAGAAAAAAGAAAAAAAAGCAAAGGCCTTGGAAGGCAACCCTGTCTTAATCCTCCTTTTCATGTCATATAATTCCGATCAGCCATTTTTTGTCCAAACACATGATTTTGATTTGCTGTACAGAGATTTCAGGACTTCAACAAATTATGAGGATACGCCAAGTCTTGATATTTCAAATATGGAATTCCCCTCAGAGGAGGGGCGCTAGTAAACACAGATGAAAGCTACGGCTGGGGGGGGGGGGGGGGTAACAAGGGTTTACGTGAGCGCATTCTGTGTTCATAAATGGCATTCTTACTGGAGCCATTTTTACTTGCGAAACGATGATATTCATCAGAGATTTGAGGATTGAGAAAGTCAATGAAATTATTGCAAAATACTCAAGGAAGCATGAAAATCGCCTCCACAAACATGAGAACCCGGAGATTTTCTAAGTCAATACAACGAAGGTGAAATCTCGACGTCTCAAGCGAACAAACCACTGTATTTTTAATCAATAAAAAAGATTTAGTTGTGCTGCGTGAATAGAAGTGCAATCGAACTCAGTGCTATTTAATTGAGTAGCTATATAATAAAGGGCTAGATTTTGCTGTACCTACCCTATATTGATATGTAAAATTGCTAGATGGAATGTATTTGATTTTTCAGTTGCAATTAATAAATCGCGAAAAAAAACTTAGCCTGACCAACTCCCTGGAAAAATCTAAATTCAACCAGAGCACCAGAGCATCAAAGATTTAAAATTGTAGTGCAATTAGAGCTGTTTTTTTTTTTTTTTTGTGTGTTCTGCAGCCTAAGATGTAGGATATGGTTGATATGATGATTTACGGCTGAAAAATATCGGATCCGATAGTGTACATTTAATGTCAATATATCGGAATAGAAAATATCGCCCAAAAATATCGATATATCTACGGAAGAATACCGATATTTCGGTATATCGATATTTTCTTGACATCCCTAATTGTTATACCAAGCGCTCTCCTCCTTTCACTCGATTCAGGCTGACAAATGAAAAGGCGCGGAAAACTTCGCGTATGGACCGAGGTTAGGCCCGTCTCTGGCACGTGAGTCATGGCTCAGTATTGTTCCTCGCCTCGTCTCTTGATCAACACAAGGGTTAAGATCAGCTATTGGTACAACTTTTCCACCTTACAAAGTACATTTTTTATGGTAAGACGATCGAAAACATCTCATCGGTATGTTTGTAGTTACCATTTCCATCGTCGACTTTTATAAGATACTGTTCTACTATTAGTCAACAATTTTATATCTCTTTAATACAATTGACATCGTTTGGATCCTCGACATCACCTTTCTTGAAGAGTGGGAAGAACTGCGGGACAACTTGTATAGGTTTAACCTGTTAGAAGTCAGATGTTATACAGAAATGATAAGCCTTTGTGTAATCATTTGTGGCGTTTTTCTTGAATTTATTTGAAATCAAACGTTGTGCAGGTGGAGAAGGTGCGTTAACAAACGACGAAGGGAGCTCACGTCGGTAGTCGGGGACGGCTGTTCATTCCCCTCGATTTAAGCCTTTCGGAGCTCACGCTCGCTTTTCCGTGGATCTGTAAATCAACCGCCCGCCGGGCCCTGATTCACGCTTCGGGGCCCGAAACCCACAGCACGTCACGCGCGGAACGAACCTGATTGTGGTCGGAGTTGCCCCCGTCCGAGTTTTAACGAACGGAAATGAGAAACGCGTAATGTGAATGATGTCGTGGCGTCCCATCGCACTACTCCGCGTTCACATGGATACGGACACTGACTCCTAAACTCTACATCGAGGTTGACACTTTAGGCCTAACGTTCACTGAGGACGGAAACCTGCCAACTCTGTTCGTCCGAAAACGCACGCATGATTGAAATGAAATGAAAGGAATTTATTTCCACAACTTAAATGCATATAGGTGTTTCCATACATTAAAGATATTTCGGAAATATTATCTCCCAGCAAGAGCTAAAAGCCCGCGTTAGGGAGACGAGTCGGTTGAGCTCAATCTATTTACAGATATGTCACTTATTAGGTTGGATTGTTTAATTACACAAGGATTCAACGAAGAAAAAGTAATGTACATATAAATATATACACACTTATACATGTATTATTTACGTATGCACATCCTAATTTGATAAGAAATGAGTTTTGGTTTATTATTCAATAATAAACCATTGTAATCGCTCTGGAAAAAAAAAAATTCTAACCCCCCCTGAAAATTTCATGGTTTACGTTTCAATGGGTGTAAAATCCGAATCTTCAGTAGAAATTTTCCCGTAAGCACGATTTCTCCCGAACGGCTGGAGCAAAAGATCTGAAATTTTCAGGAAAAATCCATCTTGGTCCGACGATGCCACAATTCTTGAGCCAGCTCTCTCACTCAATTTAAAGTGCCCTTTAAGGGCTGTCAAAGTTTTGTACAATCCCTAAAAACCTCAAAACAACTCGAATCGGCCTAAATATTTACCTATTTCCAGAACATACCATGAGAAATCGAATGAGACCCTCCCCACGTCCGTAGGTCAAACCATTCCCGATGTATGGCCCGATTTATGGTGCCAACATTTGCGTTTTTTGGGTTATTATTGTTTGTTTGTAACCTAGTGATGCCGATAGCGTCGAGTTGTAGTGAATGTTGATACTGGAGTGATAGCCGATGTGGATACTTGTAGTTTATAGCCGATACACGGGTTGAAGCATTCTGATATGCATGAAACGCTGATAATATATAGGTAAATATTATTCAATATTATTACTGGGGTTTATTATTCAATATTATTACTGGGGTAAATAAGTATTCTTTCACCTGTGAAACACGCACACTCCAAAGCTTAGTAGAAATTCAAATCATGAACGCAAGCCAATTGAATAATAAACCCCAGTGACAGAATTCGCAGCGTTTTTAAAATAGAAAAGGAATTTATTGACCTTTCATGTAATCTTTTTTCAATATAGTAGGTAATCTATTAAATGATATAATGCCTTTGTAATTGTACATGTTTTGTGCTGCCGTTGTATGAAGAAGGGGTAGAGAAATAGATTTACTAATTTTAAATCTGGTAGTTACCATATGGTCAGGATGAATGAGCAGCTTCACTTTCAGTATTTGTTTAATATTGTTCATCTCAATCAATTTATTGAAATTTAGAATTTCTAAGGCTCTAAAAATTGGCTCAGTGTGTGCCAAAAAAGGACTTCCACTTAGAATTCTAATAAAAATTTGTTGTGTTATTATTATAGGTTTCAGAGTTGTGAGATATGCCCCACTCCATACTGGAAGACCATACAACAGAACTGATTGGACTAATGCATAGTAGAGCAATTTCATTAGTTTAAGGTTTAATATTCCCTTTAAACGTGAAAAGACAAAAATGAGCTTCCGAAGTCGTGAGTTGACCTTGCTGATATTAGTTGACCATTTCATGTCACTATCCACGTGGATACCTAGGTATTTAGTTTCAAACCTATGATTTCTTCAGGGGCCGCACAATGGTCTGAGAACCCCTAAAATAGCTAAAACCCCTAATAAGTGAATTCATCAAATGCAATATCGTTCACCCTTGTTTTTTTTTTTGGGAAGCTGAATTCAAATTCAAACTCGAACCTTTTTCAGTATGTATTGCAGCTTGATTAATAAGGCCAATCGTTCCAAGTATTTCCAAGATTTGACAATTTCTCTCTTCAAGTTCATTTTACGCCCGCTTAGCGCATTCGGAAATAGGAAATTGAATGAATGCTCTCCACACACGATACTTCAAGGATCGATTCCACAGGGTGTCCGAAAAACTTCGCACACGTGTTCTACAACTAGTTTCCAACAAAAAGTGCCTCTAGAGTTTTTTTTAGAGGCTTCGTTTTCGAGTTATTTCACGTTTAAACTTATTTTCTTGTTTTTCGACCTTACGTCACTGAAACGGCCATGACTCCGGCGATTTGAAGTATTTGCAAATCTAAGTATGCCGTTGGAAAGAGCATTGAATTTTCCATCGTTTCAGTTGTTAACAGTAACTTTTTAAAGAACGCTGCTAATTCTTTCATTGGGGTTTATTATTCCATGATTCATGATTTGAATTTCTAATAGAAACAGTTTGCAGCGTTTTTGTCAAGAGCGATTACAATGGTTTATTATTGAATAATAAACCAATAACAAGAAGGTGAAAAATGAGCCTGAAAAGTAAATTTTGTCAAATTTTGAAAAAATAGTTTTTTTTAGTGAATCATTAGTCCCCCTTAGTTTTAATGATACGCTTGAGCCTGTAAGCCTAGACAATGCGCAAAAGCCTCAGCTTTTAAATGGTGTAATTAGTTTTTATTCTTTACAGGGGAATTTTTTCGAGAAAATTGAAATTTTATGCAAAAAAAAATATGTTTTCAAGCTCATTTGGGTTTTTTTAATTGGCAAGAATTGTTCAAAATGTCCCTCGTTCTCGCGGATGCAGAGGGTCGCTCATTTGCAAATGGAGTCGACCGCACAATGAAGGCCACGGTGGTTCTGGCGGATCAGATCCGCGCATGGTGAGTATTAGTGGTTGATATCAAAATTTCAAAATTCCACCGATTCGGAGGTGTTTTTGATTTCTGGACTTGTAACGGATTTGTTATTGCAGCTCCTGGACAGTGACTTATGTTATTATCTGGAAGATATGCCCCTGGAGCCAATCCAAATGCATGGGTGCCCAGCTCACAAGGTCGTACCGTCACAGAGTGGATGAACACCAACTGTTCGGAACCAAATGTGTTCGTTTCAACATCCCCATACAAAAATTGAAAAATGCTCCTTGAGGCTGGTATTTTTCCATTGTAATCGCTCTTTAAAAAAACGCTGCAAATTCTTTCACTGGGGTTTATTATTCAATGATTCATGATTTGAATTTCTACTAAGCTTTGGAGTGTGCGTGTTTCACAGGTGATAGAGCTATTATTGAATTTCAGGAGGCAAACAAATATGATCAACTGATCAATCCAAATAGGTATTTTGGTTGAGAACCGATTTAAGTGCTCTATCAATATCTCCTGAAATTGATCAGATTGAAATGATCAGAGTGGTTTCTCACTTTGCGATTTCATCCCTGTGCTGATTGTTAATTAGCAAGATATGAAAGATATTTACCTCGGAGGCGATGAGGTGGTGGTCTGGGAGGGGGGCGAAGGCGAGGGAGAAGGCGGCGAGGGGGCTTGGGAAACCGTCCTCCTGAAAGAGAAATACGAAAGAAATATAAGTACAAGCACATATATTTATTTATAACTACACGGGCAAGCCCAATTTACGTTCAGTACATTAACAATGTGAACAATTTCCAAATACAAGATACATAGGTATTGTTCAGTTGTATCTGAAATGTTTTTGGATCATGAAGAATTTTTCAGTATTATGTCAGTACTTCTTGAAAACCACACTTTTTCGAAAATTTTCGATTTTTGGTCGGTAGAAGGACTCGAGAGGGTAATGGAGGATACATTCAAGCACTACTCATAGATAGATAGGTGATACATAGATACATTATTTCCTCTAGATGTTACATTCGTCAATCGAAGCCCAACTCACAACCGAGAATCAGATTATTGGGGATTATCATGACGTTACATTGTCCGATCAACACCATTTAAGTTGGACGCGGCACAATACTACTAATCAGTTGACAATTTGATGATATTCGTGTTGGAAAGAAGTTCTGTAAATGTCTAAATAAAAATACACTTGACTCGATGTCGATAACTCTTCAGAAAAAGTATGTTGAATATGAAGAAGTTGAAAAATTAATTATTCGAAATAGTGTGGACTCTTTCAACGGCAAAACGGTCTCAATTGTACGTATTTTGGCCCTTCTTCCATCTTCCGACCGGCCTATCCGCCCCTGTTAATGTGCATCATCGGATAATGGGAACGGTTTGGGTTCAAAAGTTCGCATTAGTTGGTCTACATTTCCCGATACATATTAATGATTATTTATGACGTTCGGGGCAATAACATCGATTCGCTGTATACGTTGGCTCCATTTCATCAAATTAAAAACGTCAAATCAAATATCTCTCTTTTACACGTTATTCAACTTTCCGGGAGTCGCCACCGAACATCACAAACCTCGTATAAGTGTAGATAAAAACGTATTCGTCACCAACACTCGAATAAATCATCAACGCTCCTCTAGTTTAAATTGTATCAGCATGTTTCGAGCTCGAGCAAAAATGTCAGGGACTTGTCGATGTTGTTTATTCTAATTTACGTCGAGTTACTCAAGTGAAACGACACTGTTTCGCTGTTAAAATCAACCCAGAAAACTTTTCAAGATACAACCTCTATTCCTGGATTTAATTCATTATTACTGGGATGCAGACATGGGTATTATTCAAAATCAGCAATGTCGATGAAATATTAGTGTGGAATCTTGCGATTATGTTTATGAATGCGGTCATGAATATGAACATGAGTTTGATTAAAATCATATTCACGAATTGATTTTTATGAGTATTCACAGATTAAATATGATTTTATGGGTATTCAAAAATAAAATTTGTTTTTATTGGTATTCGTCCAAAAATTGTGCGCTCCATCACGCCCGGCTATTCTGATCCGGCAACATAGTCGGCCCCTGAGATCAGTTTCGTTTGGCTGCTGTCAAAAATTGTGGCGCACATTGAAGGCGTGAAAGTCAAAGTTTGCCTGGATAGAAGAGGGCAACTTCGTTTCTGTGTTGTACATCGATCAGTGATATGAGTAAAAGGGTTAATCTAGTACTACTGCGCTTTTGCTATGATATTCCGCTACAAAATATAAAATCAACTAGCCGGTATCTGTCATTTTGCTTCCGAGTCTGCGAAGCTGCGGAAATCTGTTCACTTTCAGGAGCCAAAAAATTTTTGTTGTCCGAATTCAAAAATTTCCACTCGCATTTTGTATTTCATAGCCTACTGAACAAATTTGGTTTCGTGTTTGTCGGGCTGTCTGTCTGTCCGCATTTCCTTGTTTCAGCCATAACTTCCACAATTTTGATTGAATATTGCTCATATTTTGAGGGACTATGCGGATAAAGCCTCTTGAGGTCCCATACGAATCGCATCTCAATATAACCAGCAGTACGCTCTGCACATGCGCTAACGTGAAATTCTTGAAACAGATATGACACACAATTTGCATTCAATTTAGCTCTATATGATAGAGGTTGTAACGAGCAAGCTGCTGTGCCAGCTCCTTGGCAATGTATTTTCCAGTTACTTTGGCTGCCAAAACTTCGCCAGTTTCGATGGGATTTTTAAGGGGTAGTTTACGTTATAGCTTGAGGGCCCCCTATGAGTTCCATCTGCCAAAGTCCTCCGTAATGAGCAGGTTACACCTATACGTGTTCGTGAGGGACAGGAGGTGAAACTCGAGAGAAAATCACCGGGAGCTCCGGCCTCGTGCGATTGAGCCAATCAAAGTGATAACCCGTCAGGCCTTCCCTTAATGGGCCACGTGGGCCGCGCCCATCAGCTCCCTTGATGAGGGCTCGGTGATGGTCGACAGAGGGAGGAAGTGGTTAAGGGAACGAAGAGAAGTGACCTGCGGATCGCGGGGGCTGTTAGTGGGAAGAGAGGGAAGTGGCCTGGAGGAAAATCTTGGTGCCTGAGAGAAAAAAGGAAAATCGTGGTTCACACCCCAATGATGGTTACTGCCAAATAGCATAAACCCCAACTATACCCGCCAAGCATTATCCCAGCAGCGAGCTTAGAGCCAGCTGTAATTGTTGCTACCATTCTAATTTTGGATGATTTACAAAATAAATACAAAAAGAAGATGCACGAAAACGAGTAAAGGGGTTTTTGCGCCCCCCTTCCATCTGTATTCTAAGCATCAACATTTATCAAGAAGTGAATAGAGATTTAGATACCCGCCTATATTGGCCAAGCATTATCCCAGCAGCCATGCCAACAGGCATTTATGCAATATATGGGGTTTCTAAAGCCCTTTAGTAGTGACCAAGAACTAGTTGCCTTAATCTGTAACTGCGGTTTTCATTCTAATTCACGATAATTTACGAAATAAGTACAAAGGGAACTTGAACTGAACAAAAAGTTGTTGCAGTATAAAGCTTGATTAGTTAAGTACTGTTATGTCGGGGGAGTGGCCTGTGGAAATTGTGGTTCTGAGGGACTTTTCAATGATGATTACGGCCAAATGGCATGAACCTCGACTTTACTTACCAAGCGTTATACAAGCCGCAACCACAAGCAGTCGCGTTTGAGCCATCTGTAACTGCGGCTTCCATTGTAATGTTGGATGATTTACAGAATACATAGAGGAATAAAAACAAGAAGGAAGACGCGCAATTCACTTTCCTATTCCATTTCTACTCCAAGTATCAACATATAGCGAGAAGTGAAAGGAGATTTAAACAGTACATTTGTGGGAGACTAAACCGGACTAGATGTGAGGGAAGATGCCTGAGGGATAGTCAGGCTGGTGAGGGACTCCTCAATGATGGTTGATGCCAAATGTCATAATGATTTGCGGATTAGTGATCAAAATCTGTTCGTTTCTCGTGAAAAAGCAGCAGAACATGAAGTTGTGACCGACTGGAGCTGACTCAGTAGAAGACTCTCATCACCCCGCCCAGGTTGTCGCGGCCAAGGTAACATAACCCAATCTGGTAGATTTTCTTATCATTAATTTTCCTTAGCCCTCTTCAACCGCAATGTAAATAACATACAATAGGGTTTTGATGCGTTTTTCAGTCCTGTCGATAATTATCAGGTTGTGTCTATTCTTGATGGATGTCCAATAAATTACACTCAGAGGATAATCATGATACTGTGTATATACGGCACTGCCTTGCAATTCATGTCCAGTAACTGATAGCTATTCAGCCCACCCCTACTGTTTTATTTGAGAAATCAACATGTACAGACATAGCTTAATTCAATCCAATTATCATTGTTGTTGCCCATTCATCGATGCGGCGGTTAACCCGCCAAGTACTATAAGGGCGCCCTTGCAAATTTCCACTCCTTCTTTTTATATGTTGTTACTGAGAGGTAATGAAAAGCATACAAGACGAAAAAACGGGAGGAAAATTATTTATTAAAAAGATATGAGGGTGTCACCCCTAGGTGACTCTAGGCCTGAGCTCAACACTAAATACAGTATCAGTCCTCCAAAATCTTAAACTGTGAACTTCATCACTTGTACGTTGAATTAAACATTAGTTTTTTGGAATGAATACCAACCACGAAGAATATTCAACAGCAGCAACCAGGTGAAAAAATTTTCAATGTACAAAATATGGTCAGAGCTCTGTTGGCATCCTTGAATGAGTGGTGAGGACGACTGCAGATCCGAGTCCAACTTCATTTTGATGAGGAAGGGGGGCAGCTTTTGCACCTTGGTAAGGTTCAATCGACACAAGGAACCCATTCTTGGTGGCTATGGACCAGAGTTTGTAGCCAAAACGGATTCGCTTCCCCTTTATGTGCTGCTTGCTGCCATGCCTACCATGGTAGATCTGTGACATCTAAAATCCTCCTCCAACGGGTTCAACAGAGAACAGCCAACACCAGACACATACTTTCACCTTGTTCACAGTTCAAATAAAACATAAGTATTACGAATAAAACACTTTTGACGTCTTGGGTGAGAGTTGGGGGTTGATGTTCCGTAAAAATCCTGGTCACCTACAGGTGACATAGCTGATTTGGTTGAGTATAGGGGGCTTCAGTTTGAATTTTTCTGGACAAAATGTTATTTACAAACACATGCTACATCCTAAAAAACAGATTATCACAAAAAAGTCCCAAAATTTTACCTGATCTTCGGCATTTTTCTCAAAACTCTTGACAAGTTGCAGGGAAACACGAAATTCACGAGATAACATAACATATAAGCTTATCCTTTGAACTGTCATGAATATTAACTTCTTCTATGACTCGTAAGTTGTTGTCCGTGCCCTGTAAGTCTCGTAGGACCACAAAAAATCTAATTTGGCGGCTAATTTATTTTTAAATAATTATCAAAGTAGTGTCACCTAGAGGTGACTATAGTATTTGGCGGGTTAAAAGGATTGCATCACTGATGATGTTATATGGTAACCACCAGTGCTACACCCAGGTCTGGTAAAAAAAAGTTCGTTAACCCGATGAAAATTGAATTTATCTCTTCTGTTTTCTCTCTCTCTGAAAACCCGAAGAGGACAACTGTAGGGGAAAACCCGAGAGAAAACCTGCAGCCGCTAGTTTCCGTGCTGACGGTCACTTAATCAGGGGCTTCCGTGCTGGAAGGCTACAGACCCCTCCACTCTACTTTTGACCCCCTTTGCCTTATATTTGTAATAAGAGAACTTTCGCTACCCCTTCCTTAACCACCGCCCTTTCCTGAGGTAAAGCCAAATGATTTATTCACTCCAGGACCACCTACCTCCTCTTTCCAAACAGTGGATTTCTCTCTCCGGGGGGGTTTTTCTCTCTTTGCGAAGCATCCCCGAGTAGAGATATCGATTACCCTCACGTGACGAGTTCGTTCCTCTCTTTACCCAATCTCGCTAACTCGAATGAATGGCGCAGAGAGATAGGAAAGGGGATCGGTGCTTTTATTATTTTCTTATCTGTAGAAGGAAACGTCGTCTTTCGAGTAGGTACGTCAGATAAATTGATTGTTATTGCTCCCTTTCCCAAGTATGACGTACGGGGGTTTGACGGAAGATTTATGGGATGTACAACATTATAATGAGAGCCAGTACCTTCGACAAACGTCCTCCAAACTGTACGGATCTCGTTGTTCACGAACCATCAGTCATCTATACTTCGTCTGACGATAGAGAGGGTATTCGAAGAGCTTTTCGAATATTCGTGTTTTTATGTTGGCAGCCAAGTTCATAACAAACCATCGAAATTTCTCTCTCAAGCTATTTCACATTTGAACGAGCTGTCCGACGTGATAGATCTTCCGAGACAACATTAACGTCAAAACAGCTTCGAATTGGATGTATGTGCCACAATGGATACCTGCCATTTCAGATGTTACCTTACGAGTAGTTGGTATAAATTATTACGCCTAAGTGATTGATAACGGAGAGGAAAGAGACTTTGTTGGATGAAGAAAGCTGAAGAATCGCTTCAATCATTACCTATCATGTTGACTACTGCTTTTCTGGTCGTTTTGCCCGAACTATTCCGGCTGAGAGAATGATTTAAATTGCTGAAGTTTATTGCGCATTTGAACAGCAATAAAAAACATGCGTAGAACATAATGTTCTCATGTATTCTACATAAAACATGATATGAGTCTCATCTAAAACATTATCAAGTTACAGTAATTGTCGGTTGGGTGAGAATTCAGACACGAAACTAGGGATGTCAATATCGGCAAAGAATATCGATATATCCAATATCGATATTTTTGAAGGATAGTTTTAGCGATTCGATATATCGAAGGAAAATATTGATATTTTGATGAATCGGTCATCGATATTTTTTTCAAACAAATCCGAATTACGAATAAGTCTAGTGAATAATAGTGCATTATTGAATTTCATTCTACTACAGGTAAGTAATTCAACCACTCAAAAATTCGATGAAACTTTATTCATGATAATAATTGTGTACAGGACCAAGGGAAGTAAATGATCATGTAATTACGGTTGTAAAATCAATGTAAGTGAAGTAAAAAGGAGAATGAAAAAAAAAAATCAATCAAACCAATATTGATTTGGGATTGAGGTGAGGAAAACCGTCTGATTGAGTGCTCTCCAGTAAGCCTCGAACTGGCTAGAACCCAAGTCTCCAAGATGTCCCTACCTTTTTAACCTACGATTTGCCTACCTCATCTGATATAATTCCCCTATTCTTCCATGGAAATTATAAAATTAGTTTTGAGCAATAAGATGTAGGATATGGTTGATATGATTATTTACGGCTGAAAAATATGGGATCCGATCGTGTAATTAATGTCAATATATCGGAATAGAAGATATCGCCCAAAAATATCGATCGAAGAATATGGATATTTCGATATATCATATTTTCTTGACATTGATAATGAATAGGGTGGAGATTGGGAGACTTTTCATCACCTGAGATTGCAAACTGCTTGAGAAGATTCTTCCCATGCTTGAGCAGAAACATCACTGACAGTAATAATTGATTACGGTTACTACCGCATTATGGTTACGGTGGCTACTGCAGGATTGGTGAAAAAAATAAGGTTTTTTTTTTCAAACTGTTTCCTGTTTTAAAGAAAGCTTTAATGAGAGTTCAATTAGAGCTGTTTTTTGTGTTCTGCATCCTTAGATGTAGGATATGGTTGATATGATGATTTACGGCGGAAAAATATCGGATCCGAATGTCGATAATGTATTGGAATAGAAAGTATCGCCCAATAATATTGATACATCGACGGAAGAATATCGATATTTCGATATTTTCTTGACATCCCTAATGTGAACCATAGAAATCAAGAGCAGCAGTGCCTTGGATTTTTGGCTTTATTGTTACTAACGTTATTTCGAGTCGAATATACCTACTGCTATCTAGCATTACTGGTATTCCTAGAGATATGATTCCACGTTATTTTGAGTATCTTGAAATCTTAAATTTAAGCTTCAACGTGATTTTTCATTAGTCAGTGAGAAATCTGATACGGAATTGGAAATTCATTATTCATAAAATCAGCTTAAAGCAATTAATTCACAAGCTATTTATATCATATGTATGTTTCAATCATTTATAGGCTATAGGGTTTAGGTTGGCGTGTAGGGGGTCGTAGGGAGCGGAGCAAGGATAGCCAAGTTTTTCTTGGTCGGTTATCGGAAAATTTCATTATTGGAAATAATAAAGAAAAAGCTCTTGGGGGATTTCTCGCTTCGACCGACTCGACTGTTGGGTCGGTTCATAAATTGACGAATGTGCCCGTCTCCATTTTCTGTGGAAACCCGAAATTCTGGCACGTGGCCGTTCCATCCGGGATCGTTTTATTTTACGACGCTCTAAACGTCGAGGGGCGGAGGGTTAAGAGTCCATCAGACAACCGATGGGACTTGCGATAGACGTAGGGACTTCTTACGGCGAGCCCTTTCTTGATTGGCAAAGGACGTAAATCAAAAGCCTCCAAGTTACTGCGGGGGTTTATACCCTGACATTCACATCCGCACGCTCGCCGGCAGTAAATCCATCCCCTAGGCCTCTTCGTACGTAGTTGGACGTAATGTGCTTACCTCTTTCTTCAACGATGGGCCTGAGCGAGTCAGCGGATTGAGAACGGAAAAGAAGAGGAAGTTAATTATATTAGAACTCACGTTGAAAGCCGACAGGAGTATTACCAGCGAATAGTAGTAATAGTAATGAATTCATCTCAAAGTATTGGAATCATTCTGAGCAGGGGCGACAGTTACATCTGCACTCTCTGGCCAAAATGAAAAACATATCCGACGATATTAATGTTATAAGTATAATATTATCATATTGTTTTCCAACTTTTCCCTTAAAATCCTCATTGAAGAGCAGAAGTTTCAAATTCATAAGCCAAACAGAGCTTCAGTTTGAGTGAGAGGATGGTGGAGTTGTAATTTTGGTGAAGGGTGTCAGAGGCACAAATCAGCTGTGCTCCGAAGGGCGCAAGCCGTTTGGGGGGAAAGTAGTCAGAACGCAATCTGTTTGGGGTAACTTTTTCAGTTCGTGTGGGGGAAGAAGAAGATCACGAAACGATTCGTTTGGGAGAACAATTCGGCACACAAATATTGTGCGTTGTACATGAGTGTGGTGAACGCGTTATAAACTGTATCAGGAGGTAGAAAACTGAGAGCGAAAAAATCTCTGACCCACCACCCAACATCAGTTTTTTTGAAGGTAATGTTTTCTCAAAGCGTTATTCTTTCGAACTCGCGTGAGCCAAGCTTTGTACAGATGGAATGTGCAGCCAAATACAGAGCAATGAGGAAAAACCTCTTGAGCTGCAAGGTGAGCAGCCTTTTCAAAGTCAACATGAAGCAACTGCATGTTGAAATCACCAGCATTCAACGGCACGCATAAATCTTTCACATTTTTCCGAAACTGTATGTATTCGGATTTCGTTTTGGAACGCAAAAATGCATGAATCACAGGGACGTTGGATCAATTTTTAATTACGTGAACGGTGTACATCTGCACGAAAAACTTTGGTGCAATCGAAACAGTTCCGTCGGAAATAATATGATCACACTTAGCAGTACCAAATTTGCACAAGTTGTGAACATTGGTATATCGCCAGCAGTGATGTATAAAAATCGCTCGCCATTCACAAAAAAATCCTCCTTCAACTGGGCAGTACATTCGACAATGTCGTGAGGAACTCGAGGAATAACTATTCTTCTCGCTGCATATATCCTCTGCCTAACTAATTTCAGATCGGAGTGCTCTAATACACTGGTTGATGCTCTAATACTCTTTTCGGATGATCTTGTTCGGTTTAGAATATAAATCGCCATCAGCATTCCTCTTCAGTCGGGCACACAACTGTTCTCTTTCAAGGACTTGTTCGGTCGGAGGATTATGATTATGAGAATTTTTTAAAAGATACACTCCCGTCATTACAAACGCGGTATTCAGAAAACTTGAAACCACTTATCACTATTGCGTTCCTTCCGCGACGACTTTCATACTTCGATTCTAATTGCAAATCCATGACGATGGCAGACGATGAGCAACTGGGACGTAGCAGAAAGTTATTCATCATTGTTCGAAAGTTGGGTTGAAGGTGAATGTCTATCTCCCAATCGCCGACACGTGGTCTCTGTGATCCAAAACAAATCGCCCCTCGTGCTCCCAAACAGATCATTATTTAAATGCCCATCGCCCACCCGATTACCCCAACGGATTGCGCTCGCTCCGAATGGGTGGAGCTTGGACGAGGAACACAGCGTTTGATTGGATCCGGGTCGAAAAAATGAACCAATGAGAGATAAACGAATGAATGAACCAATAAAGCGCGCGAAATTTCAGGGAACGCACCGAGCCCTCTGCTCACTCGCTAGAATGTGTGCATCTAATCACCAAAACCCACTCTTACCCTTTTATCACTTGATTGTCCCCAATCTTTGTGACTGAACTGAGTTAGATGTAAATACGTGGTGAATACAGAAAGTGCTTTAAAACGTGAGTTCGCTAAATTGTCAGTGGAGCAAAGAGTGATCATTTGCGATGCAGGGTACCCAAAGCCACCATTGACAGGACTGCAACAAACCCAAGCAGAAATCGTTCCACGATTCGCAAGTTCAACCCTCAGTATACTGTACCTATTAAGATACTTCGTGAAAAGAGTCTTTAGATTGCCCCAAACCACTCCGAATTATGTAATATACAGGGTGTTCCAGGAGTTATGCACAATCCAACTCCTTCGTGTTCTACAACGCATTTCCGACCAAAAATGCCTCGTAGCATTTTTTTTTTTTGCCAGAGGCTTCGTTTCCAAGCTATTCGCGATTTAAGATTTTTTTCGTGTTTTCGATATTATGTCATTAAAACTGACATAACTCCCTCAATTTTGAAGATAGCTCAAATTTGATGACACCGCTGGAAAGAGCGTTAAATTTTCTATCCATTTGATGTCAGAAAACTTTTTTTATTACATTGAAGATGTGCGATTACTGCGCGAAATGGCAGTTTTCTCAAAATCCTGAAATCGCCTGTTTTTCATGTCGCCTAGAAACCCCATGACGCAGAACTGTGCAGGCCTGGTAAAACGTGCGCCAAAATGTCAGCTTTTCAATGGTGTAGTCGTTTTGGTTTTTTAAAATATTTTTAGTTAAGGAAATGGTGTTCAACTACGAAAAAACGTGTTTTCTGTTAAAATTGATATGTTTCCAAAAGTCTCGATGGAGAAAGGTTGGAGTCGGGATGTAAGTAACTTTTCTTGCTGAATCGAATGGTGACAACGCCAGACCTCCCAGTGACGATTTAAGTTAGTTTTGTCAGATGCATAAACCCGTTCGTATGTGAACAGCGTCTACGGCATTTCTAAGCTGTCCGGCCAAAGTTGAGATAATCGAAGAGCCGAGAGACGGTTATTGCTTGTGTTCATTCATGATTGATTGCGATGAGTTGCATTCATCTTTTTGCTGACTCTATGGACCCTTATCAAACCAGGCTTCCGTATCATTACCAGCTCTTCCCTTTCGTCTCTTTCCTCGCTGTATTTCCTTCAGCGTGGTTTTCCCTATTGCATATTCCCATTCATCATGGTGCGCTATAGCTATTGAGCATAGCTAGTAGTAATAACCAAAACATTAGTGACAAAAAAGGATTAGTAGATAAAAATCAGATATTTTACTAGATAAAGAAGGTTCAATGACATAAACATTATTATCTAATAATATTTTTTCCTCATAATAGCCGTCGTGTTCGCAAGGGTGTGAGTTGTACACAGGAGGAGTGTGACTCCCTAGCTGCTTCAGAAGCATTACCATTGGCAAAACCGTACACAAAAATCATGTCAACATACACACTTGTGGTACAGCTACTCTACTGAAAGCAACTCATCTCAGTCAATCGTAAAATAACACAAACAATAGCCATCTCTCAGATCTTCGATTATCCTGACTTTGGCTGGACAGCTAAATGCCGTAGACGCAGATCACAAACGAACGTTTTCATTCATTAAATTCATTTTCATTATTCATTTTTTAAATATTTATTTTTTGGTTAATATTTTAACAATCTTCTTCAAACTCTAACTCTTTATGAATTCGATTTAAACCCCAACATCTTATCATTGTTTCACAACTGGATAACATGTTCGAGTAAATAAACATTTTACTAAAACTGAATTTGCTCAGAAACAACAAAATATCAACACTGCTGCGGCCGAATCAGATTGGGGTGGATAATACACGGCGCACAAAGCAACCCCTCCTTCAAGACCGAGCTGTCGTGCGGGACATTGCATACCTTGCCCCTGACCAAGACAATGCCTCCTCCGTAGCTTCCCCAATTTTCAAACATCAGGTCTCTTTTGGTGGTACAGGGTGTCTCAGGGCTTATGCACAATCCGACTCCTACGTGTTGTACAACTCATTTCCGAAAAAAATGCCACCTAGCAATTTATTGTCAGAGGCCTTGTTTTCGCGTTATTCACGATTCAAGATTTTTTGTGTTTTCGATCTTATGTCGTTTAAACTGTCATAACTCCCTCAATTTTGGAGTTAAGACTCATCCCAATCAATCGTAAATGAACACAAGCAATAGCCATCTCTCGGCTCTTCGATTATCCTGACTTTGGCCAGACAGCTTAGGAATGCCGTAGACGCTGTTCACAAACGAACGGGCTTATGCATCTGACAAAACTAACTTAAATCGTCACTTGAAAGATCTGAGAGTTCACTAGGAAGGAGTAGAGGAGAACAAAAGAGATATTGAAGGCACTCCAAAAGAGCATGAAAAGGCAATTTTCTTGACAATTTCGAAAATTTGTGTTGATAATTTCCAAAATAAAGAACTGACTCGATATTTACGTTCGATTCATGTTTAGATGGACAAATTCATGATGGATAGCTTTTGTGCGCTCCCGTTCCTCCTTAGTTGATATAGTAATATTGATCTCCCTTTTCTCAAATGATCAATTGATAAGCTGCAATATCCTTGAAGGCTGATCAACCCCATCACTCGAACGTTCACGATTATGATACACACGAAATCCACCATGTAATAATCGTTCACATAGAAACACATTAGTGAAACGGAGCGTTTCTCGAACATCCATCTGGGATAATAGCCGTTTAACCCTCTCACCTCTTCCGACCGACATAACGAACCCCGAAATCCGGGAGTCCCGACTGCCCATTCAACAATTTCAATAGGATCCACTCCTCGCCCTGACCGCTGATGAAGCCGTTAAGTTCGCTCCTTTTCCTCGATATTATCTGAATAATATGAACGGGAGACCCCCCCTACCGAGGTCCTTTATAAGGTGGAGGGGAGAGTTGAGAGGTGGAGCGGGGGTTAGTTCTAATGGTTTGTTAATGCCTTCTCGGAGGATTCCTATTGTAAAGAGCGATGAATGGGTCCAGGTGGAAAGTTACGGCCTCCCATAACAGTTCCTCTGCATTTCAATATCAATTCAAATTCTCCATATTTAGCACATCGTTTTTTTTTTTTAAATTTATTTTAATTACAATCAAGTCAGTTTCAACAATTTATTAGTAACATATTTCTAGTATCAAAATTTAATATGCAGTCCTCTTGTACATAACAGGAGTTTATTTTGTTCTAATAATAACAATAGTTTCTTCGCACTTCACTCGCGATAAGTTACTATATACGTCAAGTGTCAGTTGGAACGGCTTTTTTCTCTTTAGTCTTCGAAAAAGGTTGTCAACGTCAAGGGGATGGACGGCCTCTGCGTTGACGTGGCCCTTTAGCCGTTCAGAGTGTTTAACGGCGAATTTTCTTATTATGGCAGCGACGCTCTCGATCTTCAAATCATTATGAAGGTTGTCGTTCCGAATGTACCAAGGTGCACCGACGATGTTCCTCAATACTTGGTTCTGGAATATTTGTACAATCTTGATGTTGCAATTAGCAGTGCAGCCCCATAGCTTCACACCATATGCCCACACGGTTTTAGGACCTGCTTGTACAACATAAGCTTATTAGACGTTGACAGCTGCGAGTATGTGCCCATGAGCCAGTACATTTTTCAATACCTAATATCAAGCTCCTTCCGCTCTTTTTGAAATGCTGTTTTCATTTCAATTTGGCATCAACCCTCATCCCAAGTTACTTTGTTTGTTTTGAATAAGGGATGGTCTTTCCGTCCAGTATGACAGGTATGTATTTAACCTTCTTATAGGTAAAGTCTGCATGTATTGTCTTGGCCTCGTTCATTTTAATGTTCCACTTCCTCGCCCATCCGTGAATTTTTACTAGAGATTTGTTGAGCTTAGAAACTGATATGAACATAGTGACATAACACATAAGTAGTGATATGAACATTTAAACTTCCCGCCCCCCGGGAAATGGTATTTGGGCGGTCTCAGTGCCTAAGATCAAGAAGAAATTGCCCACCGCTAGTCCATATCACATTCTCTTGTCTCTTTATGATTGCGTATATAGTTTAAAATACGCGTATATAGTTCCGTTTATGCTGGCGTACATAGTTTTACTGTTTAAATGGGAACTTTCTCTGAATGATGACATTAGATTCCATTCCTAGACCATTCCTATGTTTGTCTGGATGCAACACCTTTCTCTCTGCCTTTTCTTGTCAAATTGGTATACCATTTAGTTTCGTCCTTTTATAATTTCCTTAGTCCTGATGTGTCTGAAATGGTTTTAGATCTTGAAGAATTCTTCAGTATTTAGGTCATTACCTTTTGAAAATCACCCTTGACTCGTATTCGAGGACGACAGATGTATCTGATGTATCATCGGCGGAAGGCGGAGTGGAAGGAGTAAACCAGTGCTACCAAGGAAAATACCTACCGTAATAAAAAGCGAATACCTAGTACCAAAGGCTATGGCTGTGACTCTCTCTCTCTCTCTCTCTCTCTCTCTCTCTCTCTCTCTCTCTCTCTCTCTCTCTCTCTCTCTCTCTCTCTCTCTCTCTCTCTCTCTCTCTCTCTCTCTCTCTCTCTCTCTCTCTCTCTCTCTCTCTCTCTCTCTCTCTCTCTCTCTCTCTCTCTCTCTCTCTCTCTCTCTCATTCTTGCTTGCGCAACCTGTGACTAGGCGTGAGAACGCCTAGTTTTTATGGGACCTAGAAAAGCTCTAATCGGTGACGTCCCTTTAATTTGTACATTACCTAAAAATATGTTTGATTCACTAGTTTCAATAACTGACCTCTAAAATTGACCAAGACACAAGAAAATTGTAACCACTCCTCAAAATTTGCTGTTTTACATTTCAAGATTTGTAGAATCCAAAAATCGATTTTTTAATAAATTTTTGATTTTTTGAGAAAAACCATTCTTTCATGAAAGTAATGGTACAAAACCCAACTAGGCACCCAATTTGAAAGTAATATGAATTTTGTACACAGTAATTTGCAGAGTTTTTTATGTGTGTCCGTGATGTGTCTTGTGGGTGTACTTTGTGCGAGAAATCAAGAAATGTTGCTTCGATTCCAACCGGGGGTTCGGATCATATAGCTCCTGTGGCACGTCGCAGCAGCGGGAGCCGGAGTGGGAGATCCATGGAACAGGAAGAAAAGAACCCAAGGTACGTGGGGGTTGAAAAGGGTGGGATAAGAGAAAGGGGGTGAAGTGGTTAGGAAGGGTGGATTGGTCAAAAATGGGCCAAAGGAAGAAGGAAAAACTAAAAAAAAAAAAAAAACCCGTTTCCAACCTCTTACGTACTGGGGGTGGGGTTTAGGCTGAAAACGGGGAGGAAGGTCGGAAAAATCTGGGGCAAACTACCCTCAACCAGGGGCTGACGCACGTAATCCACCCCCACCTTCAACCCCCTTCACCACCTGGCACCTCACCCCTTATAAACTCTCCAGCGAGCCGGCCCTATAAAGACCACATTCCATTTGCCGTAGGAACAACCGCGAACTTCTGTGTTATGGCTTTTAACGAATTTTTGTGAAAACAACTGCCAATTGGAACGGATTGTAAAGCTTCCTCACTTACCCGAAATAAGAACGTGCAGTAAAAAATTATTTTCATAAAATGTTTGCACCAAAATCCGTCTCAATGCATTCTAAATCCACTGTCAAAAGGCACCAAAACTCATTCCAGACGATAACTCTCGATAGAATTGAGAGATAAAGCTCAAATTTGCACGAAAAATCTATCTAAGCTTTCAAAAGGCCAAGTGTGAAGATGGGCACAATCGCCTCACTCGAAGGGGAGATTCGGGGCATTTCAAATGGGGGAGAATGACCCGAAAACCCCCAAATAGGTCTCTTTTATTTAGGTTTTGTGAACTATCACACTATGGTGAAATCAGATTCTAGATATCTCAATCCGTTCTAACTAGAGCAGTTTGAAGATGATAAAACAAGGTAGATGGGCAAAATTGGGAAAAAATGAGATTCTTCAGCTTTCAAAAATTTCCAAATTAAAATGATGTATCACAAGTCAGATAATAAAATTGTTTTTGGGTAATTTTTCCTCATGCAAAACTAGTCTGAAAATTTGCTCATTTCGTCATGCTACACGACTGGAACGTTTTACCATTTTCTTCAGCGTTGAAATACCCTTACAATGAGATATCATTTGTCACAAAATAATACTGTTGATTTTGCATCAATATTCCTCATAAAACCCGTGTGATAAGGATGCTGTTAAATGATAAGGAGACCGATATCGAAAACATCGATGTTTTCAACCGATATTGGACGACATATCGATGCCAACACTCAAACATCGACATCGATATCAATATCGATGTTTTATCTCGATGTCCCATCCCTAGAGCGCAGAAGTGCAAAATAAATGGCGTGATGCTGTGTTACATTCCAAGGACAATTCTTTGCCGTACAGTAACCTGAAAAAGTTGCAGAACTTGTGATGTGTTTACCAGTAAGTAATGCTTCTGTTGATAGTCTTTTCCCATATGAATTGTATGTGGACGCCAGAAAAATCACAACTAACAGTGGATGTTCTTCGTGTAGTATCAACAGTGAAAGTGAACTTTAATATGAGTTGTGAAGAGTTTTTGAAGAAGATTACTGAGCAGAAATCTGTTTTACGGAAAATTCAGTCTTCAGTGAAGTATGGCAGCCAGAAATGAGAACATTACAAGTAACATTTAAATCGATCATTACTATTCAGAAATTGCTTGGAACAATCACCAATGGCTATATTAAGGTCAGTAATACTATAATTTACTTTGCCTGTCTTTTTCGTATGTCATGATCACATTTTGTTTCCATCTTCTCGTAAACTAGCTACTAAGCTTAATATAACAATAAATTAAATAACTGTTGCGCCTTTTATCTTCCACTTGAAAAAGTCCGAAATTATTTTTCTGAATCGAATGGAAGCACTCAGGTTGATGTATGATCATTTGGTTTGTTTCTGTCTCAGGATACTAACAAATTGAGAATGATTACCATAAAGTGCCATTCATAATTCTTCCAGTTTCAATCTGATGGTGATGACATTTTCAGAGAGTGTGCGGGTTTGGATGTAGATGGTCCCTTAAGTGCATCATTGCTCAAGAATCGATCCATCCGTCTGCGCATGCGAGAACGTAAATGGCACCATACATCATTTTTCAGGTTCTAGGAGTCAATGACAACAATTTAACCAGATCAAACGAATTTAACCAATATTTCACTGATTTTGAGCGAAAATCCACAGTGATGATCAGTTCAAGCTGCTGTGGCAACCATTACATGAGAAGAAATCTAGTGTAAGGAATCTGTCCAAGAAAAATGGAAGTGGATTTCCTGACTTCATTGTGTGATGGGCAGTGAACGCGTGACCCCATTGTGTGCTAAACGGTGGTGCGTTCATTTAACCGCTATTTGTCCTCACAAAAGTTTTACGGTAACTTCAACTTTCTCTTGCGGGGAGTTTTTTCTCTCCTGCCAGGGAACAGGGAACATGGAAAAGACGGTATACGATGAAATATACCGAAGTACGATTGTAACTTACACTGTAAATGTTGGTAATCTTGTAATATTGTACAAAATTAAATCCTGTATATGATGATATTGTGGGGGATTGTAAAACGTCCCGTAAATGTGGCCCTACGCGCTTGCGTGGAGGATTTTATGTGTTCCTAAGTTTCATTGCATTGAAATAAATGCATCAGTCCGCGAATGAGCAAACGACAATTACGGTCAATCATTTTCTCAGGTTCAAGTGGTTTAATTGCGATCAATTTTTTGAGTAGTCTGGGAGAAACGTTCTTTTGAAGGCGTTGATGTCCAGGGGAACATGTCCCGTGAGTCGTTGAAATAAGCTCGTACCCTACCATTTTATGGATTATTTACAACATTTTGTATAGGTACACATAAATATATATTTCCTTTCTACAGAAATTGGCTGAAAAAAAGGACTCAAGAAGAAATCCTGTTCAAAAAAAGGAAATACCGAAACCAAAGAAATAACAGGGGTCGCTCACTTCTGAGCCGGATCTTCCAGAAGAACGAATGAACCCTGGCTCAGAAAAAAAGAACTGCGGCTCTTCGACTCTTCTGAGAACGGTTCGGTGGTAGGTATTTGGTAATCGAATCACCGCTCTTCACTCACCGGCCTCCCCTCCCATCCGGCTAAATCGGTTCTTGGCCCGGCTCCCCCCTCACACCATTACATACCATGCCCCTCCTCGGTCACTGCTCCCAGTCACTGTTTTTCATTTCCCTCAAAGTGTTCCTTGTTCCGAATTTACTACGCTAGACTCGTTCATCACAATGAATCAGCACCTTTGAATCAGAGTCAATATTTTCAAGTTAAAGAGGTATTGAACGTATTGAATATTGAAGCTTAAAATTGGGCTACGTCCGAACTGCGGAGCGTAATCCGGTAAACACCACCCCCAAGCTGAAGCGATTGTCGAACTAGACAAATACTTGAATGAGTTCTATTTGGCGCGGGTAAAAGATCCCCTAGAATGGTGGGATAGTAGAAAATTCATCTACCCGAATTTGTATTCGATAGTGAGGAGGAGGTTGTGCATTTTAAGCACAAGTACACCTTGCGAGAGATTGATCTCTAAAGCTGGGCAAATGTGTACCGAAAAACGCAGCTGACTGACCGACAGGATCACGAAGATACTCTTCATAGGGCACAACATGAATTTCATGTAGTTTCCCACATTTTTACATGAATGAATTTTATGTAGTTTTTCAGAAATTTGTAAGTAAATTATTCACACTACTAAAATATATATTTTTTTTTTTTTTTTTTTAATTGGCATTATAAATGTATATTCAGCCATAATATAATACATTATTACATTTATATCTTATTTATGGTTTTAAATGTCTTTACCTATTTCCACTATAAACTCGTAAAGTCTATGGAGAACCGATTCAGCTCGCAGTATGTCACTAAAAATATCTTTCTTTTTCCTTCGGCACACTCCCGCACTATAGCATGAAAATCCCTCGAGAGAAGAAGAACTCTTTAGCTCGATATTTTAATTCTTTTGATGAGCCGTTCGAAAGAGCCTGTTCTTGTCAATGAGCGCTCAGAGCTGTTCTTCGAGGTGAGCCGGTTTGCCCATCCCTAAGAAGAGTTTGAAGAACGCGTGGTAGTGAAATATTAAATAGCCAGATCCGAAGAGGACCGGAGTGAGCGAAGAGAAAGTTTGATGATGCGGTAGAAGTGACGCATCTAATGGGTCGTGTAACCTTGGCGAAACATGAACCACTGGATCTCATAGCTTATAACGTGCGTCACTCCCTACAAAATCCCCTAGGGCGGTCCATGCGAATAAAATAGATTCATGACATCTGAAAGGAAGCCATACTCCTCACCACTTATTTTCGTTGTCTTTAATAATGAACTTTTCAAGATTGTCCAAGAAGAGAAACATTTTGGTTTGATATATCCAATGAAATATATAAACAAGGAACTATTTGACAAGATATGATAGAGCGTGTATAACAGCGTCTGCCGAGTAGGTTGTGGCACATAATGTCAACGTCCAGGTCACAAGAGCGTTTCGGTATTCGAAATAAAAACTGGAAACGCGTAAAAGTTATGTTTGTTATTGTTTTGTGCCACGGAAATGCGAATTTCTCGTATTCCTTCGAAGTTATCTACCACATTAAATGTATATACAAATTTTGTGTATCAGAGATCACACTGCATCTGTTCGGATAGAAAGTCGATTTCAGGTTGAATAGTTGGGAGTCATTCTGAAAACCTGATGTGGAAATTGAAATGAATCTTTTATTTGGAACTTTCTTTTTCACCTACCTCTCCACAAATTCGCAAGGAGCTCAGAACGCTTGTATGCGTTTCATATATCGCTTTCCTACTCTGGGTGTCACTTAATGAACGAACCACTAGGGAAGGCCGATAGTCGATAGTGAGACACCATCGATAGTTCGATACTATCGGTGAGTAACTATAGATAGTATCGATAGCATCGATAGTACGGAATATTAAAAGCAATGCTTGGACCCTATCCCCATTGTCGGCAAATAGATCAGCTCTTCCAACGTGCATCTATTTGAAGGTTCAATGGGGATGGGCTCCACTTTTTGTATAAAATACCTGTACCTACGTTAACTCAGCTCAATAATAATTATTGTTTAGAGTCAAATAGATAATAGTTGACTTTAATCAAAAATTGAGTAGGTTCCTAAGGTATACATGAGTTAGTTAAATCATAAATTTTTAAGTGGGAAAAAGTGAAATATGGAAAAATGTCCTTTTTTTAAATTTAATTAGTAGAAAATGGAATAGATATGTGATAATTTGAATGGATACTTGAGAGGTTTAAAAAAAGCATTAAATGAGATATTACGGCATTAAATCTTTCTTAAAACACAGGAATAGAATCCACTGTTGTTCCCATTCAATGAATTTGAATTGTGAATAGGAGGAACCGTAGATCTATTGTAGATGCCTTTCAATTCTTAGAACGAATCAACTTTCCTTCGAGTGAAGCTTTAAATTTTTCAACAATCATCGATAGTCAGCCGACTATAGATAGCAGAGATATATCGATAGTAAATTATTCCTTTGTTTGTGGATCAAAAAAACTCGTGTTCACCCCCCTTATTGACTAGACCTATCTCAATCATCGATTAGTACGAATCAACTTTCCTGAACATTTGATCCCTAAACTAATTTTTTTATTGCGCTCAACCGGTTCCGACTATCGATAGTCCTATCGATATATGATACACGTGATGCTATCCGTTCCTTGATTCGTCTAAATTTTTTCGGAATAATGACCGAAATATGGTTATTTTGCGTCCGTTTTTATTTTTTTCTTATTTTAGAGGCCTATTTTTCAGATTTTTACGGGGATTAATTTTTGAGGTCTTGAAAAACGTAAAAATAGGAGATTGAAACCGTCTTCAGTGATCAAGTAAAAAATAGAAGATTTTTCATGCGAAATAAATAATTTATAATATATTAATAATAATTTATGAAAAATAATATTATATTCGTATTAATATAAATTATTACAGTTGTTGATTTGTATAATATTTAAAGGGAACCTTTTCATGACTCGTTGAAAAGTTGAACGACATCGAAAAAAGGCTTAAACCCCCGAAGTATTCTATTTCGACTGCCCTTGTTAGTTCGATATTGTCCTCCAAAACTGTCATTGTTGTACGCTTTTTTCGGACACTTGTAACAGGTTTATTGAAATAAGTTTTGGGTCCTTCCAGTTTGGAGCAACTCATTGTTTCTTATTTGGGTTGAGAGAAGTCAACAGTCAAAGAAGTCAAGGAGTCTCGTCCTTCCGGTCCGGCAGTTTCCGAGGGAAAAAGGTAGAGAAGGAGAAACTTCAAAAGTCATAGTTTACAGTATTGTTTCATCAAACTTCTAGAATTTTCGTATAAGTTAAACTTTTGAACATCTTATAAGTATAAGATGAAAATATATTTGGAGTAAAGTACGAATCAAGCCCCGAGCATTCTCTAGTTTTCCTGAAGTTTTTTGGTGGAGTTTTACACTTTCAAAAAGCCGCAAAAATAAAAATGTCCAAAATGTTTATCCACTCATGGCTAGTGAGAGAATCAAAATGTGTTTTTGGAAATTTAATTTTTGTTTGAATTTTGAAATTTGAAAAGTGCGATTCATATGAAATTTCGTCACTACAAATCTTATGATTGGAATTGGATTTTTAGTATAGATATGATAAGTAGCATGATCGAAAAGGATTCATGGAAACCATTCCTACAAAATTCGTATGAAGTTGGAGAATCACCCATATGAGTTTTACAAATGTAGGCTCTTTTGACTATTTTAAGCTTGCCCAGTTCTAAAAATAATTAAATAATAAAGCCTGACACCCCACACGTATAACACACAAGCCTACGCACTGTGACCGTTGATCACTCGCCACCTACGTGAGAGGACAACAGTTAGATTCAAGGGATGAGAAACCTATTATGTAGATGGAACGCATCATTCTCATTCCGAAAAACCGCAACTCTTCCTTCCACCCCCTTCCCTCACCCTGAAACTCCTTAAGTATATTGTTGCCCAAAGTTAACAAAAGTCTGCCGCCAGTATAATATAAATCGGGAAATGAAAAGAAACCCTCTATCTATGGCGCCTTCTCACACGAATGTGAAGTTATTACACGTAACTTCTGAATTTATCACCCAAATGAGCCCCTAGGAACACTATCCATGAATAATAATGATTTTGAACTTATACATATAAAATGATACATTAAAACAAGCCCTAGATACAGGTGGGTTTTAAGAACCAAATATCGAAGGAAAACACAAACCTTCCGATCTTTGTAAAGCAGGGGTTTCATGGCGCACCCCCCTCCCACTGATAATCAGTCCCCCCCATGTAAGTTGGTAACCCCCCCCCCCCCCCCCCCCAAAAAAAATAAATAAAAAAATACTCGTAAGCATCCCTTCTTTTTATATAAAACTAAAACAAGATTTATATAGGTATCGAAAAAATACAAACCCTAGCTAGTTGACAGGCATCGTACTAGCTCTTCGTCGCATTAAATTTCTGTCCCCTCTCTTCCCTCTCAATTCAATATTCTATTGGATTAGCTATTCGATCATTACCGAGTTTGTAAACAGCTGGAAGACATTGTTATAACCAAATAATAGGGTTACATCGAGCACGTGTTTGTTTGAATTTAAATTGATTCCCAGAACGGGGCGGTTAATTAATCAATTCACATACGTACGAATGCAAATGACAAATCCCCCAGCCTCGCGGCTCTTTTCCCAGACGTCGGAGTTACGCCCTATCCGATTTCCTAGGAGTATTTCCTCGAACAAACTAATTTCAATCTGCTACCAGCAAAGAGGATTCTCAAGTTCCTAATAAACTCCCTTCTCCGCCCGCTTGTTTCACTGCCGTAAGCAACTCAATATCCGTGGAACCCGAGAAATGTTCATTTACGTAGTCAAGGAGGCAAAGAAGTTTTTTTCTTCAACCACGGAGCCCTCACAGCTGGTTTTCCTTAAGCTCCTTTCCTTTAACTTGATTTCTCCTCTGTTTTCGGTTGTAAGAAGTGTGAGAGAAAGAGGAAGGTAAAGTTGAGAGGGCAAGGAAGGAGGGGTGGGTACTCTTTTGAAATTAAACCTTCACTTTCTCACTTTAACTGGGAAAAAAAGGTAAAGGCCGTTACGGGGTTTATGGGCCTTTTACTGGCGCCGAGGGCTTCCTTTTCGCCGCCTTATCGCTTTAATTAACGGAGTCGGAATTAAGAACAAAATAAGAAGAAAGGGGAGGGGAAAAGAAACTTTTTCTTGCTGAAACAATACCGATAAATAATGCGGAAGGAAACCGACAAACTCGAGCCTTGAGATCAGTTTCGTTTGGCTGCTGTCAAAAATTGTGGCGCACATTGAAGGCGAGAAAGTCAAAGTTTGCCTGGATAGAAGAGCGCAACCTCGTTTCTGTGTTGTACATCGATCAGTGATATAAGTAAATGTTTTATTCTAATACAGAAATAATGAACAGTTGTTGCGTTGCGGATGAATCATTTGTTGCGCTTTTGTTATGATATTCTGCAACAAAATATCATAACAAAACTAGGAAGAACCAAACTGGTCTTGTTCCTTACAGTTTTGCTTCCGAGTCTGCGAAGGAACAAAAAAAAAATATATTGTCCGAATTCAAAATTTCTACTTGTATTTTGCGTTTCATAGCCATCATCTGTTTCATAGTTTTTTTTTTCGTTTCTGAACAAATTTGGTTCCGTGTCTGTCTGTCGGTCTGTCCGTCGGCATTTCCTTGTTACAGCCATAACTTCCACAATTTTGAATGCATGTAGCTCATATTTTGAGGGACTATGCGGATAAGGCCTCTTAAGGTCCCGTACGAATTTCATCTCAATATAACCAGCATTGTTATCAGCGCACGCGCTAACGTGAAATTCTTGAAACAGATATGACACACAATCACACAATTTTGGTTCAATTTAGCTCATATGATAGAGGATGTAACGAGGAAGCTGCTGAGCCATCTCCTTGGCAGTGTATTTTGTTTAGTAAGTAACCTGAGTAGTACGTTTGTGTAAGTAAGTACTAAAATTTGACCAATTTTATGTGCTCACGAAATGTCCAACGAGCTCATTCTTTCTTTTGAAATGCCTGGTTTTTCGGCGACTGAAAGAAAGGAAGCATAAACTATGCTTTCCGAACGATTACATTAATATTTCAATCCTAATCATCCTGTTGATGAGAATAAGCTACTGTTGCCTGATACCGCTTCATTTTATTTATTGTGGGGAAAAAGGGGACGAAGTATCGGAAAATGTGAATGAAGATATATTTTCTCTGATTCAAATATTTTAATTTGAAGTTAAAATAATATAAATAAACCTTTCAGGAAGTACTTTTTTTCCAGGTTATTCTTACTGACCATTTCGACAAGCTTACGATGTTTAGCGGTATTCCTAGGTACCTCCTGGTACTAGTTCGCGACGTCGCCGCTAACCATCATTTAAACTAGTTTTCTCCCTTCTAAATGATGTTTTGATTGTCATTGGATTGCTACGTGACATGCCTCAAGAAGAAGACAACTCCGATAGTGAGGAGTATTTCATAGCTGGATCAAGTCGAAGGCTGACGGCCTTTCAGTCAGATGGAGAAACTGAGGCCGTGAACGAACCATTATAGCTCTAAAGTTGTTTCGAGCATCAGCTCATAAATATGAACCGATGCCGTTAGAGCTTAGGGAATCCCATAGAACTACCTAATCATTGCTAGCAGTCTCTTGGACACCAATACTCCACGACTAATCAGTCATCCTCTCAGGTTTTCCCCTTTGCATTCCACATTTAGACATCACTATAACCGCAAAACAGTTAACCGCTCAACTGTACCTGTCATTCTCACCATCATCCATTGTCCCACAGTCACTCTTCAAAATCTATCGCACCTTCCAGAACATTTTCTTCCCATCACGGGGTCTTCCCCCGGGAATTCCCTCTCCATTCACCAGGATACTTCCTCTTGCTACGTACCTACAGAACTTTGGAGGTGGATATATTTTCTTACATCTCTTCTGCTTTAGTGTTACTAGGGTTGTTCCAATATCGAGCATCTTCCGAATTTGGTTTTTTAACGTGAAATCAAAGGAGCGTTCAACTACTGGGCCACTACTAGCCAACATGAGGACCCACATTAGAACTATTGGGCCAAAATTCCCTAGTTCAAAGATTTTATGTAAGAATAAAAGTTACCTACAAATGTTCTTTTCATTTATCCATTCAATTTTGGTGATAAGAAGTTCCATATTACTCGTTCAGGGGGTCAGAATCGGGGGTTATAAAGTAGCTTTTTGCGTCATTCCGCTTCCAACGTACCTAAGCCAGCAAATAACATTAAAAGTCTGTAGTTTAGGTGGTTTTTGCCTTTGAGTGCTCATTAACCGCGGTAGTGTTCAAATACCCGTGCCATTACCCCGAAAGCGCGACGTCAGGTGTGTTTTCGCAGTAACGGGAGAATGTCGCCCTTGAGGTAGGTCCAACATTTCAACTCTACACCATCCAAGTCTCTAGAAGCTTCCCTTAGAAAGGGCCCTTGAAGGGAGCGAGAGCTTAATTAAGACCCAAAACTGACGGCCGTTCGTCGTCAGCTACGGCTTACGTCAGCAGATAAAGCCCGGGCTATGAACGTTGAGGCCCTTTGAGGCCGTGAAATTCAACCGGAGAGGACGATATCTTTTCAAGGGGGCAACAACACTAAAGCGCTAGATTTCTCAGCGAGGTCATGAAAACCCCCCTTCAACTGGCCTTGGCTTTCATCTCGACAATAACCCTCCACTGCCAACTTCTTGATATACAGAAGTTGGAAAACTTCGGATTCATTCATTAATTAAAAATATAATAATCGTAGTCAATACAGACTATACGAGGTTTAGTAGGCTTTGTGTTTATGGGACATTTTCTTTAACGAAATCTGTTTTGAGGAACTCTAATTCATTCATAAGTTTACCGTTCACATACAAATATATTCGCATAAATGCAAGGAGTCTACACTAACTATTGGCCAAACTCAAGGAGTCGGGTTGGCCGTAACCCGTTTCAACGAAAAAAGCAACCCGTTTCGCCAAACCAGATTTGATAAATGTCGTACGTTGTCAACACATAATAACTAAAAGTGTGACCTTCCAACGGAACATTATTCATGATCGTGGTAAAGGCATTGTACACCATGTCAGCGGGGAGGAAGCTGAGGCCGAAAAAAAATTCAACCCACTGCCATACTTCGGTTTTATTTTTATAATGGCGCAATAATGCCTTATCCGTTTGAATTTTCCTGAACCAAGCCTGTGACAAGTGAAAGTGACACCCAAATATTCTGCATTCTAGATACATCTGCTCATTATGCCGTAACCAAGCTTTTTTCCAAAATGCAGAATACAGAATATTCGGGTCATTTTCCAAGCTCTAGTGAATTGTTCGTGCTATTTTGTGGTGGTTTTTTCAAACTAAAATTAAATGACCATGTCTATCAAACCGGAGGAGCTAATTGAGTGCTAAACGTATTTTACTTACGAAAATTGATCATCACATCTATTCCGACTCCTTAAAGTGATCTGATCGGTTTGTAGTTTTAACCGGGCATTTAGGTGACGAAGTAGACGTTTGATACAAATTTCAAGTTGATTGCCTTCGCTAGAGAAAATTCTGTGTAAACAACGTCATATTCCGGATTTTGACATTTTATGTCTTTACTTTGCTACATAAACTCGAAAATGTGACGCGGACAGCGTCACGAAAATATTTCTGATGGTTTTCGCTTACAACCCATTCGTTGCTACGGATCATTATCTTCGACATTTGTGATCGTACAAAACTCGTTCACCACTCATTTGAAAGCTGTTGATTTACTTAATCTTGTTACGTTAACCCCTGGACATTCGGAACCTCAGTGACCACCCGATGGAACCATATTGTTCAGGTTCCTACTAACTGTGACAGTCCTGTGAATGGTGATGATTGTGTCAAGACATTATGTAATGATTCACAGTTTACCATTCGTTGCTTCGGAACCTCAGTGACCAGAAGATGGAACCATTACATTGCAACCATCAACGAGCACAATCTAACGTAGTTATCATTGGTGCACTCGTTGGAACTAGTGCGCGAATATCGTTTACGCAAAAAGCTGCTTATGAATACTACATTGCCCACAAATGAAATTGAAATTGGCGAGGTAAGTGATACATTTATCGAGACGCCTCATTCTCTCGCAAACGTTGAATTTGATTTACATCAAAACTGGCCTCCAATTGGAAGTACGTGGTGTGTGTGCGGGAGGGGGTGCAAAGACATAAAATGTCCTCGTGGTTGCGTACTTGTACGAAAGCTGTTTTTCGTAGAGACATAAAATGTCTAAAAATGAGGATAATTTTAACAAGAATCAAAATATGAAAACTTACGTAATATTTAGCAGTATATTAAACTACTTGTAGGCAGTCCTTCATCTATCAGCTTGCAAAGTTCCCCAAATCACATAACTCCTTCTCAAAGTAAAAAACGCTGCAAATTGTTTCACTGGGGTTTATTATTCAATTGGCTTGCGTTCATGATTTGAATTTATACTAAGTTTTGGAGTGTGCGTGTTTCACAGGTGATAGAGCGATTATTGCATTTCAGGAGATATGCAAAGAGCACGTAAATCTGTTCTCCACCAAAATACCTATTTGGATTGATCAATTGATCATATTCGTGTGCCTCCTCCTCACTTCCTTCCATGCGTCTCTCTTCCATCTTCCTCAATCGCCCAATGTTTTCGTTCTTATTTAATCGTGTGCCCTCTTATCCTTTGAGGGGAGATTAAAAAGAAAATGACATCTAGACGAAAAACCATCCGCAGAAGACACTTCTGGATTCTCTAGATCTAGATCTAGATTGTTGAAACATATACCATCTCCGTAACGGGGCAAGACAAATACTCACTACGATAGAGTCTGTTTCGGGTAATAAAGAAGTGCTGTTTTGGAAATCAGAATATAAAGCAACGGATAACAGCTTCCACGTTTGAAACACAACAGAACAAAGAATACTCTTCCTTAGCTATTCTATTCCGACTCCATTTTAGGATACATGAAAATGCCGCATTATTTCGCGAGGTATCTTTACTGCTCCCGTGAAAGCTGTAAAACGTTTTATATTTCTCCACCTTCGCGTGCTCCCCAACACATCCGTATGAAATGAGTGTGTTCGAGTTGGGGCGTTTTCTCCGTGGCAAATATCCTTCCCCCGCAGCCGCTCACGGCGATCACTTCGCCAACTTTATTTCCTGGAGATAGTGGAGGATATTTCCTTCTGAGATCCCCCGGAATGGGCAGGTTCGAATCAAATATGGCTCCTCCCAACGGTAAAACGTGTCGTGGTGTGGCGAAGATAACAGTGCCATCTCGACCATCTGTAATTCGGGATGTATATTACTTCGATTTCCTTAGTTGACTTGAATATTGACTGTTGTAAACAATTTTTATCAAAACAAAAAATACAAAAGATAGCTAATATTTCACGTTCGCTAAGTATTTCAAACAATAAAATAAATTCTGTCTCAATTAATAACTCCGTGTAAGGACAAGAAGCTCAACTTATTGCGGATACTTATCGGGGAGTCATGTGACCTATTAAGTCAACTAGCCAGTCTGGTTCCATTATCTGCCGCTAGAGTGATTACACTTTTTAGTTCCAACTTTGGCTACAAGAGTGAGTTGTCATCGCTCAACACTCATTCCCTCACAAGGTATCCGACTTGTAATAGGTATTCTGTATGTCTTTAAAATCATATATAAATCGATAAATTACTGATGGTATTTTATTTTGCTTCAGTCTACTAAAGTAGCGGAAGCATTGTTTTCACTTTCGGAATGTGAAAATTTTTTTGTCTCCAAAATCAAAAATTCCACTCGCATTTTGCGTTTTAGACCTTTCTGAACAATTTTGGTTCCGTGTCTGTCTGTGTGTCTGTCTGTGTGTCTGTCTGTCTGTCATGGTATTTTATTTTTTTTTATTGATTGTAACGTCTATGGTTGAACATTTACGGTTTGTGAAGTTTATGTGTGTTGATTTTGGTTCATTAAGTTTCATTCTCCACACTTTGAACCACTCTGCTATGTCGTTAGCTGACTTTTGTAGTTTTCGAGTTGCACTAACGACGTCATCACCAAGTAAGAGGATGGCCGTGTCGTCTGCAAATGTGGCAACTAGTGTGTCATCATGCTGTGGTGTGTCCCTTGTGAATAGCAAATAGAGAACGGGACCAAGAACGCTGCCTTGCGGCACTCCTGCTTTTATAGGTTTCAAATCTGAGTATTGGTCTTCTTGCTTCACCCTGAAGTGTCGGCACTCAAGGTAAGATTTCAAGAGGAGATAATACTGGTTAGGGAGGTCCCTATGCAGTTTATACTCCAGTCCTTCGTGCCAGACCTTGTCAAAGGCCTGAGCAATGTCTAGGAAAATACTTATAATAATTTGGAAAATACTACGCAAGTTGCTGACGAGGAACCTGAATACCCCAGCTATATTTACCACGCCTGACTCTCCAACAGTTGGAGTCCAACTTCATCGCTTGAGATTCTTCAATTCAGACTTAAAAAATCTAAAGAAAAAGACATTCCGATTCCAGGTTTTCCGATCACATTGATCAAACAACACGAGATCAACTTTTAGAGAGACAGTCGAAGCTCCGAAGGAATGATAGAGCGGTATGGGGGGGAGCCCATTAGCTCGGCGTCCTCGCCCCTCATCCACCATTAACGGCCTTTGGAAACAAACTAAAGAACGATTTATCTGGCTTTACGAGGACGGAGGGCTTATCTGTGACGCCGCCTTGCTTTCGCTGGATTTCCTCCCCGACTGAAGGGCCGAGTTTAGCGTCATGTTTATTACTTCCCGAACTGTCCGCCGGCGAAGGGGGTTGTCGAGAGGGTGAGGTTCTATTGAATCAATTTATTGACCGAGATACCGATGAACTGGATTTATTTCGTTCATTTTAAAGACTCTACGGCTCAAAGTTGGTTTAGTATTCCCATCGGAGTGCCGTAATAAGTTTGTTTTTCCGCGAAGAGTAGATCAATTTATTCAATTTCTCTATTCAGCTATAAGCCCTTGTAATTGAGGAAGAAACCATTTAACCTCCTCGTGGGAACATTGTGTTTTTCTTCTCTTAGTAGGAATATCTGCTTGTGAGGCAGTTAAATCAAAAACCGTCTTCATCGTAAAAAAAGTGATATTCCGTAAATTATATTCAATAACAAGTATGTTGACTAGAGAATAGTATATTTTTTAAATTTTCAACAAATTCTCTTCAAAGTTTATGTTAACTGAAAGACAACAAGTTAAGACACGGACCAAATTTTTCTGGGTTTCCAAATTTTCCTAATTGTATGTATCAAAGATGGGCATCCCTGATTAACGAATACTTTTACGATTACATATGCGATTACAAGAGTATTCTTTAATCGATTAACGCCCATCTCTGGTATGTATGCAGCACCACTCGATTACACCATGAACTTTTGTGAAATTTGTCTCACTTTATTAAGACGACACGGCCATTTTTATTTTCGATATAAACCCGTTTGATGTCCATGAACAATGGATATAAACCATTTTGAAAAAAAAAAGATTTCAGGGTGATGAGGAAATGATCAATTTCGACGGTTAGGTTGGATGAAACATGAGGTTCATGTTTGTTACTGATGATGACCTAACCGTCGAAACCGATTTAACTGTGTAACTCTTTACTTTCGTGGATATATAGACAGCGTTCTATCTTACTCCGTTTTTTATTGAAATGGGTTTCGACAACTTCGTCGCGCGTGACTTAGTCCGTAGCCAGATATTCTCTCTCTCGAAGGGGTTATACCTCCCTATTGAATTTTTTTTTTGGTAGATTCAAAACGTGCTATTGAACAAATTATGGAGTCCATTACCCACCAACCGCCGTTCGTACTTTCTAGGACGTCCCTCTGAACCAAAGCTTCATAAATAGAGGGACACATATTAGAATTGATCCAGAGGGTTCCAGAAGAATGGGAAAACCATGAAGGTCCGAACGATGCAGACTACGAACCGCTGGAAATTGAAGAAGATGCTCACAATAGTACTCCGAACAGTCATCGATTATGCATTAGCCATGCTAATACAATAATCGATCGAAATATCAATCAATCGATTATCTTTCATGTCGATACCAACAATTGGTTGTAATACTATTCGATTATAGATTACAGAGATAAATAGAACATATTTCATTCCTGGTTTGTCGTTACTCAATTCCTTACCATTTCCTTAATTGTAATAATGTTTTACGCGGAGACTTAACAACCAACCAGTTTATGTTGTCATAATTTTGTTGATAAAAACTCAATCATCGTCTCCCAGACTGTCAAGTTATCCGGTTTTGAGGTAGAAAAACTCAGCAAAAACGACCGCTAGTGCGGCCTACCATGTGTGTGGAGCCGGCTCGATTGACGGAAGATTGTTGGTTCATCTGAGCTGGAGTTGCTGAAACCGAACTTCGTTGTTGAACAGCTGATATCTCCGGTTTATTGAGTAAACGTTGATTAAGATGTTTGATAAAAGCGACCTTTAGAGTGAACAGCTCTTGTACGGCTGAGGGGATTGTGAAACGACCCGGTGCAGGTGACTAGGACCAGTCCTTGCCTCATTCCCGTAGAAACGGAGGTGAAAGTTCGCAAACCGTAACCAGGCGTAGCGAATGGATTCGAGCTACCACTCTACGGCAACTAACTACCAGGAGGGAGCTTTCCGCGTCAACTTCCGCCGACCGTGCATTCCAGTTTCGGTTATTGATTATCATCAATTAATTGAATCTATCATAGTGGAAGATTGATGCACCTTTTCCAAAACAAATTCGAGGTTTTTCGTGGGGAATTCTAAACCCCAATCACCGTTTTCCGAAAAGGCTACTAGGTTTTCCATTTGAAGTTAATGATTTTCCACATCTAATTTAAGGTTTTTTTTTTTGAAACTCAAGTACTTTCCAAATCAATCATGTCCGCTTCCCTCTCCTGTGGGTTTTTTCCTTGTCCATCCAAATTCCTTACGAGTCTGCGAAGCAGCGAAAGCCTTGTGTTCACTTTCGGGGTTTTCATAGCATGAACAAATTTGGTTCCGTTCAAGTCCGTCGCACTTAAGATTTTCCACGGTCTAATTTAAGGTTGTGCTAACGTGAAATTCTTGAAACTATTTCAAATTAATTCAATTTAGCTCATAGGATAAAGGATTTTTTTTTATTTTCATTTTATAGTCTTGGTCCGTGGCTTTCAAACCCTCCCACCCTCAAAGGGAGCAGGGTAATCCTCGCGACTTCCACCAAAGACAACTCATCTGGTTTTGTAACCTTCTTATGATCCGTCCTACTGATTACAATAAGATATATTCTGCACTGGTGTTCTGAAATGCATTTTATTTCCATTTGTTCGAGTTAAATTGGATTTTGAAGTGTTACCTATATTTTTCGGAGTGACCTGCTCTGTAGTGGATGTTGACAATCGTTTGGAATCGTCACAGTAAAATTTAAAACACGAAGATAAATACGGAAGACCGTACGACTCTTCAATGGAAGGAGGAGCGAACTTTTATTGGAAGGAATTCGAATGTAAATACGTTATTATACTATCTCCTTAATGGTACTTATTATGGGATTATTCTTCATAATAACATGGTTGAAAAGTTCCTTCATCCCCAACCAATCCCTTTTTTTACAAAATTAATATCATCAGGAAGGGAGGATTTTTCTAAAATTGGTGCTGAAGCATTAAAAATTAGCTTTACAGATTAATTTTTGGTAAATGCTGAGTTGACTAGTTATATATAGGGTTATCCACTGATTTGAGAGTGAATGTGGTAGTGCAGAAGTACATTCTATAAATAATTTGGTGTCTAAAGCGGACAATGTTAATAGGTAATATATTCACAATTTCATGAAATGCATAGTAATATATTTAGTTGACCTACATCCAAAAACAATCAGACTTTATTTGCGGGCCTTGGAGAAAAACTCCTTCTAGGAGTAAAAGTCGATCGATTTTAATATTTTGATAACTTTCGTTATATAACAAAACTCCCCTTGACGGTTGCCATTGAGAGCTTGTTAACAATGAAGAACGCTTTGTCTTTCACGAATTGCGGTACAGGATCTCATTTGTTTTGTTTTATAATCGAACCTTCACTATCGCGATAACTAGGGGGCGGATGCTTAGTTCACTAAAAACTCTGTTTTATGCGCCTAAAATATGCAAGTAAAACTCGGAATATGCCCTCAAAAACTAGCACTTAAAATTTGACTTTTCGTTTGGCGCAAACATTTTTTAAATGCTTTCCGGCTTGCAGGTACTGTGTTACCTAAGACCTTTCATCAAATGTGATTCCGATTTCACAATAAGTGCAGAGCAATTTTTGTCCATCTGAAATATACACATCACCAAATTCCTCAACATAGCCGCGTAACTCGGATGAATCACCTTGAACTGGCTTCGGCATAACTAGAGTTCAAAATCCTTTTTTTTTCACACAGAAATTGCACAATGTACCACATGAACACTACAGTATTACCTACTAAGCAGTTAGCTCCACAGTCAGAATTCAGATTTACCTAGCAGCTTGCGCTTCGAAACAAACACAAATAAGCTGGGGGTTGTTGTTATTTCTAAATCTTCTAGTCAAGGCTGCCGACAGAAGAGGCTTAGACAAGGTACCTATATTGAAGTTATGTAGTAGGTAGGTACTTCCACGCATGACGTCTCACTATCTGCCATGTCAATGCGATGCTATCCCTTACTTTTTCAATTAAAAAAAAAGGAAAAAACCTAAAAATATGCGTTTATAAGTATTTTTACTTGAAATATGTCACTAACCCTAAAATATACCGTGGAGATCCGGGTAAAAGTGACCAAGTAAAATTTTTTTCAAAATGAGCTTTTTTTGTCATTCCGGTACCAAGGAACGTTGTCTACTGTATGTTGTTGATAAGAACGTTATCTTCAAACTGATTTGTAAGAAATACTTGAAAATAAATTTTACCTTCCTGACCCAAAGAGTTTTATGTGACCGAATGGCATTTGAACTCAAGCACCAAAAATAGGTGAAACTTCAGATCGCTCCCCTGTAAAATTTTGCAAATTTTACTTGGTCACTTTTACCCGGAACCCCACGATACTTTTATAAGTCAAAATAACTATGCATTTTTTGGAATCATTTTGCTGTGATACGGGTAAGTACCTTGGTAGCTTTCAAATATTCCTCCAGGAAAAAAATATGTTGTTTCCTGAGAATCCGTCCCTTAGTAATAACACTAATGATCTTTCTACGTTCATCATTCAGCAATTAACTGCATCAAGCCATCCACACCACAATAATCTTCTTATCAAAATCGTTAATTAGACATTAGAATCGACGCCGAAACTGATTGTGATGTTCTTACTTTTTCAACTTCATCGCCAAACGTTGTTTTCGTCTTCAGTAGGTATTGTTTTTACCCTGAGGACATTTTCTCTTCAGATAAGGCGAAACCTCACAAATCCAACGTATTTTTTTTCACTCACGTTTTTTCAACTTCCTGTCAACGTAATGAAAAATGAAACAAAAATGATCATTTTACACCGACAAAGGCAATGGAAAGTTAAGTTCGAATTTGTGACTTCCTCGAAGTTCTTTGACGATTTCTATAAATCATATTTAGAATAAAGAAATTTTTATGCACCCGCCTGACAAGTTTAGCACAAAATTTTCTTAAGGCCACTTGTAACTCATGTCAGTCTCCTGAGTACACGCATAAAATTACATTTTGAGGGTGTTTAGACCATTAGCAACCTAAAAAGTCGACATCTATGTTGCATATTTTCCATGTTTTGGTGGTTTGGGGGAATTCTTGAATATTTCGGAGATTTACGCATGGTTTGTAAATTTATCAGCTGTACTGACAACGTTAATCAAATAAGCTTTTATTCTACTTTTTTATTTTTGTTTATTTTATTTTTTATTTTTATTTTTGTATTTTGTTATTTTTTTTAAATGAAAGTATTACTTATACCTAGCGTTTTTGGTTTGGAAGTTTTCTACTAAACGGAGTCACAAATGTTTTCAAGTCTGACGATTTTCCCGCTTGAGACTTCGCGACGTTTCAAGGTTGCTAACTTCTAGAATGAAACAGTAGTTAACTGTAACTTCAATGAGTTAAAAATTTGTCGAAATTGAATAAATTTAAATCAAGTAATAACCGGTCTCTAAATATAATGTACATTTTCTATCTGTGATTTTTATTCTTAATTATATTGTTTTTTGAAAAATAAGAAGTACCTAAATAGTAAAGTAACTAAGAACAGAACAACTATTATAATTTTTCATATATTCAACGGTTTATCGATTAATTTTTGAAGATTTACGCTGATGTAAACAATATTATTCTATGAAAAGATAGTTTGTTTCAAAAGCAAAAAAACCGTGGTAGTTTGCCATATTTTATTTTTTATGGATTGATACTTTGTGTGCATGTTTAGCCTTTTGTAAAATGTTTTAGTGCATCTTTTGCCTTAAAATTTTGCAAGTTGATCCGAACCCTACTAATTAGAGCAAGTGACAAACACGCAGTGGACACTGACAGAAGAACAACGCACCTATCATATCACCTGTCATCAACACGGGCTGACACTACGCGTACGTTCCCGACGAGATCGAACGGACGGGTGCCGCACAAATAACGTCCAACATCACGCGGAATTCGGACGAACTAGCGCCGACGTGACAACGACCGAACGAGCTCCGGTTCGAGACTGACTTGGGGCTTCGGCTGACTTGAGTGAAAGCGGCTGGATACAGCGATCGGATCTCGGTAAGTAATTTGAAGGCCGTTTGAAAGTTGAGGCATCACCTTTTTCCAAGACGGAACGTGGGTAAGGATTCGTTATTTTTAACCCAGGGGTGCCCATAGGGGGGTCATGACGCAGACTGCGTCATTGAAATTCTTGGAATGGGGTTTCCGGAAAAAATTGGGGAGAGGGGGGGGGGAGGTTAGGTTTATTGAAACAGAGTTTAACGTGACGAAATTCAAAAATTTATTACATCACTAACACGTAAATAATCATGAACCTAGTAATTAATTTAAATATTGTTTGTTTTTCTATCTAAAAATGCTGCTAATTCTTTCACTGGGGTCAATGTCAGGAGATATTCATAGAGCACTTAAATCGGTTCTGAACCAAAATTCCTATTTGGATTGATCAGTTGATCATATTTGTAAGCCTCCTGAAATTGAATAATCGTTCTATCAAATGTGAAACACACACACTCCAAAGCTTAGTAGAAATTCAAATCATGAATCATTGAACAATAAACCCCAGTGAAGGAATTTGCAGCTTTTTTTTTCAAGAGCGATTACAATGGAAAAATATTCTATTGGAAAATTTTAAATTTCGTAAGACGGAGCATGCTTATCAGAATGCTTCAACCAGTGTATCGGCTATAAACCCTTTTAGGAGTTCACTCCAGTATCCACATTCACTACATCACTAGGTTACTGCGATCAAAACAAAAGCAATAATAAACCAAAAAACGCTAATGTTGGCACCATAAATCGGACCATGCATCGGGAATGGTTCGAGCTACAGACCTGGGGAGGTTCTTGAAAAAAAGAGGTCCAAATTTAGGCCGCCTTGACATTTTTTTGAGGTTTTTAGGGATTTTACAAAACTTTGACCACCCTTAAAGGGCACTTTAAATTAAGTGAGAGAGCTGGCTAAAGATTCGAGGCGATGTCGGACCAACATGGATTTTCCCTGAAAATTTCAAATTTTTTGCTCCAGCCGTTTGGGAGAAATCGTGCGTACGGCGTACGGCGGAAGGACGGAAAAATTTTCATTGAGATTTGGATTCTACACCCTTTGGAACGTAAACCATGAAATTTTCAGGGGGGGTTAGAATTTTTTTCTCAAGAGCGATTACAATGGTTTATTATTGAATAATAAACCAAAATGTATAAATTACAATGACAGTGCTCGAATTTTGTCCGTGATTTTTTAGCCGGCACGCGGCATGGTTTTCAATACGTACATTAGTTTTCTTTAAGTTTTAGATGAAATCAGGGGTGCTTACGAGTATTTTTTACATTTTTGTTTTGGAAAGGGGGCACCTACATACATGGGAGGCTGGTTCTAAGTTTAGGGAGGGGGGTGTCATGACGCTTAGGGGGTGTGGGCACCCCTGTCTAACCAATAATCCAGTAATAGAACAAACTCGATCTGGTAATAGACCAGATAATAAACATATTGGTAAGTAATGCTTGCATTACAATGATAGGTAGATGGGTAACACAGCCCCACAAAAAAATGCCAAGATCCGTAAAATAGACTAGGGTATCCCTAGCGTATCCCTATGCATTTTTCGATGCTGAATTCGAACCCAAGGTCCGAAAAATCCCCTGACCCCCAACATTTTGCGCTATGGACAAAAAACTACCCTTAAATTGGTGTCAGAACCATCTTTTTGAGTCCCAAGATTGGGATAAATCACCACAGACAAGCTGAGTACTTGGGGAAACTACCTCTCCTCAATCACCCCCGTCACCCCCTCTTAGGGGTTGAACTACGACATCTTTTTAAGTGAATTTGAGAGCTTACTCGAGGATACCTGTTGTTACTATTCGAACCAGCGGAGGTGAGCAGCAAAACTTCAAGGAATAAACTCTAGAAGTAAGTTTGCAGTTTTCTAAGTTTCATCAAAATTCATTTATAATGTGAAATAGTATCATTTTGGACTGTGAGTGTTTTTGGAATCCTTTTATATAGGAGCTTTGGACCTCGTGTAATATCTTTTGTGTTTTAAGTTGCTCTTTTTTCCATTTAGAACAGACAATGAATGATGGAAGTTTTATTGATTTAATACTTCAGATGCATTAGCTTGAATTACATTGTGTCCCACAAGTCGCCCCCCCCCCCTCCCCCTAAAATCGTCCAAATGAGAGTAAAAAAACATTTAATTTTTTAATCTTCATATTTTTTTCGTTTTTCATTATATTTTAACGCTGATTCACGTGCTGCTACCCATTTCTTGATTCTACTCAATTTTATCGTAATAATGACCGAAATTTGTTTATTTTCTGTCCTGCCAGATGAGGATTCCACGCTCTTTAAAGGACCGTTTCGCCGAGGATAAAGTTGGTGGTAAAAGAAGTACACTTTTTTGAGAATATGGTGTTTTGGTCTCTCTGGACAACATCGACAGCTGAGTATTTGAGAAGAAAAACACTTCTTAAGACGAGAAATGGCAAAAACGAACTAAACACAATTTTATCTGAATGAAACAGTCGACCACTCTTGATCAAACTAAACGTTTTAATACGCGACAATAATTGATTGTTGAACCTAGATGTTTACAAGTAAAGTATATGGCATTTAAAACCCGTACACGTCTACCAAAAATTGCATTCTGTCTATGTAAATATGATAGTACTGTTGAATGTGAAGGTTACATCAAGAAAATAGGATAGCCACGAATTCGTCATTCTGAGTACACCTAAATTCCAAGTTTGAAACATCGGGAAAATTGTAAATTTGCGTATTTTTCGCCATTGCAACTTCGTTAGGATCCAAGGGTATTGCATTCTAAAACTAATTACGTCAGGATCGGGAGGAATTGAAATTGATTACCAATAAAAATAGGCATTTCTCACAATAACACCGAATTTACAGAGATCAAACAAGACAAGTCATGTGGTATAAAGAAATACTCTTTATTTTGTGTGCACTGACCCAATCTTTTGGTAGGAACGTGAATTTATCAGTATTATCTACGATAACCATATAAGATGGAGTAAACACATAAATCACTGATGAAGCACCTTCTCTTAAGAGAATTGATTTTCTAAATGGGCAAATGCTCTCACCACTTGCTGGTCCTCGTACTTTGGTTGGAACAACTGAAGGCGACGTTTGTGCGATATTGTACCTTTGTAATTTCAAAATTGCGGTCACATTTGGGTAGGTATTGAGTTTTCTAAAAAAAAATTTTAACTTGATCAATTTTCTTGTTTTTAATCAATTGCTGTGGTTCTCTCGGCATATTACCCAAGTGAGCACACATAATCTTGGACCGTACTGCTGATTGGCCATTTTGAAAAAAATAAACTGTTGTAGGAAGTGAGGTATATACTATTTTTTCCCCTCTTGAGCCTCCAACCTCCCTAGGAATCGCCGCTCAAGTCTTTCAATTTAGGTGAATGGAACAGCACAAATTAGCTTAATTTCAGCTACAGTAAAAACTAAGGTTTCCATTCTAAATTTTGCAAACATACTATAAGCAGATTTCACTCCCTACAATTTGGATATTGAAGGGAGTGGAGGAGTAGGGAGTGAGGTTATAGCCTTTCACCGCCTTTACAGGCCACAAATCAATTGAAACTGGTTGAAAAGGTTTCCAAGCCAAATTTTACAAACTAACTATAAGCAGATCTCACTCCCAACAATTTATGAGGCTATGGATATTGAAGGGAGTGAAAGAGTGGGGAGTAAGGTTATAGCCTTTCACCGGCTTTACAGGCCACAAATCAATTGAAACTGGTTTTACCAAAAAGTTTTCAACGAACTTCCAACAACTACGCTAATCAAAAATTTTTCAATCTTCAATTTAAATGTTTATTAACTTAAAGAAAGAATAATATTATGTTCTTCTAGATATAGAGAGTTAAACAATTTTAACCCCCCCCCCATATTCAAAACATTTTATCCATTCAGTTGTATTTCTTTGGCAACTTTTTCATAATGGTTGTGACTTATATATGATTCATTTCAAAATTTCGGTCACATTTGGGTATCGACTTTTCTAGAAAAAAAAAATTGAATCTTGATCAATTTTCTTGTTTTTAACCAATCACTGAGGTTCTCCCGGCATATTACCCAAGTGAGCACACATAATCTTGAGCCGTACTGCTGATACGCCCTTACTGGCTGACTATTTAGATATATATATATGCAACTATTTTTATTATATAGATGCAACTATTTTTTTCCCTCTTGAGCCTCCAACCTTCCTAGGAATCACCGCCCAAGTCTTTCAATTTAGGTGAATGGAACATCACAAATTAGCTTAATTTTAGCTACAGTGAATACTAAGGTTTCCAAGCCAAATTTTACAAACTAACTATAAGCAGATCTCACTCCCAACAATTTATGAGGCTATGGATATTGAAGGGAGTGAAAGAGTAGGGAGTAAGGTTATAGCCTTTCACCGCCTTTACAGGCCAAAAATCAACAGAAACTAGTTGAGCCAAAATGTTGTCAACGAACCATCAACAACTACACTAATTGTCAACAAGTGCGATCAAGTTTCACTTGCTACAGCCAGAATGTTATTGGAGTAGGGAGTGAGAGTTGAAAACCCCACACTGCTGCCTCAAGGGATGGTTTTCCCGGTAGAACTGACTCGGAAGGTATAGGTAAAATCCAACCACCAGATTCGGGACCACCTTGAATAAGGGATGTCCAGGACAGAAGCAATTTCATGAACACCCTTTCCCGCCAGTTGGGGACTACTTTTCAAAACATTGTAGGGAGTGAAGAAAAACCCTGTGACACTGAAATAATGGGTTGGTAAAGCGAACTGCTTAGATCCAATTTTTTTCTGAGGCAGATATCCATTTTACATGGTATATTCTTTCATAGTGTAAGTTGATATAAAGGCCCCAATAAATATTTCGCTGAGTAGTGATGATGGACTAGCGATCAAAACCATTGTTATTAATCGCAATATACACGAATTCTGAGCATCAGTTTGTTGAAGGCCTCCAGAATGTGTTTTCTTCGTTCAGTTGTTGTTTTGCAAGCATTGAAGGTTCTGCGTTGGCATCTGGACCAAAGCCGTGGGATGGTAGCCTTTTCTTCTTCACAAAAGCAACACTTCCATGCTTCATGTTTTCCTTGGATTTTGGCTCATTCATCACCCCGTCTCCATCACACTCATTCATAATCTCTTTACCAACCCACAATCGGCTGACAATAATATTGAATTCATTAAGTAAGACCTACTTCCATCTGAGGAGATCAATAGAAATGCGAAGTAAACATGCCATGCATGTTAGAGTCATGAAGACGTCGTTGTACAATAGGGATTTCAATATCGGCAAAGAATATCGATATTTTTAAGAAGTATCGTTTTAGTAATTCGATATATCGAAGGAAAATATCAATATTTCGGTTTATCGGTCATCGATATTTTTTTGTAACGAATCCGAATTATGTATAAGTCTAGAGAATAATAATGCATTATTGGATTTCATTTTAGTACAGGTAAAGAATTCAACCACTAAAAAATTCGATGAAATTTTATTCACGATAATAAAGATGTACAGGATCCAGGGAAGTAAATTATCGTATGTAGGGTTGTAAAATCAATATAACTGAAGTAAGAAGGACAATTTTTTAAAAATTCAATCAAACCAATATTGATTGAAATGAAAACCTTCTGATTGAGTGCTCTCCAGTAAGCCTCGAACTGGCTAGAACCCAAGTCTCCAAGATGTCCCTAAGCAAATATAATTCTGTTCTTTCATGAAATTATGAAATTAGTTTTGAGCAATTGTCAATGGTTGATATGATGATTTTAAAAATATGATTTTGTCCATTTAATGTCGATATATCGGAAAAAAATGTCAAAAATATAAATATATCCGAATTTCTACACAACAATGGCTTCCCTAAGCATTCGAAGAAGAGGGCGGTTGAGGAGACAGTGGAGGAGATACTGGCAAATGGGACGAAAAACAAAGCAGGATTCCTCGTGCGGTTCCCTGGGGCCGAGAAACCGACAGTTGACAGGAGGTCAGAGCAGTCGATGTGTCCATTTACCAGCCGGTAAAAAAAGCTGGGTTCTCATGTTTGTGGAGGCGATGTTCATGCTTCCTTGCGTATTTTGCAATAATTTCATAGACTGTCTCCATCCTCAAATCTCGATGAATATCATCGTTTCGCATGTACCAAGGGGCTCCAACTATACTTCTCAGTATTTTATTCTGAGAGGTTTGGATTTTCTTATGATTTGATTTTTATCTGTTTCCCTATAGGGTCCAAATAGGGCGAAGGATCTGCTTATATATAAGCAGTTTGTTGTGAAGAGAGAGATGAGCATTCCTCCCCAATTATCCAATACATCCTTCTGTACTTGATTTCAAGTTCTTCTTTCTTCTTTCTTCCAGTTTAATTTGGAGTCAAGTGTCAAACCCAAGTATTTAACTGCTTCAGTATGCGGTATTCTATTCGAATTGATCTCAACATCCAAGATTGGGACTTTTCGGTTAGTGAAGTTGATGTGGGATGATTTTAATTCGTTCAGCTTCATTCTCCACATCTTGGTCCACTTGGAATCCTCAGTAGTAGTCGTCTGTAGTTTGCGTGTTGCAGCTTCTATATCATCTCCAACAGATACGATAGCCTTATCATATGCAAAGTACCTATTACATGAAGCAAAAAAACCTCTGCGTCATGTAGTCATGTTATTTTAGATTTAATTTTCTTATTATTGCATTCCAAGTGAATTCATTCCATAGATCTTAATTATGAAATGACAACATAATTTCCCATGTTTTTATTTCATGACTTTTTTATTTAGATCCACGTTATTAGAGGCCCAGTATTTCTAGTCCATTAATGAGGCGAACGCTTGTTGAGAAATTAAAATACACTGCCATGGAGATGGCACATAGCTTCCTCGTTTCATGAGCTAAATTCGATCAAAATTCTGAAAGTTATACCTGTTTCAAGATTATCAGCCTACCGCTGATTTTATTGAGATGAAATTCGTAGGGGACCTCAAGAGACCTTATCCGCTTAATCCTTCAAAATGTGAGCTAAATTCATTCAAAATTGTGGAAGTCATGGCTGTAACAAGGAAATGCGGACAGACAGACCGGCGGACACGGAACCAAATTTGTTCAGAAACGCAAAAAAAAACTATAAATCAGATAATGGCTATGAAACGCAGAATGCGAGTGGACATTTTGAATTCGGACTTAATTTTTTTTTTGTTCCTTCGCAGACTCGGAAGCAAAAATGTAAGGAACAAGACCAGTTTGGTTCTTCCTAGCTCATAGATTCAACGACTTTTATTGCTTGGCTTCAAAGCGGAGTGGATACTTGATGCCAACGTAAATAGTATCCATCGTGCTCCTGGGTCTGTCGTCAGAAACCGATCTGATTGCATCCGAGTGACTCGGGCGGTGGGAGGGACCCAGGTTGGGCTAGAGATCGGTGACCCTGAGAAGAAAGGAATGCGTGCGTCAATGAGAGCGAGAGACAGGAGGTTCCCAGACTCAGAATATTTAGTAACTAGGTTAGTGGTGGACTGTTCATGATTACACTTCCCTAATAACTGGTTAAACCGGGTGATACATTGGATTGATTTACGGACTTGATAAGACCTAACTTGAAAATCATTAGTTATGGTTAACACCCACGATCGTTCCGAGTTAAGAGCCAAATCAAAACTCCAACAAAATCGATATCGGGTGTACCCAGTAACTCTGCCGAATCATTATTCGAGGTAACCTCAAGGATGTGGGTATGGGAAGACCATTTAATCCCTGATAATTCACAGTCAGACATAAATTCTTTCTTTATTTTACATTTATGATGGCATTTTGGCAACACTGGCCAAAGCCCAATATGAGAAGGAACAGATATTAAATCAGATCAAATATAGATTGAATGAGATGAGACAAGGGAGCCAAGGAATAACATACAACGAAAACAGAAAGGAAAATCGAAAACGAAAACTCACACCAGTAACCGAAAACGCAACTGCACACACTTAGTGACTCTTCAGGGACCACTACACCGAGGCCCGACGTATCGCAGATCTGACTGAAGAAAACGACGATGCAAAAAAGTCAACCGATGTGTCGGCACCCATCACGGTGCGCTTTGCAGCTTGCTGTGCCCTCACCAGAGAGTTGTTGCGAAGGTAGTTCGTCGCCGATGGCCGCAGGTAGAAGATCGGCGAGCTCCTGGTTGGGTACCGGGGTACGGCGAAATTGAGCCGAGACAAGAGATCGGGAGAATCCGTAGACCCATCTAATAGCCTCTTCAAAAACAAGACATCCGCCTCAATTCGCCGATCATCCAAGGACATCCTGGATCCTCCCAGCTAACACCTTCCTTGTAAGCAAGGTAGCGCACAAAACTCCGCTGAAGTCTCTCAAGGGCGTCTCTGGCATTGGTGTAGTATGGGGACCAAACAGGTGAGGCATAATCCAGTAAAGGTCGAACTGGGGCACAGTAGAGAAGCTTCAAGAAGCGAGAGCTGGTGAACTCCCGTGTATTTCTCTTAATGAATCCCAACATCTTGAGAGCCCTCGAGCAGGTAGCCTGAATGTGGTCGGCAAAAGTCAGCTCCAATCGAATAACAGGCCCAAATCCCTCACCTCAGATACACGTCGCAGCTGCTGACTGTAGAAACTATAATCCCAATGGGTGTCTGTGTCACGGTGCAAAAACGTTATAATCGAGCATTTTAAGGTACAATTCATTGCCGCTACACCAGCCCTTGAGAGACAATAGAGCATCAGCAAGAATACGACAGTCAGAAGCAGACTCAATCTTGCCAATAATTTTGAGATCATCGGCAAAAATCAAGTGCTCAACCCCATCACCCAGCGCCAATCCAACATCATTTATGAACGCGAGAAACAACAGTGGTCCCAATTGCGAGCCCTGCGGAACCCCTGAGGTCGATACAGAAGAGGCGCAGAAAGAGTCCATCGAATTTAACAACCAATGGTCTGTCACGAAGGTAGCAGGCGATCCAGTCGAGGAGGGGACCGAAACCAAAGGCACGAAGTTTCGCGAGCAATATTCGATGAGGTACACGGTCAAAAGCCTTCGCCAAATCGGTATAGACACAGTCCACCTGAGAACCCCCGGCAAATGCCTCCAGGATGACTTGCTCGAACTCCATCATATTATTTTTACAAGATCTCCCACTGACGGAAGCGTGTTGGCGCGGCTATAATGTCCTGAGAACAGGCCCAACCTGTCCAACAATCTGTGTGTTTTGTTACGCACCGATTCGTTCAGGTTCTTCTTTTATAATCCAATAGAAAACTCTGTAATGCCTCAGAAGGAAGCCCCACTCATGTGAAGACAACGTAGGTCTCACAAAATTCGGCGTATCGAGGAAAAAAACGCTCCAAATTATTACATAGAGGTTTATTATTTCTGAATTAAAATTAAGGGGATTGCTGAAAAAAATAGAAACGAACAAACGACTGGATCTTTACCGTATGTGAATGAATCGAACAAGTAAGACACTCAGTTCATTTGAGAAATGGCAATATACGTTTATGTCGAGTGAAAAATCCATTTTGGGAGAATTCCAAACTGGTTTTTGTTGTTGACGGTCGATTCCGATACTTTTCTATCGCCTTCAGGGGCGGTTAGGAAAATAAAAACTGGGGCAGAAAAGCCAACGCCAGAAGGCTCAGAGCAATAATCCACGAGAGCGGTGTCAGCGTGTCAGCAATAAACGGCTGATTTATAGGACTTACCCTCTCTACATCATTCGGCCCCTCTCGCAAACCCACTTTCTATAGGAGACCGAAGGTCTCCCTGTGAAGTTTTCTTTGCTATTTCGCCCCCGCCCCTTCTCATTTTTACTTCAGCAATCAAAGCAAACGCGTGCGTAGAGGTTGACGGTAGAGAAAACTACTTTTCCGAGCGATTGATATTCGATTCTGATTTCTTTACCGTCAACAATTTTCCTCTTGTTATTGAATCAATTTCGAGAGATATTAAAATTTCTTTCGTGATTTTCTTCTTTTCAGCGAGTGAACAACGGTTGCGACCATGACGAATAGAAAAACCATGGAAAAGCCAGTCTCCTTAGGTACCCAGTCTCAGGGTTCTTCCAATTGTTTGGAGAGGCAGCAGATCAATGGCCTTCTGACATCCATTTTCGGACAGAACCATTGTATTCAAAAAGGGTTTTTGACATATATTGCTCCATGAAGGGGCCTGGGGTTTTCCCACTGCCTTCCTCTCTGCGCTATGGGTGAAGAGGTAGCCCACCACCAAAATTGGGTTTCTTCTACAAAATATAATTTTCTCATTGGTTCAACTCTAGAATCGAACAGTTTTTATTCATTAAAAGAGCTCACTGCTGACTAAAACTGTAAATCGTCCCCATCATGCAAGTCAAAATTTTCTACCGTATAATTTTTTTGTCAGTTAAGTGTAGGTTAAAATTGTTGACATGTTTATTTTTGTTATTTTTTTAACTATTACGATAGAGATACATAAGCTCTTTACAAACACATTAAAATAGAGCAAGGAACGTTTTATACCTCTCCATATTTACATGTAAACAAGTAAGAAATTCATTTCTCAATTAAAACACCAGTATACGATCCCGGCTACCGGGGCCCGTTGACTGGACAGTGAGATGGAGAGTCAGAATGAATGAGACAAAGTCAGTGCATGTCGATTTCACTAACAAAAGGATCAACTATGAGCCAGCCTTTCTGCATAACAAGGCGATACCATACGCTAATGAAGCGAAATACCTGGAATGACACTGGATGCCAAACTAAGGTGGAAGTCCCACGACAAGAAAAAAAAGCTGAGCTTATGATCGAATTCAGAAAGATGTATTGGATGATGGGGTGACGGTCAAACTGTCAGTCCACAATAAGTTGATACTGCATAAGCAAGTCCTGAAGCCTGTCTGGACTTACGGTGCGCAACTGTGGGGCTGCACGGCCCGAAGCAACCGTGACATTATTCAGCGCTTTCAGAATAATGTCCTAAGAAGTTGCGTAGATGCATACAATTATATTAGAAATGACAGACTTCACTACGAGCTGCAGATTGAATCTGTCAATGAGGTCATTCGAAGCCAATCCATGCATCACCTCTAAAGGCTACAAGATCATGTAAATGAGGATGTCGTCTAGCTTCTCAACACAGAGGATCTGCTCAGAAGACTGAAGAGAACCAAGCCACACGATTTCACTTAGTGTGAGCATCATAAAGCGCAAATATCAGGACAATAGGGACTAAGTGATGTATCTTAGATTTCTTAATGTACGTCAACTATATATTAGAATAATGTTGCTTATAAGTTTATAACTTGGTGCAATACAACAAATAAAAAAAAACTACACTTTTATCGGTAAAAGGTAATTTCATTTTTTCTACATGTCTGTAGATTTCCTTTGAAAATTGAGAAGTAAAACGTTGAATCATTAAGAAGAAGTTCTTTTCGGTATCCAAGCCAACAATTTGATAATTTATGAAGCATTTTTTGCACTATTGATTTAAATTGAGGACTGAATTGGTTTTATAAGCGCCCAAACCCATTTGTGAGCTCTTTTTGAAAATCATTTGTTGACTCAGCCATTTTGTCAGTTTACCTTCAGTCCACGGCATGCATAAAACGTTGAATCGATAAAGTGTAGATCATTCGGGGTTGGTTAACTAATTTCCTGTTATAATTAACCCACAGATTTAGGGTTGTGGCATTTCCCACGTAAAAGGCTGGTTCACCTTCGCATTTTTCGCATTATATGCAGATAATAGAGCAGATATTATCTGCTATATTATCTTATTAAGATATTAACTGCTATAGTATCTTATTAAGATAATACAGCAGATATTATCTGCTATAGAACACTATGCTTCGACTGAGACCCTGCGGATTTCTCATATTGTGTGAGTATATATTCGGAATCTGCAAAATGAGTTTCTTGTAAAGAAATTTGAGTGAAGTGGATGATCACTGCAAAACTCAGTGTAAAGAAAGGTCTAAAAAACCACAAAAGGTCTTATTCGAACCAATTGAAAAAAATTCAATCATTTTCAGATTCAGCACCCGCAAAAACCCTTGGTAACAAGGAACCGAAGGCTAGAAGGCACTATAAGTGGGTAATTGAAAAGCGGCCATCAAATAACTTTATTTACCGTCAATCAAAGTCACCATGTTTCTCTGTTAACCTCAGTTTTTACGCCTTGTTCCGCAGAAGTAGATTCCATTTCATAGGAAATATCGATGAAGTTCTTTGTCGGGAAGTTGGAAAGAGAATCATTTATTGAAAATTCGTAGCGATGCCGCCCTCCAAGTGATACTAGATGGACAACCAGATTAGAAATATCCCCACGATCGATATCCGTTCCAAGAACGGAAAATTTCTCTTTAACTGGTCGGCAGAGATCGTTCCTGGAAGTCGATGTCAGTTACTGCCACGAGCAAACATCGCTACGCCAGTTATATTTCCTTTCTCGGAAAAAGAAAAATGCGGAAAGATATTCGAGACGGAACAAACGGAAACCGCCTTCCTCAGAAATAAAAGCTGAAGAGGTTTCGGAAAATCGAGTAATTGTTCCTAAATATCACCATGGCAAGGCCCAGCCTTCTTTCACAGAAATACAGTATTTAAAAGTTCCAGCCATCATTCGAGGGAATTTTATGAAATTATAATATGACAATCATGTTAAATAGAATGGTTCATGATGCCTCTAAATTGCTATATTGCCTTCCAAACTGGTGTGGTGGATACGTGGCGTATTCACATTTACGGCTTACAAGGCCATAAATATCACTCAAGAATTTATTATCCGGATAATGACCCATCCTACATACCGAGAACTGTCTCTGCCCCTTTTAGACTCTTACACTAAGACTTCTTTTACATAATTTAATTTATTGTGAGTAATGGTAACGTTAGAATCAAAGTTTTCAGAGATTATTAATTTCACTTCCGAACACATCCTGTTCAAATTGGTAAAAAAAAGTGAAGAAAAAAATAAATTAGCTTCATTTTTAGTTCTGAAACTAGGAATAAAACAACTAAACAACTTCGAAACTAAATACCGAATTAGATTTTAGTTTCAATTTCGAAACTAAAAACGAATTAATTTTTAGTTTCAACTTTAGTGTCACAAAATTTTTATTCAAATGATCCCAACTCTGCTAGACGCCGTTCTCAACAGTGCATATTTTTATATAGGATAACATTTTTTCTGCTTTATCCGCGCCTGACTTCCGCTACCACAATTTGTCAAACATTGTAAAATGTAATTGTCGTTCTTCCCCGACACGTTAGCAACAGTGTATGGCGTTAACATATGTTACCTTTAATATGGAAGTTAACGTTAAAGGATGTGTAAGTGTGTTTAGATTTACCTGTCTACCTTACTAACTGCTCGTTATTATTTTCCGCTTGGTGAGCGGAATGATCGATAGTGTCTGGCGGCGCCTTTTGATCAGTTGCCACGTGCGACCCACGTGTCGCTTCGGCTTCTCAACCGGATATTATGAACGCGTTATCCGGAATTATCAACGACCCGGTACTTCGGTTAATGGTGTCTCCCGAGTATCGCACACAGGGGATTCATCGCCCATTATTTTAAATTGAGCAACAAATCATGAATCATTTAATTTTCGAATTACCCCGTTAGTGCTCTATGATCCTTTTCTGAGAAAAAATGCATTCGGATAAAAAATTAATGTTTCCCATTTCGACGTTTTCTCGTACTTTTTCTTAAATTTGATCTATTTATTTTCCAATTTTTTTTTTTAATTTCTTTTTTGGGGGAAAATGAGATTTTACGCCGTATTTTACGTGGAAAACGAATTCAAGCGACGCGAGGGAGCGGGCGACCAACGCGATCTGTTAGCGCGATCGAACAATAAGAAGTTTCTGGAATAGCTCCTAATGTTCAAATGAAAAAGTTCGTCTCCACAACGTCACATTGGGCCCGTCTGAGTGACGTTAAGGGGTTCCCAGTGGCTACCAAAAACACTCTAATGTTCTTCAGTTCACAGAAAATTCTTTCTTCTGCTTCTCTGAATCTGGAAACCCGCGACTTATCCCAGTTTCATTACAAGTTGAAATACGCCTCGTCGGCTATTTTCTTCATTTTCTCGAAGACCCCCCCCCCCCCTCTCACTTTTTCCATGTCCTTTCCGTCGAATTTCTTCGCAAAGCCGATCATCCTGCTTATCTCTCTATCTCGATTCTGCACGATTCTCTTTTCCCTCTTTTTGTCCTTCCATTTTCCTTCTGGGTTGTTTTACCTTATTTTATTCTCTCTTCGGCTCTCGATAATCAGATAGGGGAGGCGGGAGGACGAGAAATTCCTCCGTCTTGTTTTTCTCATTAGACTTCCCCCAGTACATCGGCCACACCGTAGCTGCGGCCTGATAAACAGTTCTCCGACGTATTTGCAAGGGATGGTTATCGAACATTAAACTATTTTCCTATACTGTACTATTATGTGTAGCCTAACTGTCATAGCCATTATGCCCCTTCGTTTATCAGTTTGCTTAGCGGCAGATGATTGTAGAAATGGACGCCATTATTATGAACACTACTCAGAGCAGTAGCCACAACTGCTTTACAGCATTTCCAAGTCAAATTTAACCTTTTCATAATTGTCATGGAAATGACGAAAAATACGCACAAGCCCTCAATGTAGTACCAAATGCTTGTCTGTCATTGTGACATGGCTGAAAACAATATTCCAGACGCAGTAAGTAGGTACCAATGCATGAAACAAAATCCTGTTTTACTAAAAAAGACAAAAAATATAAGTATAAATACCTGTTTAAAGAATTTCACGTTAGCGCATGCGCTGAACTTACCGCTTATCATATTGAGATGAAATTTGTATGGGACCTCAAGAGACCTTGTCCGCATAGTCAAAGTAGAAGCTAAATCCATTCAAAATTGTGGAAATTATGGCTGTAACAAGAATATGCGGACAGATAGACTGACAGACGGGGAACCAAATTTGTTCAGTAGGCTGAGAAACGCAAAATGCGAGTGGAAATTTCGAATTCGGACAACAAAATGTTTTGGCTCCCGAAAGTGAACACAAGGCTTCCGCTGCTTCGCAGACTCGGAAGCAAAATATATAATTAACAAAAATCAACATTTCTTCGAGGAAAAAAAAACATCAAGACTTCTTTACATAATTAATATTTTAAAAGTCATGCAATTAAAACTCTAACTTGTAGAAAGTCTGTTTTTTTTTTTTACTTGAAAAAAAGTTCAGGGAGGTACTTTTGTTAAATACGAGTAGGTAGTTCTAATCAATTTCCAAAAAATATGACATCAGTCAACTGTCCAACTGTCTAGATTTCGGAATAAAAAATCGTTCATCCCCCGAAAGTGAAAACTATATTTCCGTTTGGTGTAGGTAGACTCGGAAGCAAAAGCCAGAGAGTCGGTCGGTTTGCATAGTCGGGCCAGCGGAGGAGGGCTCCAAATGCCACCGAAACTCGGACAAAAATAGTTTTGGGGGTTGGAAGGAATTCCAGAGAGACACACAAGGGTTGTTCATTTTAACAACTGTATCCCACAATTGGTTTTTCGACAATCCAAATCAATTCAAAGTCATACTGATGGAAGTCCACGAGTAGCGCATATCATGATGCAAAACAAATGTGGACCAACAAAGTCGGATGATGCAAAACTCGTAATCAGAGGGTAGTTTCATCCATCTTGTATTCCCGTTCGCTTATTTTAAAACGAAGATTGATGAAGGTCGTGAAATTGGGCTGCGAGGGGAAGAGCGGAGCGTCGGATCGTTAATCTGGTAGAAATGTCCGAGTTGGACTTGATGGCGAGAAGAGAATGAGGAGGAAGACAGAAGAATGTTTATGCTTCATCGTCAGCGCCGATTTTAGGAGGTTCCTATGGAGCTAGGATTCATCAATAGAGAGTCACCTATTAGAATTAATGCGAGAGGGTGTGGTACAACCCCAAACGCAAGAAAGAAAAATAACTGAATTCAAATCCCTTTCAAACGATTTTGAGATCGAATAGGGGGAAAATCGGTAGGTGATTGATGTCGTCGATGTCGATCTTGTCGTTGGGGTTGCAGAAGAAAACCCCATTTTCGAAAACACACACTTGAGAACACTTCGTGTGAACTATCACAATATTAGACTGTATTTACACTTTACACAGATCAACTTAACTTGAGGAATTGAAACAACGAACACCGTCGAGTAACTTCCTAGCTCTCCTTGTAAGCTGATCTTCTTAAATCAAACCTTTGGTATTCCTTGTTTCAATTCCTTAAGTTAAGTTGGTCTGTGTAAAGTGTAAATACAGTCTAATATTGTGATAGTTCACATTATTACGAACTACTACGACGAAGTGTTCTTGAGTGTGTGTTTTCGAAGATGGGGTTTTCTGCTGCAACCACTCGACGGTGAGTACACACAATAATCGCAAGCGCTATAGCTCAATTTCTATTTTGCTTGGGTATTTAACGGAGGCCGCGACGTATTAGATGTTAACATAGAGGCCACTAGTTTTCACCGCGATAGTTTTATCACTGGTTTCGATCTATTTGTACAACTGATGTGTATGTAACTAAAACTATTCATTTATTATATTTGTTCCTCCTTATTTTTGAGCGAAGTATCAAGACGTCCAAACTAAACAAAACACTAACCTCCGTGTAACACCTCAATCGAGTGTCAATCCTCATTTGGCAATTGTGTGGACCCACCGTCAAGTTAGGAAGTTAGTCCCTTGAACAAGGTATTTCACACAAATTATCTCTTCACTATTGGAAACGCCTCCGAAAATGTACCAGAGAAGGGGCAGTAGAATGGTGAGCCAATAGAGACTCCTAATTTACAAGGGCAAGAAAATTTGATTCGAATGTTATGACTCGTCATAAGAATTTAGTACAACCAAGAGGTTAATCAAGACTAAACCACAACCTCAATAATAGCATAAAAGTAAATTTTAATAAGTGAACGGTATAGTCTGACTTTTTTGATGGTGGGAAGACTGAAAACCGAAAGGTTCCTGGAACTTCGTTATAAAGACTGCTACTCACCTGAAACATAAAACGATAAATCGTTACCACTTGATATACAATGAATTGATGCTCTGAATAGATACTTGATATTTAAAAGTTGAAATCGATTACTAATCTGACAGTAAAAGTTGAAATCGTCCATTCTGCAAGCCTTCAGCAATTGAGGACAATGTTTGTACAGTCTAATGGTGATTTATAGCTGGTAATAGACTGCTTGATATAAATTTGATATGGATCTATTTTGTCGACTCGTATTGCTGGTCTACTGCTGTTAGTGTGTAAAGCGATCGGACCACTAGAACCAGAGAAGTTGCTCGTTGAGTTTTGATTTATTATTCAATAACAAACCATTGTAGTCGCTCTTGAAAAAAAAAAAAAAAAAAAAAAAAAAATAAATAAATCCTAACCCCCCTGAAAATGTCATGGTTTACGTTTCAAAGGGTGTAGAAGCCAAATCTGCAATAAAAAATTTTACGTCCTTCCGCCGTACGTCGTACGCCGTACGCACGATTTCTCCCATACGGCTGGAGCGAAAAAATCTGAAATTTTCAGGAAAAATTCATGTGGTACGACAACGCCCCAATTCTTAAGCCAGCACTCTCACTTAATTTAAAGTGCAATTTAAGGGTTGTCAAAGTTTTGTAAAATCCCTAAAAACCTTAAAAAAGTCAAGGCGGCCTAAATTTGGACTTTTTTTTAAAGAACTTTCCGTGAGGAATCGAATGAGCCCCTCCCCAGGTCTGTAGCTCAAACCATTCCAGATGTATGGCATGATCTTATGCTGCCAACATTTGCATCCACATTCACTACATCACTAGGTTACTGCAATCAAAACAAAAACAACAGCGTTTTTTTCTTTTTTTTTCACTATGTTTTGATGCCAAAAAAAATTCGTCAAATTTACAAAAAACTCACATTTTTGGATAAAAAACTAAGATTTCTCAAGAAACTGTGCGTGATAGACAAAATCTGACTTCAAATTCGTGTTAAGCACATGTGAAAACAGTAAGAAAGCATGTTTTGGTTTGAAGGAGGATTGTCGTACAGAACAGTGTTATTATCTCCCGAAAGTGTAAACAAAGCTCTATATACTTATTGGTAGACTCGAAAGCAAAATTAAAGAACAAACTTGTGAACTAGTAAGCGTCTGGCATTCTGTTCATCACCCACGTCGGAAATATGGATAGAAATTTATTCAGTCAAATAGGATTGATACAAATGCATACTTGTACATGGTGAAATTAGGAACATGAGCTACTCGCTTCAGGTTACATTCCCAGCGATAGGCTTGGCCCGGGTTATTGGGGAAGGTCTGGTCAATTCATTTCTCTATTTGATTGGCGAAGTGTGTCCTCTACAGTGCCCTGATTAGCTCTTTTACTTTATTCCTATAACGATTTCATTTTTCCTTTCGATTGACAACCCTGAATTGCAAGTTGAGAAATTCGCCTTCAAAATTAACACAAACCAGAAGGGCGAACTTGCTTTTAATTAATTGCAAGAAGGGCGAACTTGGGGTTGCCTATTATTATTATAGTTTTCATCATGATGAATTGGAATTTATTACAATCATGTTTCAGAATTTCCATGTAGTAAGTCCTACGTTCTCTATTAATCCCATAATTATCTTTCCTTGTAATGCAATGAATATTTTAATATTAAACATTCTATTTTTATTGGTACTTAACACTTGATTCGTACCTTCTAATTTTGTAAGTTACCATGCCACATACTTACCTACCTCTAACAACAAAATTATAGATAAAACCAGATCCGGCTTATGTAGGGTTAAATCCACAAACAAAAGATGAAAAATAAATCTCATCCAAGCAATTATTTAATACAAACATCAAATGTCAGATAACCACAACCGATGGTGATTGAAAAAAATTCCAAGTCATTCACTATCCACTCAGAGAACCTACACAAAAAACTGTCTGAACCTCAAGCATCTTCATTTGGTTCCTCTTCCTCATTTTTATCAACTGAAGCTTCTGATTGATCTTCAAAAATTAGAAAGAAATAAGTTAGCCATTGTATGGGAACGAACTCAGCTAGGGCTTTGATGTAATTGAATTTGCCTGAAGTAATGGGTACCGAACCAGACTACAACTGTTCCAAATCTGCACTTGAAATTCCAAATTTCTGAGGAATTTTTTTCCCCTTTTAAAGGGTTTTTACCCTTTTGTAATTATATCGGGACTTTTCTTGAATCCAAATTGTAGGCTTTATGAATGAAACCACCGGCTTCGTAGTTGTCGGTGTACCAAAAAATGTTCCCTCCTTTCAATGTTGCTCAGCCAAAGTGGTTTTTGTTAAACTTTTCTGAAGGGCTATTCTCTGTTGTTTAAAGACGCTCCGAGTGGAAGAGCATAAGGATGACCTCTCGTCTGGTAGGTAGGAGTAGAAGCACAGAAAATAGGCTTCACCCTATTTTCTGTTTAGTTTATTCCATTTTCGGTGAGTAGAAAGGGCAGCGAGCCCCCTTCTGTTCGCTCTTATGGCTATCAACAGACTCAGTTGCTTGGTATGATTTTGAAGGATCCCCGTTTCTTCTACAGTACGTTTTTTACAACCAGAAGGGCTAATTAGGGTTTTCTGAATGTACCTATGCGCAGTAGAGGCTCTACGGAATAGGATTCTAAAAAATAAAAATTTGTCTATTTAATAGAAATCTATTTAATATCAAATCTATTTAATAGAAAATCAACTTTCTAAGTTTGCTATTCTGGTTCTGAGCGTCTCAGGTATTCTATTTCCTCTTCCTCCTGGGTGTAGCTTCTCATCCACCCTTCACTCGATGCCCCTGCTTTGATACTTTCACTACCACCTAGAATATTCCGGGTTCTCGCGTGGAAGTGCTAAATGAAGAATTAGTTGCGCTCCTTCTCAGTTTAGGAGACCAGACAATGGTGACACGTGCGCTCTTTGACGGATTTCACGTGTACCTCCTTCCGGGAGGAATTTCCGCTTCCGCTTCGAAAGCGATAAATATGCCGCCCTAATTGAGGTGCCGTGAGTTAGCAAAGCACAGCGAGACATCGGATATTGGGGACGCCATTGAATGGTATTGCGCTCTTCGTTTGAAAATAGATTACATTGATGTATACTTTTTAACTTCTATGATCCCATATTACTGGTTTGTTGTATAACCTTCACCTGTTTTTCCCCGATAGTGTTCGAAGCACCTTCCACCCCCGACCAATATAACTGTATCTCCTCTCACCTATCACTATATAAGCACTGTTCTCTCGAATGCACACACAGTTATTGTTCAGTTACTAATGATGACCTAACCGCCAAAATCGATTTGACGTATTAATTTTTTAAATTTTTGTGGGAATAGACTACGTTTTTGGTTTATTATTCAATAATAAACCATTGTAATCGCTCTTGAAAAAAAAAATTTAACCCCCCCTGAAAATGTCATGGTTTACGTTTCAAAGGGTGTAGAATCCAAATCCAAGTTTTGTAAAATCTCTAAAAACCTCAAAAAAAAAGTCAAGGCGGAATAAATTTGGACTTTTTTTGAAGAACTTTCCATGAGAAATCGAACGAGCCCCTCCCCAGGTTCGTAGCTCAAACCATTCCCGATTTACGGTGCCAACATTTGCTTTATTTCGGTTTATTATAGTTTTTGTTTTGATTGCAGTAACCTAGTGATGTAGTGAACGTGGATACTGGAGAGAAACTCCTAAAAGGGTTTATGGGCGATAGCCGAGTTAAAGTATTCTGATAACCATTAAAAAAACGCTGCAAATTCTTTCACTGGAGTTTATTATTCAATTGGCTTGCGTTCATGATTTGAATTTCTATTAAGCTTTGGAGTGTGAGTGTTTCACAGGTGATAGAGCGATTATTTAATTTCAGAAGATATGCATAGAGCACGTAAATCTGTTCTCAACCAAAATACCTGTTAGGATTGATCAGTTGATCATATTTGTGTGTCTCCTGAAATTCAATAATCGCTCTATCCTGTGAAACACGCACACTCCAAACCTTAGTAGAAATTCAAATCATGAACTCAAGCCAATTGAATAATAAACCCCAGTGAAAGAATTTGCAGCGTTTTTTCTACAAACTTTGTGTTTTTCAGTTGATGTGTTTGTAGAATTATGTATCAAATGATGTAGTGCATCATTGTAGTGCATGTGTATTTTAAGCACATTGAATTGGTCTAAATTCAATAATCGTACCAAAAAGATCACACAATTTTTTTTTTTTTTTTTTAGATCGTAAATCTATATTTTTTTACCAGTATATCAATCAAACAAATTTTATTAACAATACATGGTGGAAATGAATAAGTGAAGAACAATTCTTTCTGTTAATCCGCATCAAAAATGTAGAAAAACCCTCTTTCCGTTCTCTGGATATGACTTTGAAAGTTTTTTTTTCTTAAAAAAACCACGTTTTTTGACATAAAAACCCACGTTTCTCCACTTTAAAACATTTTTTTTTCTACTTTTGACCACATTTTCGGATTTAGCGTAAAATATCCTTTACGACCAATGCACATTTATAATCATAAACGAACTCCTAAGGACCGCAATTTCAGTTCAAACATTGAAAATTTAAAACAATTGGTGGTTTCTAAATTACTTTTATTTTTACTACACTTCCAAAAAACGTGATGGAACTTGTCAAACCTCAGGGAAACTCGCAAATTTAATCAGCTTTCTAATGGTAAGATCAACTTTCAGATTCCGCGAGGATCTCATGGAGAAATTCCAGTTTTAAGGCGAAAAAACGTCGAGCACCCTTCGGTCTCAGAAGGAGGTGCGGAGGAGGAATCCCTGGACAGGTGTGAAATGGTAGCGGTAGGTACCGTTTTCTTCGTTCGTTTATGATTATGAATGTGCATTGGTCGTAAAGGTAATTTCACGTCAAGTCCGAAAACGTGATCAAAAGTAGAAGAAAGTTGTTTTAATGTGGACAAACGTCGGTTTTTACGTCAAAAAACGTGATTTTATGGAAAAAACGTTTAAAAAATTATATTTAGAGAACGGGTTGTGATAAAAAAAAGTGCGGTTGCCGGGGTTTTACTACATTATTGATGCAGATTATCAGAAAAAATTATTCGTCACTTATCCGCTTCCACCCTGTATAAATGGGTTATTTAAAAATTGAAACTCAAATTTCTGCTGAAAATTGTTGAAGAAATTTCATATAAATGAACGAAAACTTGGATATAAGTGCTGAAAATTCAAACAAGATATATTTATACACCTTTTTGTTAGATAACATTGATAATGGGAGATTATTCGCACAGAAAAGTGCAAAAACAATTACCAAGACTAGAACTTTTTTTTTGTTTTGAAAAACTGAAAAAACCCGAATTTTGATCCGCGCTCCGTTTTATCTACTCCTTCGGAAATACCGAAGGATTCATTTGAATACAATTTTCATTTCAATCCTGAACGCGGAGCGAACGGTGTCATCGGGGGCTTCGCCCGCTAATAATAAATTGGTTCGTAAGCGGGGACAACCTGCCTCCGCATTAGCATTTCAACTTCCTGCCCGCCAAACAAATTGGTTATACCGACCCTCCTTATAACTCCCATCTCAAATTCCACCCCCTTTCGACTCTGCACCCCCAAAAAGAAGTAAAAAAGTACAAAAAAAAAGAAACTAAAAAAAAACTAGAATATAAAGGGAAAGTTATTTCAATAAAGTAAGAGACCTCCTTCGGGTCTCCTCATTTTCAGACGATTGTTGAAAACGACGACGAAAACCGGTAAGATTGTTCGGTTTTGCATAAAATATTCTTTCGCGGGTCGTATAAAAACACTGTTCGGATAAGAGTTTGGAGGGGTGGGAAGTTCGTTTCTCTTTGCCGCTGGGTTGAGAAACACAACGATTTTTTTCTCTCCTTTCTCCCTTTCTTGAAGGAGAAATAAGGGATGAAGGCAGAGGGGGGTCGTGGATGGCAGAATAATTAGGGGATCGCTCGACGCTTTGTGGGATATTTTTCTCGAAAAAAAGCTCATCATCATCGTGGATTTATTTTGTTGAGGGCTCGGGGAGGTCGAATTAATAAGTTTCGGTGGGTTGATTGAGTATCGATAACTTCAAATAAAACGAGGTGAATCTTTGACTTTGCGGTAACGGAGGGGGATGGCGATTTTTACTAGGGAACAAAAGAGTATTTCATTTTGAATGAAATCTTTTCTTTACGTTTCACTTTGTTCACCAAGCTTCCCTATGATCTACCATGCAGTTTATTATTATCATTTTTTTTCGTGATTTATTAATTGCTACTGAAAAATCAAATACATTTCATTTAGCAATTTTACATATCAATATAGGTACACTCCGAAAGGGTAGGTTTACAGCAAAACCTAGCCCTTTATTATAGCCAATTAAATAGTACTGAGTTCGATTGCACTTCTATTCACGCAGCACAACTAAATCCAGTGGTTTGTTTCGCTTGAGACGTCGGATTTCACCTTCGTTGTCAAAACGTAGAGCATCTCCGGGTTCTCATGTTTGTGGAGGCGATGTTCATGCTTCCTTGCGTATTTTGCAATAATTTCATAGACTGTCTCCATCCTCAAATCTCGATGAATATCATCGTTTCGCATGTACCAAGGGGCTCCAACTATACTTCTCAGTATTTTATTCTGAAAGGTTTGGATTTTCTTAAATTTGATTTCTTGGCACAGCCCCAGATCTGTATTCCATAGGTCCAAATAGGGCGAAGGATCTGCTTATATATAAGCCAATTGTTGTGAAGAGAGAGATAAGAATTCATTCCCATTAGCCAATACATCCTTCTGTACTTGATTTTAAGTTCTTTTTCTTCTTTTCTATGTGTTTATTCCAGTTTAATTTGGAGTCAAGTGTCAAACCCAAGTATTTAACATGCAGTTTATTTAAGATGAAATTGAATTTTATTGATTACTGAACATGACAGTGTAGGATCTCTTTCTAGGTAGCAGCGGTGAATGGCTGTGCTATTGCCTAAAATCTAGGTTACTGTGAATAAAATTATTAATATTGACGACAAATGTTCATAACTCTATTTCTAGGTTACTGCTTCTGAAATAGTTCCATGTGACTCCAGCATCTATTTCATATGTTTTCATTGGTTTGTCCTCACCACATAAATAAATATGTGTATCCAGATATGTCTGTATTTTAGCGTATAGAATATTATTTCTATTTTGTATCACGCGGATATCTTAACATGTTAATTTATGTAGGTACCTATCGGGGGCGGCTCCAGGATAGTTCCTCGGGGGGGGGGGGGGGGGGGGGGGGGGGGGGGGGGGGGGGGGGGGGGGGGCACAAGTGAAACTGTGTTTTATTATTAGCAACACCCAACAACACATGTTTATCAATACCTTTACCTACGAGATAGTAACACTTAGATATAAATGTTATGTAATTATGATTTTAATAATTATTATTAAAGTACCTACACAAAAATGCACTTTGGTAAAGTCCTGTTTGGGACTTTCTAAAAAAAAGCGAAGTTCTCGGGGGGGGGTCATGGCTATTCACTGTCATGTTGGTAATACAGCACTCCTAAGAGCTCTTGCTTCAATTACTACGTTCTCCTGCTCGAACCGTGCCTATGTTAAAAGGGTATACTGCCCTAGTGAATTTGACTCATTATATCAGTTCCTTCAACACTCGTGTGTCTCGTGTTATTCTATCAAAAGAACCCGTCCTACTGAAATTAGGTGAGTTGTATCTGTGTTATATATTTGTATCTGTTTGAATCTGATATTTGAAATGAGGTGAGTAATTTTGGTTATCCAAATTGAGACTTTCAAACAACTTGAGTCATTTGAATCAATGAGCCGACAAATATTATTAAAGTATTTGGTGACTTTCCAAACCAATTTGAGAATTTTCCTAAACAATTAGAGAATTGAACTAAGAAACTTTCATACTAAAGAGGGAGTTTTCCAAACCGAATTGACAATTTTTTAAGGCAATTCAAGACTTCTATTGAAAACAAAATAGCAGAATGAAAGAATAGCACTTCATGAACTAATTAACATTGAAATCAAAAAGACAAAATGAACGAAGAATACTTCATAAAAATTACGGTCTTGTTAAGAACAGAAAAAATCGAGGCTACTCTGCGTTTGGCTGGTCCATTGAAGTCAACAAAAACAAAAATCCGTTCATTTTGACATTCTGATTTCAATTTTAATTTGTCCATAAAGTGCTATTCTTTTATTTTGTTTTGGATTGCCTTAAAAAAAAAAAAAATTCGGTTTGGAAAACTTAGTGAAAGTATTGGAAAATTCTCAAATTGTTTTCTAGTACGTCTAAATTGATTTGGAAAAATCTCAATTTGGTTTGTAATATATATATGTATCTGTTTGAATCTGATATTTGAAATGAGGTGGTAATTTTGGTTATCGAAGCTAACTTAAACTCAAACAACTAGCGTCATTTGAATCAATGAGCCGACAAATATTATTAAAGTATTGGGTGACTTTCGCACGGCCAGAGTAGGACTACTTAACTAAACAATTAGTTGAACTAAAGCAGAAACTAAGAACTAATTAGTTGAACTAAATAGAATTAAATTAGTTTTAGTACGTATCCATAAAATAATTTTGAAACTAAATTATTTCTCAGTTGAGAAGGAGAAACTAAAACTAAATTAGTTTCAGTCCTCAACTAAAACTATTAGTTTAGTTGTTAGTAAAACTAAAAACTAATTCGTAACTTCTAGACGTGTGGTGCTTGCTTACACTTCTTTTGGGCGCTGAGTCGATTGCGACCACTTCCAGCGCGTTTACCTGATGCGTAGTGAGCCAAATTTACATAAATGTTGAAGAAAATCCAAAAGTGGTATCCAACTGACAGAGTTGGGACTAGTTAACTAAAAAATTAGTTGAACTAAATAGAACTAATTTTGGAACGAATTTAGCTTTAGTTCGTATCCATAAACTAATTTTGAAACTAATTTAGTTTCTCCAATCAAACTATGCCCAATTTAGTTTTGGCCGTTAGTTTCGACGACAAACTGAAACTATTAGTTTAAATTCGAAAGCAATGAAACTAAACTAAAGTAGTTTAGTTTTAGTTTCAGTTGAAAATTAGTTTTTACCCAACTCTGACGTGGCGATGGGGGGGGGGGGGGGGGCTTTGCGTACATGAAGAGAAAAGAGGTGGGGAGCTTCGCGTATGCTCTCCACGCAACACTTCATTATTACGGCAATAATACAATACAAACCGGGTTGTGAAGGTTATTAGCTGGACGGCAGGAACATCAGCAGCGGTAGAAGCAACTAACTTCATTGAAAAATCACAATAATGGGCCCCTCGGCGATTTTTTTCTCTCCTCCCTCCCGAATCGAATCGTCATTAAGCCTCCGTCGCATTACGCATTCCACACCCGTGGCTCACTCTGCCGCGGAATCGGAACTACGGAAGTTTTTCCCCGGCTTCTGGAAAAAAAAAAAAAAAAAAAAACTGGAACGACCGACGACAAACCGAAATTGAACGAAGTTATAAACGACAACGACCATTCAAATTGAGCTCGAAGGCCTCGCACAAAAAAACCCAGTGCGTATGAGGGAAATTCGTCTTTTTCTTCGCGACATTAAACAATTCTCAAGCGCCGGAGCCTTCAAATTTTTTGGAGGTGGCCCTTTTTTTCATGACGTCTCGTGATTTGGCTATTCAGATACTGGATATCCAAACTAAACTACGGAGATAAAGGAGAATTAAAAAACAAAAAATACTAATATCTTTAAAAAAATAAAATAAAAAACCTCAGGTTGTGATTACTAAAAAAAGAAGAAATTCGCTTACATGATGCCAAGTCTGTAGTTGACAGTAGAGTGGATAAATCATCGAAGGATAAAACATTTTTCAAGAAGAAGGACCTTTCACAACAGAGGGCAGGGCAGGTCTCTCAAAGAGTGAAAAACCAGGTCCAAATCTCTAACACTGGACTTACTTACTTTTGAATTCGACAACGAACAATGTGATGTTGAGTTTTGCTAAGTAAACTCCGATCATCATTTATTTGGATTCCAAAGTTGGAGTTCAATTAGAAAGGAGGATCCGCAGGGCTGACCAACAATCTACAGGGTGTCCCAGTAACTACGCTCCCACCCCTTATTTTCTGTATTTGTGTACGAAAAAAAAATCGGACCAACGCTATTCTTCAAAATTTTTTTGCCAAGAGTTCAAAAATGACGAAATTGCGCAGCGCAACCAAGATCAACTTTGTTTTTTCAAATAGAAACCCCAATTTTTTATTGCAGATTCGGATTCTACGGAAAATTCCTTGAACATTTCTCTCCTTAATCGATTTTTTTGACAGCGCGCAACCCATCAAGCGAGCTCTCAAAGATGCGCAACCCAGGGATTGCGCGAAAATTGAGATGAAGGCAGTCCTCAAGTGTGGCACACGAATTTTAATTGTTTCTCAACGCTGATTCACGTGGTGCTATCCATTTTGTGCTATCCATTCTTTTTTAATCGGAAATCTTCAATTTTCATATGAAGGGTACCTAATGAATCAATCCCGATAAAGTGTTGAAAAAATTGTAAAATAACAGGTAACTTTTACACATCACAAAATTATGTAAACAGCAATGTCTAGCTGCACAAAGGAGAAATAATTCGTGAAGAAAACAATACTCGGAAAAGATTCCACAATCAATGATTTCCTCCTAATAAAGTGACTTTTTTTAGCTGTAAAAGCAGTGAAATGAAATCAAATCAAGAAAAGGATATCAACACGCGATTCAGCGTTGAAAAACAGTGCTTAGTCATGTGCCACACTTGAGGACAACCTTCATCTCAATTTTGGCGCAATCCCTGGGTTGCGCATCTTTGAGAGCCTGCTGAGCGGGTAGCGCCCGGTCAAAAAATCGATTGATGAGCCAAATTTTCCGTAGAATCCGAATCTGCAATAAAAAAATGCGGATTTTCGTTCGAAAAAACAAAGTTGATCTTGGTTGCGCATGGTTGCGCGGTTGCGCACTGCGCAATTTTGTCAGTTTTGAACTCTACGCAAAAACTTATGAAGAAAAGCGTTGGTCTGATTTTTTTCGTCCACAATTAGAGAAAGTAAGGGGTGGGAGCGTAGTTACTGGGACACCCTGTATAGATTGGGCTGAAGGTCGACCTCTTCACTCGTTCTCCATTCCATCGTTTCCAAAAAAAAAACTTTCCTGATCAAAATTCAAATAGTCTTGATCTTCCCATATTCTTGGTTCGTTTTAATTCTCTAATGCTGCTGCCGTTTGACTGACCCTGTTGTAACCAGTATCCCCTGCAGACCTATGAATAGTGACAAGACGACGGAGACACAGCTTGGGGTACCTGGTGTCTTCCATTTTACATCATTTAATCCACCAGCTTAGAGTCAGTTTCGTAATTCCCAGCTCATGATGAGGTACTCCTAATTCTTCTCTTACCAGATAATCTACATTATCATTTTATACTTGCCTCATTTAGGTTTGAACAATACCAGATTCTTATTCGGATTTAAACCCTAGGATCGAGCGAGCTGGTAGCCGTTACGTTGCCCGACACAATTACGCCAATGTTTTCGAGAAAAATATTGCATTTCTAGGAGTCCAAGAAAAGTTTTCATGGAAAATATAGCAACAACCGACCTAAAGTTAATTTTCGGCCGTTGGACGGGGCCGAGTGAGAAAGGCGAGGGCAACGTTTTGAGGCAGGTTTCCAACCTTGTTAGTCCGAGGCCTTTGAGAACCCTGGCAGACGAGTGGTTAATTCGATCAAGTTGTCAAAACACTTGAGCCGTAGTTAACAAAATTTCCTTCTCAGAAAAAACAGTAGTGAAACAACAGCGCCTTTCTCCACGATGAAGTGTCTTTGAGTTATGATACTTAAAAATGGAGGTTGAAATTGTACGGATGTTCTTAGCTGGTAGAAGGCGGCACCAATTCATAATTATGACACAAAGGTTTATCATTTCTGCATCGGACAGCATTTTAAGGAGATCAATGGAAACTTTGGTACTGCAGTTTCTCAGGAAACCTACTGACCGTTTACGAGAGGTGTACGGATGTTTGTACGATTCCCCTTTTTCGGGTTCGTCAGAGGGGCGCCTATTAGAATAATTCCTCAAACCAAGGGATCAATTACACAGCCCCACAAAAAAAAAAGGAAAAAAAAATCAAGATCCGTGAAGTAGACTAGGGTATCCCTAAGTATTTTCCGATGCCGAATTCGAATCCAATGTCCAAAAAATCCCTGACCCGCAAAATTTTGAGCTACGGCCAAAAAACTACCCTTAAATTAGTGTCGGAACCTTCTATTTGAGTCATGAGATTGGGATGAACTACGACATCTTTTTACGTGAATTTCTACATTTGTTCAACTTCAGACAATGAGAGTACTTGAGGAAACTACCTCCCCCTCAATCACCCCCCGCCACCCCCTCCTAGGAGTTAAAATTTGAGTTTTCACGCCAAGAGGAGAATGGAGTCGATGTTTTTGGGGTCCCTGAGATTGAATTTGAACTTCCAAGAGCCTGTGGGCACCACTTTTCCCTTAATCACCCCCTCCTAGGGGTTGAAATTTGGTATTTCGCGCCAAGTCGAGAAAGGTAAGGATTCTTTCGGATTTTATTATCTTTTCTTGTGATATCTATGAGATATTCGAAAGAATCGAAGGACATTGGAGGAGACCCCAACAAAGTTTGAAAGCGTTTTCAAAAATCATATTCAATTTCAGTGAACCTAGGAACACAGAAATCATTACCTTACTCGATTTGGCACAAAAAATCTAATTTCAACCCCTAGGAGGGGGTGATTAAGGGAAGAAGAGGTGCCCACAGGCTCTTGGAAGTTCAAATTCTCAGGAACCCCAAAAACATAGAAATCCATACCCCATTCGACTTGGCGTAAGAACTCAAATTTCAACTCCTATAAGGGGGAGGAGGTGATTGAGGGGTTAAGGGGTGCCTACATGCTCTTGGAAGTTCATGTTCGACCTCAGGGACCCCAAAAACATATAAAATCCATACCCCACTCGGCTTGGGGTGAGAACTCATTTCAACCCCTAGGAGGGGGGTGGCGGGGGGTGATTAAGAGAGAGGTAGTTTTCCCAACTACTCTGCTTGTCTGAAGTTGAAAAAAATAATTTAGAAATTCACTTAAAAAGATATTGTAGTTCATCCCAATCTCCGCAATGTGGTGCAAGAATTAAAAATTTCCAATCGCTTTTGGCGTTTCATAGCCTACTGAAAAGTTTGGTTCCCTCTCTGTCGGTCTGTCAGTCTGTCTGTCTGTCGGTCATTCAGTCTGTCCGCATTTCCTTGTTACAGCCATAACTTCCACAATTTTGAACGAATTCAGCTCATATTTTGAGGGACTAAGCGGATAAAGCCTATTGAGGTCCCATACAAATTTCATCACAATACAATCAGCGGCTTTGGGCATGCGCTAACGTGAAATTCTTGAAACAGGTATAACTTTCGCAATTTTGATTCAATTTATCTCATATGATGAAGGATGTAACGAGGAAGCTGCTGCGCCATCTCCTTGGCAGTGTTTTGTTTTTGTACTGTTCCTAAATGCAACACGAAAAAATTGAAACTGAAATACCTCGGGAACGAAGCCTCTAAGAATAAACGATGAGGTACTTTTTGTTGGAAATTCGTTGTACAATCGGCCGCTCAAGTTTCTACAATTGATTCTGGGATATTTTGATGTTCCTTCTATTAAAATATTTAAACGGGTAATTTTGTGGTAGAAATTCGCCAAGCTGCGTAGATTCGAACGATTTCCAGGCTGAAAAGAGGAGGTGGGAAGAGGGGAAGTAGGATGACCCACATTGAAGCCCTCCCACCCCTCGGAACTCCCTTTCCCGCCCACGATGAAACCTCTACCGTGAAATAATTGATTGGACAGACCGAACTGGGGAGAAACCGGGCGGCGGGCGAAACTACACGCAAGGGCTTTTCGCTCCATTGTATCCTCGGAGGTTTGTGCATAACGAGGTAACCATGTTCGGGCAGGGTCGGCGATTCAGTAAATATTAGCTTCCCCCGGTTGTTTCCCTTTGTAGGATATTTATTTTTCTTCCACCCCGTGTGATGGGTGGTCTTGTCATGATCAACACAACCAGGGTTGGTGACTAGGGGCTTGGGCACTGACGAAAAAAGCCATCGAGCCCACCATAGGCAGGTGGGAGTAAGGGCAATTAAAGAACAACAGACATCTACTGGGTACAGGTTTCCCTGATGAATCATGGAGAGCAAAATTGCCCAGCACCGTGGTAAATGGGTACCAAAGTAACCGTTCTCAGTCTGGTCGGATACAGTATGACGTACTTGTATTATATTGAGAGAGGCTGGGAAAAGTGGCAGTGGCTCCTATCGCCTCAGTAACCAAATGTCCTTGTAAGCAAATCTTCAATTTGTCACTAAACTCTTCGATAGTAGATGGGCTATGATACCCTCCTAATATGCACAAGAACGGGGGGGGGGGGGGGGGGTGCTATTCAAAGACTTGGGATGTCAAATGCCAATACCTGAATGTTGCATTATCTTGTTCCATATACAGTACAGTATAACTGGACGCAGATACCCACGAAGAGAACAGCTGCAATTCAGCTTCGCTTCGCTTGTACCACAACTGTATAATTGAAAAACTCGATTGCAAAAGAAACTCTTGAAACAATATTTTACCGCAATTATATCAGCTGATTTTATCCTCACAATGAAATGTTGTGATATTTTGATGATTGATAAATCTCCAAGGATAAATCGTAACCTGCAACATATATCCGAGACGAGAACAGTGCTCGGCGAATCACGCATATGAGTGTCAAGCTGCTCGGTGTTCGTCAAACACCGGGAATGACACACCACTTGCCTTTGTCTGTAAAAGAAGGTAAAAGTAAGTTTTTATGTAGCGTTTTAGATCAGTGTTTGTCCTGTAGTACTTATGCGTGTGAGGCGATCATCGAGCTGGCTAGAACTTAGGACCAACTATACCCCATGGAGTCCATGAGCGGAAGGGCGGATTTTAAAAAATAAATTACTAAGTCCTTTAACGCCCTCAAAGTGACGCACGGATGAAGCAGATTGCAAGCACATGCATTATGTGTTTGAAGGGGAAGGAGGAGTAAGAAAAAATGTTTGCTATCCTGTCCTGACAACACTCCCTCAAATTGCCTCATACGCCATATGACTCTTAAACTCTCTATCTTTAATAAAGAAGAAATTATCGGAAGAAAACATTACTTTATGATTCAGCTCATAACATCGAACTGTTTCGAATTTGTTGATCCCTTCACACACGTTAAGCCACCCTCAACTGCTATATACGAAGCCCTAATGATTCACATGCAGCGTGATTTCAAGTAGATATCGATCCGTTTAGCCCTGGCCTTCAGCGATTAAGTCGTGCCGTCATCGCTGCATTACGTTGAAATCGTGAATAAGTGTAATGTAACAACACGATTATATCCAACTGCATGCAACGCAAATCTATCCGTCCTCCAGTTTTCATGTAACCATCAATTATCTAGGTTTATTTTCTGCCATCATCCACGGCCTGGTCACGACTGAATGCATACCAATACGTATAGATTCGTTATTAGGGAAGGATAGGAAAAAACGCTGCAAATTCTTTCACTAGGGTTTATTATTCAATTGGCTTGAGCTCATGATTTGAATTTCTACTAAGCTTTGGAGTGTGCGTGTTTCACATGTGATACAGCGACTACTGAATTTCAGGAGGCACACAAATATGATCAACTGATCAATCCAAATAGGTATTTTGGTTGAGAACCGATTTACGTGCTCTATGCATATCTCCTGAAATTCAATAATCGCTCTATCACCTGTGAAACACGCACACTCCAAAGCTTAGTATAAATTCAAATCATGAATCATTGAATAATAAACCCCAGTGAAAGAATTTGCAGCGTTTTTTTCAAGGGCGATTACAATGGAAAAATATTCTATTTGAAAATTTTAAATTTCGTTAGACGGAGCATGCATATTAGAATGCTTCAACCCGGTTATCGGCTATAAACCCTTTTAGGAGTTCACTCCACTATCCACATTCACCACTTCATCACTAGGTTACTGCAATAAACTAAAAAACAAAAAAACTGCTGTTGTTTTTGTTATGATCGCAGTAACCTAGTGACGTAATGAATGTGGTTGCAAATTTTGGCACCATAAATCGGGCCATACATCGGGAATGGTTTGAGCTACGGACCTGGGGAGGGGCTCATTCGATTCCTCATGGAAAGTTCTTCAATAAAAGTGCAAATTTTGGCCACCTTGACTTTTTTAAGGTTTTAAGGATTTTACAAAACTTTGACAACCCTTAAAAGGCACTTTAAATTAAGTGAGAGAGCTGGCTAAAGAATTTGGGCGTTGTGGTACCACATGAATTTTTCCTGAAAATTTCAGATTTTTTCGCTCCAGCCGTATGGGAGAAATTGTGAGTACGGCGTACGGCGGACGGACGGAAAATTTTCTATTGCAGATTTGGATTCTACACCCTTTGAAATGTAAACCATGAAATTTTCAGGGGGGGGGGGGTTAAAATGTTTTTTTTTCAAGAACGATTACAATGGTTTATTATTGAATAATGAACCAAGATGGGTTAAAATTTTGTAGAACTCCAAATAGTTGAGCTTCACTCATACTGAGAATTTGCAACACTCAAAACCTCAACTTCGAGAAGTCCTTCCTGTGATTCTACGTTTTCCACTTTGTTCGGAAGTGTTCTTTCAACTAGAATTTTGTGCTACTCCAAAGCTTTTTTAGTCGCACATTATGTGTTTACCTTCTTGAATTAATAATTATTAAAACAACGTTTTTGCATATTTGAAATAAGCAATGACGAAAGTGTCTTCGTTTGTATTCTTCAATATACATTTTATTTTTTTTTTAAATCGTGGTTTAACAATTTGATTTGAAGCACCAAACGTGGTTTTTGTTAAAAATTTGACAAATTTAGGTGTTTTCAACATGAGTCATCAAGTCCAAAACAATTTGCTCTGTGACGTCGGCAAATAGTACTGTGGGAAACGCGGTTTTCTAAAGTTAGGGATGAGGCGAGGGGAGGAAAACAGGAGTGCAGATAGTTTAATTCTTGACGTTAGAGAACAGCCATAAGTATTTTTGCTTCCGAGTCTACCAAGGTAGCGGAAGCATTGTTTTCACTTTCGGAATGTGAACATTTTTTTGTCTCCAAAATCAAAAATTCCACTCGCATTTTGCGTTTTAGACCTTTCTGAACAATTTTGGTTCCGTGTCTGTCTGTCTGTCAGCAAATCCTTGTTACGGGCAAAACTACACGAAGTTATAGTCCGATTTTGATGAAATTTTCAGGGATTGTGCGGGTTGGGGTGTAGATGGTCCTCTATAGGTTTCATGACCCCCGGATCAATAGTAGCCTCTGCGCAAGCGCAAACGTGAAATCCTTGTTACGCGCATAACTCCGGGAGTTCTCGACCGACAATAAATTTACCCTAATTCAATATTTACTTCGCCTAATTGAACGAAGGTCTTTTAGTCTATAATAATTATCAATGTTCAATACAGTCATGTTATGGATACGAGGAAGCTATGTTCCACACCCACTTGGCAGACGTTTTTAACCGTTCTGCAAAATCCAAAGTGGACATGTTCACTTTTGAAAGATCCTCAATTGATATATCAGGGCAAGACTAATGGAAACAAAGACATAGGAAGAACCTAGTTGCAAAACTTAAAGGAATGCAACTACCTGAGAAAACATTGCAAGGAATCCTGGCTGCAACACCAGTCAACTTCTTAACCCATTCAGTGCTGACCCCGACTCTGGGACTACCCCCTGGCTGACCTACTTTTTTCCCGTATTTTCCCTCTATCGTATCCTAAATGTCGTTACAACATGTTTTTAGTTCATTATAGATGAAACACTTCATTTACATAAGTTTTGGGACCACGTCATGTACGTCATGACGCCAGCCAGGAGCGACAATCCAAGGTCCCTCAACGCGCTTACTCGCCCCGTGAATTTTACGATGTTCTGTTCCAAAAAATGCTACCAAGTAACATCTAAGCTTGATAATGCGCAGAATATGGTTTCATTTGATTCAATGTTCCTAAATAACCATGGTTATGTGGGAAAATGAAAAAAAGGGGTACACACTTTTCAAAAAGTATTATGTAATATGTTCAAAATTTCAAACACTTGGACACGAAAACGATGCACTCTGATCGCATCAGATGATGTGATTTGCAGCAGAGTATGTGTATGTCACCAGCACTGAATGGGTTAAAGCTGCCATCGCTTTGATTGTAAAGAAGAAGAAGACTACGATCGCATCAGATGATGTGATTTGCGAAGTATTGTAGTTTATCGCTATTGTAAACTATAACGTTACGAGCTGTTCTCCCGGTGGACATCGTTTGCTTGTTAAATTCGGGGACTCGAGCGGAAAAAACGAGTTTTTAATTTTATCTCCGACCTCACACGGAACAGTCAACAAACTACTCCAAGCTCTGCAAGCAATATTGTCAATGTCCTCGGAAATCAATTTTTAGGGGTTGTTGGGTGAAACACCATATTGCTTGCCCCCGCGAGGAATAAAAAGCGCTCATATTTTCCATCCCGCGCTCATGTTCAACAGTCGCTTCGAACGATATCTCTTTCAGGGATTTTTTTCCCCACAGAGGAATTGTGAAGAATGGGGAACTCACCTGGTTCCGAGCGTTTAAACTTGTTTTTTATCGGTTCTACGAAAAACCTCTGTCCGCTCCGAATCGTTTCTCTATTTGGAATGAACTATGGAAAAGTAAAATCTTTAAATAATAGTTATTATTTTCCTAAATTGATTAGGTATGTGAGTGCTCCTGTTAATTTAGAATGGTTAGTGACGTTTCTGCTTAGTTACCCGAATAAATTTCATTTTCAATCCCTAGAAATCATCCTCATGTTGAACTTTTTGTGTATTGAAAACCTTGGAAAAGGTATGAACTATCCCGTTTCATCATTCATTACAATCCCTTACGTCCCTATCTACTGCTGTTATACGACCAGTTAAGGTGAACCCAAGGAAGATATAAACGGTTGTGTAGTTAACTGATGGAGGCTGTATTTCAAATGAATGCCTACATGCTCAATGAACGAGTATGGGAATACATAATTCAATTCGTATTCGTCGGTACAGTGAACCAATCAAATAAATAAAGGTGTTGTTGAATAAAACCTTAGGGCGCTTCTGCCAAAGCTGAGGTTTCGCGGGTAGCCAACAATATCACAAAATATGCTGCTTTGCCACTACTTACGAAAATGAAGTCACTTTCATAACTATGATATGAAGTCAGTCAAGATTGATAAGTGATAACTATATAGGTGTACCGCTACGAGTTGTGTAGCCAAATTAACGCTGCTTGCTTGGTCCAGCCAAATATAAACAGGGGAGAGAAGTTAAATAAGATGCACAACTACCTAGGATGAAAGAAGTTTAATCAAAGAAATTGAAAATGAAAAAGGGGAATGAGAAGCTACGGAACGACCACTCTCGGTAAATCTCCACGGAGGTATATCCTTCCACGCTGTTACCTCCGTCTTCCTCCTCCCTTCCACATCACCCATCTACGTCATTCTTGCTTATCAATCGACTGGAAGGAGAGCAGGAAGCAGTCAGCTGACGAGTCATTTGGTCTCCCTCTTAATGTCCCGCCCCGATTAAATGGGCTAGCTCTTGGCGGTACATAGGGATCCCAGCCGATATAAGGGAGGTCCCAGGAGAGCAAGTTAACAAGAGTGTAAGAGCCGGCTAAAACAAAGGAGAGAATTGACTCCAGATTCTCTCAACCAAAAACGCGAAAATTTTTTTTGGAGGTGAAGTGAAGTAAATTTAGAGTGGGGAATCGCGGGGAGAGGGATAGTAGAAACCAATCAGGGACGGGGTTACAACTACCCCAGGAAACTCCAGGGTGCTTGGGGGGAGACTACGGGTGACTGACCGTTAACATAGGAACGGGATTAACGGACAATGAGGTAACCAACAGCGGCGACTAGGCGACGTGCTTAACGCCGCTGAACACGACCAAACTTTGAAACATAATTGTAAACACCTGCATGTTTTTCAAAAAGAGGCCGAATTCTCTACTGGACAAAACCATCATTGGCTATAGCTTATTACTCAAAAGAGGTTTGTTAGAACAGAAATACGATGAAATACTACATACACAGCAACCAACACAACCCACCAACACTATCAATCCTCCTCAGCGATGGGTGTTAATCGATTAACGAATACTTTTGCGATTACAAAATTTGTAAATGTAAATTTGTTAAATGTAAACATTTAATATAGTCGAGAAAAGTATTGGTTAATAACGATCACTTTTGAAGCAATTTTTATTCGTTGGCAAAACGATTAACGATCACAAAAGTATTCGTGATTCAGGAATGCTGTTAAGCGAATACTTTTAAAGTAATTTTGATTAGCGATTACAGATACGAATAACGAATAACGATTACTTTTTTTTTCGAAGTCTCTGAAGTGAGAATTTCTGAAGAATCCAAGAATCTTCGTTGTCGAGTGAAGGGAAAATTAGGAGGAAAGTTATGTTTTTGTTGTCATAACCCCCCTGCCGTGGGAATGACCCCGGGCTGAGACAAGTAAATTTGACAGTTTAAACATACTTCGCTCTTGCAATTGGAATGTTGAAACACTATTATTTACAACATACATCGAAAACGATACCCCACACAACTTTTTTCTCAAAATCCCAATTTTCGCGCCAATTTTTCCTTTCGAAACCGACAGAACCGTTAAGTTTCAAGAATCATTATTCATAATGTTATGTATAACAATAACTGACATTCCCTTCATGTACCCCCTCTTGCTCACACACACGAACAGTTTTATGACCCTAAAATTTTTTCAAATTACCAAAAATTTGTAAAATGCAGAAATATCTACCAAATTTGTCGAAATTGTAACTTTATGGCACCACAATTTTTCATTAGGGTGGAACGGTCAAACTTCACAAGTTGCTATTTGGGTCGATTTCGCAAAGAAAAACTACTAGGTGTGCCCACACGATTATTGAAAAAGAGTTTCAGTTCTTCTAATTCTTCCCTGATGGAATTCTTCGTCCTGTTGGACGTGATGAATTGTGAAGATGAAATAACTGTCTCAATTATTTTTCCTGTTTGTTTGTTATATTTTGGTATATTTCAATATTATTTTGGGATCTCAAATGTCGATCAAAGAATAAACCCAGAGAGTTTGCTGCTGATGAAGTAGCGACGTTCTCACCCGTACCTATGTGTGTTTTACAATCTATTTGTTCACAACTTGCATAACTCCTTGAATCTACTGAGAAAGGCAAAAAGTGGGTTTTCGAAACTTTATGGTCAACCTTCGCTACACTCTGCACACCCTGTAGTTCTTCATGAACTGGGAACTGTTTGTTATGTTGGTAGGATTCGGATGAGATGTGGAATACGTGTGTGGGTCTCTTATTATGTCTCAGATCTCTCTCGAGACAGTTTTAGTGGTCGAAATTAATTATTCGCGTCACCCAACCGTCGCGTTAACCGCTGAGATCCAATTATAATCAAATAGCACCGCCCTCAACCCTGCAGGCCCAACGCGGTACATGTTACGTTGAGTCATATGTGGAAGAGCAATACATTGAGGCAGCGTTCAAGCACGTGTGGATCTTCCATCGTGTAGGTGGTTGGTGAGATCGCCGGATCGCTAGAAATTACCGAGCCTCGTTTCCCTCGTTGATGAGCGGTTGCGAGATTGGTTAATAGGATCAAGCAAATCAACAGCTCCCGTGAAATAACACTCGCCAATACCCAAAATGCCGTATCACTGGGAGCAATATCGTGTTTCATTGAGCCCTCCACGCCTCATCATAATTAACCCCCGCTTGTACCCCGAGAAAGAAGTACATCAGAACATTTTCACATGACTTAAGTTACGATTCTGTCATATTTGCATATTTTACACTTTGTTTTGCACATTCTTCCCCTAATATCCATAGGTTTCTAGAAGCATGCAATGACCAATTTTAAGGCCGTAGGTGTCTCTCGTTTAAAATATACACGCCATATCCTATCATATTTCATATTTCCTTCTAATAACATCACATTTTGGTTGTGGGGTCATATCAGGGATGGGCACCCCTGATTAACGAATACTTTTACGATTACATTTGCGATTACAAAAGTATTCGTAAAAGTAATCGAATATCGGGAGTAATCAATTACTTTTGTATCCGCGCGATGCGATTACTTTTTCGAATACTTTTTTAATCGCCAAAAGTATTCGAATACAATTTTCATTACAATTTGCCGGATTACAATGGTCCATGCCGTTGATATTCATTTTTTATGTTCGTCGCAGACGGTCTTCTGCCTGAATTTAATTAATAAAAATTGACTTTTATAATAAACCCTGAAAAAATCTGCATATTACACAAAGTCAGAAGCAGGCATAGCTCATAAATGAACAATAATTTTTTTATGAAAAATTATATTTTTAGATTAGTACAAATTAAGATTTGAACTCAAACGATGTTTCCATATTTTAACTTCTTGGTTTTAAATTAGTAGGTACTTTTGGTTCCAATTTTATGTGATCACAAGTAGGTACCATTATTATTGAATGTTCAATTTGCTATGTTATCTCAACCGACTACCCATGTTAAAGGATATTATTGAACGTAGTTCACAACTGATTTTAGCGAATTTGCAAGAAAAGAAGAAGATATTTCAGAAAAGAAAAGTATTGGAAGAATTAGGAGAACTGAAACTCTTTTTTGATAATCGTGTGGGCATACCCGGTAGTTTTTCTTTGTGAAATCGACACAAATGACAACTTGTGAAGTTTGACCATTCCAGACTAATGGAAAATTGTGGTGTGCCATACGGTTACAATTTTGAAGAATTTGGTAGGTACTTCTGCATTTTACAAATTTTTAGTAAACTGAAAAAACTTTAGGCTCTTAAAATTGTTTGTGATGCAAGTGGGGGTACTTGAAAGGAATAGCAGTTATAGTTATACATAACATTATGAATAATGATTACGGAAACTGAACGGTTTTGTGGAAGTTTCGAAGTGAAAAATGGGCGCAAAAATTGGGATTTTGAGAACAAAGTTGTGTGGGGTATCGTTTTCGATGTACCTACCTATGTTGTAAATTTGGACGCTGGATTGATTGGAATGTGTCCTTGATTGGACAATCCAATTTCAAGAGCGAAGTATGGTTAAACTGTCAAATTTACGTTTCTCAGCCCGGGGTCATTCCCACGGCAGGGGGGTTATGACAACAAAAACAGAAATTTCCTGTGGCACGCGTCCTCACTTACCTACAACGAAGGCGATGATTGTAAATATAGAGGTCTAAATATGAGCGAATTGGCTCAGTTGCACATCTATTTACCGCTTGCTTATCTTAAGTGGTGTTGACTAATGGGATAATCCCGTCTCTCTCTCTCTCTCTCTCTCTCTCTCTCTCTCTCTCTCTCTCTCTCTCTCTCTCTCTCTCTCTCTCTCTCTCTCTCTCTCTCTCTCTCTCTCTCTCTCTCTCTCTCTCTCTCTCTCTCTCTCTCGTCGATATGCTCTTTTGTCTCTCGGATAACAGACATGACTCATGACTAGTTACCAAAAGCAGATGATTTTTTTCGTTACCTATTTCTTTATTTGTTAGCCATCCTGCGCAAATCACCGGTTTATTAGCGTGGTTTTCGTGACGTCACAGAATATCAATATGCATCAAATAATCAAATCCCTCAAAGGACATCATGTTTGATCATCAATCTCTGTGTGTTTACTGTAAAAGTAGGCGTGTATAATATATAATATTTTCTCAGACATTTCCACAAAATCCATTAGGTAACATCTGCTATTTGAATGCCGTTTGAGTTTATAGCGAGCGTTTCATTATTTCCAACCTCCCTGGACTAAGTAGGAACAAGAAAAAATCTCAGTGATTCAGCACGCTGGTACCAAAATTGTGGTACTATTTATGTTACGAGTTTGTTACTCTTTATATAAGTGCTTTTAAATCGGAATTTCGTTCCATGATCATGAGTGCCTGATGTGAAAATAGTATTGTTATGCCAGTGGAAGTTGATGGTTGGTAAATTTGTCAAAGCTTCTTCCATCTGATCGTGTGCAACTGTAATTTAACTTCGGTGAAGTTCTGTTGTTCTAAACCGAAGCCTAACTTAATTTTCTATAAGAATGTTTTCTGCAGTGCAGGCGATGCTTTTATTTTCCATGCGTTTTATTCGTATAACAGATAGTTTCAAGTACACATTTTTGTGTAGTGAACTGTCTACCTATTCTGTTCGCACAATTAAATTTTTTCACTAAGTTATCAGTCCAGTGAAGAGTGACAACAAATCCTGCAGTTCAAGTCTAAAACTGAAGAACAGCATCCAAGGTTAATGCACTTGCTCCTCTTCGAACCCCGAACTTGTTGTGAGTCATCTAGCACCTGGAGAACATCTGGGTTTGTATGCTTGAGTAGCCATCGCTCTATCGGGTGCCATTTAAAAAAAAATTATCTCTTCGACAGTCGCCACCTGAAGGTCTCTATAATGTTCGTCACTTCTCACGTACCAAGGAACTCTAAAGATTGCCAGAAGTAGTTCTTACAAGGCGATTCTACCACAACGGTTCCCAGACATTGGACCACGCTTTTCGTACATCACACTTTGCTGCTCCGCGATGCATTTACGCTAACTCGTATTCAAGACTAACCTTTTTCGTTTTTCAAACTTTGCACCTAACCTTCATATCATTAAATCACACCCAGTTAATAACACCACTTTTACAACTTCGATGTAACCGATCTTTGTGCCCTCTGTCAACGACGAAACATTTGTCTATAGAAGTCATGTTTTCTTCCTTGACGGGGCTGAAAATTCCCCATTCAATGGACAAAATGAACTGGAGAAATCTCTAGGTATCAAAACGTGTCCAGCGCATGGGCAGATTTAAGGGGGCGACAGGTGGTTTTTAACGTTTTTTAAAAATTCGTATTTTTTTTTTTTAAATAATATTCCTCACTAGAGCAGTCAGCTATCTGTTGGGTTGCGGTTGCTTACGAGTCAGATTAGTATGTATTTATGAATAAACAGTAGCCATAACTATACTTTCCTACATTCAGGACTAGATTTTACAACGTTTGTATATTCTGGATATTCCGTACGTTGTAACAAGTAAACCGTGAACGGGACCGCGGACAGCGGGTTTGGACCGTTAAAACGCACGGTCGATGACATCAGCTATGTTGCTGTCTGTACGTCTGTACTGTACAGACGAGACGGAGGTTAGATTGATGTTGATAGTAACATATATTGTTTAATTTATTTGGGTGATTAAACAAGCTATTTTTTGTAAATCGTTTATGAAATGATTAACTAGTAAAAGTTTAATATGCATCAGATAGCTTAAACGCTGCAAATTCTTCCACTGGGGTTCATTATTCAATGATTCATGATTTGAATTTCTACTAAGCTTTGGAGTGTGCGTGTTTCACAGGTGATAGAGCGATTATTGAATTTCAGGAGATATGCATAGTGGACTTAAATCGGTTCTCAACCAAAATACCTATTTGGATTGATCAGTTGATCATATTTGTGTGCTCAATTCAATAATCGCTGTATCGCCTGTGAAACAAGCATTGAGAAATTCAAATCATGACTCATTGAATAATAAACCCCAGTGAAACAATTTGCAGCGTTTCTTTTGAAGAGCGATTACAATGGAAAAATATTCCATTTTTAAATTTCGTAAGACGGAGCATGCGTATCAGAATGCTTCAACCCGTGTATCGGCTATAAACCCTTTTAGGAGTTCACTCCAGTATCCACATTCACTAAATCACTAAGTTACTGCTATCAAAACAAAAACAATAATAAACCAGTGATGTAGTGAATGTAGATGCAAATGTTGGCACCATAAATAGGGCCATACATCGGGAATGGTTTGAGCTACGGACCTGGGGAGGGGCTCATTCGATTTCTCATGGAAAGTTCTTTAAAAAAGTCCAAATTTAGGCCGCTTCGACATTTTTGAGGTTTTTAGGGATTTTACGAAACTTTGACAACCCTTAAAGGGCACTTTAAATCAAGTGAGAGAGCTGGCTAAAGAATTGGAGCGTTGTCGGACCAACATGGACTTTTCCTGAAAATTTCAGATTTTTTGCTCCAGCCCTTTGGGAGAAATCGTGCGTACGGAATACGGCGGACGGACGGAAAAATTTTATTGCAGATTTGGATTCTACACCCTTTGAAACGCAAACCATGAAATTTTCAGGGGGGGGTTAGCAATTTTTTTTTTTCAAGAGCGATTACAATGGTTTATTATTGAATAATAAACCAAAAAACATATGCCACACTTTACCTACACGTTTTTCAGCTTGTATTCTTCAAAACTTTCCCGGGGGAGACCCCCGGACCCCCCGCTGCATGGGGGGTATTCTATACCGCCAGACTCCCCCACACTGGCACCCCCAAATATTTTGATCTAAATCCGCCCATGGTTCAGCATCCCTTAGTTCATATTACTGTTTCATTACAATGTTATGAATGGTGCCGCCAGTTGATGAAGTGTCCATAAGTTCATAATACATCTGTATAAATGTGGTGTATACATCTGGTCACCAGAGTCCTGTGTAAAGAGCCTATAAGTACGTATCGCAATCCTTAAATGTAACAAAGTAATTTGAAAGATTGCATCGGCTATTTCGTGAGTCTCATTTGAAATACGAAGAGTCTGAAACATTAACTATCGAATAGCCGGAAACGTATAGAAGGAACAGTTCTCAGTTATCACCAATAGAAGAAATGAAACATTTAGAACGGTAGAACGTGAACATTGGGACGGCATAGTGGGACAATGAAGTGCGTTTGAAAGGCGGGAAAACGTTGTGAAGAGTCACCGGTAAAATGATAAGGAGACGTTGAGCCCATCGCAAACGTCAGTGGGAACGCAAATATAATCCCCCCTTTTATCCAAACCTTTCCACTTATCTCAGAATTTCTCTACTCGCTGAGTACAGAAATATCTCGATCGCACAAATTCAAGTTAGACTATTCAAACCGACGCATCTACTCAGGTCAGATAATTCTGGTGTTGGGGAGTTAGTATGATATAAAAGAGCAAACAATGTCTATCTACAGGCCTGGATTAACGTGATGCTTTCCGTTTTTTGATTTGATTAAATTTTTGCGGAATAATGACCAAAATTTGTTTATTTCGCGTCTGTTTTTTTATTCTAGGGGCTTGTTTTCAGATTGTTACGGGGATTAATTTTCAAGGTCTCGTTGAAAAATGTAAAAATAGGAGATTGAAACCTTCTTCAGGGATCGAATGAAAAATCATCTTAATCTGAGAGTTGAAAGTAGGAATAAATGATGATTTTTCACGAAAAATAAACAGATTTTAGTCATTATTCCGAAAAAATTGGATCAAATCGAAAAACCGATAGCATCATGTGAATCAGCGTTAAAAAACAATGAAAATTCATGTGCCACACTTTACAGTTCACCATCATCCAATATTTGACAAATTTGGAGTTGCGCAACTTCGCGTGCTCGTTGAAACCGGTTACGCACAACCAAAACAGTTGGTTGAGGGGTCAAATTTTCATGACATTTGGCGTAGAATTCGAATCTGGATTAAAAAATAGGGGTTCACATTTGAAATAAGGAAGTTATTGTAGACTGCGCAGACTGCGAACGTGCGCAAAAGTGCACACACATAATTTGTTGAATCCGTGTCAAAAATCATTGGACAGGCATTTTTTGGATTTTCAAATATGTGATTTGTATTGAAAATAAGAAGGGTGTTCATGTTAGGTGGGCCACCTTTTGTATTAGGGTGGTGCGAAAAAAGTCAACTTGCAAATTCGAAATTGCTATAGTGCGGAAAAGTTGCGATTGGTTCATAGAACAAAAGCAAAACAAAAATTATTCAAATCGGACTTTATCTTTCGACCGCGCAAGTGAGTTAAATATATGTAAAAACTGATGAAAACTACATATTTTCGAAAAATGTCAACCTTTGTATTTTTTAAATTTTTATTATACTGTAGTGAAAAGTAGTTAGTTAGCGGCAAAAATAGCATTTAATGTTATTGCGAATAATGCCTGTGTTGTTGGATGAAAATGATGAGACGAGGGGGAAATAACCACGTAATTTTTCTCGCTGAATCGAATGAACGCATTTTTAAAACTCTCCAAACTATTAAAATCATGGAAAGAATTCACGTTTTCCAACGTTTCATTTTGTTGAAGTTATCTTATCAGAATCTTTGAAATTTTCCTACTGTAGTTTTTGAACATCATTCAATTGGAAATCATTGAAAATACTTAACAAAGGCAATATCAACGATGAACGGATAAATCTCGACAGGAGCAGGTTAACCTACAAAGTGTGAACAAATGTTAACGCGATTGGGCGGCGAATAAGCGATTTGAAAGTCACACCACGCGGCACGAGGGTTTGCCGCGGCGAACACAACTTGAGCGATGTCGCGCTTTTACGTATGACAATTCTATAGAACAGCATAGTTTGATCGCTCATAGAACAGATCACGTTGGAGGCCCGCTCGCTCGCGTTCGTTTTTCACGTATGACCCTGACGCGTCTGCGGGTGGCGACTTCTTCATGTAGGTACGTACACAGTCGCGCCGCGCTGTGGGAGAGTTATCTCTCAAGAGACGCGGCGCGGGAGGCGGCCAGCGGCCCTGTAGGCCAATACTGCCCATACAGGCAGCGGCCAGCGACCCTGGACGAAAACCCCTTCCCCGCCATCAATTGGCGCCGCAGCGGACCCTTAAACTCGGCGGACTACCCCTCAATAGCAGCAGTGAAGCCCCTTTCAATCTCTCCCTCTTAACGCAAGACGTTTTATTTGTTTTTGTTGACAAATGTAATTTTTTGTGGGATTCAAAATGTTCTCGTCGTTCTGAGGAAAACAAGTCTAAATTTCATATCTATCGGTTCAGGAACACCTTATCAAACAAGTGTGCACCTTATTACAAAAGTGTAATAAATTGCAAAAAACGCTGAAAATTTGATTACACATGGGTTTTATTATTCTTGTGTCGAACTTTATTACACTTAAACTCATGTTTCTTTGATCCAGCAATGTCAGATGGGATGGGGGTCGAAAAAGTACGGAAATAATGTCATTTTGCACCATTTTACCCCATCAAAATGGATTTCCTCTCTCTGGATCAATCGCACAGGTTTGGGACCCACTCCAATCGTTTCGGCGTCCAAAATTATATAGAACACGATACCTCCCCCACATGGAAAAAAACCCATTTGGCATCATAAATCGGGCCATACATCGGGAATGGTTTGAGCTACGGACCTGGGAAGGGGCTCATTCGATTCCTCATGGAAAGTTCCTCAAAAAAATTCCATGTTTAGGCCGCCTTGACTTTTTTTGAGGTTTTTAGGGATTTTACAAAACTTTGACAACCCTTAAAGGGCACTTTAAATTAAGTGAGAGAGATGGCTCAAGAATTGGGGCGTCGTCGGGCCAAGATGGATTTTTCCTGAAAATTTCCGATTTTTTGCTCCAGCCGTTTCGGAGATATCGTGCGTACGGCGGACGGACGGAACAATTTTTATTGCAGATTTGGATTCTACACCCTTTGAAACGTAAACCATGAAATTTTCAGAGGGGGTTAGACATTTTTTTTCCAAGAGCGATTACAATGGTACATTATTGAATAATAAACCCAAACTATACTAAAACGACAATTCATATTTTAGAAGTGATTGACGAACCTCTCGGAATGTTAGGCATATATAACTTCTGGTAATTCCCCAGTAATCAAACGTGATATACCACCTTGTGATTGCATGCTAAACCGTAACCTTTGTTATTATAACAATGTTCATACATTGAATGCTTAGTTATGAATATCTATATCGGATACTGGGGTGTGACTATATTTGATTAGTAAGCAGTACTATTGTGACTCCATGAACTATCATTAATTACAGAAATTATATTGATGACAATTAAATAGATGGATGACGGATAATTTGCCTGGTAATTATGACTTCGATAAAGCTGTAATGTAATCTTTGAATTATCGGTGTATGATAGCGTAAGTGGATGAACGTTCACATGTGCGTTTATGATAAGACTAAAAAAGATAAGGTAAGTGATAAAAAATAACACTGGAAAACTACAATTTGATAGGATGAGAATAATAAAGATACGTTATACAAATAGTAACTGCGATATTATCATGTAAATTGACGTAGCAGAATCAACAGGAGTTTTTGAAACCCAACGATCACCTTTGCTTAACGAAACATTTTTCATCATGTCAGCTCGTAGTGAGCACCTTTTACTAATGTCAACAAAAGTCAACGAAAACCGATAAATTGTCGGTAATTGGATATTTTCATTTATATATGCACAATATACAGGGTGTGCCATCTATGTGGGTCCATTAGGGAATTACAGCCACACGGTGCGAGCTATCAAAATTGAACGGCACTTTTTCTACGATATTTTCACTCTGCTTGAAGGTGGTGGCAAACCCCTAAACATTCGATTGACATTTCAATTCTTGCATCAAGTGGTAGTAAATAAGTAGTACACATACTAATTTTATTGGCACTTTCATATTTCTAAAATTGCCTACTTTTCAAATAGACCCCCTTGCTCCTGTACACAGAGTGCGAGTCGGTCTCTCACCGAAGAAGTTGTTCTTCGTACCACATGTGGTGGAATAGCTAAGCAAGCTTGAACCAGATCACCTTTTAATGCCTCTGGTGTAGTGGGTAGCCTGGCGTACATTTTATCTTTGAGATAACCTCAAAAGAAAAACGCTGCAAATTCTTCCACTGGGGTTTATTATTCAATTGGCTTGCGTTCATGATTTGAATTTATACTGAGCTTTGGAATGTGCATATTTCACAGGATAGAGGGATTATTGAATTTCAGGAGGCACACAAATATGATCAACTGATCAATCCAAATAGGTATTTTGGTCGAGAACAGATTGACGTGCTCTATGCATATCTCCTGAAATTCAATAATCGCTCTATCACCAGTGAAACACACACACTCCAAAGATTAGTTTAAATTCAAATCATGAACGCAAGCCAACTGAATAATAAACCCCAGTGAAAGAATTTGCAGCGTTTTTTATGGTTATCAAAATGCTTCAACCCGTGTATCAGCTACAAAGCCTTTTAGGAATTCACTCCAGTATCCACATTACTACATCACAACATCACTACGTCACTGGGTTACTGATATCAACACAAAAACAATAATAAACCAAAATACCGCGAATGTTGGCACCATAAATCGGGCCATAGATCGAGAATGGTTTGACCTACGGACCTGGGGTAGGGCTCATTCGACTCCTCGTGGAGTGTTCTTCAAAAAGAGAGTACAAATTTAGGCCGCCTTGACATTTTTTGAGGTTTTTATGGATTTTACAAAACTTTGACAACCCTTAAAGGGCACTTTAAATTAAGTGAGAGAGCTGGCTTCGTTGTCGGAGCAATATTGGTTTTTTCCTGAAAATTTCAGTTTTTTGCTTCAGCCGTTTGGGAGAAATCGTGCGTACGGCGGACGGACGGAAAATTTTTTATTGCAGATTCGGATTCTACACCCTTTGAAACGTAAACCATGAAATTTTCAGGGGGGTTAGAAATTTTTTTTCAAGAGCGATTACAATGGTTTATTATTGAATAATAAACCAAAATCCAGTGGGCTGCGATCGGGAGATCTCGCTGACCAATTGACCGGGCCTTGCCTGCCAATCCATTGATTGGCGCATTGGTTGTACACTTCCCTCGGTGCATTCTCTCGTGAATCCTATGATGATGATGGTTGAAGATGGAAACTGGCTCCTGTTGATAGGAAATTCGATGCTGATTTCAAAAATGTGGTCAAAATCTAAAAAATATTGAAGATAATTGGGGAAAAGCGTTTTTTTCTAAAAAAATTCGTCGATTTTTGTTGTTCGCAAAAAGTGAAATAACTCTGAAACGAAGTCTCTAAAAAAAAATTTCAACGAAGCATTTCTCTTCAAAATTCAACGTAGAATCGAAAACAAAAATAAAAAAAGGGGGGTCAAGAGGTAACCTCAAGTTTCAATCGGAGATTTGAGGCACTAAAACATCGAAAAATGAAAAACGGGTTCCACCACCTTCAAGCAGAGTGAAAATACTATAGAAAAGGTCCGGTTCAATTTTTTGATAGCTCCCACCGTATGGCTGTAATTCCTAAATGGGCCCATGTAGATGGGACACCATGTATACCTAACATTTATAAACGAAACTAAATCGAAAAGTGACGTTATAGAAAAAAGGTGGCAGTTAGCCAACATGATTATACCTTCACATTTTTTGCACATTGTTGAGAATTTCAAAAAAGTCTGAATAATTAGGTTGTGAATATCAAAATATGCTTGAGGACATTGATAAAATGTAATTTGATGGTCTGGAAAGTATGAGTACAGAAGTTTCAGTGTGTTTCTACGTTTGAGCTTGTTAAAAATGATCTGACAACAACTATTACACTTAGTGAATTTCAAGTGGCATATTTCTTTGGAAATCCAGTCAAAGTCAGGTAGAAACGGTATGCAGTACGCATGGAACAACTGTCTAACGTTTGCGACTGCTTAGTGATTAACGTTCTTAACAAAACAGGGTCTTGTCAACCCCATACCAGAGAAAAGTTCACTGAATTTGGACAGTTTCGTGCATATCATCCCTCAAAGCCCACAGGAAACCGTCTTGAGCTCAACCCTTGGAACCCGTGAAAACTTAATCATAATTGGATGCGAATTCTATAAGTTTAACTGTAATAAATATTTTACGTTTGAGCATCGCGTGCAGCATAATGTTAAACAGAAGCAAGTCTAATAGTTTTCTCTACAGCTGCTTTTGAAGAGGAGCAAGTACTTCGACCTTGGATGCTATTCTCAAACTTCAGTCCTGAACTGCAAGAACCGTTGCAGTACTATTACATAGCGATGATAAACGTGTAATTCTGAGCAGTTAGCGAGCTTAAATTACAAAACTGTTTCATTACGTTCTATCGGCGATTCAATGATCCACAAATGGGGGGGGGGGTTTGGGAATAAAGTAAATAAACTTTGGATGGTCGGAAAAAAACTGTTACACCACTGGTCGAGGAGCTGCACAAGATGTGAACTTGGATGACGAGTATGTGCGTGACGAATAACCAATCAATATCCTATCAAAACCAATATCCATATCGATAGGAAATGAAGAACTTACTCGAAACAAACTCGGTGAGGGACCCTGGCGTAGGTCACACGATGAAATCTGTTCTCCGCCATTACGTCATTTCACAAACTAAAACGCCGGTCTATCGTCTTATCTGACGCGCACCGAACTCATCACTCCCCACACCTCGACAGCGCACTTCCGAACGGCCAACTGTTTTAGAACTGTAAGGTCGGTATTGAGCTAAATGAAAACTCCCCCTTCTCCTCCCTGGCGTCACCCAAACTTAACACAATTCCCCACCTTTCTGTCGGAAATTCCTTATCTATGACATCATCGTGAACAGGTATTTGAGCAAATATTTGCTCTTCACATCTCACTGGTGGGATATCTACGGGCTGAGTAAACGTTTTCTGCCAGCTGGAGTAAATTCAAATGGAAACGCATAGTCAATTTTCTTGTTTGCCCATTCGGTTCTCGTAGCAGGCAGCGGAGCGGCCACGGTTTTTGTTCAAGGTCGGCGATTTGAAATTGGTTGTGAAATTAAGCGATGTGTTTAGACATCCAAGTTTAGACATCCAGTGCTAGCGCTACTAACCAACTCTCTCTCGAAGTTTCCATTTTATTTTTATCTGCAACTCCTTCCTTTCTCAACGTAAAACGATCAGCAAATTATTACACAGAGGTTTATGTTTTTTTTGTAATAGAAAAATCTACGTAAATTAGACATTGTCAGTGGTACATTATTTAAATTCGGCGCCTCTAGATTATAACTATAACTCAGTGTTCAAGACAAATCGGTGAGTGGGTATAGAAATGAGTGGAAACATAACTCACGAACTATAACTCGAATAATTTTATAATAGAAATAATTGTTTGAATAGTTTTATCAAAAGAATTTGTACTTTCCTAGAAGGCCTTTTAATATAGCTAGGAGCTCCTAGGATGGTTAAATGTTCAATACTAAATTAGACAAAAAAATAAACGTTCTGACCGGGATTCCAAACCACGCTGTTTTGACGGTGCCGACGCAAGATGCTGAGTGAGGTCTCGTCGTCCTCGTTACCTCTCTAATCTCCGAAGCTGGACGTGAGGTGAGTATGTTGTCACTTGGAGAAGGCCAAGCTCAACAAGAATAGCGAAGAGAGACAGGGCGAACAAATGGGAAGAACGGCAAGGACAGACAAAAGACTGCCTCTGGTAATCCTGGAACCATTTGGTACAACTAGGTAAGTTTTACAGAAGGTTAGAGGTCCCGAAAGCTTGAGAAATCGACGAAAATACTCAGCAAATTCAGTAAGAAGAGGAGATACGAGGATAGATCACTTTTTTGAGATACTGAGACCCTTTGTGAGCTCAAATTGTCGTCAAAATTCCGCCAGGATGCAGGGACCTGGGTCGATAGGGAACGCAGGTTGTGGAGACAATGGTCGATGAGACGATAAACTGAGGCTTCAAGCTTTAGGATTGGGTGAAAGGCTCCCACAAGATCAGACGGACAGGCGAGACAGTGAAATGTTTATGTCGAAAGATTAATCCTCATGAGTCCTATCGGAAACAGACGCGTCACTTCCCACCGCGGAGCACAACTTAAATCTACTTCTATTTATGATAAAGAAATTAAAATTATTCCTATGAAAACTCAGCACGTTTGGTTGATTAGCACAGAACACAGCCAGAGGGCCCACTCAGGCGATAAGGAGCGCCCTCCTCAGATTTCAGACACCCTACAAAAGTACAATGGGGAGGGGGGGGGGGGCGTCCAACAAATCCAAATTTTGAAGAGAAAAAACAGGTGGGTCATTCCATACCCAGACAGACTCGAAATGTACCGACCCCCTCCGAATTGGTTCATACTTGGTGTAGTTGTTTCCTTTAACGAATAAAAAAGGCCTGCCAGGTCAGTTCCTCCAAAAATGAACAGTTTTGGAAGCTATAGCAGTATGATATTTTGACGATTTTTATGACCTAAACATGGTTTTTTGACTATATCTTCGGTTCTAATCGATCAAATTAAACGTAAGCGGTCTGATTTTCTTCGTGATAAAGTAAATGGTCTCTTTCTACTTTTCCATAGCACCAACCGTTTACGAGCTATGAGCCAAACAAAGTCTGCCCATTAACGGGTATAAGAAGGTAGCAGTGGCAGAAAGAGTTTCGTAGTCAGTACCGCTCTAATTCTACGCATGAAGTACAAAGCCAGTTTGACCCGTAAAACTTGTACTTTTCATCTTTGCCATACACGACAGGTCCAAGAGGCCGAACGGCCCCGCGCCGATCCGATCTCGCCCATGTGTGGGGAAGTTCTAGCGGCTCGACGTGGCTCGGGGAAGAACGGCTGGATTTTCGGCAGAGCCAAAATCCTCGGGACCGAGCCTCCGAGCCGCAGTTTGTACCTTCCGTGTGTGTGGAATCTCGGGTCCGAACGGCCTAGGGCCGACTAGCGGCTCTGTGTGTGTTCAAATATTTTTCCTTTTTTTCAGCTAAAAGATAAAAAGCCTATGGCTAGGAACAATTGAGGAGCTTAGTTTCAAAAAGGCACATATCCAAATCTGGGAGAAAACGTTTTTTTTTTCTCAATTTTCTATCTCTGAATATGAGTTGAATCAGATCCCCCTATCATTTCCGAACAAAACAGAACACATCCACGTCAATTCCGGGGCTAAAGTTATGTGTTTGCATCAAAAGGTAACAAATCCGTCCCCTACATTTCTTTCAGTGCCTTGCGATCGAAATGGCACATATCCTCCGAATTTCGTCAGGCGATAAGTCGTGGGTTTTCAAAAAGGCACATATTCAAAAAGAAGCATTGCGTTGAATATTTACACGAGACTCGATAGATGGCAGGCATGACAAATGGAAATATGGAGTCAGGTAAAGTTTTCAATAAAACCTACAGAATGGAGAATGAATTCTTTCTTTCTCAAAAAGGCACAAATCCATGAGTTTTGATCAAAAGGGCACATTTCCAAAAGGAAAATGGATATACAGCCTCGTGTTTTGGAGAAAATTGATTCATCTTCTGAGGCATCTTTATCTGTGCCTTCCCACACATTACTCCGATGAGAAACTGCAGAAAAACATCTCCACTAATCTGCAAATCGTTTTTTCCACTTCCTGAACATTTTGTCGGAATGGATATGTGCCTGTTTGAAAGTAAGCTCCTCAATTACTAATTAAATTCAGAGACCAAATACTCTCAAATCTCTCACAAATTTGTACGTCAACACTGTTTTTTTCTCGCCCGTTTTCAAGATTTCCATTCAATCCGGTCCATAGGAAAACCCCTTGCCAAAATATCTTAACCTAAATTCCGACGAAATAGGACCTTTACAAAGGAAATGATGCACGTCTTGGTCCTGTAGTAGTCGTGGGTTTCCCGTTATGTTCATTTCAATTTTAACATGGAACATGTTTTTAGCCGGGCCTATCTAGTAAAAAAGCGTTATACAGAAACCGTAATACTGAAAGTGTCACGAAATTGTTCTGATAGTTTTCACGTACAACCGAGCTGTTTCTAAAAATGAAAGTTGTTCAGTTTTCGACGGACGAAAATCGTTCTCCATTCGTTGGAAAGCTCTCGATTTATCACGCAGGCCTTGCGTACTTGTTGTTGGTATTTATGTCATTTAATGTTATGTATATTATTAGATGTAGTAAACAATTTGTTTTCTTATTGTCAATGTTGGTTAGAGTAGACGCTCAGTATCAAGTTGATTTTCCATGTATTGTGATGTTAGCCACTAAGGCTCAAAGCAGGTACGAGGCGCGGAGCGCCGAGTTTTTTTTTAATTTTAGACAGTTGTGTGCCCAGAAACAGTTAGCTGTCCAATTATGACAAAACGTTTTCAAATTATATTATTTTGCTTCATAAACCAGTATCAAGATTTTTTGAAAACCATTCACTTTAGTTTTTGTAATATTTCCGTAGATCACAATTAATTGTAAGTACATTTTTCTTTGCATATTTCGGAACATTCTAGTTCACAGTTGACAATCTTTCCTGAAGTTATATTCTTCTGAGAAATACAAATTTAGATATTTTAGGCCGATTTAATAACTTTATTAATTTTCTATAATGAACCTTGCTAAACTGCTTGGCTCTCAATTTTGGTAACACCTCTTTACTTAATTAGGTTTTTCTATTCTTTTCACCCGAGCCTCTCTATGGTACCATCTCATAACTTTTTGTGTTTCCATAGTTACAATACAACTAATTGTGTTCTCTTACCATTGGCTAAAAAATGTATATCTACGAATCTTGTCAGACCATAACTTTGAACTCAATTTCCATATCGATGCCTCGGATTCTAAATTGAAAAAATGATTCCATGTGTTTAAGTTAGCCAAGAATTTTCAGTTTATCGTGCGACTGAGACTTATTTACATTGGCTTAGTTTTTTCTTCCTTTAAGTAACGCATTTTCGTATGGGGAAGTGCGTGTACGATGAAACTATGATCCTTGCAAGTTGCTTCATCATTATTTTGATGTGCTCAACACCAGTGGGGTATATATGTAATATTTTCGGGGGGTGCCGAGAATACGGGGCGGTCTGGGGTCCAAAATCACGTGTTCAACTATTCTAGCACTAAAAATAACCTAATACAAAAGTGGTTTTTCCCAGGCGAAAGCATATTTTAGGCCTATATAATATTCAGTTAATAATTGGAAAGGTTTAAAAAAAATACATGATTGATACGAAGGTTTCTTTTTATCAACATTATTTTGGACCAAAAATACAATATTAATTTATATTTTCCCAAATTTCGGGGGGAGGAGGGGGGGTGGAGGACCCTCTGCCGCCTTTTATGTATGCCCCTGCTCAACGCAAAACAATAGCTTTCATTGCTATAAAACTTGAATTCTGTCTGATCATACAGGTAGTGTTCTGGACACCCGTAATGCAGCGTATTCGAATATTTAGTTGCCCAATTTTAATAGAAAACGTACAACAAATAAAAAATGTATTTTAAAGTTTTACAGTTGCTTTTTGCTTGTAAAGCTGGGTACGCACATGCGGTATTCGTACTGTTTTGTTTCCTATTCTGTAATCGATCGAGGAAAAGCAATTTTTAGGCCTCTCAAAAGGGGTATATTTCACATTTCCGTCCGTCCACCGTTCGCCATAAAAGGCAGCAAAAACCGATTTCATGGACAGTGACATTTTTATAACCCAATTCAGTTATCGTACAGTATTTGACGGAATCCAGTTGTAACAATGGTTTTACCTTCAAAATATTACTGAATTTCTCTTTGAATTACGGTAATCTCGTTTAAGCCTCAGCATTACAAATTCTTCATTATATAGAGCAATTTTTTTCCGAGTAGCTTGTGACGAACAATTTCCCTCTCCCATTCCCTTTTGTGTATACTCCCAAGTACGGAGAAAAAGGCAAATAACTACCTTTGAGATTGAATCAGGTTCCTCAAACGAGTGAAATTCGGAGAATCTTCGGGTTTATGGACGTCTATACAAAGCTCCGATGTTCTTTGAATTGAAATTGAATTGAATTGAATGATTCTATACATATCAAAGAACAAGTTCTGTGAATTTCAGCGGGGCTGAAGAGATTTTCGAAACGGATTTGTATTCAGTTTTTTTTTCTCATAATCTTCTCGTGTTTGGCTTATCCCACACCCCTCTTTGTCAATGATAACAGGAGTTCCTATTTTACCAAAGCCTTGATTCAGAGAGAGAGGTCAACCGTTGAAACAATTGATTTTACGTTGCCAAAGTTGGCGTAAATAACCTGCAATTGGAGGATGCAATCCGCAAAGCATGCCTGTCGTGCGGGTTCAGTTTCTGGGATGTTTCCCGGAAACTACGAGTAAAAACGCTTTTCTTTCTTTACCGTGTTTACTATATTTGCCCAATTAACCTTTACCGAAATCGCCGCCTTTAAAATACAGAAAGGTGTATACTGGAAGATTAAAACAAATTTCGGTTTGGGTGAACATATTTAATACAGATTGGAGTGTCCTGTTCATTTATTCTGTAGAAATAGGCATCGGAAACCCCATGGTTTGCTCTCAGTCGCGCTATGGTTCTGCCGAAACTCTTCGTTACCAACTGTCCAATGCACCGATTTATAAAACTTTCCCTCAGGGGCAGCAGAAAACCTTCTTTGCCTCTCTGATCGGTGGAATAGTAGGATCGGGTGCAAGAAATGTTCCACCTTTATTCCAACTTTCAGAAATTGTCCGTCTTTGGCCCCCTCCTTAGCTATTCGGTCAACAATTAAATCTCCTGCTATCCCAAATTAAGTGTCCTGTTACCCAAAGTAATTCATCTTTACACTTAGTTGAGGATAACATGTGCAGGAGTGGAAGCATTCTAAATCCTTAGAAAATGGTAAATCATTCTGTTACGAGATAGAAAGAAGTAGATCCTCTGTTCTGCAGCGTGTTCGATGAATCGGAGCAAATGATATTGTAATGTTTGTCTCCTCCTCTTTGTTGACAAGAAATTCGAGAGCCTTTACTACAGCAATCAATTCCCATGATAACTAGAATTTAGGGATGGAAGTTTATACCTACTTTGCCTTATATTTTCTTTCCAAGTTCCAAAAGCGCATCTTACTTTCTCTTCACTTTTTGATCGGTCAGTAAACGCTAAATTGCATGGAGACAACTTTAGATTTACAAAAGTTATGAACTCTTGAGTTGAAGCCCATTGTTGAATTGTTTATGGATTTGAATCTGGTCACTGGTAATGTTTTTATCAAAGCTTCGATTTCGACCATGAATTCTGGCAATCTTGGAGAGGAATGGACTTTTGAGGAATCCCATTCCTCTTGTATAAACTATTAATTAACGAGGAGTTTTCCTGATAGGCATCCGTGACATTTTCCGTGATCTCAATCTTAATAGGAAACGATCTGACATCATTTGTGTTTCGTTTTTACGATGAGTTCCCCAGTTTCAATTTATTTTGAGAAATTTATATCGCTCGTCCGTCCATAGAATATCAGTCCGTAATCCATAATCGCCCTAACTGTCGCTCTGTAGAACATCAGAGATACTTCGGTATCAGCACCCCACTTCAGATGAGTGACCACATTTAGTACAAGAGAGTATTTGTCTGTTCTGTTCAATAGATGGTTGACTATGAATGGACCATATTAGTGTTCGATCCAACCAACCCCATGTACCATTGTTCTTAAACCAGTGCATTATCCCACATGCCAACTCTGCCAAATATTTGGGTATGACCCTGGGCGCAAAGTTGAAATGGAAGGAACACGTAAAGAAAAAAAAGCAAGAGCTGCAGATAAAATTTCGCAAACTTTATTGGAATATTGGGCGATACTCACAACTCAACGTTTATAACAAAATTCTTCTGTATAAGACATTGCTAATGAATATTTGGACTTATGGCATCCAACTATGGGGCTGCACAGCAAAATCCAACATGCAAATGATTCAAACTTTCCAAAATAAAGTACTGAGGTGTGCAGTAAACGCTCCCTGCTACATCAGAAATGACGACCTCCATAAAGATCTCAGAGTGGAAACCGTAAGAGATACTGCGAAAAAATTAGCTCGAAGATATGAACAGCGGCTTCACGCTCATACTAATTTGGAAGCCATTCAGCTTCTTGACAACTCCAGTACTATTCGGCGCCTGAAGAGGACCAAACCCTTGGACTTGGGATGCTGATACCGATGTGATAGTGTAGTGTGGTGCTAGTTAGTGAACTCTCACCATAAAATTGCGTAATTATGTTATAGCTAAATAACTTGATAGTTACTTACTGTATGTATGTATGATGTAACTAGTTGTTATGTTCAATATATATTATATAATAAATATATAAATATACGCTTAAAAAAAAAAAAAAAAAAAAACGATCCAACCAAACAACAAGGAATCTAGCGTGATGTTTAACTTCGAAGAAATGCTCACATATTTCAATAAGAACTGTTTCCTATCAGCAGTTTTCTTTAACGAGCGAAAGTTACTACAGTAGAACCTCGATTAACCGGCACCCTCGGGACCGGGACCGTGACGGATAATCGAAAAGATGGATAACAGAAATAACTCAAGCGCTAGACAAGTGTTGGGCTTGGCACCGTCGCTGTTCACTGCCTCAGATGTTCAAGCGACGCCATTGTAAGTCGTAATCGTCATGATTGCTGTGCAGTTTTGAACGTGAAATGATTTTAAAAGAGGAATAAACAAAAGTACACGAAGTTCAAGTGAATAATACAAATTATTTTAATAAGAAAAGAATGAAATATCAACTATACATGTACATAATATGTACATGTACATGTACATATCATGTACATTACTGTAAACATAACAAATAAAATTTTGCGCCAGGGGGGGTGCCGATTAACAGAGACTGCCGTTTAAAAGGGTGCCGGTTAAACGAGGTTCTACTGTATAAGGAAGTTCTCTATGGACAGTTGGAGATTCTCATCAGCCCACCACCTTAATATCTTTCTTACAAACTGTGTTAATTTTTGAATCTCCTCATTCCTCTCCTCGCACTCTACGAACACACGGATGTCGTCAGCAAATTAGCATTTTTCGATTCCAAGTGGATAGAATACAGAGTACCGTTACAATCATCATGTTTTTGTTTTTTTTAACTCATAAAAAGCTTAATTGTTTCCGGATTTCGGCTTGAGTCTCAGGAGTCAACAGAATTTTAAATGACTGACACATTGTACCACGCACCGAGTAACCACAACATTGTATCATATTTGATGTTTTGTAATATCCAAACAGTCATCCAAAGTCGGTTGTTCTTTTCCGACTCAGCAGAAATCTTTTTCGGTTCATCTCAAGCCCTCCCGCGTCAACGGGTTTCACTCCCAGCAGCCTTGACGAGGTTTCTGTGCTTCAAGACAAAGTTGGAAGGGAGCTCCCCTCATCCCCTCGCGCAGCCCACTTTTTATTATATTACAGGTTTTTCCGCGCAGTGGCCCTCGCCCATCAACGTTCCAACTTATAAGCTCTCAGGATATTAACAACTTTTCCGTTCTCCCCTGAGCCTTCTGACTTTAGTAACTTTATTACCCATTTTCACCTGAAGCTTTCGGCGAGAGTGCCGACGAAATATGACAAGCAGAAAGAAAACGCTGTCAGTCATGAACTGTGATGAAGGATTACGTGATGAACTATATTTTGATTGCCTCCGAAAGAGTATTTCGGATCATCACTGAAGACTACTGAGGGTGCTGTGGATACAATATCAGAAATTAACTGGAATTATAAGTTCACTAATAAATACAGATAATATAAATTGTTGATGATAAATTTAGTGGAAAATTGGAGCTCCAGGTAAGTTTCTTATATTTTTTAATATGTTTGCATGAGAAACCTAGGTTAAGTTATTTTATTGTATAGAAATTTATGTTTTAGATTTAGTTAATTGTCTGTTGCCCTTATAGTGCACTTTAATTAATCATAGCAACGGAGACTCGATGATAGATGATGGAACGGACTGACCTTAAGCTGACGATATTTGATGATTTGTCGTATCCGTGATGGTTCGGAAATCCGCAACAGGAATAGATTTTGTGGAAAAGCTTCGTATGTCCTACAAAATGTCCGAATTCGGTACAGCAAACAAAACCCAGGAAACAGCGAAATAGATGGCTATCTTCTTGGTAATTTCTCAATACCACAGTTGGGCCAGACATAAAGTGGAGCACACAGCACAGGTGAACCACAGAAAAATTGAACGATCACCCGAAAGGGGATAGAAAGAGGGCGATCGCGTAAGAAACGTGGAATTTAGGTAGAACAGAGTGACAACAATTCCACGTCGGATTATTAACGGGTACTGGCGACGCATCGACGACGAGCAGGCGACGGCAGATGATGGTGGGAGACGAAGGGCCCAAGAATCAGCGAGATTAGACAAACAATAGACGAAGTGGCTCGAAAAAAGTTCGCGGAAATTCGCCCGAACATTTCTGTCCACATTTCCTTGTTACAGCCATAACGTCCACAATTTTGAATGCATTTAGCTCATATTTTGAGGGACTATGCGGATAAGGCTTCGTTAGGTCCCATACGAATTTCATCTCAACATAATCAGCGGTACGCCCTGCGAATGCGCTAACGTGAAATTCTTGAAACAGCCGTAATGTCCACATTCTCCAAATCTTTCATCTGAAGATCTTCTTCTTTTCATATTTTTTTCATCTTTGATCTGATCTTGTTTCTGAATCTTTCAGTTTGATTGTAACGAGGAAGCTGCTGGCGCGAACTCCTTGGCAGTGTATTTTATTTTCCAACAGCCACACGGTGAGTCATTGCAGCTTTGTAATGTTAAAGCATCATTCGATATTGAAAGTATTGTCGTTTTTCTTGCTATATCCATGGAAAGAATGAATGAGATGAATAAGTATTTGGAAATGTTCAATTGAGCTCACCCTGCATATTCTCATTGAAAGGGAGTTACGGGCTAAGATCTTGGTGCATGGAAACACGCTATAAACCTAATAAACGCCTATATTCAGCCGACTTCAGGATATTCCAATGGGACGAAACGCATTAGAAATATGATAGTGAATAGGACCCTTTGCTACTACCTATAAATCCATACAGGTTCAGACCCGCGGCTTAAATATGGCAATATCTCCCTCAATCAATAAGTCTCCACCAAACGCCCACTTATTTATTAATGAAAGACGCCATAGCGGGTCAAGGCCAATTCTGTTTGATGGCCCGTGCAAGGGGAACCGATGACGATAGGAATTTCCACATTCTCATTATCCATAAACTCAGTAAAAATTAAACTCCGTACAAGTGCCTGAGCAACAAATTTTCAGGAGAGAATAAAACTTGCACAAAATGCGTACCTTAGCAACGTTCGGTTGTAACTGAAAATCATAGGTAACTAAGCCAGAACTTCACTCCAATAAGAAGTTTTGTCAACAAAACGAACTCGTAACCAATGGTTCTCCGGGATGTAAGGAGGGGAAAATCGGCAGCGTGGGATGTGGTCTGGCGTCAAATAAATTCACAGCTTTCCAAAAAGTGGTGAACAATTTTTGTACTATGAAAAATGGCGAAAATAAATTTCCTTAGCGACGGTCGGTTGTAAGTGAAAATCATTATAAAAATACGCGCTACTTTCGTCTCACTTTTTCCTGTCGCTTTTTGAACGTGAAGTTACGACTCTTAAGAATGCATCGCCGAAGAAGGAAGAAATTTAATGGACATTATCGTTCATAATTAACAAAACCCGTTTTCTGCATTAAATTTCGATTGATACCTAGCATTAAAAATTTATTTCAACCCGATATGTTCAACATTGACGTTCTGGCGTGTATTTAAAGTCCACCCGGATCATCAACGAACCTATATGTATAATAAATATTTCTTCGGGCAGGTACTAAAGGATAAAACCTTGTATATTTATACACTTTGTAGTTAGGACTAATGAATAGGTAGTTTTTCGTTTCTGTTTTACGGCTGTTCCGTCGTGAATACTAAACTATGAAATACCTAGGCACCTACCGTTCTCCTATCAAAGAAGCATCTACGGTTTCCCTCTGAACAAAACTCCCTTCCTTTTCGCATATTCGTTATCGAGTAATTTTCGTACAAATACGTCAATAATGACATCCGTTGGAAGTCAAACGCAGGTCGGTGAGTGTTCAGTTCTGTTCCAACCGTGGGTTGCGTTTTAAGCCGAATTATTTCGTTGAAAGGCTGATTCACCCACGACTATCTGACCCAATTCAAGGATTCATCTCACAACCTGTTTGCCGGCGAGAGCGGTAAATCAAACGGCTCCGTGATAAGGGAAATAGGTCGCGGTTCATGCAGATGGAAATCCTATTATTGGGTCTATCACTCTTTGCTCAGTCACCTATTACTGACAAAGGGCATCAAACGAGAACTCCTTTCATGTCGGCGGTTAGCAACGGCACCTGTTCCCTCAAGATCCGCTGTCTTACGAGATGAACTCTGAATTTAATTTCTGTTTATCAATTCCGGTACCTAACACAACACAGCAAACCATAACTTTTTTCAAGAACAAAACCACGCCACGTCCGTCGTCCCATTCGCGGGAACTTTTTCATGTCTCGTTCCACTATACGAGCTACCTTCAGAATGCCACCTTCACGAGAACCCCAAGGCTTGCTAATGCTGTCCTCTATCACCCCCCTACTCTTGATCTTTCCAGCTCCATCAAGGAATCTACAATCAGCTTCCTCACATCTCAACTCTAGCATAGATATTGATAATAACATAAATGTACATATATAAATACTGATATTATACTGGTTATATCATAGTAATTGAACACCGTTTCCTTGTCGCGGACACCTGAATAATGAATATTGTAAATTGCGGTTGCCCGAATCATCTAATAAATAAAAGAAATAGGTGATTAAGGAAAGGAATTTTCCTGTTGGTTTCGAATATGTTTTCAGATTTTCCCCATTACGCCTGGTTGTTCCTCAAATAAATTTGAAATTCAAATAAATTTGAAATTACTTTGAATAGAAAACACCTATCACAAAGTGACTCTCATTCCCAAAGCAAAGAGATGACTCGAGAATAAAACCAAGTTGGCAAATTGACTCCATTTACTCAAATTCAATTCTATTTGTGGAAATTGAGTTTTTGGATTAGTGTACAAAGAACCGTCATTCTGTTAACTTCTATTCAATCCCACAGAATCCTATCAGACGATGAATGCTGCAGCATACCTATTCTCTTACCAGTTCATTGTGTTCTCATTTGATGAAAAGCTCCAAAGGGCAAGTAAAGGTTGGTGACCATGGATATATATTATAAACAAAATCCAACTGACTCTGCGAATCTAGAAGTCAATCAGAAGGTACGGCAATCAGTGATCAGCTGAAGGCTCTTGTTGCTAATATCGGTCCTGACTAACTAACTAAGGGTTCTCAGGTCTATGTACTACCTGGCTTGTTTGTAAGACACCTGAAAATTGGGGGGGGGGTGGACATTTTTTTCCAAGAGCGATTACAATGGCTTATTATCGAATAATAAACCAACAAAGATTGACCCCCCGAGAGTTTTTCCTTGAGAGAAGCCCTGAGACCTACCGATGCTGATTCAATCAACCTTTAGCTATGAAAGTTTCCTTGAAATTTATTCTGGAATAGAACAGAGACGCTGAAGTAAAAACACCAAGTTCAACCAGACTTTTTCATTCTCATGTTGTTATAAATCGTGGACATTTTGAATTGTTCCCTCAAACATCGAATCGCACGAAATTCCGCGAACCAGACGTTTCGTTGGAGATATCAATGTCATCATATCCATTTCGTTTGTGTGGATTGTTCAACGTTAGCTTAAGCGCTTTAATTGGAACGGAATTCATCTGTGACGAGATTTATTCGGTTCATGCTTTGTACAAGGTTATATTGAAACTGGAAAACACAGCAAATCATTACACGGAGGTGTATTTGCCGAAATGCAAAAGTAATAATGAACTTTAATTCCATGAAGAGAGAATTCGACTCCAGACGAGTAAAATTAAAGCGACGATTACGATTAAGATTTGAATCCCGTAATTTCGTAATTTGAATCCCGAATAAAATAATATTACGTAACGAGATTTACGCTTTCATCGAGGACAAAAACTCGATTTCTTACAAAATAGCGAACCTTTGCAATCGACGGAAACACAAGTTCAACCGACCCACAAATCTGTTGTTTTACACTTCAAGCTGTGTTGAATTAGAAAATTATCATATAATATAATTTATTGTTATTTCATCATATTCGCGGACAGCCTCCTGAAATTCTGGTGTGCGTACCCATACACTAACGTACTAAGCGTACTCTACATTGCTGAATATATTCGATATGATGATCAGCGTACAAATGATGTAGGTAATAAGCACTTTGAGCATGCAAAAAAGCCGTGGACTCCAAGGTTTTGTACGAACTGAATCTACGATTATTGGCTTTCTTCCCATCGAAGAGGTCGAGTAACTCGGATTTCAAAGTGTTGATTGGGAGGCAATTCTGAGTACACCGTTGAGATGTTGAGATTCCGACTCTCATTTTAATACTAAATTTAAAAAATATATTTGAAATTAATCTAAAATTAAAGAGTAGACTTTTATCAGGCCTACAATGTATGAAAAAAGTGGTCATCATGATGATTTGACCAAATTCGCTTTTACGACTGATTTTTCACTAATATAACCAACCTACTTACAATATTTTTTGGATACACCAGAGAGAGAGAGAAAATGAAACGCTCTTTCCAACGTTATAATCAAAATTGAATTTACTGAAGTGCAAAAGGGAGTTATGGCTGTTTTAGTGAAATAGAATCGAAAACCAGAAAAAAAAATCCAAATCTGCAATAAAAATTTTCCCTCCGTCCGCCGTAAGCCCGTTTTCTCCCAAACGGCTGATTTTAAAAAAAATAATTTAAAAATTAAGCCTCAAAAAAAATTAATAAATTAAAAAAATTGATAAAATCGGAAATGTGATGATTTGAGGAAGATCGAAGACCTTTCCTCCTTACATTATCATTCAATAATAAACCTTTTGCCCCGCAGACACACCTAGGCCCAAGACAAAACAAAGCGCTGTAAGTACGTGTCACAAGTGCCATAAAATCATAAAACCATTAAAAGAACGCTGCAAATTCTTTCACTGGGGTTTATTATTCAATTTCATTCATTTGGCTTGCATGCATGATTTGAATTTCTACTAAGCTTTGGAGTGTGCGTGTTTCACAGGTGATAGAGCGGTTATTGAATTTCAGGAGATATGCATAGAGCACGTAAATCTGTTCTCAACCAAAATACCTATTTGGATTGATCAATTGATCATATTTGTGTGCCTCCTGAAATTCAGTAATCGCTCTATCACCTGTGAAACACGCACACTCCAAAGCTTAGTAGACATTAAAATCATGAATGCAAGCCAAATGAATAAAACCCCAGTGAAAGAATTTGTAGCGTTTTTTTCTCCGATTTCAACTTTAGGATAAAACTCACGAATTGAGTTCCAAATAACAGAGCCAGCAAAACAATCGGCATCGGAAATGTTTAGTTGACGTTACGAAAGTTGGGTTACTAGTTTGACCTGCTTTGAGCACTCAAATGAGATCCCACACGTTGTAATTTTGATGATCTACATTCTTTTAATTTTCTTCCTCGCTGTCAATGAAGTAACGAGTAACTTTATTCATGGTTTCCCCTGCATGGCTCCTAAAATGGCTTCCACGGAAAAACGAACTATTTCCGATTACTTTCTGGGATTAAGCTTCAGGGTTGTAGTTGCAATGCAGAGAACGATGTGGAGTTTTGTATGTATATTTCACACTAACACTGCACTGGTATTGAAAAAATGGATGATTCTTTGGGAAAAAAAAACTTGTCAAACAGGGAAATAAGTTTGAAACAGAAGAGTAACTTTCAAAACACACATATAAGTCAAGATGGCAGCGTGTGAAAAGTTTGTATACGGCACTGCCAATTCTTTAGTCACTAAACTTTAGTGCTACCGACAAAACAATTTAAAATTCCGAACTGGTTCTCATGACGGTTGTACGAACCGCTGTTTCCGATGTCACTCGTGAGAGCACAGTGTTGACGGCCATTATTGTACTGCGAGGGTTATAGCTATGATATAAACTGAATCATGGATCTGGAGCATTTAGGGCTGTCTTGGTGACCATGACAAGATGAAGCTGGAATAGTTGAATTAGTTATCGCATGGCATGAATAATGGATCTGGGAAAACTGGGCAGTTTGAACAGCTGTCATTGACAATGACAAGATTACGCTGGAATAATTGAAGGCCACAGGGGAAAAACGCCCTTAGTCCTGTGATTCTTAATTCGGGTTATTTGAAATTTACACTTTTCAAACTTGTAAACGCAAATCAACGGCAAACAAAAATACGGGAAAATCATCGTTTGTTAAGTAAGTGTGCTAAATACACGTGAAACAAGAAAAATCTGTTTAATATAATTTTTACACAATTTATAAAAGAATAATCATCAAAGTCAATGGACTGACGTCATTTTTCCCTGGTATCAAGAGTAAATTGGGGGGCCGCCCATGTATTCATCTTCACTTTCTTCAGGTTGGTCAATGTATGTCAACCCTTTGTAGAAATCTTTAGCCTCTTGTCCAAATTTTGAAGTCAGTTCTTGTAAATCGACCCGTTTAGCCTTCTTCATGGGTAATCGCCTCCTGTACAAATTTTCCAGTGTTACCGCGCTCTTGTGTTTCTTTCTTTGTTATGTGTTACTAGCACTTTTTTTTTCACAAATCGTGATTGTTGGTAGCCACCCCTGAATGGTGACTTGTGAAAAACTTTATTAGATCCAAACTTTTAGAATCCGTGAATATTCCGAAAAATAAAATCTTGGCCACAGTCGGCCACTTGAAACGGATGGGGATCTCATCCGGCACTTTCTTATTTCTTCTCTCCAATCATTTGGAATTTCCGTAATGGTTTCTTGATTAACAAGACCGATATCTTTGTCGCATTCAAGGTAAGAATGTCCTCGAATGGGAAATATCACTTTCACTGAGTCAAATCTTTTTTCTGTCATCACCATATAATGCAAAAATCTTATGAGGGTAAAATTTTTGTTTTGTCCAGAACATGAGGCCCAGAAAATAGAAAGCTCCTTTACTTGTATTGATAAAATGTGACGAAAGAAGTGTTGCAAGATTGCTGATTGGAGAGGACACGGGTGTTAAAACTAATGAAATGAAGCTGGCGTTTGTTATAAACGTCATTTGATATTATATAGGGAGTGGTAAAGTTTTTTTGATAATCCATAGCAATAGCAGCCAAAGTCTGGGATTTCGCGGAGCGTTTCCGGTAGGATCTCTTGAGATCATAAAAGCACTTGGCCTTCTTTTGGTGAAGCTCTTTTTCTCGTTCTGTGTTTTTCATATCTGCCACTGCCTTCTTTCTTGTGGCATCATCAAGACTTGAAGTCAGTTTTTCTGTTAGGCAACGCAACTCAGCCGTACAGGTATCGCACGTACTACATGTGTCCTTACGCGGATATCCAAAGGATATGTTGAACTTATTCTCAAATATGACACGAAATGATTCATACGCCATTTGATGATCAGGGTTCTTTTCAATATACATTCTATGAAGCTTGGAAATATTCAATGATTCTAATAAGTACACTTTCCTTGAATGCTTAAATGCGTAGTGTGACTTACGACCTTTAAGATTGTTAATGAAATCACAAGCCTTTTTCTTCGTCTCTTCAGTAAGATTATGTGGTCGCACTCCACGTTTTCCAAACATGGGGATTTTCCGTCTGTAGCAAGTGATTCCCTGACATATTTAACTCGTGGCTCTGAAATGCCGTTTAAGGATTCAAAAGCCTTAATGCAGACTGGTTTATCATGGATTCATCCATCCTTACGGATCCTTACTCTTTACCTATACGAAGCTGAATAGGTGCGAGCCTCATCGCCATTCCGTGAATGCCGACGCATGACTGGTAGAACAGTCATAAGACCAGCAAGGCATGCATTTTGGGCGTTAAGTTCCTCTAATTCAGTGAACCCACGCACTATTCGCTGGCGTTCTTGCTCGTTTATAACAGTGAAGCACCGAAACCGTTTACACAAACAATCAGGACCAACTTCATGTGTTGTGGCTCTCATAACTTTCATCACATCCCTAACCCCACCTGTACTCTTTCTTTTCTTTGTTCCTCCACTCGACGGACCAAGCCCCTCTTCTTCACTTGAAACTGAAAAATCACTGTACATTTTGGTCAAAATACTGTCACAGTTTCTACACGTTTCTACTGTCACAGAAGCTAAACGAACAAAGCACTGATGAACGTTGATAACGTTTCTGTAAAACACAAAACGAAGGCTGAACGAATGGACTGACGCCGTTCTTCCAAAGGCGCGCGTGGACTCAAGACGTTTTTCCCCATTATTTTACTCTTGTTCAGGAGAGTCTGGAGAGAATCCGGTGGAGCCAAATATTGCCGATCCTACTATTGCCGAACATTCCATTTTTTTGTTTTGATCGCAGTAACCTAGTGATGCAGTGAATGTGGATATTGGAGTGAACTCCTAGAAGGGTTTATAGCCGATACACGGGTTGAAGCATTCTGATATTCATGAAACTAACAAGAACTGCACAGGTGCTTTATGTTTCACAAACCGAGACGTGGTATGTTTCAATCATGTTTTCAATCCAAATTGAGGTTTCTAAGGAATAAAACGCAAAACCTCGATTTTCCCAAAACTGGTTTTCCGGTGAAACTGCTTTTCTCCTTTGGATGACAGAATTTATCAGGAGCCTAAGCTAGTTGTGAAGGCATTATTTTAATTCCATACGTTTTCAGGGGAAATATGTATTCCACATCTATTCCTAGTCTGTTTTCTAGGATGAAGTAGAGAGTAGGTGATCCCTACCTCTTATCAGGCTCTTTTGAACATGACATGTTCGATACATTGTATCGATGTGTACCTACATTGATATTTAATATAATATGTCGGTATCAGTGCCGCGTATTATGGAATGATTTTCACAACCGTAATAGCGATAAAAGTATTTTTAACACTCAGAGACACAAGTCTTAACACATTCTGATCTATACTCTATTACATGGTCTATACTATACGCTCTGTATTCAGGTATACATTGATTAGTATTTACACTATGATAGAAAAAAGGCGTTTGAGCTGTTATCAAACAATATCTTTAATTTATAAGAACACCATTAAAGTGCCGGACTTTTTCATAAAGAGATACTGGCATCTGTTTTAATGTACCGGATGTTTATCGCAATATATTAAATCTTTCAATAGCGAAATTCCTTGAATTCCCTTTATACAACAGAACACACGCCCTTTTCCCATTGAAGGGAGTGAAATATTTGTTATTCTGCTTGGATCCCTGAATCGTTTAATCAGCGAAGCTTTATAAAATATCCGCGCAATCCGTTTCACTCCGTTGGGACGCGTCTAATAATTTCTCAAAACAACAACGATACAGAGAGTAATCGGATTTGGTATGTGGAGAGGTTGAAACGTAAACCCGTTTAATTTCGAGCGCTGGTAGAACTGTGAATGTTCATTATTCCTGTTGCTGACTCATGTCTAAACGTCTCGTTCCTTTGCCCTCTGATAAGCTCCAATAAATACAGAGTGTATCCGATCGAACGTGACTGAGAATATCGGATGAAAGTACACGTCAAAGAGAAGAATGCGATCAATCGCACCTTTTTACTTCAGATGGTTTGTGAGATATGATTTTTTTAAAAAGAAGACCACGTTACGTCAAATGAAAACCTACGTCCTTTCGCTTCGAAAAAACATTTTTCAACTATTGACCACAATTTCGGATGCAGAATTACAAATATATACGTCTAGTGCACATTCGTAATCGAAAACGAAGTCCTTATGACCGCGATTACAGTTCAAACATTGAAAATGTTAAAAATATTAAGTTTGTGAAAATACCTCTACGTTAACTGTATTTACAAAAATCGTTCTAGAAGGTGCCAGATATCAGGAAAATTTGGAAATTAATCAGATTTCTTTTGGTATCGTCAACTTTCCGATTCCTAGTCAATTTTATGGAGAAATTTACGTTCGAGTGCGAAAAAGCCAAGTTCCTCTTTAGCTACGTACGGCATTGTTCTTGGGAAATTTCGTAACTTCCTGGAATATATTTTAACGTATTGAGAATCTCTATTGTTGTAATACCACGCGCAATAACTAGTATCAACTTCAGGAAAGCAATGGGTCAATATTTATATTTGTGTTAACATTAAGAACTGCACATGTCAACATATGGCATTTTTGTGGAGAAATGTGTTAATATTGGTGGCAAAAACAGTTTCATGTGCTCAGGTCAACAATTGGTGCTCATACTCTATACAGGGTGTCCAGTAAAATTATGGGACAAACTCAGGGAATCAATTCTACGTTCAATTTGCAATCGAAAGTGTCTCATAGCATTTTTTGTTTAGAGGCTTTGTTTTCCCGCAATTTGATTTCCAAGATTTTTTGTTTACTTTTGAGACCTTGTCTCACTAAAACAGTCGTAGCTCCCTTAATGGATAAAATGTGTTTAAATTTGGGTTGTAGCTTAGAGGGGTTGTAGCATTTAAGCCCTTGATTGAATGAATGTAAATACCTAAGTTTCGAACCTATTGTTCGAACAACTGAGAATAAACAAAAATGAAGAAAAAAAGGATCAACCGTGAACAAGATATAATCTCAAAAACGCTGCAAATTCTTACACTGGGGTTTATTATTCAATTGGTTTGCGTTCATTATTTGAATTTCCACTAAGCTTTGGAGTGTGCGCGTTTCACAGGATAGAGCGATTATCGAATTTCAGGAGATATGCATGGAATACGTAAATCTGTTCTCAACCAAAATACCTATTTGGATTGATCAGTTGATCATATTTGTGTGCCTCCTGAAATTCAACAATCGCTCTATCACCTGTGAAACAGGCACACTCCAAAGCTTAGTAGACATTCAAATCATGAATACTAGCCAAATGAATGAATTGTATGATAAACCCCAGTGAAAGAATTTGCAAAGTTTTTTTACTGAACCTCAATAACCCCCACAATAAAAACATCTGTAATTTATCATGTCACATTAGCACTCGTACAACAAAACATCCTCAAATCTAAATTTAAACGATGTAGCCAGAGGTAGACTGATGTAGAGGAGACACACAAATATGATCAACTGATCAATCCAAATAGGTATTTTTGTTGAGAACCAATTTACGTGGTCTATGCATATCTCCTGAAATTCAATTATCGCTCTATCACCTGTGAAACACGCACACTCCAAATCTTGGTAGAAATTCAAATCATGGATGCAAGCCAAATGAATAAAATTGAAAAATATACCCCACTGAAAGGATTAGCCGCGTTTCATGCATATCACAATGTTTCAACCCGTATATCGGCTACAAACCCTAGTTTGGAGTTCACTCCAGTATCCACATTCACTACATCACTAGGTTACTGTGATAAAAAAAAACGCTGTTGTTTTTGTTTTGACTGCTGTAACCTAGTGGTGTAGTGAATGTGGATGCAAATGTTGGCAGCATAAGATCATGCCAAACATCGGGAATGGTTTGAGCTTCCTGTAACAGACCTCAGGACGAGCTCATTCGATTCCTCATGGAAAGTTCTTAAAAAAATATCCATATTTAGGCCGCCTTGATTTTTTTTGGGGGTTTTGAGGGATTTCACAAAACTTTGACTACCCTTAAAGGGCATTTTAAATTGAGTGAGGGAGCTGGCTCAAGAATCGGGGCGTTGTCGGACCAACATGGATTTTTCCTGAAAATTTCAAATTTTTTGCTCCAGCCGTTAGGGAGAAAACGTGCGTACGGCGGACGGACGGAAAATTTTTTATTGCAGATTTTGATTCTACACACTTTGAAACGTAAACCATGAAATTTTCGGTGGGGGTTACAAATGTTTTTTTTTAAAGAGCGATTACAATGGTTTATAATTGAATAAGAAACCAAAATATGATGTTAGTGCACCTATCTAATTATATTGTATTGGGCTTGCCCGTATTATAAATATATAAATACAACATCTGCTTGGTAATATCTATCAGTATAGAAAAGAATTTTACAAGCCCTTTGACAGTATATTAAACACACAAATTTATCTTCTACCTGTTAGAAAAACATACAGGTATTATCCGCTGAATTACCTGACCTTCCTGTATTATTGCATGCCATTATTAGCGCACTGTACACATGTGAATATGTACAGTACAGTGAACGGATCATTTCATAGTTTATAATTTTTTTTTTTTATTTATGTATTTTCGTTTTTTTTTTTGAAATACATGGTGGCTTAGGTAATTTTGTGAAAAAGGTGTTTTTTACAGGTAGAAGGATTCGTTTTCACTGAACTGTTGGTGTATAGTACACTACATATAGTACTGGGTTTCACTGTACACATATAGTACAGTGGACAGACGTTTTTCCAAACGTTTCGGACGTTTAACAAAGGTGTAATTACTCAGATGTCCACCAGTGTGATCAGGATTTCGTCCGTAATTAACGCACGTTATTAGAATTTGCGTTTGAGCAACTTTGAGGCCTCTCGAATAGAAATACAAGTTATCGAAGCGGACTGATCATCTGATGACTTCAATGAGGAGGAATTCGTCATTTATTGTGCTATTGTATAGTTGTGTTATAGTACTTGTAGCGAATATTATAAGGGGAGGCAAGGAGAGAAGGCCATGATGCGGCAGCTAGTGACCAATCAAAGGGCTACATTGGGCGGAAAGACTCCCCAGAATGCGAGAAATGCGGAAATCCAAACGGAACATTACAACATCTCATTATGGAATGCCCAGAATATGACAACCGAATACATTTACCTATAAGGTGTGTGATGAGGAAAACAAATGTTAATTTTGAGTACCATTCCATTTTTTCTTCAAAAAACATGATAATTTATGAAGAACTTTATACATTTTTATCCAATTGTAATATAAAAATATAGAGAAATAATTAGATTTGTAGTATCAAATGAAGCATTAAGTATGATCATGTATACATAATGTAATGCCAACAATTAAAAAAAATGACTACATTGATACATCGATTAATTGAAATGTAGCTTCCTGAACTGTATACGTCCCATTACAACTGATAGTTATTCCAATACAATCCTTTGGACACGAATAAGTCAATCACAAGGCGTGAAGATGAGTGAAGCCCCTTGTGGCTAATTTTGTTCGTAATCAATCTAAAGCGCTGTAGCATTAAACATATATCATATTCTATTTCAGTTTATTGCACATTTTCAACGTTTTTCTTACCGAAAAAGACCATTTAGGAGCAGCAAAAAATGAGGATGAAAAGTGACAAAAGTACCTATGAATAAAAAAGTCCACCATTACACTACACTTCCCGAAATTGAAAAATGTCTCTCAAAACGTCGACTCCAATAAAATTGCTGGTTGGTCGGTCCCCTGAGGTCTCCTCTAATAGGTTCCTCCGCCCTCGGGGGTTGCTCCGCCTCCGGGCCGGTTTTAAGTTCGCCCCATTTCAGATTAATATTAGCCCGCGCCGCTAAAGGAAGCACCAGGAGGCCGTAATGGCCGCCATTCCTGGCAGCTTTATCGCCTTTCTCTCCCAACTGCAGCTTAACGTTTTAGGGCGCTAACTGCCTTTTCGTTGGGTACACGGGAATCCTGGAAGGTCCAGTAGCCTCCCCCCCCCCTCCACTCCCACTGTCCCCGGACTTTTTCACCGGGATCTTCCTGAACTCCGCCCTGACCACTTCCCGGCCGTTCCTCTTCACAATGGGACTAATGGGACCCCCATTTACTTTTTATTTCTATTTCCTTAATGGAGGGGTCGTGAGAGACTCACGGAACGTCAGTTGCCGTAACGAGACAACGAATTATGATAATAATGAAACAGTATAACAACAAAAATACACTGTCAAGGAGATGGCAGAGCAGCTTCCTCGTTATCCTTTAATCATATGAGCTAAATTGAATCAAAATTGTGAAAGTTATACCTGTTTCAAGAATTTGAAGTTTGCGCATGTGCAGAGCGTACCACTGATTATATTGAGATCAAATTTGTATGGCACCTTAAGATTAATTGATTGATTGAAGCTTCATTTAAATAATCAGAGATGCGTAGGGCCTTAAGGCCCTCTGTTACCGTAACCCTGAAGATATTAACACTTCTAATCAGCTCGTTCAATCATCACAATAAATTAATAATACAACATAAAATCAATATCTTCTGTATCATTCCTCCGAAAATCGTGAAAAATAACAATTCTGCCTAAATTCAAACACTTCAAAATAACATTCATTTCTTATGTTGACTGTAAACCATCAACTACATATATATAAATATCCATAACCACACACAAATACATGTTTAAGAGACATGGTTAAGAGACCTTATCCGCATAGTTCCTCAAAATATGAGCTAAATTCATTAAAAATTGTGGAGGTTATGGCTGTAACAAGGAAATGTGGACAGATAGACAGACCGACAAACAGACACTAAATTTGTTCAGTAGGCTATGAAACGCAAAATGGTAGTAGAAATTTTGAATTCGGACAAAAAAAAATGTTTTCGGAAAGTGAACGCAAGGCTTCCGCTGCTTCGCAGACTCGGGAGCAATAATCGTAGGTTTTCCTGTTTTCTTGAGAAATTTGGTCATCAAAAAGCTATACCGTAGGTACAGTTATCAACAAATCGTCGCCACCATGGGAAAGCCGCAAATTTACATAGCAATTATAGCAATTTTTTGCCAGAGGCCTTGTTTGCGAGTTATTCGCGATTTAAAATTTTTTTCGTGTTTCCGATCTTATGTCATTAAAACTGTCATAACTCCCTTAATTTTGGAGATAGCCCAAGTTTGATGACACCGTTGAAAAGAGCGTTAAATTTTATATCTATCTGATGTCAGAAAACATTTTTTTAAATGTATTAAAGATATACAATTGCAGCCCGAAATGACAGTTTTGTTTGAATCTTGAAATCACTTGTTTTGAAACACCATTAATGCTTGACGCAGAACTGTGCAGGCCTGATAAAACCTGCGTCAAAATGTCAGCTTTCCAACGGTGTAGTCGTTTTGGTATTTAAAAATATTTTTAGTGAAGGGAATGGTGTTTAACTGCAGAAAAACGTGTGATTTCTGTTAAAATTAGGTTTTTCCAAAAACCTCGACGGAAAAAGGTTGGAGGCTGGATATACGTATCATTTCTCGCTGAATCGAATGGTGACAACGCCAGACCTCTCAAGTGTAGATATAAGTTAGTTTTGTCGGATGCATAAACCGGTTCGTTTGTGAACAGCGTCTACGGCATTCCTAAGCTGTCCGGCCAAAGTCGGGATAACCGAAGAGCCGAAAGACGGCTTTTGTGTTCATTTACAATTGATAGCGATGAGTTGCTTTCAGTTGAGTAGCTAAAAAATGTTTACTGACATGAAATAGATAGAAAATTTAATGCTCTTCCCAACGGTGTCATCAATCTTGAGCTATCTTCAAAATAGTGGGAGTTATGACAGTTTTATTGACATAAGATCGAAAACACGAAAAAAAATGTTAAATCGCGAATAACTCGCAAACCAGGCCTCTGGCAAAAAATTGCTCTGTGACATTTTTGTTCGGAAATGACTTGTACAACACGTAGGAGTCGGATTGTGCATAACTACAAAATACCCAATGTTTGAAAAGTGTGAAAGCTACGGAGGAGGCATTGTCTTGTCATGAGCGAGGATATGCAATGACCCGCACGACCTCCCGGTCTTGAGGGAGGGGTTGCTTTGTGCGCCGTGTATTATCAACCCCAATCGGATGGGGCCGTAGCATTGCTTGTTGTAATGTTGAGAATTTGTTGTTTCTGACCAAATTCAGTTTTAGTAAAATGTTCGTTGACTCAAACATGTTATGTAGTTGTTGGACAATGGTAAGATATTGAGGTTTAATTCAAGTTCATATAAAGAGTTAGAGTTTATACAAGATTTTTAAGATATAAACCAAAAAATAAATATTTACTTAAATATGAAAATGAATTTATTGAATGAAAACGTTCATTTGTGAACAGTGTCTACGGCATTCTTACGCTGTCAAGCCAAAGTCAGGATAATCGAAGAGCCGAGAGACGGCTATTGTTGAATCGAATCTGACATGAGCAATCGACAAGAATTAAAGAAAGAGGATTTTCCTGACCTCGTTTGGTGTTGGCCAGTAAATCCCGTGTTAAACGTAAGAAGGTTCATTTGGTACTCATTTGTTCACGCGAGAGTTAGATGGCAACTACAACCTTCTCTCGAGGAAAATCCCCCCCCCCCCCCCCCCAAGATATTAAAAAGACTGTAGATGGTGAAGTATAATGAAGTATGATTGTCATTTATATTGTAAATGTCTGTAATCTTGTTATATTAGAAAAAATAAAACCACGCTCAGGATTGGTGAGTTATTTTATTCTGCACCCAAATGTTGACTACCAAATATCTATGCGAAAAGTATTAACCCTGTTCAGATGTATCTGAAATGGTTTTAGACCTTGAAGAATTTTCAAGCACTTAGGTCATTACCTCTTGAAAACCACCCTTGACCCGTTTCGAGGCCCACAAGTAACGGGACCGTGCTGTGGCGTTAAGCGCCGCTGTTGGTTACCTCATTGTCCGTTAATCCTGAAACCCTATCTATTTCTGAAAACCTCGTTCCTACGTGAAAATATTTAAAGCCTTCAATGGACTCCAAATCCCCCAAACTGTTTTGCGCCGTTGGTTTTTCCCAAGCCACCCTTTTTCTGGCAAACGGTCAGTCAAACGTAGTCTGCCCCCTATCACCCTGGGGTTTCCTGGGGTAGTTGCCACCCCGTCCCTGATTGGTTCCTAATATTAGCAGCATATTTTGTGATATTTTTGGCTACCCTCGAAACCTCAACTTTGGCAGAAGCCCCCTAAGGTTTTATTCAACAAGACCTTTATTTATTTGATTGGTTCACTATATCGACGAATACGATTGAATTATGTATTTCCATACTCGTTCACTGAGCATGTACGCATTCATTTGAAATACAGCCTCCATCAGTTAACAGCAGATACGTTTACATCTTCTTTGGGTTCACCTCAACAAACCCTTTAACTTAACTTCCCAACTACGTTTAATCGTAATTTGCATTGTTTTTCAAGCATTACCAGTTTCATTTAAGGGAACATACTCTATTTCGGAAGGTAGGTGCCAAGTATTTGACTCGATGCAATAGTTTTATTCATCTATAAAATGAAAGTTTTCTCCAGCCTTTCCATGACAAATATGATCATGTTCCTGCGAATTCAATTTTGTTAAATGTGAAAATGCGATTTACTTGTTACCCCAAAACAATCTCGTCCTGTTATTATTGTTGGCAATATGGTTTGTTTACATGTTGACAGCAATATGTTTAATTGTTCAGAAATTACATTCTTGTGTTGTCTCTTGACCTGCGTACTATGTACTAAAAATGTTTTTTTCTAATATTAAGCTTTATGAAGACTTCAGAACGTTCCAAACTTGAATTGGTCTTCATTATTTCATACTTATTCGCTCAACAACTCTCCACCCTTTTCTTGAATGCCCATAGCGGAAAAACCAAGTTCCCATTTACATCTTGTTGGTCCGCTTCTGTCTTCTCTTTTGATAAATTCTGAGCGGTTTCCTCCCAGGTACCCCCATTGGAACCTAAGTGCTTCTATTCGGCGAGGGCCCCCAAGTGGGGTTGCACTCTCGAGTCACAAAGCGTTTTGAAAACACCAAGTGGAGCGAATCCCTTTCAAGTTTCTAGCGCTTTTCCCTCGGGCGCATTTAAAGCACTTTTGGGTGTAAAGCTTTCTAATTTCCATCAGGAGAGTGGAAGCTACTCTGATCTTCTTTCTCCTAACCATTGAAACGGCAACGCAGTTTTACTACTAATTCCGCGGAAACTCATAACGAACGTCATTATGTTTTCTGATATTGATACGAACGCGGAACTCAGTTGACTCCCTAGTACCGCCAATCCTAATAAATTGAACATTTAACAGAGAGGTGGTTATCGATTTGTGAATAAAGGAGAAGTCCTGCCAATTGCACACGAAATTCTCTGCAGTAAATTACATTAAAAAACGCTGCAAATTGTTTCACAGGGGTTTATTATTCATTTGGCCTGCATTCATGATTTGAATTTCTACTAAACTTTGGAGTGTGCGTGTTTCACAGGTGATGGAGCGATTATTGAATTTAAGGAGATATGCATAGAACACTTAAATCAGTTCTCAACCAAAATACCTATATGGATTGATCAGTTGATCATATTTGCGTGCCTCCAAAATGCTCAGCCAAATGAATAAAATTGAATAATAAACCCCAGTGAAAGAATTTGAAGCGTTTCATGCGTACCAGAATGCTTCAACCCGTGTATCGGCTACAAATCCTTTTAGGAGTTCACTCCAGTATCCACATTCACTACATCACTAGGTCACTGCGATCCAAACAAAAACAACAATAAACCAAAAAATTTCAGGAGGCACACAAATATGATCGACTGATCAATCCAAATAGGTATTATGGTTGAGAACTGATTTAAGTGCTCTATGCATATCCTGAAATTCAATGATCGCTCTATCACCTGTAAAACACGCACACTCCAAAGATTAGTAGAAATTCTAATCATGAAATTGGATAATAAACCCCAGTGAAAGAATTTGCAGCGGTTTTTCAAGAGGGATTAGAATGGAAAAAATATTGTATTTAAAACTTTAAATTTCGTAAGACGGAGCATGCTAATCAGAATGCTTCAACCCGTGTATCGACTATAAACCCTTTTAGGAGTTCACTCCAGTATCCACATTATCTACATCACTAGATTACTGCGATAAAAAAAACCCTGTTGTTTGTTTCGATCGCAGTAACCTAGTGATGTAGTGAATGTGGATGCAAATGTTGGCACCATAAATCGGGCCATACATCGGGAATGGTTTGACCTACGGACCTGGGGAGGGGCTCATTCGATTCCTCATGGAAAGTTCTTCAAAACAAGTCCAAATGCCGCCTTGACTTTTTTGAGGTTTTTTAGAGATTTTACAAAACTTTGACAACCCTTAAAGGGCACTTTAAATTAAGTGGGAGAGCTAAAGAATTGTGGTGTTGTCGGACCAACATGGATTTTTACTGAAAATAACAGATTTTCTGCTCCAGCAGTTTGGGAGAAATCGTGCGTACGACGTACGGCGGACGGACGAAAAATTATTATTGCAGATTTGGATTCCAAACCATTTGAAACGTAAACCATGAAATTTTCAGGGGGGGGGGGGGGGGTTAGAAATTTGTTTTCAACAGCGATTACAATGGTATTATAATTAATATGGTATTATACATTTATTGAATAATAAACCAAAATTAGTTGCACTTGCGATTTTATCAAGTGGTCCAGGCAATAACAAGGAGGTGATGGATTGGGCCCCTTCCTAGGGCTGAAGTGATATTCCCCGACCACCCGAAGTTCTAGAGAAAGAAAAGCTGCAGGTATACTCAGGGTTAGCAGTTTCAAGAAATAGGAAGGAGAAATTATCAATACAAGGCCGTGGAAGCCACCTCCCCCCAACTCTAGGCATTATTATTACTCGTTTAAAATATAAAATGAATCATTTTCACTTCTTTGTATTTCCGACAATTAAAATTTCCATGTACTCCGCTCACCTTTTTGAGGTTCACTGATTCAGCATACGTGTTAACCTTGTTCGCGTTCACTGACTCTTCTTCCCTCGGTTAACAATAGGTCGTATTTAGGAGAGAGTTTTCAAGAGCGTTTGGCGTCTGTCGAAAAGAAGAAAAAAAAAATAAGAGAGCTCTCGCGGGAGAGGGCAGCTCAGCAGGCGGTTATATTATCGCAGGCCTTTTCACAACGGTAACCTTCACCCTTGTTACACGGGCTCTTTCATAACCTCGGATATTGCTCACGTCGCACTGCGGGGCTTAACCCTCTTGAGGCTGATGTCCCTAAATGTGATTCTACCCCCGGGGCCGAACTCACTCGTGGAAAAAATTTGGCGCAGAATGATATTGTTGATCATTCAGGTTACATGACCTTGTCCTTTCACTACAGCTCTGTTTACTGGAAAACCTCGAGGTGAAAATTGAACCTTTGCTCAGATGTTCTCCACGTTTCATGCGGACTTAAGTACATCACACGTTGAATGTATATTTGTGCTTTTCATTTGTACAGATGTCCTATCCACTCTCTGTCAAGATCTTTGTTTTGTTTTTTAACCTGTATTGTTCAATTGGGCCTTTGGCTCGTGTAACCTAACAAATAAATAAGATACATTTAATATGTTTCCTACGTATAATTAAAAAGGGTATTTATTTTATTTATTTATTTATTTATTTAATATATACGAGCAGAAACCCAGTTACAAAAATGAATACCGAATTAAATGTCAGCCACTTACAAATAAAAAAGACAAAATCAAAATAAATACATATACAAAATCAAAATTTAATATAAAATAAATAAAAAATCACCTAACTACCTATTTCGGATTAATCTTTTTAATTTAAAAAAAAAAAAAAAAAAAAAAAAAAATCAAGATCAACATTTGCGACCACACTGTTGAAATTTCTCTTGACTCTAATAATTGGTCTATTCTGTGAATAATTTATTGGTTGGGACGGTACATAAAATAAATCATTTCTTCATGTATTGTGGAGGGGAGCATGGAGATTCACTAATTCAAGGAGTTGGGGACAAACAATATTGCTGTGAAATAAATTAAAAACAAAACGGCAGTCCGCCATTAGGCGTCTTTGATCCAAAGTGTCAACAGCACAAAGTCGAAGGACACTCTCGTAAACAAAATTAGACCATTCGCCGCGCTGCTTAAACGATACGGAACGAGCGAACTTCGCTGAACGCGTTCAATCCGCTCGCTAGCATTGGCAAAAAAAGGGGACCAGGCAATCGAGCCGAACTCCAGTACAGATAGTACAAATGCACTGTACAGAACGACGAGGGCCCCAATGTCAGTAAAGTCCCTAGTACTTATTTTTGAAAACCCCAAGGACCTCATTGCCCTAGCAAAAACATTGTCAATGTGCGGAATAAATGTCAATCGTCCGTCCGGGTAAAACGAAAACAATAATGAACCAAAATAACGCAAATGTTGGCACCATACATCGGGAATGGCTTGAGCTCGGACCTGAGGGAGGGGCTCATTCGATTCCTCGTGGAAATCTCTTCAAAAAAAGTCCACATTTAGGCCGCCTTGACTTTTTTGGGGTTTTTAGGGATTTTACAAAACTTTGACAACCCTTGATTTGTACTTCAAGTGAGAGTGCTGGCTAAAGAATTGACCAATATTGATTTTTTCTGAAAATTTAAGATTTTTTGTTCCAGCCGTTTGGGAGAAATCGTGCGTACGGGGTACGGACGGAAAAATTGTTATTGCAGGTTTGGATTCTTCACCCTTTGAAACGTAATTCATGAAATTTTCAGGGGGGTTACAATTTTTTTTTTTTTTTTTTTTAAAGAGCGATTACAATGGTTTATTATTGAATAATATACCAAAATGTAGATTCACCAGGTGATAATAATAACTGGTGGGCCCGCTACGGTAAGATATAAAAAGAGATAGAAGTTTTAAATGTGTTCATTATTTAATAGAAACCCTGAGTATCACCGAGCTTCGTCTACCGGAACAACTGCTTTTTCAGTATTTTCAGTGAAGCATTTGATGATCGATAGACCAGTTCAGAGGAAGTGGCCGTTTATTAATGAGATGCAAACCCAACGTTGTTCGCCCGCAGCTAATCTACCGTTAAACTCTTGAAAAGGCAACCGAGCGGAATTTCCATTTTTAATGTCACCGGACGGGGGCGATATTTAAAAAGAGCTGACCTTCTCGGAAACTGAGGATCTATACAAAGCTGACCGACATCCCACGGGATAAATGGATCGTGAAATGTATTGGCTGATAGACAACTACACTGTAAACACTCCTATCCGCAAATTTATTACAGGCTGCATCACCACCAACCTGTTAGAGAAAGCGAAAATACTGTTAATAAATTTTTAAGGGTACCATAACTTTTTATTGGGAACCAATTTCTTTGAATCCCTCCTGACACAAATTTCGGACGCCATTTGTTTGCTAAAATTGATTCAAATGTTTATTGAATTAAATGCACAAGCAAAACCCTGCCAAATTTTACACCAGGGTTTATCATTTCTGTATCTGAATGTCCTTCTTTAATTTATAATAATTCTAAATAATCCTTTACTAATTAATCTAATGGATGAATGAAGTATTCATTGTTATTATTGAACAAAGCTTAGGGGATATTATTTAAACGGAACAAACAGCATTAATGCTGTTATTAATGAGTCCTATGACCTATTATTGGTCGCTTGTTTGTAATTGTTTGCTTGCTTGTATTGTGATGTGCTCTTCAGTGTATTTAACTTTTTGGCTCAGAGCAGTCCAATTTTCTTATTTTGCTTCCTAGTACCTACACCTATTGGTAGTGTAAGCGTTTTCAATTTCGAGAGATGTCAGTATTTTTTACATTCTAAATCTATCGAGGTTAGGTGTCTAAAACATTTCAAAACACCTTCACGTTCATGTTACCTAGACGAGGAAACTAAGCGCCACACTTAACTCGGGAGATTTTTTAAAACATCTTACTTACATTGTTTTAGTTGCAATGCTTAAAATAAAATGTAATCATTTAATAAAATATAGGCCAAGGAATCAAATATCATTTTTGCCCTGAAATTCCGCAAAATCCCTAGTGAAGGTACCTAGCTGGTACGAAAGATAGTGTTCAGCAATTTGGGTAAAAGTCACATCATGAAAATCGGCTCTGAAATTTGAGCACCATAATTAATTATAATTATCATCGGATCGGAGGAAATAGCAATTCATCCATTTCCACTTCAGATAAGTGAACACAGAGACATCAAAAATAACTTTCGAATATGTGGATTAACTAATAACAGGGGGCTAACCTAGTCAAAATTAAATTTTCGAGGAGACGAGATATACCTGATATGGTTGCCTATTTATGGACTAATTATAATGAGGTATTTAATTTATGTTACTTCCTTTTAGGCACCTACGTCGATAATAAATGATAATGGAACGCTAAACGTCGTATATTAACTAAACGATGATTTCGATCTCACGCAGAGCTATTTTAATTACTATTGACATTACTATTAATGGAAAATGCCACGACCAGTTTTCGGAATGTGAAAGCTAACAGTTATACAGGGTGTCCCATCTATATCGGCCCACTAAGGAATTAATTCCTTACTTTCCTCCATATTTTTGAAATCAGCATCAAATTTCATATCAACTGAAGCCAGTTTCCATCATCAACAAGCATCATCAGAGTATTGACCAATTCTCTAGCTGCACGGAGGGAAGTAAACAGCCAATTCGTCAATCGATGGATTGGCAGGCAAGGCCCGGTCAATTTTTTTTCCTTTGGGGTCATCTCAGGGATGAAACAACATCCCACTTCACCAGAGGCATTAAAGGTGATATAGTTCAAGCTTGCTAACCTACTGACTAAGTCACTCGCGAGGAAGTTGTGGAAACCCATTTCAAATAAAAACGGAGAAAGATAGAACGTTGTCTATATTTCCACAAGTCTATAACAGTGTAACTGTTTACTTTCGCGGAAATATAGACAACGTTCTATCCTACTCCGTTTTTACTTGCTAAGCTATTCCACCAGATGTGGTACGAAGAACAAATTCTTCGGTGAGAGATCGACTCGCAATCTGTTTACAGAAGCAAGGGGGTCTATCTGAATCGTAGGTAATTTCAGTAGAATAAAAAGTGCCAAAAAAACTTGTCTAGTAAAATTTGTATGTGTACTACTTATTTACTACCACTTGATGCAAGAATTGAAATGTCAATCCTCTGATGATGATTGTTGATGATGGAAACTGGCTTCTGTTGATAGGAAATTTGATGCTGATTTCAAAAAATGTGGTCAAAATCTAAAGAATATTGAAGATAATTGGAGACAGGCGTTTTTCTCAAACAATTCGTCGATTTTTGTTGTATGCAAAAAGTGAAACAACTCTGGAACGAAGTCTCTAAAAAAATTTTCAACGATGCATTTAGCTCTTCCAAATTCAACGTAGAATCGAAAATTCACATAAAAAAGGAGGGTCCAGAGGTAACTCAAGTTTCAATCGAAGATTTGAGGCACTAAAACATCGAAAAATGAAAAACGGGTTCCACCACCTTCAAGCAGAGTGAAAACACTATAGAAAAGGTCCGGTTAAATATTTCGACAGCTCGCACCGAATGGCTGTAATTCCTTAATGGACCCACATAGATGGCACACCCTGTATAATTATTCTTAAGCAGCTTTCATTACTTGAGTCGTATAGTGCCACGTAACTGATTACCTTCTAAAACCTACTGTATACTTAGTTAATGCAAAATAATAAAATTATAAACTATAACTTTTGGTCATTCCCGTCGAATCTATATTAAAATGACTTCGCCACGCAACTGATCTTTATAGGGTATTCTGGATATAAGGTATAGCGTCTATTGGATCAATGTTGAAACATATTAACTTCTGCTAAATGTGGAACAGTTCGGAAGAACTGATGAAAAATGTATCTTGAAAACTTACTCACATCTACATCGTATGGTACAGGGTGGTCGCTTACCTGAAACAACAAAGATGTAACGATAAGTAGGGTTGCATTTTTGTTGAGAGCGTAGGATCATCTAGTTTAGGAAATTATTTGATGTAGTAACAATTACTACATTAATTATCAATTAATTATTACATTCATACCAATTATGCGTTTACTCACAACTAAGCAGGGTTACACCAGGCTACGTTGTTTATCGCGATGCGAATGCTGAATCGATTTTAGTTCATTAGCTGGTGCACTGTATTTGAGAACAGCGACTTCTACCCAAAACGCCAATCAACAAACAAACAAAAATGACTAGAAATGAGGGCGAAGTTTGTAAGATATGACTTTGACAAATGTGTAAAGCGCAATTTCAGAGGTCACGGGAAAACAGTACGGTCGAAGCGACTGACTTGATATGGTCCAACTCCCGAGAAGATGTCTCCGAGCAGAGATCACTCGCTGGGATCATAACAATGCTAAGCGTGCGGAGGTTTGGGAAATCGTCCTAGGGATGCAAAAAAAGTATCGATTCTCTAAAGAATCGATTTTTAAAAAAGCATCGATACTTTTGGATTATCCCCCCCCCCCCCCAAGCATTATCTCCCCATGCCCATTACTTATGTCTGGCATGACTGCGGTCAAGAAGTAGAAATTTGAAAAAGACCCTGTCCATTATCCATTTTAGATCAAAACAATGTGAAAGATGTTGTTTCCAAGTAATGCTCGTAAGGAATGAACAAGTTTGCTCTGTGCACCTTCTGTGAGTACCATCTCATCTGGGGGTACCAGATAATGAACAAGCCAATAATTTATGCCCCGAATTAAACTGAATACAAAAGATATAGTTAGTGGGGTATTGAAAGAAACTAATACAGTTTAAATAGGTACATTTTTGAGAAGTCATTAGAAGTAACTTCTACTTTTAATGCACTCTGACTCGTTTCAAGATGCATAGACGTATCCATTCTTTAAAAAAAAATCGATACTTTCATGAAAGATTATAATTTATCGATCAAAAAAGTTCTCATTTTAATAAGACCCATTTGAAAATGACGAAAAAGTACCTATTGTAAATTAACTTCCTGAATAAATCGATTCTAAATAAATTTTTTTCATTCTAATACGGCTCATTTAGAAATTTCAAGCGAGGTAGGTATCAATTCCTAAAAAAATCGATACGGTATTCTTTGATTCTTCCCAAAAAGATCGATATGGTTTAAATCGATTCTTTTTCAAGAATCTTGCATCCCAAATCGTCCAGCCAGCCGTTTCTTTCGAAAGGAAATAAGCCCGCCGTTTCTTTCCCTTCGAGCGGAGTTTTGACCGCCATACAATAGTTTGAGCAAAAATAAATGGTCTGCCACACAACGTCGACTCAACAAGGGCAGAAGGTGACACATCCCCATATTCAATTTCACCCTGTGGGATCCCAACCTTAAAAGCTATAAATCGGAGACATTTATGCTGGCCCCGTTCTAGACCATCCTAAACTCCTCAGATCAATTCTAATAGGAGTCCTTCTATGAACGAAACCTTACTTCAGAAGAAAGCCCTAAAAACCCGGAAATTGCAGAATTGCCCCGCCTGCATCGGCTCAGTCATTTATAAAAATCGACCCGGAGGTCCCTGGCGTGCTGTTGACTTTTCCCGTCGAAACTCTTCGGAATGATAAGCGAGACTGCCACAATGCGCCGGCCCTTCGGAGGGTCGTAAAATCCCCGCGGAAACGATGCTCTCTCACGCACTCCCACGTTTTCTAAACATCGTTACTTTCAATCTCGGCAATTCCGCTGGAGGCAGCCCGGCGTTTATAATCAGCCGTAACCCGGTCATTCTGATTTATATCAGGGAGGGGAATCAATATCTCGGTTGGTAACATTGGGTTAGGTACCCACCCGGTAAATATTAACACCAACCTGTAGGATAAAGTCTTTGGTGAACTCTGAAGGAAATTTGGATTCTTAAATTTCAAAACCCATATAGGGAAGCTCATTTTGGGCAATAACTCTGCAATAGGACATTTCGTTAAATTTTTGGTTCTTATTTTCGATAATGAACCATTGCAATTGGACTGCATTTTGCAATGCTTAATGAACAACATTTCCAGAATCAAGTTATTGGTATCATCGGATTCATCTTGCCGAGTAGAATCGATTCCTCTGGGTATTAGCGCCCTCTTTTAGTTATAAAAATGAACTATTTCCTAATATACTAAGCGACATTCACTACAAAAGGCATTTTGAAATTCGCAATTACCTACTAAGCGCCACACCATCAGAAAAGTGATTCAATTATCAAACAAACGACACATGAATTGGTGGTTAGTTTGGATTTACGAAACTATTTCCCTGGAACAGCTCCAAGCGCCCTATTCCACTGTTTCTTAATGGGTTTTTGCGTATCTCTTTCGTCGAAACAGCTGAATGAATAATCGCAGTTCACTGGCAAGCTAGGGACATTTTTCATTTCTTTAGGTGCTGATCTCTCGCTTGTGTCAGTGTTTTCCTGTTTTCTTTCCACCCGAAAAATTTATTCAAAAGCATTCCATCCATGATTAGTATCACATCGAGGGGTAAAAAGATAATTGATCTCTGCAAGGAGATTCCAAGTGGACATCAAGAAAGGGGTTTCAAAAACCCGTGCCTCAATCGTCAATATATTAGACTCTCCAACGGACCCATTATGGCCGAAAGGGAAATGCATGTCACGGGCCAAATTGAATGAGTTGAAAAGCATGCTGCAACTTATTCCCAAAGTAGACTTTCATACATTGAATATCCGGAAAGTTGAAAAGACGATATAGATGCTGCAACTTATACCCATCTTAGGAACAGCCATTTATACATCTTTAATATCCTAGATTTTGAAATAGAGACGTATAGATGGCAATGAATGGGTGTCTAAGAAGGCTATAGTTGATTTTATAATAGGGGAAAGTAAGAAGAAGAAAAGCAATGAAACATTTAAGAAATTTGTCAGGCTATAGTTGATGAACAGGGTGTCCCAGTGGTTATGCATAATCCGACTCCTACGTGTTGTACTACTCATTTCCGAACAAAAATGCCTCCAAGCAATTTATTGCCAGAAGCCTCATTCCCGAGTTATTCTCAATTTAAGACTTTTTTCGTGTTTTCAATCTTATGCCATTAAAACTGTCATAACTCCCTCAATTTTGGAGGTAGCTTGAATTTGATGACACCGTTGGAAAGAGCGTTAAATTTTCCATCTATTTGATGTAAAAAAACAAACATTTTTTTAATTGCATTAAAAGTTTGAGCAAATCTTGAAATCGTCTGTTTTTGTCTCGCCTAGAAACACCATTAATTCTTGACGCAGAACTCTGCAGGCCTGGTAAAACGTGCGCCAAATGTCAGCTTTCCAACGGTGTAGTCGTTTTGGTTTTCAAAAATATTTTTAGTTAAGGAAATGGTGTACACCTAGCTGCAGAAAAAATTGTGTTTTTCTGAAAAAAAGATTGAAGTTTTTCCAAAAGTTTCGACGAAAGAAGGTTGGAGGTGGGATATACTTAACATTTCTCACTGAATCGAATGGCGACAACGACAGACATGTCAAGTGACGATTTAAGTTAGTTTTGTCGGATGCCTAAACCCGTTCGTTTGTGAACAGCGTCTACGGCATTTTTAAGCTGTCCGGCCAAAGTCAAGACAATCGACGAGCCGCGAGACGGCTATTGTTTGTGTTCATTTACGATTGATTGCGATGAGCTGCATTCATCTTTTTGCTGACACTATGGACCCTTATCAAACCAGGCTTCCTTATCATTACCAACTCTTCCCTTTCGTCTGTTTCCTCGCTGTATTTCCTTCAGCGTGGTTTCCCTATTGCAGATCCCATTCATCATGGTGCGCTGTAGCTATTGAACATAGCTGGTAGTAATAACCAAAACCTTGGTGACAAAAAAGGATTAGTAGATTTAAAAAAATATAGTTAACTAGATTTAAAAAATGATCAGTGACTGATTATGAAGCATTACCATTGGCAAAACCGCACACAAAAATCATGTCAACATACTCAGGTGTGGTATAGCTACTCAACTGAAAGCAACTCATCGCAATCAATCGTAAATGAACATTAACAATAGCCGTCTCTCGGCTCTTCAATTGTCCTGACTTTGGATGGACAGCTTAGGAATGCCGTAGACGCTGTTCACAAACGAACGTTTTCATTCATTAAAATCATTTTCATTTTGTATTATTAAATATTCAATTTTTGGTTAATATCTTAACGTTCATGTTTGAGTTAACAAACATTTCACTAAAACTGAATTTGGTCAGAAACAACAAATTATCAACATTGCGACACCCAATGCTACGGCCACATCAGATTGGGGTGGATAATACACGGCGCACAAAGCAACCCCTCCTTCAAGACCGAGGAGTCGTGCGGGTCATTGCATATCCTGGCCCCTGATCAAAACTGCCTCCTCCGTAGCTTTCCCACTTTCCAAACATTGGGTATTTTTTAGTTATACAGAGTGTCCCGCGAGTTATGCACAATCCGACTCTTAAGAGTTGTAAAACTCATTTCCAAACAAAAATGCCTCATAGCAATTTTTTGCCGGAGGCCTCGTTTCCGAGTTATTTGCAATTTAAGATTTTTTTCGTGTTTTCGATCTTGTGTCATTAAATCCGTCATAACTCCCTCAATTTTTTTTTATTGCACTGAAGATGTGTTATTTCTGCGCAAAATGGAGGTTTTGTCAAAATCTTGAAATCGAAACTCTCCGCAATCAATCGTAAATGAACATAAATAATGCATCCGACAAAACTAACTTAAATCGTTACTCGACAGGTCTGTCGTTGTCACCATTTGATTCAACGAGAAAATTTAGGTATCCAGAGTTAGTTACCCAACCTTTTTCCGTCGAGACATTTGGAAAAACCTCAATTTTAACAGAAAATACACGTTTTTCTGCAGTTAAACATCATCTCCTTAGCTAAAAATATTTTTAAAAACCAAAACGACTACGCAGTTTAAAAGCTGACATTAAGGCGCACGTTCTACCAGGCCTGCACAGTTCTCCGTCAAGCATTGATGGGATTCCTAGGCGAGATTAACAATAGGCGATTCCAAGATTTTGACAAAACTGTCATTTCGCGCAGCAATAGCACATCTTCAATGCAATAAAAAAGGTTTTCTGACATCAAATAGATAGGAAATTTAACGCTCTTCCCAAAGGTGTCATCAAATTTGAGCTGTCCCCAAAATTGAGGGAGTTATGACAGTTTTAATGGCATATGATCAAAAACACGAAAAAAGTCTTAAATTGCAAATAACTCGGAAACAAGGCCTCCGGCAAAAAATTGCTTTGAGTCATTCTTGTTCGGAAATGAGTTGTACAACACGTAGGAGTCGGATTGAGCATAACCCCTGAAAAACCCTGTATATTCGCAAGTGTTTATATCTTCAACTCATTATTATTCAATGAAACATAAAAAAGAACTACTCAAGTTGAATATCCATCCCCATTGTATGGACATGCAAAAAAAGTAGGTACTTGGTGTTTAAAGTGTATGAGGGAATATATTTTTTTGTGAGTTATGTGATAAATCCTCCAAATGATCCAAGAGGTTTAGGAAAACCCAAAAATGAGGACAAGAAAATGACTGCATACATCCGTTTCAAAACATATCAACCCAAATTCACGGGGAAAAAATAATAATAGATGCGTGCGTGTGTGTGTGTGACAATTGTTGTCGACGCTGCTCAGTTTGGAATCCTTAAATGATTTTCATGATTATTTTAAAGTTCGATTTCAATTTGAATAATTTCTGCAGCAATCTCCAGAAATTTCGAATATCAGGACGGAAAAGAGGAATTTGAGGACGTAATGCCAAGAAACCGTAGTTTTTCGCAACAGATTTTATGGACAGAACTTAGACTGTAATTCTCAATCGATTTTCCCGATTCTTTCTTGTTCTGTTAGGAACATTGGTCTTGTATTGAAACATTTTCAGATATTTAGGGGGTGATAGTGATTAATCGTTGTCCTCGTCATTTCCTTTTTTTCTTCTAACAAACTTCTGTTTTCAATTAGCATTAACCAGAAAATGTATTTCATGATGTGACGGTGGAGGGCCCATTCAAGAACAACTGTTTGGTCTAGTTTTTAAAAATAATTATGTATGTTCATCATTATGTTTGTCATATCTTCATAATTTTGTTTGTAAGTACGTCTTTTGAGTGAACAACGTTGATATCGTGGTGAAAACCACATATTTCTGCATTCAAACGTCAATTCGCAAGTTCGTCATGACTTCGATCCAAAATACTTTTTTATTCGGGTGCATAATGTAAGACTTCAAGCTATATTTGACGAGTAGGATTTTATTGGATCTGTTGAGTATAAAGGAAAGGGTTTTTCTGAAGATTTGACCAAATATACTTCTGTAATTGAATTTTCACCGATGAATCATCTTTTAGACAAACTTTTATGGTACATCATGGAAATTTATCTCACAGTTCAACTTTCACAGAGCACAAAACATATAGGTACTTATCTCCAACAGCTGTGGTTCTACAATGAAAATAAATCGTTCAATTCATTGAGCAGAACTACTCGATAGGTAGGTATTCCTTTTTCCTACTCTTGCATCTTTGAATACTAATGGACGAGATAGTCTCAAGTGTGATAATGAAGTAATTGGACCTGTAATTCTATCCAAATCGCCTTCCGTAGCACCTTGAGCGTTTCAACAGCTTCAAAAGTCTCTCTTAAGGTCTCCAAAGCCGGGAGCAGAGTATTGGGTTTCTCGGGCGTGCTCATAAACAGCACTTTCGGAAAAACACTCGACAACTGTCCCAGATTCCTACAGCCTGAAGTGGTTGATTCAATTGTGTAACAGTTCTCGCGAGCTCTCAGCAGAACCGTTCGTTTGAACGAGCGGGAGTCGGGCGATTTCAGCGTTACTAGCGCTACCGGCGATTTACGAGAGTGCAAGCGTTTGCAGCGGGAAACGCCACTAGTGTCCCATGTGCGGGGGATGCTGCGAATGGGGAAGAGCTTAGGTTAGTTCCGTACCTACCGTGTCAGACAATACGACGATTGTTTTTTCTGAATTTGTAACATAGAGACTATTTTTGTTGGCCTATAGTAGTCCAGCTCTGCTCAGTTACATTTCCAATAAACGTTTGCAGAGGCAACATTCTCATGAAATTTATCAATCAAGGACCACCCTGTTCAGCTTCCAACCAGTCATCACAGCAAGCCACTCTTCGTGCTTTTTGTTCTGAGGACAAAAGCTTGGGAACGATTTTGGAGCAGAACTTTTTCATCTCAAGCTTTTCTCTGAGAATTACATGGACAGCCCGCGCGAACGCGGGTGTGACTGGCATTGGCGCGACCGCATGAAGGATAAACGATGACTCCGAAGAAGGCTCAGCGCGAACTCGTTTCTGCAGCACAGCTTGTCAAATGTTTTTAATGGAACATATGACATGACTAGGTACTAGGTTCTTTCTGTTCGTCGTTTTAAAGGTGCAAGATTTGACACAAAATCATCGATTTAATCAAGATTTGCCTTTAGTCCAAACGACCAGTTTAAATTGATTTTCTGCGATCCACCGATCTATGTAGAAGGGTTATGCAATATAAAAATAACACCTTTGTGGAATAATATGAGGTGTTTTCAACTTCCAAAAGTCAAAGCAATGCCTCCGTTATGTATGTTATGTTCGGAAGCAAGAGATTTGATAAGGGATGGCTATCTTGAAAAGGCGTTGTGGTAGTTATGTTTTGGTTACAATATACTAAGCGTGTTCTATTTAAATGTCACAATTGCTGGGTGTATGTCAAGTCCGTCGTTTATAGACCTCAAATAATTGCTCTACATCGTTTGGGGAACGTCGCTCGGGGGTTGTTGGCCCCCTTTTAATATCTTCTCGACCTCCGACCCATGAATTATGCAAGGCAGCTTTAGAGGAAGCTACCTGGCGGGGACACGCATTAACAACGCGCTTGGGGTCCGACGAGATGGAAGGAAGTAAGGAGGGAGGGGGCTCGTGGGTTCATCTATATATATCAACTTCAAGTTTACCAAGTTCGCCTCCTGACACCGTCGGTCTCAGGGGAGAGGGGGAAGAAGTTCTTAGCACGACGAATATCGGAGATAAAACAGGTACAAGGAGCCTGAACGGATACGAGGGTCAGCAATGACCGAATGAATAAACCAACAACTGCTTACGGAGAATTCTTTGTAGGTGATGTACTTTATTCCGGCCAGTGATGTGTATATAGATGCGAAAATTCAACATGATGCTGCTTCTCCTACAACATAAGACTATTGCGTGAATCTGCAGCCAAAGAGCTGAAGATCGGTGATTATGACCCTTGGGTTTTGTTTGATGATCTCATCGTGTTCAGAGACCGTATTGATGAAATCAGTTGAGGAGCCAAGAAGATGCTAAGATTTCTAAAAACAAGATTTACGAGGTAGGTGCAGGTAAAGTGGACTACCTATGTAGATGCAAGAAACCATCAAGATGATTCTGCTTCTCCAAATAAACTAAAGATCTTTAATGCCGTCTCGCGTTCTGTGGAGGGATACGCAGCGCAAGTGTGGGGTTTCACCCGTTATACCGAAGTAGATCAAATTTTGCGAGGATTTATTAAGTAGATTTTTTCTTTACCGCAAGGGACACCTACCTATGTGTTGCACTTGGAACGTGGTGTCCGATCGCTCTACCTTGAGTTTTTGGAAGTGCATTTCAAATACGTGAATAAAGTTAGAGGACTTCTTGAGGATCGATTGCCTCTCATTATTGCTACAGAGACAATTAGAACCAAATCTTATTGGTTTAAAGCCTGGACTAATTTGGCCGAGAAACATGCTCAGTCTATTCAGTATTTTAGTTTTACGGTGACTGAAGGGGTGGAGTTCACACAGAAGCTGATGGACTGCGAAACGAACGAGGAGGTTAATATTTATAAATCCTTGGCACAGGAGTCAGACTTCTACTCTCTGTTTCGAACACTAACTCCAGGATTCATTGAGAGAGCTGGAAAAATCAGTCCGAAACGCTGCAAATTCTTTCACTGGGGTTTATTATTCAATTGGCTTGCGTTCATGATTTGAATTTCTACTAAGCTTTGGAGTGTGCGTGTTTCACAGGTGATAGAGCGATTATTGAATATCAGGAGGCACACAAATATGATCAACTGATCAATCCAAATAGGTATTTTGGTTGAGAACAGATTCACGTGCTCTATGCATATCTCCTGAAATTCAAAAATCGCTCTATCACCTATGAAACACCCACACTCCAAAGCTTAGTAGAAATTCAAATCATGAACGCAAGGCAATTGAATAATAAACCCCAGTGAAAGAATTTTCAGCGTTTCATGCATATCAAATTGCTTCAACCCGTGTATCGGCTACAAAGCCTCTTAGGAGTTCACTCCAGTATCCACATTACTACATCACTAGGTTACTGCTATCAAAACAAAAACAATAATAAACCAAAATAGCACAAATGTTGGCACCATAAATCGGGTCATACATCGGGAATGGTTTGACCTACGGACCTGGGGAGGGGCTCTTTCGATTCCTCGTGGGAAGTTCTTCAAAAAGAGTCCAAATTTAGGTCGCCTTGACTTTTTTTAATTTTTTTTAGGGATTTTACAAAATTTTGACAACCTTTAAAGGACACTTTAAATTAAGTAAGAGCGCTGGCTCAAGAATTGGGCGTTTTCCGACCAATATTGATTTTTCCTGAAAATTTAAGACACTTTGCTCCAGCCGTTTGGGAGAAATCGTGAGTGAAAATTTTTTATTACAGATTCGGATTCTACACCCTTTGAAACGTTAACCATGAAATTTTCAGGGGGGTTAGATTTTTTTGCTTCAAGAGCGATTACAATGGTTTATTATTGAATAATAAACCAAAAGGAATGGGACTTTGTAATGGGAATGGGAATTCCTTTTATAACAACCCTGGTAGGGGATATGTTGGTCCCAGAGTAATTAATTTACTATAACCAATACTATTATTGAATAATAAACCAAAATATTAACAATTGAATTTTCAGGAATGGAAAATTTTGAAAGTCAGACAATTGAAAACAGGGTTTCTAAACACTCCCAGACGAATTTGGCTAATTCAAAATCAGGCCTAGTACAGGAACCAATCTTGGGTCTTAGTGATTGAATAAATCTTTTTAGTTCCATGATTATTAGTTTATCATCGTTTAATAAGAAATAATAACAGTTTCATTTTCAGGAAAACAAAAACAATGCATTTAAGAGTAATATATTTTGTATTTATTCATTTAAAATGATTATATTCAAAAAAGTATTTTTGGAAAAACTATCTAATGTGATGTGTGCAATTGTTTTTTGATTAAAATGTCTTTCCACTTAGGATCAAAGTTTGTTGTTCCAATCATAAGAACATTTTTTAAATATCCTTCTGAAAGTATCGCTCGATATTTGGATTTGACATGTGTCATTTTTGAAAAGGTTTTTCCGCAAACATACGTTGAACCAAAAATTGTTATAATTTGTCTGAGAAAACTCTTGATTCCCTTGAAGCCATCACTTTCAGGCGATAGACTAGTTTTTTCGGGGTGTCCGGACCGGAGCAAATCCTTCCGCGGGCCGCATCCGGAGACCCCTGTTCTACTGCATTCGAGCTGAGAATTCGTGATTATGTCCCTGGATGTTTTCGAATTCATCTCTATGGATGGTGGAATCAGTTGAAGAGATAAGAAGATGTTTGGATTTTTGAACAAAAAACAAAACAACCAAAACAGCATTCAAATTGGTAAGCAAACGAAGAAAGAACGTCACGAGAAGTATAGCGCGTTACATACTCCTATGCCTTCGGAGTTGGTGAATTTGAAACAAAAATTCCATCAGTAACAATCAATCAGTTCTCGAGAGTCTCTACCCAACTATCCACAAGTCCTAGGTTCGTCCATTGCAATACATCCTACACCCGTTGATATTAAACTGTAATAAATTAAGTCGATAATTGCAATGTTGACGTTATATTACAAGTTAGTTGGAATGTAAAATTCAAACCTGAAAACTTGAGCAAAACCTATTTCAAAAAGCAGCAAAACCGAAAGGATAATAGGTCTTTGTCTCGAAACCGCCGGGTGAGGCCTTTTCGAGAAACTTTCATGAATGCGGTACACTTTCAAGGGAGCGATGAAAGTGACGGCTTCCAACCTCAAGGCTTGTTGTTGTCAAGTGAAGGAGTCGCTAAAGGAGTGTTAATAAATAGGCAGAGTGAGGCACGAGGTCAACACTCCTCCACATGCTTTTGCTTTCCTCTCTACCCTTATCCTTCGTAATTACTGGATACGAAATTGTTCAGGGTATTCACTTAACCAGTTTGAACCACTTATGAAGAATGAAGGACATAAAGCAATATATGGGACTATACCCGACCTTTAAAGGGGGCTGGAAGAGTTGTTTAGAAGCTGCAGTTCAACATATTAATCGCTCATACCGTTGAGTACGTTGCTCACCAAGATTCAAAGCCTTCAATCAAAAAGTAATGTTAAATTTGGAATCACTGAGAATATGGTGGCAGAAGAAACACCCGCTTACACCAGAACAAGAAAATAAGTACTCCAGCAACACAAACAAGTATTACGATCGACGTCATCCCAGTGGGCGAACCCAGTTCATCGAAGGGCAGAACATTAAATGTTGTGAGGGTGATAGAATGGTATAGTTGCCCCTTCCGAGGAGGTGGATGCATTATTATGCTCCGCCACGCTCAGAGGATGAATCAGACGCTTGCAGGCGTCCGGATCATCTCCCAAGGCGACAGATTCTAAAATCGGGAAGGGGCCAACTAACCATATCCATCCCAATGTTCAAAATGTTTGGTTCGATGCGGACAGAAGGGGAACGAGGGGAGTAGGTTGTAGTGTGAAGTGGATATACTGTTTTATCTGTAGTTTTTGCTCATTAAAACAATATACGGTCAGCATGATGTAATGTAGTGTATTAATTCTCCTGTTCTGATACTCCTCCGAATTCGCACTGCTCCTCAATGCAGGCTACGGTGATACAAAGAAGTACGTATGCCTTCGGGGTTTTTCTAGGGATGTTCAAAATGGATTTACGGTTTTTTTTTAGGGTTTTTCATTTCCCGCTCAGGGGGTTTTCTGAAAAATAGTTGGCAACCGTGACCAATTTCGATGAAATTTTCGCTCGTGTTGTACATTTCGGTTTGATGGCTGTAGAAAAGAATGTTCGCCGAAAGAAGTAAGTTTGTTTCGATTCGTTTCGGATCTATAAAGTTCTGCGCATCCGCAATTTATATTATTATTTTATCATTAATTACACAGGTCTGCAAAAAAATTTTTTGATCAGCTCATGGAATGATTTCAATGAAATTTTCAGGGTTTTTTTGACTGATGTAAAGACCGCTATGGTCTTCGTGAGTAATAAAAAAACAAAAACGTAGAAAAACACCATTTTGTAGCCAGTCGAAATGCTCAAGAATCATTCAGTGTTGAACCATTTTTTTTCTTTGAACTTCGTCGCATATATTTTATGTCAATTTTTATTATTGAGCATCCAACAACAGTCAGCTAGCATATTGACGTTCCATCTACCTTGGTAGCGTTTTTCCATATCCCGAACGTCTTGGTGAAATCTTTCTCCTTGTTCTTCACTAAATTTCCCAGGTTTTTCAATATTTACCAGTATTCCTAATTGAAATGAACTTTTTATTCAATAATAATTTTCAATGATCTATACAGTTGCTTTGTTATGGATACGTATTCCCTAAAAACTTTTGCACCACATTCTTTGGCAGACGTTTTATTTTATTATTCTCATTTAATATACATATCTGACAAACGTATGTAAATAAATAACTCCCTCTTTCAATTTTGATTCAACAGTTTAGAGAATATATAACACACATAGAAACCTTTTATAGTTTATTTTGATGAATTGCTTGTGTTCTTTTTTGTTCTAAATTGTTGATTGTTTTCTTTTAATCATTATTCCAATTAAATTGGCTCACTAGTTCGGAGGCCAGTCACTTTTCGCATTAGCCCTTAATATACGTTACAATATTTAGCAATGGGCAGCCTTTCAGAAAATCAACTCAACGACGTGTTAAGACATGATTTTGGGCATCCTTACCCTTCTCCTACTACCTCTCTCTTTCATTTTGTATCAATCCTGGGAGTGACATGACTAAAAATGAGAGTGAAAAATTCATAAATTCACAAAATTGACAACTCGGCCAAAAAATAATTTGGCAATTATTGTCACAGAATAATACCGTATGTGGTATTCGAAAAACCAGTTTTGCGAGAAAACTAGGCGTGATGGAATTTTTCGATTACTTTCTTTCGGTTTTAGCATGCAAAAATCCATGGGAAGCAGTAAAAGAAAATCGTATTCAGTTTTTTTGTTGCAGACCTGTGTTAAATCGTTTCAGAACGCATCGCAGATGTCTTCTTTGAGCTTACACGCTTATAATTGAGGAGCATTTCAAACAGGCACATATCCATTCTCCAAAATGTTCAGGAAAAAAAAACGATAGATTATTGTTTTTCTATCAGTTTCTCATCGGAGTAATGTGTGACAAAGCACAGATAAAGATGCCTCAGAATATGAATCAATTTTCCCGAAAACACAGGCTGTATATCCATATTCACTTTGGAAATGTGCTCCTTTGATCAAAACTCATGGATTTGCACCTTTTTGAAAAAGAAAGAATTCATTCTCCATTCTGTAGGTTTTATTGAAAACTTTACCTGACTCCTTATTTCCATTTGTCATGCCTGCCATTTATCGAGTCTCGTGTAAATATTCAACGTCATGACAAAGGCGCAATGCTTCTTTTTGGATATGTTCCTTTTTGAAAACCCACGACTTATCACCTGATGAAATTCGAAGGATATGTGCCAATTCGATTGCAAGGCACTGAAAAAAATGTAGGGGATGGATTTGTTACCCTTTGATGCAAACACATAACTTAAGCCCCGGAAGTAACGTGGATGTGTTCTGTTTTGTTCGGAAACGATAGGGGGATCTGATTCAATCGTATTCAGAGATAGAAAATTGAGAAAAAAACGTTTTCTTTCAGATTTGCATGTGTGACTTTTTGAAAGTAAGCTCCTCAATTGTAATTGCACTTTGCTCATCTCTTAAATAGGTTATGGTTGAGGGGATTGAGTGGTATGTTGTGTACTCACCATAGTGTGGAGGAATGTTGGGTGGTGTGATGGTGATGCTGCGGCGTGAGCGACGTCTGTTGAGCGGGCGGAGGCGGGAGGACGCGCCGAGCGGAGCAGCAGAGGGCGAGCGGCGCCGTCACCGGAGGCGTCTGCGACTCGGCGGAGCAGCGAACGAGCTCCGGGGCCGCCACGCCGACCCCCGACGCCGCCGGCCGACCCAACGGCGGCGTCCGCGAGTATCTGAAAATCCAAGACGTCGATCTTAGGACGTGATCAAGAGAGAAGAACACCAGAGAGAAATAAATCTACATATATAAAAAAACAACAATAAAACATCAACAAACATCAATAAAAACGTAAACTTCTTGATAGAACATTAATCAAACACGAGCTGGAGCGATTCGGTGAGGAACGTTGCGGCAAACTGAACCTAAATTTTATTCAAACAACCTAATAAATTTGTTTTGTTTTTCATAATAAATTCCATGAATTTCAAGTTAATTGATAATAGTCGCAGTCAAGAAGTACTTTTGATTTATTCAACTAACGCAGATACCAAAATTCATTATTAGGTGGCCCGTACTCGTGAGTATTAAATACGGTAATTTTTACCGTTCAACTTGTTGGTTGAAATCCCTCGGTTCAACTTGGGACGAGGTTTGTAAAATTGAGAGCGCCTCTCAAAACTTCACTTCCCTCAAAGTCGCACTAATCTGCCTTTTTCGTCTACTCAATTTTTAAAGTACTAAAAGTGTAAACCACTTTGGCAGGCCCTGAAGTGGTGGTGGTATTAAGTTCGTTATTCAAATGGCGAGAAAGGCGCGTTGAGGAGAGGCTTTCAATGTTTCCTCCGTTGATTTCTCTCTGTCAATGGTAGAGAAGCTCCGTGATCCTGCAGGTGTAACATTAGGGCGTGATGGTATGGTACAGTTGCCCCTTTAAGGGCAGAATGCGGCTAACGATAGCAATAATCGGAAGCATAATGACATCGGCCAATAAAACGCTGCAAATTCTTTCAATGGGGTTTATTATTCAATGATTCATGATTTGAATTTCTACTAAGCTTTGGAGTGTGCGCGTTTCACAGGTGATAGAGCGATTATTGGATTACAGTAGATATGCATAGAGCACTTAAATCGATTCTCAAACTAAATACTTATTTGGATTGATCAGTTGATCATATTTGTGTGTTTCTCGAAATTCAATAACCGCTCTATCACCTGTGAAACACGCACACTCCAAAGCTTAGTAGAAATTCAAATCATGAGTCATTGAATAATAAACCTCAGTGAAAGAATTTGCAGCATTTTATTCAAGAGCGATTACAATGGAAATATATTCTATTTGAAAATTTTAAATTTCGTAAGACGGAGCATGCATATTAGAATGCTTCAACCCGTGTATCGGTTATAAACCCTTTTAGGAGTTCACTCCAGTATCCACGTTTACTACACCACTAGGTTACTGCAATTTAAAAAAAAAAAAAAAAAAACGCTGTTGTGTTTGTTTTGATCGCAGTAACCAAATCGTGCAAATGTTGGCACCATAAATCGGGCTATACATCGGGAATGGTTTGAGCCACGGACCTGGGGAGGGGCTCATTCGATTCCTCATGGAAAGTTCTTTAAAAAAAGTCCAAATTTAGGCCACCTTGACTTTTTTTGAGGTTTTCAGGGATTTTACAAAACTCTGACAACCCTTAAGGGACACTTTAAATTAAGTGAGAGAGCTGTCTAAAGAATTGGGGCGTTGTCGGACCAATATGGATTTTTCCTGAAAATTTTAGATTTTTTGCTCCAGCCGTTTGGAAGAAATCGTGCGTACGGCGTAGGGGTTATATATATTTATATTTTTTTTTTTTCAAGAACGATTACAATGGTTTATTATTGAGTAATAAAACAAAATAAAAGACTTTGATTTTGCCCAAAACTGCATAAAATCTCTCATTCACTTGTAATCCAATCACAGGCGTGTAATGGGATTACTCCAGTCCATTTCTAGTAATGGAAATCGAAATTGCGATTATTCCTCCGATTACATCTAATTGGAATGAATTTTTTGAATTCTCATTACAGTAAAACCCCTCCTATCCGGCATCCGATAGTCCGGCACCCTCAATAATCCGGCATCGGCCTTCAGAGATTTGTTCTTTGTACTGAATAAAGCTTGCAGGTGCGTATGGGAAAAGATGAAATTGTACGCAATTAGGCTCAAGATGAAGTATCTGAATGGATACACATTGATAAAGAAGAACCTGCTGTGGAAGAAATAACGGATGAACTTATTGTAGAGAGTGTAGTCAGGGTTCAACAAGAACATCAACCATCAGACATACAATCGGATGAAGAAGAAGGGGCTGACGTTTCGAATTCAACATCACCTGCGTGGAACGAAGCAGCTGCCGCTATTGACACATTTATAAGATTTGCTGAATGCAGAAAATCCTAAAACGCTGCAGAGCTTGTTGATTTATGTATTGTACGTAATGGGTTTTTTGAGAAAAAACATGATTCAAAAAACCAAGAGACATTAGGTCTTATTTTTTACCAATGTAGTAAAGTACCATAAACTTTCCAATGTCGTAAGGTAGCGGTACCGGTAGTGGCCACAGTTAAGAATTTTTTTCTTTAGTTTTGACAATTGTGGGCCAACAGTAGTACTGACTTTCTTCAGGACTCATTTAGAATATAGCCCGACTCTTCCCTAACATATCCATTGCCTAAAACTATCAAAAGAACAATTTTTTTCTATTTTTTATTAATTTTTTTCTCACACCTTTATTTTGATCTAGTAGTGGCCACATCAAATTACGAAATTTCCAGTAGTGGCCACGTGCATGTCTCAGTAGTGGCCACTTGACATTTTGCCCTCATTAATATCATTAAATTCAATACCAGATGAACAAAATTTATTCTATCCAGTAGAAGCTCTAGGATACAGCCCAACAAACGAGGAAACTAGGGACGGTCATATTGAGAAGTTTACCACAATTTCCAATGATGCTCTGCGCACTCCTAGTTCAACCTCTGACTACAAGATGACATGAGCTGTACCTCCTGCAAGTTTGAAGTCACTAGGAGACCGGGAATCCTTATTTCTCAAATATAAACTTTAAAATGGCCACTACTGGAGCAGTGGCCACTACCGGTGCCGTTACCTTATAGATTATTAGTACTGTACTGTACTAACAATAATAATGTATATACGCTGTATTTAACTCAATTTATAATATATGGTTACAGTACTGTACTGTATTCTACTTTATTAATAAATGCACGAGTTACACAATAATATATTTGTTTGTTGTGTTTTTAACATTCTCCTCCACAGCCAAAATCAGAGAAAACACAATAGAACACGGAAAAATGGCTTGGGCACTATTAATAGCCCTTTTAACTGTCTATTTTAGAGGTATTTCCGCTATCCTAGCAAAAATGACTATTTTAAGACGGCATTCAGTAATCAGGCATTTTCGGTGATGCGACACTGCCAAAGTCCCAGACGTGCCGGATTGTCAAGTTATTACTATACGTGTAATCAGAAAAAAATAATTGCATTTTAAACTACTGTTACGGAATGGGAATCACAAATATATATCTTCAAAAGGAACGGGACTTTGTAATGGGAATGGGAATTCCTTTTATAACAACCCTGGGAGGGGATATGTTGGTTCCAGAGTAATTAATTTATATAGTTAGAGCTTCTGTAATTTTAAGATAATGTATACAGGTATACAAATATTCCTCAGATATTCCATACCTAGTCAAAATTAATTCAACCACAATTATTTATTCAATCAAATTACCGCATACAGTCCACTATAGCAAACATTTTATCCTCACAGCTCATAATGATACTGTCATATTAGTATAGATGATATAGGTACTTCGGTGAGGTACAAAACTAATTTAGAGAATGAAGAAAGAGAGACAAAATATTTTGAGGGTTTCCATTCAGCTTGATTCGCCCATGACTCCTCGAAATTAATGAGTTTCAAAGAATCTTAGTTTTGGATAAGTAGTGTTATTTTATATGATTGTGGAGATGCAAAACAGGTTCGATATGTGTTGTTTCGTAATGATGGAAATACGTAGAAAAGATCAGGTTCCTCGAATCCATTAAAGGAATTTTCTCATGAAAATTAAATTGAGTGGCGCTCCCAGGTTCATAATAAACTCCCTAATGGACGTACTTGATAAAGTTTGTTAGTGCATTTACTAAAAAAATATCCAATTTCGCTTTCATGAGACGGAACCCTAATTAACCCTCGAACAACGAACCGCAAATGAATTATTGTTTAGAAATAATACAAATAAAAATAGGTTCCGCTGCAGCAGTACCACCACATACAATAATTAATTCAATAATTTCCAAAATTTAGCGTAAAGGTGAACACTAAAATACATGGTGAATAGTGCACGAGAAATGGGGGAGAATGCCACCAAGCCCACTAATTTACCTAACCTTTCTGCTGAATTAATAATTTTGAAATGTTGGTTTATACCTGTGACGTGTTGAACTAATATTTGAGAGTATCCGTTACTTATGATACGGAGACATACAAATATTAGTTACAAATATCGGTTACTTTGTACTCAGACGGTCGCGAACTTTTCGTGGCAAGTGAAGATCGAGACCTGCAGGTCGCAAGAGACTCGCAGGTCGCAAACGTCTCTTGCTGAGGAGTCTTAGCTCGAGAAAACCGTTCACTCTCCCCACCTAACAGCCTGGGCAGGTCGCCGTTCCTTTACAGCAGATTTTACTATTCAAATGAAATTTATTCATGAGGACTCAGAATATTACCTCGTTTTGATACCTATCATTGTTTTACTCAGAGGCACTCATGTAAGGAGTACAGTAGACGTCTGTCATCTACCGAACCCTGACTGTACACGAAGATGATAGAGGTCCCATTCATTCACACAGTGAGATGCGGAGAAAACTGCAGGTCGCCTTCATCCACGGAGTGAACTGGTGAACTTCGGAGCGACCTGTAAGTCACATTCATCCACGGAGTGAACTGCAAGTCCCACTCATTCTCGGAGTGAACTGGTGAACTTCTCCCACTGACCTTGCCTTTGGACTGAGTGACCTGCAGGTATTCTACCCCCTCTGGTGACCTGGGTTTACACACCTCTAATCTCTTCATCTCTTTCAAGGGGTACCAACAATAATAAATCGTCATCTTCTTATACATTTTTATCATATACTTTTCTATTTATTATGTTGTGGAGCTCTCGTTGAGTCTCGTCCGTATCATCTAAAGTTCCGAACGCAGTTCCATTCGCCGGCTTCCGCGAACAACCTCGTCGAAACCTAACGCTCGTCAGAACAGAAAACGCCTAATTAGGCCTTTTGTAAGGCTCCCATTCACTGAAGCCTTCCGGCGTCCGGGGTTCGATTCCTGCTCGTGACAAGACGCTCTTGACTGTCGACGGGGAGCCGAAAGGAGGTCGGGATAAACTTAATTAGCTAGAAGCTCACGGCACCATAATGAACCCTTCTCTGTCGTCCAATCTTCTTCAGACGACGACACTTTTAAATTCTCCGCTAGAAGTGTTGCTAGCTTGGTAAACTCAACTACTACGATATCATGAAGATAAGAATGTTCTCATTACGTTTAAATTGTGTATCAGCACTCCTTGGAGACTGCTGAATTAATTCGCTCACCTAGCCAGTTGTGACAATTAAAAAAAAACCATTCATATTGATTTTTAATTACATCAAATTGAATTTCTTATTATAAGATATTTTTATAGTCAGGTACATGTATGATAGTTCGTGTACCAAATAAAACGTCCTCGATCTTCGGCTCTGATCAGAGTGTCTCCATACCGGCTCTTTTGGTTTATTAGGTATTCAATAATAAAAAATTGTAATCGCTCTTGAGAAAAAATGTCTAACCCCCCCCTGAAAACTTCATGGTTTACGTTTCAAAGGGTGTAGAATCCAAATCTGCAAATAAAAAATTATTGTCCGTCCGCCGTACTCACGTTTTCTCCCAAACGGCTGGAGCAAAAAATTTGAAATTTTCAGGGAAATTCCATGTTGGTTCGAAAACGTCCCAATTCTTTAGACAGTTCTCTCACTTAATTTAAAGTACCACTTAAGGGTTGTCAAAGTTTTGTAAAATCCCTAAAAACCTCAAAAAAACCAAGGCGGCCTAAATATGGATTTTTTTGGAAGAACTTTCCATGAGGAATCGAATGAGCCCCTCCCCAGGTCTGTAGCTCAAACTATTCTCGCTGATTATGCTGCAAATTCTTTCACTGGGGTTTATTACTCAATCTAATAAATAAACTAAGTAAACTAAGTAAAACAAACTTTTTTTCCCGTTCCTTCTATAACGATTTTTTTTACTGGTCTAGAAGGAATGACATCTTTTTTTCCATTCACCATCACCATCATTACGACTGAAGTGAATATAAACTTTATCACATAGCGCACGTCCAATCCACTTTGGTGAATTTTATGGTGATGAAAATTCACGTTTTATTTCTCAGCTTTGGGACACCGGCTTCACCAGGACCTCCTGCATCTCTATCTGCCTTTTCTGGATACTTCTCTCCACCCAGATATGCTCTACCCAAGAAAACCTGCAGCATTGTAAGCAAGTATGCTAAGACGACGCTGGGGTGGCGGGGACCATTCTAGAAAATCGGACTCCACGTGGCCTCGTTCCCCCAAACAGGTCGAATCCATCCTTTAATTTCTTCGTTTTGTTCCCGATCAATTATCTCCAATTCATGGCGTACAGTTTTTAAAATGATCAACAGGAGATATTTATTTCCCTTGATTTATATCCCCCATGTATTTGGAGCTCCATAGTTTTTTTCATATTACCATTTGTCCATTTACACACCAATAATTTTTAACATTATATCGCCATTTCAAAAGTATCATAAATCTTTTTCACTTTGGTTCCTTTCCACGACGACCAAGTAATTCAAATATTGAAAATGATATATAGGTATTTGTTTTTATGCTCATTTAATTATTTTGACGAACAGCGTGTGAAATGTTATGATAACCGCTCGAGAACGCTGCAAATTCTTTTACTGGATTTTATTATTCAATGATTCATGATCTGAATTTCTACTAAGCTTTGGAGTGTGCGTGTTTCACGAGTGATAGAGCGGTTATTGAATTTCGGGAGATATGCATCTAGCCTTTAAATCGGTTCTCAACCAAGATACCTATTTGGATTGATCAGTTGATGATATTTGTGTGCTTCCTGAAATTCAATAATCGCTCTATCACCTGTGAAACACGCACACTCCAGAGCTTAGTGGAAATTCAAATCATGAATCATTGAATAATAAACCCCAGTGAAAGAATTCGCAGCGTTTTTTCAAGAGCGATTAGAATGAAAAAATAGTCTATTTGAAAAAAAAGCTGTTGTTTTTGTTTTGATCGCAGTAACCTAGTGATGTAGTGAATGTGGATGCAAATGTTGGTACCATAAATCGGGCCATACATCATGAATGGTTTGTGCTACGGACCTGGGAAGGGGCTCATTCGATTCCTCATGGAAAGTTCTTCACAACGGCCAAATTTAAGCCGCCTTGACTTTTTTTGAGGTTTTTAGGGATTTTACAAAACTTTGACAACCCTTAAAGGGCACTTTAAATTAAGTGAGAGAGCTGGCTAAAGGATTGGGGCGTTGTCGGACCAACATGGATTTTTCCTGAAATTTTCAGATTTTTTGCTCCAGCCGTTTGGGAGAAATCGTTATTGCAGATTTGGATTCTAACACTTTGAAACGTAAACCATGAAATTTTCAGGGAGGGTTGAAAATTTTTTTCAAGAGCGATTACAATGTTTTATTGTTGAATAATAAACCAAAATGGGTAAAACACCAGTACTTAGTAGGTACTGTTCACCAATCGTGTTATGAAATAAACTCCCACAACCTGTTGGCACACATCATACACCTTTATTGGCAAAATCAGATCGCCGATCTTTCGTTCTCCCATCTGATTTCGGAGAATAAAAATGAGACTTGCTGTATTTGGCTCAAACCGGTATATTTTGAATTTTGCAACTTACTGAAAATATGATTCAATGATGTTGTTCATGAGTGAGTTTGAGAATGTGTTTCGTGCACCCGTAGCTTCGAACGTGAATTTAGCCAGTTCCTAGAATGTGATTTTTATGACTGAATAATATCTATTCACTGCCATGCCTAGTTTTAGGTGGTAACGTGCTGCAAGGGATTTTGAGTTTTCCTCAATATTAAGGCTTTTTCATAGTGATTCGATGTGGCGTCATTTGTCATTATAAAATGTTGGTAGACCTGGTGGGAAATTCCAACAGGATTTTATAATTATAATGATTAAATATTAGTTGTATAAAGAAAAACTTACTCTCGCTCACGAGGGGTGCGAGGGGTGTTGATGTAGAGGGTAGTTCGGAACAAGTCCTCAGGACTGTGATCCTGTTCGAAAACGTCCACACACCCCGAGTCCCCATGAGAAGCGAAATCAGTCTGTACGGACCTGTTGACAGACAACACAAAAACTTACTGGTAAGAAATGCATTCATTGCAGGACTTTATATAGTCACATCCGTAACCATAATTATAAATACTTGAAAATATTTTAGAAAACTAAACGAATGCGAACACAAAAAAATATGAAAATCTGAGCCGGGAATTCCAGTTGGAATGAGAAGAGCTTGAATGGATTGCCACTCTTAACCCCCTCCCCCCTCATAACATCCCTGCAATGAATCGAATTCCCCAGCTTCGGAATTTGCACGTCTTGAAAAGTAAAACAAAAATTATGGGCTCGTCGTGGTACGTATATGAAAATACGGAAATGCATGCACTTACGTGCGAAATCATGAAAAATTGGATCAAATCAAATAGCCTTATCAGCCCATTATTTCACTGTCTCACGGTTTTTCCTCACTGCCTACAATGTTTTGAAAAGGCAGGAAAGGGTGTTTATGAAGTTGCTTCTATTTTGTTAACATCCCTCATTCAAGATGGTCCCAACGCTGGTGGTTGGATTTTGCCTAGACCTTCCCAGTCAGTTCAACCGGGAAAACCATCCCTGGAGACATCAGTAACATTTTGACTGTGGCAAGTGAAACTTGATCGCACTTGTTGGCAATTAGTGTAGTTGTTGGAAGTTCGTTGACAAGATTTTGGTTCAACCAGTTTCAATTTATTTATGGCCTGTAGAGGCGGTGAAAGGCTATAACCTCACTCCCTACTCTCTCACTCCCTACTATGTCCAGCCAATAGCACCTTAAATTGTAGGGAGTGAGGTCTGCTTGTAGCAAGTGAAATTTTGGCAAGGAAACCTCAGTATTTACTGTAGCTAAAATTAAGCTAATTTGTGCTGTTCCACTCACCTAATACGAAAGACTTGAGCGGCGATTCCCATGGAGGTTGGAGGCTCAAGAGGGGAAAGAATAGTAGCAGATACCTCACTCCTTACAAAAGTTTTTTTTTTTTTTTTTTTTTTCAAAATAGCGTATCAGCAGTACGGTTCAGGATTATGTGTGCTCACTCGGGTAAAATGCCGAGAGAAGCGCAGTGATTGATTAGAAACAGGAAAATTATAACGTTTCAACTTTTATTTTTTAGAAAAGTCGATACCCAAATGTCACCGAAATTTTGAAATTACCCAAAAGCCAATAAATGAATAACAATCATCACGAGTGACACATTTGCGGTTGAAATTAGTAATATTCCCTTAAACACTGTGGACTGTGCAGACTGATTACAGGCCATAGCAATTAGCAGCTTGATATTGGATTAGTTTGACAGCCATCATTGACAGACCATCGGAGATTGCAGTCCTGATTGAGATTGTTACGATAGCTATAAATTGAATACCTACCACAGACTGATCAAACATGGATTAACCCGTAGATTAATGATGTTAAAGTGCTTCGGCTCAATACGGTGACAATCTGAGCCGGTTGGTTAATAAATCACACTTGTGATAATAGGCACTCCTTGTAGTTGAGTATGATCATTTGACGTAGGGTTGAGTTAACTTGCCTCAATCTCTTACTGAGATTCTGAGCTGAGTCTACAAAGTGCTATTTGGGTGATTTCCCCATTTGAAGCGGAATCAAGTCCGTGGGAGATTGCTGAACAGATATGATGTTTTCAGGGTATTCTTCCTTTCTATTCTCTCTTTCCGAGGAAGAGAACTATTTAGCTCCATGCGCCTTACTTTGTTCAAATTGACATCACTATTGCTATGTATCTATTGTTATTTAATTTGGGTAATTATGCTACTTTATTGTTCTCTAATTTTACATACATTTTATTTGCTACTTATTTTTGCTTCAATTTTGAGTTTAAGATCTTTGTTATGGGGATCCCAACCCAGCATTGTAATTCCAGTGAGAGACCAGAAATTTTCGATATTCCCAAGCCGCCACTAAACACCCGGCAAGAGCATCCCAGTTCTTTTTGTCGTAATTTGAGCAAATTTATTTTCAACTCGCGGCAATTCAATCTATACGATTTTGATTGCTGCCCTCTCACATCAGCAAAATATATACTTTTCTGTTTGAGAAATAGTTTGAACATATTCAATGTGTACAATTGATGGACAGTTAACAAAATCCAATCATGAAATAATGTATTGGTTTGGTGGCTTCAGGACTTAATGTCCTTAACGTTTATTTTTTGAATCTTAAACATCTTACCAATAAGGTACTTGAAAGGCCCCCAAATTACAGTGGCATACTGTGAAAATGACTAAAACCGCTCCCTGTTATTGTCCTTAAGTTGTTCTAATTCAATACCTACAGATTACAGAGCCCCACAAAAAAATGTCAAGATCCGTAGACTACGGTATCCCTATGTATTCTTCGATGCCTAATTCGTATCCAAGGCCCGAAAAATCCCCTGACCCCAAAAATTTTGAGGTATGGCCAAAAAACTACCCTTGAATTGATGTCAGAACCTTCTTTTTGAGTCATGAGATTGGGATGAACTGCGACATCTTTTTAAGTGAATTTCTACATTTTTTCAACTTCAGACATGGAGAGTACTTGAGGAAACTACCTACCCCTCAATCACCCCTCGACACCCCCTCCTAGGGGTTGAAATTTGAGTTCTCCCGCCAAATCGAGTGGGGTATGGATTTCTATGTTTTTGGGGTTCTTGTATGGGTTCTAATATGAATTTAGGTCAGGAACTACGTACAGTTTCGTTTGAAAATTCAGTCGACCGACTGTTTGCTATCAATACATCCTACATTGCATCACACATACCCTCCGGGTTTCAAAAAATACAAAATATGAAGCATTTACGATGAAAAAACAGCAGTATAACGTTGATTTCATTTGTTTTTTGACTTTTAAAAAAAGCTCCAAGAGTCTCCAACCCAGTTTTGCGACTGAATTCAGTCACTGGGACGTTTTTTGTCTATAAAGTACCAGATATCTCAAACCTTTCGGTGCAGGGCTGTATAGGGCCGGTGTAGGGCCCGAAGGCGCAATAATCACGAGACAATCGGAGGTACCGATAAAAGGAGCAAGGTATAGATAATACCTTTGGTATTAAGATACCTTTAGAAGAAAATAAGTAGGCTCCTACTCAAATGATTTCAAGGAATTTACATTGAAATACAAATCGTGAGTTGTACAACATAATGAAAATCTTTATCGGTTGTTTCTTTTCCTTACGGGTGATGATTAAAAAAGGAAGAACTTTTATTTTCCCTATATAAACTTTTCCTCACTTGAGTTGGGCAATAAACAAAAATTGAAGTTACTCGTAAAATTGTATTTTTTCCCCCCAAATAATGAAGCGTGATTACAAGTGGAATTTGCTGCACGAACACTTCAGGAATTCGTCAGGATGATGTTCTGTTTCATTAACACAGCAAAAATTGCTTAGTCATGCAGTTTTTTCCACAATTGTACAGCTTGGAGGTCTGGAATCCGTCGGAATCACTGAAATAATAATATTTAAAAAAAAAAAAAATAAAATAACACGCCGATAATTGAGTTAAGAACAATAGAAATGTGGTTGTTGATATTTGAGACACTTTTTTGAAAATTACGCACACTGGGTGGTGGCGGATCAGGCTAAACTATGATCCAAGCAATTCGGCACACAAGAAAGTATGTTTAATTACACCTAACTTGCCAATTTAAAAAGATTACCCTATTTTTAATCGTTTTTCACACTTTTTAAATTTAGCACACTGGATGTCAGTGGATCGTACTGAAAATGGTCTCATTCGACTCAGCACACGAAAAACCATGTTTCACAACACCCCAAAACCCCACCTTGTCGAAAATGGAATTTTAGGGCATTTTTTAACCATTAAATTGTAAATTTGGACCACGAATTCACTGCCAATTGGGCTGGCCAACGAACCTCACCTGTTGATTGCTGATTGACCGATTTTTTAGCGTAAGAACGAAAATTTTAAAGTGATAAATAGAGCGTGTCGGGGTTTTTTTCCGTTTTTAGGACAGTTCGAACCAGTGTGCGGCGGGGGATGATCGTGGGGGAGATAGTTTTCCCAAGTACTCTCCTTGTCTGAAATTGAAAAAAAATGTTGAAATTCACTTGAAAAGATGTCGCAGTTCATCTCAATCTCATGACTCAAAAAGAAGGTTCTGACATCAATTTAAGGGTATTTTTTTGGCCATAGCTCAAAATTTTGGGGGTTAGGGGATTTTTTGGATTTTGGATACGAATTCAGCATCGAAAAAAAAACATAGGGATACTCTAGCCTACTTTACGGTTCTTGACATTTTTTTTTTTTTTTTTTTTTTTTGTGGGGCTGTGTTATCGCAAATTTTGTTGGCTTATGGCACAAAATTTGAATTGGTTGGTCCATTTCATTTGAGAATCAAACGCCAATCCTGATTAATTAAACTATTTTCTTTTTCGGGTTTCAAACAGTCACACGGTAAGTCATTTCAGCAGTGTAATGTCAAAACGTCGTTCGATGTTGATAGTACTACTACTTCATCTTTAAAACTTTATGACATCTTTAAAACCATACGGACCTTTACGAATAGTCTAAGTTAATTAATTTGAGATCGGACGAGTAGAACCTGAAAAAGATGATGTTGAGAGGTTTCAACTTCTGAAAACTCGTGGGCCGCCTCGTATCGACTGGCCACTGTGTTCCTTCGGTCTGGGCACATCTGGCCCAGACGAGCTCCAATCCCCTTTATTGACTGAGGGCTCCGGGTTCTACAGCGGTCTACGATATTATGTGATATTCATACGTGTTTAGTTATAGCTTGATTTCCCTTAGCAGAATATAAGCAGATCTCACATTTAGTTTTAGTTGCCTATTTTAAACCGCAAAGTGCTATAAGGGCGCCCATGAAAATGCCCACTCCTCCTTCTTATATGTTGTTACTGAGAGGTAATGAAAAGCATACAAGACGAAAAACCGAGAGAAAAAGTAATTATTCAAAAGATATGAGGGTGTCACCCCTAGGTGACTCTAGGCCTGAGCTCAACACTACATATCAGTTCTCCAAAATCTTACTCAGTAAACTTTTTCACTTGTCCACAGTTCAAATAAAACATCGGTATTACAGGGTCCCCCCCCCCCCCCATGTAAGTTGGTACCTTTTCCCAAAAAAGAGATTGAAAAATACTCCCTAAGAATTTCAATGATGAAGTCTTCGTCATAGCCCCCCCCCCCCTTTGGGCACCCCTGTATTACGAGTAAAACACACATGACGTCTTGGCTGCGTGTTGGTAGTTGATGTTCCGCGAAATCCTAGAGTCACCTACAGGTGACACGGCTGATTTGGTTGAGTATAGGCGGCTCCAGTTTGAATTTTTATGGACAAAATGTTATTTACAAACACATGCTGCATCCTAGGAAAGAGATTATCACAAAAAAGTTCCAGAATTTCACATGATCTTCGGCATTTTTCTCAAAATTCTTGGCAAGTTGCAGGGAAATATGAAAACCACGAGATAAAAAAACATAAGAGCTTTTCAGGCGAACTGTTATCAATCCGAACTTCATCGTCGAGGTGCAAGTTGTTGTCCATGCCCGCTAAATCCCGTCGGACCGCAGAAAAATCGAATTCGGCGGCTAATTTATTTTTAATTATTTATCAAAGTAGTGTCACCTAGAGGTGACTATAGTACTTGGCGGGTTAAAACTTGCCCCTTGTAGTTTAGCAACTTCAATACCGCTAACCGCCCTTCAGGTTCAGATTGATTTATTCATAATAACAAGGACAAAGACCAGTTGTTCGTTACAACCATAGAGTGCAGAAATTTGTAGAAGATATTTTGCTAAAGTCATTTGGGAGGAATCGTGCGTTCGGCGTACAGCGTACGACGTACGGCGGACGGACGGAAAATTTCTTATTGCATATTGGGATTCTACACCCTTTGAAACGTAAACCATGAAATTTTCAGGGGGGGGGGGGGGGGGGGGGGGGGGGGGGGGGGGGTGGAATTTTTTTTTTTTCAAGAGCGATTACAATGGTTTATTATTGAATAATAAACCAAAATGTGGCAAACAAATCGATTTTGGTTTCCCCGCCTTAAAAAGAGTTTTTGGTTTGAAAATCAATCTTTCCGAGATTTTTTATGTTAACAATTTGAACAATTTAAGCACTTTTGATTTGTCTCTAAAACATGGGCTTGAAAGTACAAACTGGAGGGGAACAACAGCCTGATTTCTATGGAAAACTTGAAACGATTTTTCTGAAACACGTGGTTTTCGGAGATGAGTCGTTTTTGTTTCATACGGCAGAATTATGACCAGGATCTAGGGAAGTAAATTATCAACATTTAAAATCAATGTTAAAGAATTAAGGAAAACAGAAAAAATTCAATCAAACCAATATTTTTTGAGGATTCTCTATTCTTCTATGGAAATTATAAAATTAGTTTTGAGCAATAAGATGTATGATATGGTTAATATGATAATTTACGTTTTAGTTTACGGGTGAAAAATATCGGATCCGATAGTGTGCATTTAATATCGATATATCGGAATAGAAAATATCGCCCAAAAATATCGATTTATCGACGGAAGAATATCAATATTTCGATATATCGATAATTTTTTGACATCCCAACTAGACAGGGTGTCCCACGATTTATGTACAACCCGACTCCGACGTATTCTGCAACTCATTTCCGACCAAAAGTGCCTCCCAGCAATTTTGTTTAATATGCCTCGTTTCCGAGTTATTCGCGATTTAAGATTTTATTCGTTTTTTCGATCCTATGTCATTAAAACTGTCGTAACTCCCTCAATTTTGGGGACAGCTCAAATTTGATGACACCGTTGGAAAGACCCTCTAAATTTCCTATCTTTTTGACGTTTTTAATTGCATTAAAGATGTGCGAGTGCTGCGCGAAATGGCAGTTTTGTCAAAATCTTGAAACCGCCTGTTTTTCATCTCGCCCAGCAACCCTATTAATGCTTGACGCAGAAATGTGCTGGCCTGGTAAAACGTGCCCCGAAATGTCAGCTTTCCAACGGTGTAGTCGTTTTGGTTTTAAAAATATTTTTTGAGTAATGATACTTTAGTTGAGGAAATCGTGTTTAACTGCAGAAAAACATGTGTTTTTTGTTAAAAATGTGATTTTTTCTTGTTGACGAAAAAAGGTTGGAGGCGGAATAGACGTAACTTTTCTCGCTCGTATAGCGCACCATGATGAATGGAAATATGCAATAGGGAAACCGCGCTGAAGGAGATACAGCGAGGAAAGAGACGAAAGGGAAGAGGTGGTAATGATACAGGGAAACGTTTTCAAATAGTAGAAACCTTTGAATTTGATAGCTACCTCTTGGTGGTACATTGTGAATTTTTCGTGAGCATTGGAGGCAGAATTTAGTGCCTTACAACTTTTCTCTGTGACAAACATTTTTGCAACGGGTTGTTCTGACCGTAAAATGGGAAATTGTTATAAAAAAAATAAGCTTTTAATGGGAGGTGAAGAAGGGACATGGTGTTTATTCGTGATCAGTGGTAAGTTCACTAAAAATAGGCTTATAAATTAATTTTGTACATTTGGTCATTTGGTCCCGCTGTGGACCGTCGCATTCATGAAGATTTGGACATGTTGGACATGGATGGTGGACGTAATGAGATTTGATGTCTACATTCGTACAGTTTCATCATTTCAAAACTCGTAGGCAGAGTTGCCTTCAACGCATCAACTCGCATCTGTGTTCCTTCTGTCAGGCAACGCCGCAACTCACAGTCGCTGTCACTCCAGGGCAGTTCGTACCCTTCAAATTCCTCCTATTGTGTTTCTCCGTTCTCTTTCGTCAGTCCGTCTCCCTCTCGCCGATTCATCGATTTCCCTGACGTCAAAAGATACGTTCTGAAGAGCAGCTCACGCTGCCGGGGGCTTAACAATGGTCGTCAAACTTCTAAAGAATGGGAGGCTCCGTTTTCTCTTGACATTGGGGCAACTCCGCAGCCTCCGTTCCGATCTTGTTCTCTTCCTGGGAGTGATGTTATGCATTCAAGTAGGTCAGCGGTACATTTCCTCTTATAAGCTAAGATTATAGCTACGATTTTAAGACCATATTATCTTTGATATTTGTACCTCACAAGATTTAGAACACTAAAAGGGAGGAAAACGAAATATTTCTCCTTGTAAGCTAAGACAGAAGCAGCTTTCTTCGTGGGAGTGAAGTTATACAAAGAGGTACAAAACAGCTCTTTCGACGTCTGATTGGCTTAGACTCCGGAGTTCCGAAGCGTGCTGGGGCTGTTCCTTTACTTAATATATTCGCACGATATCCCCCAACCAATAGACGCCACATTGGCGAAATTTGCTGACGACGTGGCTATCCTCCAAGTTGATACCTCACCAAATACTGCAGCAATCAAATTTCAACCAATACTGGTTGAAATGCACGATTGGTACGAAAAGTGGAGGATTAGAATGAATCCAGCCAAATCTGTAGTGGTCCCATTCACTAAGCTAAGAGCTAATCTCCTACGTACCTTACATATAAACAACACAACAATCCCCCAGGCTACACACGTTCGCTACCACGGTGTACACCTCGACAAGTCAATGACATGGGAGGTCCACATAAAACACCTAGTCACTAAAATAAGAACCCGAGTTACGGGTTGTTTTCATTTCCGTGGCTACTTGATCCCATAGCCGATCCAACACAAACTGATTATGGTGTTTGGGGTCTTTCTGGTTGCACAGAGGTTTTCTTTTCAATACCTCACTAATCAGCAAGTCCACATTCATTTTCGCAAAGGAGAAGGGGAACTGAACAACAAGGGTGATGAGAGCGTGAGAGCAGAGAAATCAAACTGGTTTGGTTTCGCCGCTTTGCTCGCTCATTGGACGCTCTGCTCGTTCATCGGGCACGCTCCCACTCTGCACATCCCTGACCAAGAACACTGTTTGTTTTCGACGCTTTCCTCGTTAAATATGCTCTTTGCTCTTCCATCCTGCACTCTGCACGTACACTTAGGCAGCTCAAGTCTCTCCTACATAAACGCTCGCCTCTAAGCCTTGCCACAAAGAGACTCCTCTACCTGTCTCTCATCCGCCCAATCTGGGAGTACTCTTCGGGTCTTTGGGGATGTGCTGCAAAGAGCCACATACATAAAATCCAGGTTACGCAGAACCGTGTACTGAGAATGATAACTGGGGCACCCTGGTATATACGAAATTCGTCTCTACACAATGATCTGCACCGACCTACTGACCAAGAAGTGATAATAAACATTCACAAAGCTCTATACACTCAGATGGTTCACTATGAAAACGAAGTAGCCCTCTAATCCCCCAAAACCTCCCACCTCAAACGGAGCGAAGGCGCCTCAGGACTCCTTATAAAACAAACTAATAAAAACAAACGAGAGCAAGACCTGAGATATCTTAGTTGTTTCTACCTGTTAATAAATACATATTTGTTGATAATTTTATATAATTACTTTATTATAAACGTTACAACTAATAATTGATTGTTATTTGAATGTTATCTATTTATACATAAGAATTTTTGTTTCACTATATGAATGATCTTAGCCTAATCGCAAACTGATGAAGGACAGCCAATGGGGTACACCTTATACACGTAACTCATGAATTAGGATTGGCCTACTATATTATAACTATTCTCAACTGTAATGCCAATACTGACCATAAAGTTTTCAATTGTTGAAAAAAAAAAAAAAAAAAAAAAAAAAAAAAAAAAAAAAGAGTGAAGTTATATATATTGAAGTAGGTTCTCATAGAGGGGTTGTAGCATTTATGTCCTTCCTTGTATGAATGTAAATCCCTATGTTTCGAACCTATGGTTGAAACAACTGAGAATAAACAAAAAAGAAGAAAAAAATAATCAATCGTGAAGAAGATACAATCTCAAAAAGAACAACACAACATTTGCTGAAAAAACTCAACAACAAGTTGTTGTCAACAACCGCAATCTTCCGATTTTTGTATGGAACCTCCAAACCACTACTCTCCTTCTTCTATTTTTATCGTCTTTGGCCAAGACTCTTGGCCGCAGCCAAAACCACTACTTGATATCCTATGGATATTATCCATGGATAGATATCGATATTCCACTCATTTTTGTGGGTATAATATTTTTCAAACTCGTATAATGTGAAAAAAATGGAACTTGCGGTCGATATTATTTTATGAGTCAACACAATATGTGATATTATCAGATGAAGCCAGTATATCGGTTAAAAAAAATGTCGGCTGGAATATCGGTCACTAACTATCGATATCCGATAATATTGGCCCTTGCATCATCGATAGAAAAATATCGATATGTTGGAGGAAAATTTCGTATTTCAATAATACCGACTAGCAATGGCCATCCCTAGTACAAACCTCCTCGAAATCGGTTTCTATAATGTCACCGCGAACGATTCAGAGCGTGGGTATATCTAATCTGAGGGCCATGATTATTGGATGACAGGTAATAACGACTGTAGTTTTGTGATGTCTTCCATTAAGCTGGTGTTTCAGAAAGCTTGCTTTCTTTCATTCGTCATTCATTCATAATAGCACACCGATTGTACACTTCATGTGATAAATTCCCAGGATTTCCACAGAAGCATCGGCCTACTGGGCATCCGTAACGAAGACCTTGGAAGATGGTATTTTTTAATCTCGCTCGAAGTAAAAGCAGAACACAATGGGCAAGCGAGGGCCCCAGAGAGCATAAATTCTTCGGCTCACGCCAAACTTTTGACTACAACCCCCTTCCCCCCTTGAGGACTAGGTACAGATAACCAGTTCTCTAACGAACTCGCGGACACGTTCGCTCGTTGGAGAGCCATATCTCATGTTTTCTCCTTACTTTTTCCCCTTTTTTTCCTGGCGGAGGGGTCGGGCAGGCGCGAAGCGGAAATATACGGCGTGAAATATACGGGAGGGCACAATGGCCGCCGTTCTCGCTCACCGATGAAACGGCGAGGCCTAATTTTTCAACATCTGACACGTATCCGAACGGGTCAGGAGAGCTGAGAGCTTGTTATTGGCCCGTTCGTACAGTCACGCGCATCGTGTCTCGTTATTTTTGGCACTTTTGTTCCACATCGTTTGTGAAGGTACAAGAAAAGAATCGGAACTCACTGAATTTGACGATTTGACCGATTCACATATGTACAGGCTGGACAGGCCACAACCGAATGGATTCCTATCTCGATTTCCGTTAATATGGGTTTTCCGTGAAACCTCAAGCGGTAACCCCCTTAACACTCTCAGCACAGGCCCCCGTTTCCCGAGATTCCGTGACCTACAGACTTTTTTTTAAGTTCGCATTACTGCCATTCAGATATTAAGAATCTGTACATGGGTCATTTTCACATAAGTCGCAAAAATAGAGTCCCAGAGCACAATCATCCACTAAAATTGCAAGCCTGAATTTTTTTATACTTAGCCTCCTTTTAAAATTATGTCTCAAGCCTACTCTACTATTAACAAAAAAATGAATAACTTCGAAAACGTCATATCCCCTGCTGTCCCCACAATGAGGTCCCGAACTTGGGAGAACTGCTACACTATTCGTATAAGCATGTGGCGTGAATCTTCCTTCAGATCTCATTCGGCTTTCTATTTAAGGCTGATATTTAGTATAAGCAGCGGATATTTGAACTCTCTCTCTGGTTTCAAATGATTTATGCTTTAGTTGTAATCAACGATGGGACTGTTCAAAACGCTAACTTTCTTTTTTTCTTTAGGGATAAGTATATTTCTGCTGCAGTGAGATGTGATATTGAGAAAGGTCATTGTTCCTTGAAAAATTAGAATAATTGAGAATTTGTTCATTATAGTCCACCTAGAAAAAGGAGCATTATAACGTGTAATTATTTATTTTGTTATATTTTTATTTATTTATAAACATACTGAACCGTATTAATGAATAATAATGTGTAAAAATGATAAATTATTTTTGTTACCGTCTACTTTCTCCTAAAAGAAAAAAGTGTTTGCGGGTTCCTAAAGTTGCGTTTAATTTTGTGATATTTCTAGAGCAAGGAGCACAGTTTGATACAATTGTGACTCCTAGAAGATTATCGACTTTTCAAGGGTTAGGTTTTAAATATTTCAAGGAAGTTTTTTCCTATTTAGTTTTCCTCAATCTAGTTTCTATTCATGTTTGTTCTGAATTTGAATTTAAAATGTTGTTGCAAGTTCTTGTTTCACTAGAATAACCTTTCTAGTAATGATGCCAAAATTAACAGTAAAGAACTCGGTTCCATAATCCCCTCTGTAGTAACAATATCAGCTCCCCTGCTGAGCTATCATTCCCCTGTCTAGGCTATTCATTAAAAAAATCATAAAAGCTATAAAATTGGCAAAATAGTGCAGTTATCTACCACACTAATCTACTACTGTCCTAGTTGAACAGTTGTAAATATAGAACGGTGAAAAATTGAAGATATAATTTTTCTTTCCTCCGGCCACTTATGTGAAAATGACTCCCATATATAGGAGTTCTGGAACACCAGTAGGTGCAGGAAACCGAGATAGGCGAACCCACGACAAACTGTTGGAAGACCAAGCCCCACTACTGGTGAAGTCCCAGAACTACACTCTTTGTATCGTTTTCATTCGTCAATAACCTCCGTGGGAGGTATTATACAGGTTGTATCAGATAAATTTCCTATCTTTCAAGCGTCAAACCAATTGCTTTTTTGCTTACATCACATTGATGCAGAAAATCAACGAAGAAACTCAGGAACACTATTTTATGGGACTTAAGAGTCATCATGATAAGGATTACTCTCTTTGGAAGGCTACCAAATATCTTAAAAGGCCTATAATCCAAGCTTCACCCTCATAGTCAGTTTTGCGAACCATTTAGCAAATATATTCACCCCGAATCCTGAAGGTACAGATGAACCACTTCTAGAGGACACAACCACACTAGATCAAGAAACTAACATTCCACCTGTCCCTATTAAAGAAGTAATGCACATAATCGATAAGGAAATCAGCCTGAAAAAGGACCCAGGCTACGAACTTATTACGGGACAGATCCTTAATCAAGTTGGGGGAAGAAAGAAATCTGAAGGTATTGGCTCAGGAGTGGGATTTTCTCTTGCTTTTCCGATCTCTTATGCATGGTTTTGTCCCTCGTGCCAATGGATTTCAGCCTAAGGTTGTGAATTCATTGTTAAAAGTCCGTGCCGTGCAGTTGCCTTTGAACAGCAAAATTTGGAATAGAGGCACCGAAGAAGCGAAGTGCTCCATGTGTTATCTAGAGGAAGAGGAGGACTCCTTCCATTTCCTGTGCTGTTATCCAGCTTTTGGTGAGCTTCGGTTGCGTTATTTTGGTTTTTATTTTTTGGATGCTCACGAAATTTTGAATTGGTTAGATGAAGGAGACTTAATGTTGTATACATTTTTGTGTGAAGCGCTGGACCATAGAAAATTATTGATAGGACATCTTAATTTCCTAAGGCATTATGTGACCCAGAAATGAGTTAAGGTCGCTCTTTTCTTTTTCCTTCATTTACATTGTTGAGTGAACGCTTATTTACACAATAAATAAAGAATTGCTTGCCGATTAAAATATAGGAAATATGTTATACTTTAATTTTTGTATCATGTCTTCTCTTGAGATACTGTAAAAATTCTTAATCTTTTCAACTTCGGATTCAAGGCTCCAATATCCTATGATGTTGGTGTAATTTTTGTAAGAAGTATGTACTTTTATTTCAATAAACATCTCTCTCTCTCTCTCTCTCTCTCTCTCTCTCTCTCTCTCTCTCTCTCTCTCTCTCTCTCTCTCTCTCTCTCTCTCTCTCTCTCTCTCTCTCTCTCTCTCTCTCTCTCTCTCTCTCTCTCTCTCTCTCTCTCTCTCGCATTTCTTACAATATACAAATGACTTTAATTAACAATATGACTCACCTCCCACCCGAGGAGCCGAGGTACTCGACGTGGGTCCTGTACTCTATCCTCGTGGGGCGGGGGGTGTAGCGGTGGATGGGGCGGAGGTAGCGCGAAGGGGCCGGTGGCGGCGCGGGGGCGGGCGCCGGTGCGAACAGGTCACGCCGGGCGTAGGGGTCGACGTAGCGGGAGGAGCCGGTCGCCGGGCTGACGGCGGCGCCGACGGGGTAGCGGTCGTAGCGCGGTCCGGGAACGTAGCGCTCGATCGGCGAGTGGCGGTCGGTGCTGAACCGCGTCCCCGTGTCCACAAGACCCCCCTCCTCGCATCTGTAACAAACAGAAACACACGATCAACATCTTCAAATCAACGGTACCACGGGATAAGATCAATATATCTCTACCTGAAAGGTAAACCATCATAAGTGCAATTATTTTGAACATAATGTGAACTCAAAAACTGAGCTCACTGGAAAGTTATCACAGAAGAAGAAGAAATAAGGAACGATGAAGCTGCCATAAAATTTGCTGAAAAAAGAATAATAAGTCTATCTGGCCTTAAATTGAGGATGAATGTGCAGTAGATCTGAAGAACATTAAAAAACTTCTCCCAGCACCGGTTGAGGACAGATGGGGAAAAATGTCGATCTCCCACTCATTCGAAGGGCTCAATGTTTGCTGTTAATTGCGTACTTTTTGAATTGCTACACATTGTCCTCGTAATCTAGTTCTAAGGTTAAGTTAATCTAGTTCTCATTCTTCATCTATGTGATATTTTGCTGTGTGATAGTAAAAATGAGTCATGTTAAGACTGAAACCAAAAACTGGAATGAGGGTGAAAATGATATAACTCTCTAGCAACAGATTAGTTGACTGTAATCGATCACGTGACTGAACAGATCACATGGCTGCGTTGTTGCAGGACTCCGAGTAGTTCGAACGTCGGCCGTAGGAGCTATGCTGTCGAGAACGTTCGCGACCTGCAGGTCTTCCCTCCGCAGGTCATTTGGGACAAGTTCATTTGAAATAAAAGTTCTTTGAGACAAGGTCACTCACTCAATACCCTCCTCTAGGCGGCAATCGCATATCTTTAATGCAATAATTTTTTTTTTCTGATATCAAATAGATAGGAAATTTAACGTTCTTTCCAACGGTGTCATTAAATTTGAGGTATCTCCGACATTTGAGGAGTTATGATAGTTTTAATGACAAAAGATCGGTAACACGAAAAAATGTTAGATCGCGAAAAATCGTAAACGAGGCCTTTCAAAACTGGGGTTTATTATTCAATTTTATTCATTTGGCTTGCATTCATGATTTAAATTTCTACTAAGCATTGAATTATTGAATTTCAGGAGGCACACAAATATGATCAACTGATCAATCCAAATAGGTATTTTGGTTGAGAACAGATTTACGTGCTCTATGCACGTATATATACGTATATATACTTCAATTCAATAATCGCTCTATCACCTGTGAAACAGGGACACTCCAAAGCTTAGTAGAAATTCAAATCATGAACGCAAGCCAATTGAATAATAAACCCCAGTGAAAGAATTTGCAGCGTTTTTCAAGTGCTACTATGATAAGGACTAAAATCTATTTCACTAATTTATTGAGAATAAGACTGAATTGCCAATATTTTTTATGGTAAGTGATAGCATTCCCAAGAAGGGACTAACCTGTTTTTTTCTTCTTCCATCAATGGGATACTGTTTAATGATGTGAGAAGCGAAACCAATTGATTCATTATTTTGCTACTTAGGTTACAAACGGTTTAGAAAACATCAAACACTTACCTAATCTGAGAAATAGCAAAAAGATAAAGGTACCTCCTAGTTTTTTGACAATTTTTGCTGTGGTAATGCACTTTAATTTTAATTCACTAATATTTTTCAATAAAGAATGAGTTGTTCGAATTGTTCATGAATGTTTTTTGCCTTAACCCATTGCCATTCAAAGAAAAATGCGACAAAAGAGAGAGTTTCTAATGTGGGAGTAAAAATTACTCAATCTTTCCATTAATAGCCTTGAGAGGCATGTTTCCAGTTTAGGGTTAATGGGGTTGCTAGGCGAGATGAAAAACAAGCGATTTCAAGATTTTGACAAAACTGCCATTTCGGGCGGCAATCGCATATCTTTAATGCAATGAAAAAAAAAAAAAAAAAAAAGTTTTCTGACGTCAAATAGAAAGTTTAACGCCTTCCCATCGGTGTCATCAAATTTGAGCTATCTCCGAAATTAAGGGAGTTATGACAGTTTTAATGATATAAGATCGAAAACACGAAAAAAATCTCTTAAATAAATTGCTAAGAGGCACTTTTGGTCGGAAATGAGTTGTCAAACACGAAGGAGTCGGGTTGTGCATAACTCCTGGGACACCCTGTATAATAAAATTTTGTTCAAACTTACTATTTATCATCCGTTTTACCTCCGATTACTTGATATACAATGATATTGAATAAAGTGGATAAAATTGGTCGAAAAAAACGATGAAATTGGTTAAAAAAATTTATGGATTTCACTTGGGAAAGGTACTTATACTAATGAATAGTGCAAAAAGTATCGATGTTCTTTCAACATCCCTACTAAGCCAAATTCTTGAAAACAGTCGCCAATGTACGGCCGACAAAGAGGAAATCCAAATCGCCACTAAAAATCCAAGCCCAACTCTCCTTCCAACAGCCACCGGACGTCTGGCCGATAATATTCCCCGTGAACAAAACAAAACATAAATAAAATGCCGAAAATGAAGGTAAAAAAGCCCTGATTTAGGACGCCCTTCCGCACAGGAACTTATAAAAATGTTGGAAAAAAAAGTGTTCTCCGCGACGTAGTTGTATCGGAGGGTCGGCGAATAAGGGATATTTATGAAGCGGAAAGTCATTCAGCGCTCTTTGCTCCGCGCTGTTTGATAAATCCGTGACGTGGGATGTCCCCTTTTTTTCGGTGATGTATGGGAGTTTTTAAGCCATCCACGTAAATGTAGTGGGCGATCGACTTTTTTTTTAACTCCCCTGCCCTCGTTTACAAAAAGGAAAAGGGAATACTCGGGAACGGACTTGGTAGAAGGTGTCCCACTTCGGTCTTACTGTCCCATTTTATATTTATGGACGCCCCTTACGAGAACGGGAGAAAAGAGACGAAGGCGTCTTGCAGTTGGAGCTCGCAGGGTGGTTTTCTATTTGGGTCGGAGGATTCAATGGAAGAGCGCTAACTGACCTAAAATGGGAGATGCCGCGAAGGTTCCCGTTTGGCCGCCGAGGTTCCCAAATAACTGAAGGAAGATTCCCGCTGATGGCCACAAAGGTTCCCGAACGAAGCACCCATCCAGGATGACCGTGAAGGTTCCTGACATCCGACACACTTTCCTTCCCGTTGACAGGCTTAGGACTGTCTTAGCCACACTGAATTAAGCCCACGTATGAGGAGGAAACATGCAATTGAATTCTTCTCCACCAAGGTTGGGCCAGATGGAACCTACAGCCACGGACCTTGGCTTCTGGCCACTGAGCCCGATCATATGTCATCATGCTTGCGATTAGGACTCACTGGTTACGCACCATCTTATGAAAAGTATGCTGAGGACATGCAGTGCCACGCTTCAACATCCAAAGTCACTCCTTAGTTAAGTTTAACACCATATGTAACTCTTTTGTTTTGTAACAACGAATAAACTCGCAATTTTGAATAACTAGAAGTTTTTCATTGATATTGTAGAGAAGAACTTAAGTAAACCTAACCCAAACCTTGACTAAAATAATGTAAATTGTGCGGAAAGCTAATTTCTATATACGCTAAGGTACATTCTACCTAGGTAGGTAGGGTGTATCCTGTATGTACGACAACCCTGTATCACACATACTTGGAGCCTCTCAGAGTCGATCGTAAGTAGTCTAAAAATATTGAGGTAGATCGCCAGTAGTTTAAGTTTGAGAACCCCTGCCCTAAACGGATTGGAAAACGTCTCTCTCAGCCATTCGATATGTCCTCCAAACCTCTAGATGTAACATGGAACCGGTACTTAATAGAAGAATGATATTCCACACTATGGCATTTAATGACGAGTTGAATATTTGTATTCCACTTCAAGTAGGAAGGAAACCCTGGTCCAGGGCCTTCAATGACCTCTCCATTCACAAAGTGAAGGAGGTTTCTAAGGGTTTCCTTGGTAATATCGGCGGGAGCCCTAAGAGTTTCCTATAGCGCCCTCATCGAAATGCTGGAATCTTGTTATTGTAATTGGACGATCACAGAGTAAGAATTTTCCAACCTACCTGCTCCGAGCAGGTTCGGGGCAAGGCAGGCACTAGCTGCTCGGAACGACTTCGGTGTTCACATAAAACTACACTGGGTTGGAAAATGAAATGGAAGTCCCAGAGCAACTTTAGGGGGGATTACCCTTGAACACCTCGCACGGCTTTATTTTTCACATATTTTTTAATTTTAAAATGATCCTCAATCACGGAAGTATTACTAAATACCGTTTAAACCTTAAAAAATCGTTGGCGTCGAACCGCTCAACAGTTCTTTCGAAATATTCCCCATTCCTAAGGACTTCTCGATCAATAATTAGCTCCTCGGTTAAAATATCTAGGATCTCCGTGTCCGACAAAGAATTTTCTCTCGAGCATTTCACCAGTGAATTCCAAGAACTCCATCGCACTGGAAAATAAGTACAAACCAACTGCAAAGAACGAAAGTGAAATGAGGAAGGTTAGACGTTAGAGGAGGTTACACCCAGGTTTCCTGCTCAGTTCAAGTTGTTCCGGCCTCAGGCTGGAGTAGCCTGGGGGCAGAGCCGAGCAAGTTCTCTGACTTGTAGGAATTCAGTGCAAGATGCCCTGAAGTTGCACTGTTGGTGGTTGGAAAACGCGTCATCCTGCTTCCTCGTTAGTGCGCCTGCGCGCTTCCACTGGTGTAGCTCGGAGCAAGCGGATGTAAAATCCTTAGTATATCGTTCCAAATGGAGCTATGATGATGGGCTGCATTTGAACCGCAAAAAAGCCATAGCACCAATCGAAGAAAGGTATAAACCCTCGCGCATCTTCAAGGATGAACAATCCCGTTTCAGATGTTAGGTACTCACCTAGGGTGGTTGATAAGAAACTCAAGTGGAGCAAGATCTTGGAATTACCAGTTTTGAGAAGACAAAACCACTGTGTTCGTGCCCCTAGAATGCTTAACTTAACATGGGGAGCTTTCCCGCAAAAAAATATCATGGACTGCGGTCAGACCTACACTGTCGTACACATCTGTTAATCCTATGAATCCTGTTAACAGGTCAAAAACTCGTAATTCCAATGCACTAATGAAGTAAACAAACTCCAAAAGCTAGCATGACTTTGTATCACAGGCTGGATGAACCAGGCAATATCAGCAGGAGTTGGGGTAGGCCACCCAAAATTACGGAATCTCGATGGATCGGTACGACAGTTGTTCTGCTAATTCCGTCTCTTTGCCGCAAAGCTGCCATTCCATTGTCCTGCCCTTACCATTCCGATGAGATGGAATCTTAATGGACACTGGCCAGTGAGAGACACACACGCTTGCAAAGGTCTTTGTGCCTCAATGTGCGATTTGTGCGTTACCTCCAGATGGTCATGAACCCCTTGGTTTCTCTACGTTTAGGAGTATTGTTCCATTTTATTGTTCGTGTCTTTTCATCCCATTTCTGTACTTGTTGAGTAATCTACTTTCTGTAATCTCTTGTTATAATTCAAGTTCAGTTGTATAGAACTCTGATAGCCTTTTAGCAAGGCAATGAGAGTCAACGTTCGTTTGTTGCCCTGGGCCGCAGCCTTGAGGGAGTTGTAGCAACACTATGCACACTTTGAGGTTATTGAGGAGGAATATATAACATCCAGCGCTGCTTAGCTATCTGACTGATAGTTACGTAATATGTAATATACTATATCGTAGCTTAAGAAGTCGCATATGCTGTCTTTCATTTAAAACTTTACAGGGGTTCCAAAAAACTCTTAACCTCACAAAAAAGAATCAGAATCGACTAAGACAGGACAGACGTAGGTACCTTCACAGTAACTCTCCTTCTTTCCCACACTTCCGGGAAGGTTCTTCTTTTTAATCGCTGTCCAATAATACCAAACGAACTTGATATACACAATAGTATTCTAAAAAATTCATATAATACTTTACACAAGTTAAGTTACTAAATAAAAAACCAAGGAAAGCCAAAGGAGAAACCAAGTTGTGTAGCTGGGATGGCAAAAGTAAGATAGCGCAAGTGGTCCGAAAATTTCAGAAGGCACTATTAATTAATTAATCAATTTCCAGCGCTTTCTGCCGGTCGTAGAGCCTAACTTGTTTTTCGTTTGCTCTCAATTTTCATTTACCTTACATGGGATATATCGTCACACATCTTTTTATTCCTTCCTCAGTATTGAACATTTTGGATCAGGACTGGAAAACAAAACTCCAAAGCACGCCGTTCAATATTCAATATTGTCCCAGGAGTCTTGAACTCTTTTTTTCATCCGATATTCCTCAAATGATCTGGAAAAAAGCTTTTCCCGAAAATGAGAAGACGAAAGCAAACCACCCCCTTGACTTTTGAGGTTATCTTCCCTCGAGCTGGAAATGAAATGAGTTTGATCAGGGGAAAGTGCACGAATTGATAAGAGCCGTGAGGGAGGTCTTCCCTCAAAGAGCCGAAAGGAGAGTCGTATCGAGGGCACCTCTTATCCGCCTGTTTGAACCGTTTATCAAGGAAGATGGCGGCAAAAGCCCCCCTCCTTGATCCTACCCACCCACCGCGAAGGAATAGCGTGTATTCACGAAGAAGGGTTTCCTCGAGAGTCTCTTAAAGATGATATCGCTTTACACGGGGAAGGGGGGAATAGTTGCGCGGGGAGGTGTGTCAATCGGATTGTACCGGTATACGGATGTCGAATAGGTGGCTGAATTCACTTTGCCGATAGAACCAACTCGTTTGACAGGTTGTTCGCTAGCTTAGGTAGGTACCTTTAGCTAGCGGTACGTGCAACATTTCAAGTGAATTCAACAGGTCATGGATATAGAATACTCGAGTACCGTCATAAAAAGCTGTCACTTCTATGTATAGAAGTGTATGTATTCATCTTATCATGTAAACATCTTATTCGACCGATAAAACGTTCCACATATCTTCAAAACTTTTATCATTTAAATGATTAACAGGAGTACAATCTAGTTCTAAGCGACCGACCCGACAGTTCTCCCCCCCCCCCCCGCCGCTCAACACTCCTTCAACTAACCTTCGGCTGGGCTCCTTCCGCCCTTTGTTATCCCGGCATCACCACTTTTCCGTCCGCCTGAGGGGGCCATTCGTGTACTTGCCACCTTGGTAAGCACTAGCCTCTCTGGTCCAATTTTCATACAACATTACCCCAATATCTATTTTACAATTTAATCATAAATTTGAAGCATTTATTGATTTTTCTACAGATTTTTCCAGGGAGTTGGTTAGGCTTAGTAAGTACCGTTTATGCACACAGAATGCGCTCACGTAAGCCCTTGTTAGCCCCCCCCCCCCCAGCCCCCAGCAGTAGCTTTCATCGCTGTTTACTAGTTTTCAAGAAGGTGTAATGGATATTGATAGATTCCCCTTCCTGTAACCCAAAGCTGCTGTCCCCGAGGCCTTACTGAAGTATTTTAGCTTCCTTCGTATCTTATTAATGAGCAGAACTGGTATCACCCATTCCATTAGTCCTTGTTATAAAAGAAGGTACCTACCTTGTGAAACAAGCATTCTTTGGAACACGGTGTGTTAAGTATTCCGCGGTTTGAAAGAATTTTACAGGGTAAATACACATGCCGATAACTAAACCTGGCCATAAGTTCAATTTCATCATCATCAAAATAACCTTTATATTCGTTATTATCTTGCATGAAAGGTGGAGTAACACTCGAGTATAATAATAATACTAAAATGAACGAGGTATGCTTTATGGAAAAACGATGCAAATTCTTTCACTGGTGTTTATTATTCAATTGGCTTGCATTCATAATTTGAGTTTCTACTACGCTTTGGAGTGTGCGTGTTTCACAGGTGATAGAGCGATTATTGAATTTCAGGAGATATCCATAGAGCACGTGAATCGGTTCTCAACGAAAATACCTATTTGGATTGATCAGTTGATTATACTTGTGTGCCTCCTGAAATTCAAACAAATATGATCAACTGATCAATCCAAAAAGGTATTTTGGTTGAGAACCGATTTAAGTGCTCTATGCATGTCTCCTGAAATTCAATAACCGCTCTATCACCTGTGAAACACTCCAAATCTTAGTAGGTGCATGCATATCAGAATGCTTCAACCCGTGTATCGGTTATAAACCCTTTTAGGAGTTCACTCCAGTATCCACATTCACTAGATCACTAGGTTACTGCGATCAAAACAAAACAAAAACAAAAAAACGCTGATGTTTTTGTTTTGATCGCAGTAACCTAGTGATGTAGTGAATGTGGATGCACATGTTGGCAGCATAAGATAATGCCATACATCGGGAATGGTTTGATCTACGGATCTGAGGAGGGGCTCGTTCGATTCCTCGTGGAAAGTTCTTCAAAAAGAGTCCGCATTTAGGCCGCCCTGGCATTTTTTGAGGTTTTTAGGGATTTCACAAAACTTTGACAACCCTTAAAGGGCACTTTAAATTAAGTGAGAGAGCTGGCTCAAGAATTGGGGCGTTGTCGGACCAACGTGGATTTTCCCTGGAAATTTCAGATATTTTGCTCCGGATTCTATTATTGAATAATAAACCAAATTTGCAAAAATAAATAACTGAAAACAAGCAAGTAGCTCATCACCATGTATTAGTTCTACAATGCACAAGGGGAAAAACCAGGTAAGTCACTTTTTCGAGAAAATCGATTTTTCAGTTGCAATCGGTAGATCATAGAACGGAGCATTTCTCGATGCGCTCAAAAATGGAAAAACCAGGTTAGTCGAGGTGTATGGAATCTTTTAGGGTTTTTTTATAATGATTTTTAGCATTGTCCTCAACGCTCCTCCCAATGAGTTCAGTGTCGATGGGAAAATGCCTCCCTCAGATAGCACGCCGAAACCGAGTAGATTCTGCCCAAAAGCCTCGTAGAAGATTATTAATGATTCAAGTTTTAAACATAAAAAGGACTTCGTCTGAAGTAACGTGTTAAACAGTTACAGGTAGGGTCCCAATGTGGGAAAGGAAGGTGAGGTTTTAGTGGGTTTGAATCCACCTTTACCCGGAGTATTCCCTTGTGGGTTCTTAAGATCCGATTTCTACGACCATATGTTCATAAGTGTGATCGTATAAAAACAGTAATTAACGTCCTATAATTCATTACTTACCAATATATCGATTTTAATTTATATTTTCCTACTTACATTTTGACGTCGTTTATTGACTTTCCCAAAATGTTTTGAGGACAATCTCAGGTTATCTCTTGTGGTCCACAGGCCATAGATTAATAACCACCGGTCTTGAACACAATGGTCATATGTTTTAGCGTTTTATGCGGATTCACTATAAACTTTCTTCCCTAATTAAGGAGTTCAGCGTTGAAATCATGAATAGACTTCCCCGTTTGAAAGCAACCAGGAAACGGAGGCGCGGATCCCTCCATCATCAGGAGCTGTACAGTTTCCATTAAGTGGATATCTCACTCGGGGTATTCACCTGGCTCATCTCGGCGTCGGATCTACGCAATAATGGTGTGAACAAGACCCTTACACAGTACACGCCGAGGGGACGGTCTCCCGACGTTCTATAAATCATGTCCAATTATCCCCAGCGAGAGAAGGAAAGCGCTCCGAGGATTGTAGTTCTAGAATGGGGAAAGATCGATACCACGCCTGGGGCTCGCTGGTCGAGCCGAGAGCCCCTAATTCTCCAAATATGAATAGTGGAAAATACGATTCGTGGCCAGAGACTATTATAACACCAAACAAGTTTCATCACGGAGCGTTTACCACTATAAATTTTATGTTACAAAAAAGACGTTGATCTTTTTCGTCAATTGAATGGGCGAAGAAGGACCTATGTTACAGAGTTCTTCGTGGGATAAGGGCCAATTTCTGATGGATTATAAGTTCCCATTGTTGCTTCCGAGTCTGCAAAGCAGCGGAATGCCTTGTGTTCACTCGGGAGCCAAAAAAGTTTTGTTGTTCGAATTCAAAATTAGCGGTACGCTCTGCGCATGCGCTAACGTGAAATTCTTGAAATATCGATTTATCGGTGGAAGAATATCGATATTTCGATATATCGATATTTTCTTGACATCCCTAGTTTGAATGATCATCAGGTTGCTCTTCTTATTGCGATTCCGTGAAGGAGCAAACACACGCCCTACTCATTCATTTTTCAGAAGAACAGCGTGAAGAATCGCGAAGTTTCCCTTAATTATGGACGACGTTTTCGATTCATTGTCAATCAGTGATGAAGGGACTGTGGCAGTAAGAAAGAAAGACGTTCCTCATAACAACAGCCGAATGGATCGATAAACTGAATCATTAATAATTTATCGACTCCAATTATAAACGGACCCCATTGAGTGGTCTTGGGGAAGCGGGGAAACTCGCTTACTGTTATTAGTGGAAGTCAGCCTCTCCCTGCCCTCTCGACCATCCACTTGAGAGACCACTCGACTTTCTTCTCAAGGTGAACTGTCACACTCAACGGAAATCACGATCAAGTTCCAATTTGCCTGGGGATGGAGAGCAAGGGCAGGTTTAAGGCTCATACTTGACCAGAAAGCATGATAAAGTAAGCTGTGATTCCACGATCCGGTGATATGACGATCATGTTGTCAGATGCGGCCCGCGGAACGATTTGGTCCGGCCACCGCCCGCAGGAAAAATCTACGGATGGAAAAAACTAGGCTACCGCCAGAACGTGATGACTTCAAGGGAATCGAAAGTTTTCCCCAGACAAATGATAACGATGTTTAGTTCAACGTATGTTTGCGAACAAACCTTTTCGAAAATGACACATCGTCCCTTTTATGCCAAAATTATGAATGTGCAGAAAATGTGCAAAAAAATGAATCGAAGAAAATGTTTTTAAATTATGTTTAAATCTCACAGAATTCAGTTTGCTGTTTGAGGTACTTTTCATCCACATTCTGGTCTCAGACCTATCAATGAACAAGGGAAAAATACTGTTTTGACACTAGCCTAGCCCCCGCCCCACTTAACACATTCGTGGTTTTGGCAGGAAAAATTTGAGATGAATATTACACATTCATGGTTTCGGCCAGTCAAATTTCCTATGAAAACCTAATAGGTACGGTGTGTCACAATATTCAGTAAGTGACAATAAATGAACTTTTTCATCATCAATGGTTTATCCCGCTGCCAACGCTTTTTACGGGTTGCAGTATTAGAGAAAGTTTTGTAACGACAAAATACCGAGAAAATCACAACTAGCTACTGACTGATTTTTTTCTAAAGCTGAACGAAATGACAATTATAATTAAAGAGGAAACTGATGACGAATAAAGATGATGGTTGGGAAAAACTGTCAATAATACGAAAGTGGTTAAAAAACAAATTTGTTTTCCGATTCTTCCAAAGTTTTTTAATTTAAAGTTTTAAATTTAATATCAATTATAACGCATATACGAATGCAAAATAACTCCTCTTTAAATGTTATTTGCATAATAAGAAAAAATCAGTAAATAAATCATTTAAATCAATAAATCCGATATAGGCTGGTCATTGACAAAGTCGGTATAAGGTTCAGAGTTTTACTAACAGCATTTAGACTTCCGTGAAAAGCATATGATTGACTTTAAACTGCGCTCCAAGTAGTCTCATTCAGTTCTTTGAACTGAACTCAGTCAAACGAATAAACTATATTTATCACCAGAATATCTCCAACAAATTCCAATTTGAAATTAGAAAACTACCTGGCTGTCATAAGTTCGTCTACGCTTCATTTTACATATCGCTTCATTTATAATTGATCGAAATTACCTCCAATCTCATTGTCATGGTCTGTCCGTGAGTCAGAATTTAAACTTAAACCGAAATTTTATCCGCTGAAATTACGTTTTACCGGAAATATTTTAACTAGTATTTTTTTAGAATTAGTTACTGGATGTTAGTGCACTTACAAGTGGGACTAAATTTTAGATAGTCTGTACGAATCAAGTGCTCAAAGTTTGTCCCAAACCCTCTGTCTCATTGTCATGGGTTTGAAGGAAATCGTCGTACCTAGCTCTCTCAAATGAGGGCATTCTTGGCACTTCAAAGTTTTTTCAGCGTCGTTAACCCTGCTCCTTGAGGAAACACCATGCTTCCGCCATTTCTTTACAGTTGGGGATCAAAAATGAAGTTAGCCGTTTCTAAAACAGGTACGTACGTTTCCAGTCCGAGTCTTTCTTAAAGTTTGTGATGAGAAAGAAATTCCACTAAAGGATATCATATCAGCTGCTACGGATGGTGCTCCGGCTATGACAGGACGTCACAAAGACTTAAAAAATAAAATCCCGGATGTGCTCACTGTACATTGCGTCATTCATAGACAACATTTAGTTCCGAGAAATTTGAGTGTGCGTCTCTATTAACTGCAATATATCACCAAAGCAGTCAGTAAAATCCGAAACAGCTCTTTAAATGACAGGTTATTCAAACAGCTTTATCTTGATAATGATGAAGATTTCAACCGATTGCTATTCCACACTTAAGTGCGTTGGCTGTCAAGAGAGGACTGTTTGACTCGATTTTACAATCTGTTTGACTCTGTAATAGTGTTCTTCGAAAACAAAGACGAAGAATTGCAAGACAACCTCATCACTTCAAAGAATGATATTGGGTACTTGATAGACCTCTATAAATTATTTAATGTTGTCAATCTCCAACATAAAGGTGACGATTTGAATTTGATTAAAACAAAAAATGTCATTGCTGCTTTTGTAGCCAAACTGTTCTTATACACGAATAATATCGGCAGACGTGAGTTTCACGATTTCCCCACTTTGTCAGCAGTATCGGTCAACAAAGACGACTTGCTTGTTTATTGCCAACATTAGGAAAACCTCCACAGTGATTTAACAGAACGATTCCAGGACATTTTAAAATTGGAAATACCGAACTGGGTGTTGGACCCTTTTTCAAATGTCAACACAGCAGGATCACCCCAGCAGGAAGAAGAACTCATAGAACTGATAACGAACGAAGAAATAAAAATGAAATTCAAAAATGGATACCAAGATTTTTGGCTGCAAAAGCCAATTCTGCAATTGTACCCTGGTTGTGGTCCATCGTTCAACGATTTTTGATAGCGTCCCCATCATCGTATTTGTGTGAACGTGGATTTAGTGCTGAGGCAACGGTGATATCTAAGACATCAGATTTGAGCGTATAATAGGTTTATTTTTCTTTTTCGGAAGCGTTTCGTCGCGTTATGGGGACTTCTTCAGTCCTGCATACAGCATAAAACATTCGTCAATATTCACTAAGGCCTATTTTTATCACATGTATTTTATTCTCTATTATGATTGTCGTTCTTAATAAAATTAAATTTTTCTCACTATGTAATATTTATTATTTGATATTTTTATCATTATTTTATATTTAAGTATGTGTATCCAACCAACATAATCCTGGTCAACACTCATATGTTATTGTTGGAGTGATTTTATCCTATAGGGAAAGAGTTAAGTTTGTTAGTTAATTTAGTAGTAATCCTCATAATTTATATTCAGTTTTATCTTTTGTTAGTTATGTAAAAGTTGAATTAACTATTTACCTTTTGTATAAAATCATCATGGTGAGAAAAATTTAATTTGATTAAGAATGACAATCATAATAGAGAACAAAATACATGTGATAAAAATAGGCCTTAGTGAATATTGACGAATGTTTTGTGTTGTATGCAGGACTGAAGAAGTCTCCATAGCGGGAAGAAACATTTCCGAAAAAGAAAAATAATTCATTTTACGCTCAAATCTTAAATGAAAGTGGTCACACCACAACCAACAACCGTGACAACGTTGATATCTAAAAGGAGGAATCGGTTGCAGATTACCGAACGCGGTGACTTACGGCTTTTCTTGAATAAATTCGAGCATGATATTAACAAACTTGTTAAAAATCATCAGATACAATCTTCACATTAGATAATTTTTAAAATTCAAATTGAAATGTTTGTTTTAATAACATGAATACAAGTTTTTCTAATACGTTTTCGTTTTTACAAACAAATTTGGGATCTCAGCCTTAACATATGGGTGATTCTCACAGAAGGGGTCAGTTGCGAGCTTGATTTTTGAATACAGAAAAAGTGTTCAAATCGACCAGAAAAAATGTACAGATGCTCTCTGTGTCTTATGTATCGAAATTGAGCGCCAGTCCAAACAGTAGCGCCTTTATTATTCAAGGAAATCTAACTTATTAAATATTAGGTGGACAGGTTGATGACACCAGTGACAGCGACATGATGACTCTAAGAATTTAGTCATCGCCCTGTCCTGGCATCATCAACCTGTCCTGGATTTCCATTAATTTGTAGTTAAACTTGATTTTAAAGAAACATATTTTTTCTGCACTTTTTTTAAAATAAAATCAATTTTTTTAAAGTTTGAGATGGGGTCGGAGGTTTTAAAATTGTTTAGTTACACGATAACAAATTCTTATTATTAACAATTAATAAACTAAAGTGAAGAACTGACGGAAATTACACTTTATAATTTTGATTATATCTAGTCGCTCAACTCATAACTTGCTGATTGCTCACCTTCTAATTCTCCTCTTATCACTTCTAATTTTCGTATTGGCAACATGTTCAAAATCCTCGAAATTTAGCCGTTGGAATTTTTGGTCTTATCGTTCCAAAGGCTCAATATAACCAAAGGTGACCATATTTGTAATGACCTCAAAGCGGGACACACATTATGGTGGTCAGCCCCCCCCCCCCCCCCCCCAGATATCACGTGAAAGATATTTTTTACATTGACACAACTAAACGTCCTAAACTGATCGTTTTATCTATTTGAGCACTTAAATTTACAGAAATAAGAGTAGGAAAAACTTTACTGTCCTGGTATTAATAGTAGCACAATTACACTAATTGGACCATCAGTTAAATTAATTTATCAATAATGAAATAAACAAAAAAACACATTTAACAATTGAAAATATTGTAAGTTACACAGTAAAATCAACTGAATGTACTGTCCGACCGGGAGGAGAAAAGTTTTGGAAAACTATGTAGACAAATTTGTGAAACATCTTACTTTACCAGACTTGTAAAAAGGTTAATTGGCAAATTGGTAAAGTATAAATTGTCAATGCAATCTAACACATTCCAATATAAAAATAAAAACAAGAGTACAGTATGTTCACTAGCCTACACGTTCACTCATTGGCATACGTTTTTGATGAATGTATGACTATAAGGAGAGCTGGTTCTCCTTTCATTTTGTCATGAAACTTTAATATACAAGGAACCAAATAAACAATACGTTCAAGTCGTGCAAGTGTGTGCAATTTCCTTGTTGCTTTTATATTTATCCTGGACGTTTATTTGTTTATCCGGCCAAAGCGGGACATAATAGCGTCCCCCAAGTAAATCTGGGGACAGCGGGACACTAACCTAAAAAGCGGGACTGTCCCGCCGAAATAGAAATATATATTAGATATATTGCTATTTCACTGCTTAATTATTTACATTTTGACTCACCTCATTAAGGGAAATGATGAATTTGTCCAGCGGTACCAGCTTTCGTAATCCTACGCACATCCTCACACAATTCATAAATACGGTTTTACCGTCTTGAATAAGGTTTCTCTTATCACTCCGATGATAGCAAAACGTTGGGTTGAAGACTGAACATTACTTCTCCGTGGTCCAATGCCGGGACTATATCCGTCTACCACAATTTCTCCATGCATGTTGCGGCTGTTGCGTATTATTTTATACTTTCTATTATTTCTCCCTTACTTATAAGTAACATTTTATTAAAATTTTTGTTTTAATATTTCGATTTGTTTATTCAAAAACCAAGTAAAATGAATTTTGAATATTTTTCGGAAATTACGTTGGAATTTCGGAAATTTTGTTGGAGATTTAGAAGGCTTGTGCAGCCTGCTTTTACCTTTCCGCTTCCGCAGTTGCTTGCAGCTCAATTTGTTTCCTCGCTTTTCGTGTTTCGGTTTTGGTTTGCATTTAATTATTGATACGTCTATCTCAAAAAATGTGCGGTAATACCTTCTAACGTTCATACCCGTCGTTTTTCGATTAGGATTGATTGCGTTTACCTCTATAATCAGCAACAAATTAGAAAACTTTTGTCCCACCTGGAATGAATCAGAATATTTGATACAGCATCTACAATGTAAGTCACTCCATTTATTTACCATCTATTCTTACTCCTGCGATTACTAGTGGAATCAGTGTTATACCATAATACATATCTACTTTAAGTACTTCTAACTATGTACTTCTCTATAAGAGCATAATCAGCGCATTTCGACATCATTATATATACACAATCTATGATCTACTTATTCATACTTTTACTACTACATACTGTACATTTATACTACATTCATCACCACTACATTCAAACAACTTTGAAGTAGCTAGGCGGGCCTACGTTTATAGTTGGACTTCCACTATACATCAGTTGTGAGCGAGCCTACAATACAAGTGAATACATTGACTTACGTAAAAATTTAGTCGTATATTTTAATTCTTTAAAGCAATACATGTTCATTCAACATCTGGTTTAAAGTGACATCTAACTATTTACCACACTGCGATGAATTTGAGAAGTTGGTGATAAATGTAGGGTTTAGAACACCAAACTAAAGCCCCCCTTGGTTTAAAAAAAAGGAAAACACACGTTCACTCATTGGCATACTTTTTTGATGAATGTGTGTCATTAGGAGAGCTGGATCTCCTTTTATTTTGTCATGAAACTTTAATTTACTAGGAACCAAATAAACAATACGTTTAAGTTGAGTATTAACTATATGCAATTTCTTTGTTGCTTTTATATTTACATTGTGAAGGAGTCAGTCAAGAACATTTTATTTCAGCATACAATATTAAATAGTATTTAAAGCGGGACGTTTATTTGTTTGTCCTGCCAAAGCGGGACATAAAAGCGTCCCCCGAGTAAATCTGGGGACAGTGGGCCACTAACCTAAAAAACGGGACGGATGGTCACCTTAATGTAACCCCAACTAGGCAGATGTTCCTCTCTTACATTTCTGTTCACCCATTTTTTCACTACCCTCCATCGTCCCTATTTCTCAATTTGCCTCTTCGATTTCCCAAATCGAATCTAAGTTGTTATCTGACTAAGTTATTGTTCAACTGATTTCATGACTCCTTCATCTTAATCACAATTTTGTTTTGTTGCAGGTAAGTGTTACGTTATAGCAGAAAGCAGATGCCGCTGCCTTATATACTGGTGAATAGACGTTGTTAAAACAATTTATCAAAACGCAGTCTATAATAATATCAAACTATAGAATAATGATATTACACTATTATTCCATATTATAGAAGTTACATACTGTGATTCAACCTGGATATTACTGAAAGGAAACAGATTGAATCGCACCACGAAAAAACGCTGCAAATTCTTTCACTGGGGTTTATTAGTCAATTGGCTTGCGTTCATAATTTGAATTTCTACTAAGCTTTGGAGTGTGCCCGTTTCACAGGATAGAGCGATTATTGAATTTCAGGAGAAATGCATGGAGCACGTAAATCTGTTCTCAAGAAAAATACCTATTTGGATTGATCAGTTGATCATATTTGTGTGCGAAGAACATGGTGGCAAAAAAACCCGTTAAAATGCACCGGTGACCGCGATAATTCGAAATCCGATATTGGACAGGTCGATGACGGCGTTGCTCGGAACACTTACAGTACGGTCCACACATCATTATCTAGGGGTTCTAAATTTATCTGATCGGCCAGAAACGAATCCCAGGAATCTTGCCAACGTGGGCGAAACGTAATCATCGTCACAATTCACAATGAAAAGATTTTAGCGCAATCTTGAAGTTGTGAAGGTCGCTTTGGAACAGGACAGGTTGATGACGATTTGACTATATTTAGTTAAATTTCTGTAAGAAGGAACAAACATAACAACAAAAGGGGGGGAAAGGTTCTAGAAAAAAACCAATTCAACAATTTAAGAACTTCCCCAGCTTTCAAATCATTATTGGGGCGCCCCAACTGGTCTGAACATCACTTCTGCCCCTTTCTGTGAGAATTACCCATATGATATAGTAATGAAGAAAAGTAAAAAAAAATTGCGGGGCGCTAGAAAATAATTAATTTTTGAAGGTAGACGAAATAAGTTTGAGAACCACTGGTGTAGAGGATGTAGGTAGTGATTTACAAACCACAAAACAAATTTTTAAGTTATCAAAGAAAAGTTGCTAGATGTTTACTACAGTTGTAACATGAATAAATAAATTTTTAGCAAATGAATTTTCATATATATGTGCATATTTGTTTGTTTTTATTTTACATAATTCACAGTCCTGCTCATTAGCTATGGGGTGCAGGTGTAAGGTGACCTTCCAACTCATCACTATCTCGTTCAACCTGTCATTGCTCGGATGGCAATCTACGTTAGCAGTAAGGAAAACACGAATGGGCCAAGATGGGGGATATTATTTCAAGTTTATGTTTGTGATGTACGTACAATGGCTTTCTAATACAGAAATAAAAATGTCTGGCGCAGTAGGTCGAGATGCGTGTGGATGATCATTCCATCCTCCAAGTTTTGGATGGTTGCCCAGCCCTTATAGACTGCCTGGCCCTCTTTACACCCCTCGCTGGGTTACGGTCCGCCTGAAGAAATCACGGTCTTGTCCTTGCTAAGAAACCAGCGAGCGCATGGATCTGCTACGAACTGCAATATATTTACGTGTTTAGTACCTTTGTCCCGCTTACGAATCGTTGTAACATGCCCGTTTTTTCCCATAAGTTATGCATTTATTTAGTGAGAAACTTACAATTTTCATATTTTTCTCTGAACTAAAATGAATGTAAAGTCGTATGCAAAAAATTATCACAATGTAAATACTTGCCAAAATGAAACACCCTCTTAAGACTAAAGTCTTGTGTAGAGGGAGGAGCGTTCAGAGCTACATTTACACGTCATAGGCACTTCAGGGTGAAGCAGGGCGACCAATACTCCAGCCTAAGGCCCGGTGCACACTTGCTGCAAAAAGACGCAGGACGCCGCTTCATTTCCTAGGAATAGCTATCTGCGTCTTATCTTCGTTTCAATGCACACTCTGGATAGGCCAGGGAGGCGTCAGTCACTCGCTCGCCACCTACGAGGATGGATCTCTCAACCAGGCCCAGATATTGAAGAAGAAAGTAGTTTTTGCGTATTTGGTTCACAAGTACGTATTTCAAACATTTCTTTTCCCGTCTTCTCCCCAAAGTCTTCTCTATTAGCGTCGCAAATAGATTCCCAGGCAGCTCTTTTCTGTTGCGGTCTTGGCCGCACTCATGGCCGACGTCCCAAATTTCCGGGTGGTTTTTTACAGCTTCGATCAGTAGCTCCACATCAACATTTTCATCCATCGTGGTCCGAAATTCCCGAAAATTTTCCGAAAGGCTGGTTGACGGAGGTGTGACGCAGCTGCACGTGTGCACCGGCCGATTGACTCTTGAGTACTGATAGGGGTATCGCGCGGCAGGATAGCTATCGGCCCCAACGCGCGTCCCACAGGTACCTGCGTCAACCTCGATACCTATCCGGAGTGACGCGAGCTGCAGATAGGTATCGGCGTCCCGTGTGCACCGCACATTGCTCCTCTGTGTATTTCTAATTATCCGATTAAAATGAAGCGGCATCCTGCGTCCTTTTGCCTTTGCTCCTGCCGGGCCTAAGGCCTATTAAAGCAGGCGTTCCGCACGTGAAACCCCGATTAGATAATCTCACAATAATTTTGAATCGATTAAATCATTTGATTATTCGTTACAGAACTAACTGATATACGTGTGGCGTAACCTACTGAACGAAGTGACGTCAGAGGGAACCCTCTCGTATCATGTTTCGTGTAACGTTGTAACAACCTGAGATTATATTTCCGTTTTAACGAAATCCAGATGGAAAAGTTCATTAATGATGCATAAATAAATGTAGCTATTCGCAGAATTCGCTGCAAATTTCATGAATACTTGAAACATTCAAGGGAGCTATCTAAAAATACACATGAAGTTTGTTAAAGAACATCATTATTCCAATATAATTTATATCCCTACTTCTTTTGAGAAGTGTGTTATTTCAGTAATGAATTTGAAATATTATATTTGGATCACGAGAGAGGGAATGACACTCAGAAAGAACGTTATCGGGCGGAAATAAACAGAGAGCGGACGAAATCGTTTTATTCCCCATGTTTGAACTATTTTTACTTTTATTTCCATTTGAGTTTTTGCTTGCGAGACCCCATCGCAGTAAAAAGTCCGTCGAAACAAAAGATACAAAAAAATAGGCCGCTAAGGATTACGCCGGACTGAATAAATTAGCGCCGAAAGCTCCGCTTATCTTGGCATTTCACCTCTCTCGGTTTTCACCTCCCTTCCCGCCAGAAAAAGTCGCACAAAAGTGAACCTGATTTGGTGGTATAGTTGAAGCCGTAATCAAGTGAATAAACCAAATACTGATGGCTTTTATCGAGCTGGCGGGTGAAGGAAGGAATTCACACCGGGAACTGGGCAAATAATAACCTTCGCTATAATAGCTATAACCTTTGTGTAATTTTTAAATGCTTAAATTTAACAAATTACTAACAATATACAAACTTAATGATGATTATTATCAATGTCAGCAATTTTCAAAATATACTTAAGCAAAACAAAAAATGCATCAAACTATTACACAAGGGTTTACTTGATCCATTTTTGTAAATTGTAAAAGGGAGACAAAAAATTGTTATGTCCACGATTTTGACGATAAATTATTGTTTTTTTTTTTTTTTTTTTAAGAAATGTAGATATGCCCACACAAAATCGGGATATTTTTTCATTTTCACTCTAACTTAATCAATACCAACTTAAATAGACTAATCAGGTTGGAATGGACCGATTATGTTGCCAAAACATTTTTTTCCACAATTTTTTCGCTTCTTCTCGTAAATATTGATGTTATACGGGTATTAGCATTAACTTTACTTGTGTTTATAAGTTATAAAATAATTAAAACTCATTTCTTCCAACAGATTAACGAAATTTTAAATTTGATTCAGAAAATGTGTTAAATTGGGTGAAAAGGATTTCAATTTTAGTTCTTGAATCAAATCAACCGTATTTTAAACATACAAACAATGTTTGACATGATATACTTATCGTGATAACATAATATATAGGATCATATTATAACGTGATAACATAATATATAGGATCATATTATGATCCTATCAAATCAATTCAAAAAATAATTTAAATCACTACAAAAAACAATAAAAATCAAAATCCCTCAAATACAGGCCATTCTAATACGTTCTAATTGTTGCTACTACTGAAACTTTGCTCCACTCAGATACTTAGGAACAGTTTCAGAAAAGATAAAGAAAACAGTAAACTCTTACAGTATTAACTTGAAATGGCCATTCTACAGAGGCGGATGCAATAAAAATAAAAATCTTTTTTCGAAATTAAAAGATCCTTTTACTAAGTGACATATTTTATGGGATTTAATGTCAGGATTATGATATCTACTACCGTGGGGATCTGAATAAAAAACAGCACATATGCTTTGTACTCAATCTCTACAGTAAATTTCAAAATTGATTTCTTTAATGATCAATCAGTAATGTTCCGATGTGTCTGAAATGGTTTTAGATATTGAAGAATTTTTCAGTATTTAGGTCAGTAAATCTTGAAAACCACCCTTGACTCGTATTTGAAGCCCACAGGTAACGGGAACGTACCGTGGCGCTAAGCGTATCACCTAGTCGCCGCTGTTGGTTACCTCATTGTCCGTTAATCCAGTTCCTATGCGATAATATTTAAAGCATTTAATGGAACCCTTTTTCATGCAAATAGTCAGTCACCCTTAGTCTCCCCCCTAGCAGCCTCGGGTTTCCAGGGGTAGTTGTAACCCCGTCCCTGATTGGTTTCTACTATCCCCCTCCCCGCGATTTCCCACTCTAAATTTTCTTCACTTCCCCTCCAAACAAAATTTTCCCGTTTTTGGTCAACAGAATCTGGAGTCAGTTCTCTCCTTCGTTTTAGCCGGCTCTTACACTCTTGTTAACTTGGCTCTCCTGGGACCTCCCTAATATAGGTTGGGATCCCTATAATCAAACTTGACTGACTTCATATCATAGTTATCAAAGTGACTTCATTTTCCTAACTAAGTAGTGGCAAAGCAGCATATTTTGTGATATTGTTGGCTACCCTCGAAACCTCAACTTTGGCAGAAGCGCCCTAAGGTTTTATTCAACAACTCCTTTATTTATTTGATTGGTTCACTGTATCGACGAATGCGGACTGAATCATGTATTTCCATACTCGTCCGTTGAGCATGTACGCATTCATTTGAAATACAGCCTCCATCAGTCAACTGCACAACCGTCTATATCATCCTTGGGTTCACCTTAACGAGTAATTAATCTAATATATAAAACTCCCGTGCCACAATCTTAGTTACCGTACTTCTCCGAAACGGGTTTGCCCATTTTCACCAAATTTAGAATTAGAATGACGTCACATTACTTTTTGAGTCAATCTCAACAAGCCCTTTCATTTGATACCCATATTGTAAAAATTCAATGAAAATTACTGTTCCGCCATTTCGGATCGTCCGCCATATTGAATTCAGACTGACACAAATAAGCGTGTATTGTCATCCAGTCTGAACGTGCGTACAAAATTTCAGCTTATTCGGTTGAGAGTATCTGCTTCAAAATCGGGTCGCAGGATTCCACCCTTCATACATACATACATACATAGCAAGTTAAATAAAAGCCTGTAAAAATTGTTACACGTCTCAATAGAACCACCATTCATTTTCGTCTTGCCCCCTTCTGTGTAACTATGATCCATCCAATTTTGTATATTCTGTTTATATTGTACGTCATCCCGGTCACATTAATTCCTAAGTACACCACATACATTTTAGCTTGTTAGTTAGAATGTTAAACATCGCAGATTACCCATGAAAAAGCACACAAATATTGTATTCTTCATCATCCAACTCGATCATTTCTTTTGTAAATATCCGTGATCAGGCCCTGGGTCGAAACGTCTAATGAAAAAATGAAAACGCGTCACGGGGTTTGTTGAGGTTCAGTCTTGATTTAAAAAAAAAAAAACGTGGTCTCGCGTTTTGTAGTCTTTATTTGTCATAGTCAAGGAAAAATAGTTACAGAACAAAAAATGATATCATTTCGTGACGGTGGCATCATTGGACAGGTCTATTCTAACGAGATCAACGCGAGTCTGTTTGAACGCTAATTCATCAGTTTCTCTCTTTCCTTTTACTTATCCTTCCAATTTTCCATCTGCTGAGAGAACTCGACGGTTTGTTCGTTATCGGCCAGGACATTTTATTTTTGGGTCGTGCTTGTTAGTAGGACTGACAAAAGCGCCGAAGCTTTGAATTTAATTGTAGATAGCTATTTTTTTTTTTTTTTTTTTTTTTTTTTTTTTTTTTTTATTGAAGTAGCTTTTGATAGAACAAACGGCTGTTAGTGACGGTCTAATCAAAGTCAGGGCTTGGCAGGTGTGTTGACCCAGAGGAGATGGGCTCACGTGGATTTGTGGAAAAAATCATCTGAAAAATCGGCTTCGATGTAAGCCCATGCTCTCTTCTCGATAACTAACTCCAGGTGTGACGTTTACCGAAAAATTCAGAACGGTTCCAATCAGCCGTTCCTGTTCTAAACCGTTCCAGCTTTTTTAGGCGCAAAAGCCAAGTTATATCGCCCATGGGACTACCAAAAATCTCCACATTCAATTTCCAACATTTTCACAATAATGCCTAACCGTAACAAAAATAATAAAGGAAGCCGACAATAAATTATAAAATGTGTTGGGTTGTATTAATTTTTTTATAATGAAAGTAAGTTGTAAGTTAATAATTGTGACGAAGAAATGGAGAATCATTGAAAACTTTGAAATTGCTTCAGTCAACTTGGTTCCCAAGAAGCGTTCGTTACAAAAATGGAGTTGTTGTAATGTTGTCTTGACGCTTCCAAATACTCTTCACTCCGTATATTGAATTTCGGACATTACCTATGCTTCAGTTAGTAACTTTTTAGTGTACTAACTATTGTAGAAATCTACAAAAATTCATTCAGATTTGATTTTTGAGGTTATCCGTTCACGATAGAACTGTTTGTCATCGCGGACGAGATGTAACGGCTCATGTACGTTCCACCTCTGGACTGTATTACCCGGAGCGGTTACACCTGGAAGTAGAAATGGACATCGAAACATAAAATATCAATATATCGATGTTTGATGCCGATATATATCGTAGGTTAATCATCAATAGTAGGGACTGCCGATAGTTTCGACCAAAAAACATAGATAGTTTTAGAAAAATATTGGTTAAAAAGTTGAATAAAATTTATGTATTCAATGCACTTAGTAGACCAGATGCCACAATTTAGTTTGCAGAAGTTCAAATTTGATTTAAAAAGAAAAATTAATTAATACTAATCAATGAATTAGAAACATACGCCTTTTCCGATTTATGATAAAATATGTTTAAATAGAAACTATGTTCAGTTTACTGTATTATTATTTTTAATTATGTTTTACCAATAGTTTGGAACAAATTATATTGTTTGATAAGCTACCCAAGTTCTCTTAGAGGGGTTGTAGCATTTATGTCCTTCCTTGTATGAATGTAAATCCCTGTTTCAAACCTATGGTTCAAGCAACTGAGAATAAACAAAAAAGAAGAAAAAACAATCGTGAACAAGATACAATCTCAAAAAGAACAACACAACATTTGCAGAAAAACCTCAACAACAAGTTGTTGTCAACAACCGCAATCTTCCAATTTTCCTATGGAACCTCCAAACCACTACTCTTCTTCTTCTATTTGTATCGTCTTGGGTCAAGACTATTGGCCGCAGCCAAAACCACTACTTGATATCCTATGGATATTATCCATGGATAGATATCGATATTCCAGCCAGACGAACTCATTTTTGTGGGCATAATATTTTTCAAACTCGTGTGATGTGAACAAAATGGAACTTACGGTCGATATCATTTTATCAGTCAACATAATATGTGATATTAATAGATGAAGCCGATATATCGGTTAAAAAATATATCGGCTGAAATATCGGAAAAAAGATTGGTCACTAACTATCGATATCCGATACTATTGGCCCTTGCATCATTGATAGAAAAATATCGATATATCGGAGGGAAATATCGATATTTCGATACTATTGACTATCGATGGCCATCCCTACCTGGAAGGACACACGCAACAAAAGGAAATCAGCAACAACCAAATCTCGAGATCTTCTCTCCAACCTTTGGTTTACACAATATTTACAACATTACCACATTTGTGCTGAATTTCTAACATTTCAGAAAACTTAATATCCGCAAATTCCCACAGAGTTCGTCACAGTCCACTAGATAAGTGCTGTTTGTGCATGACCTGAAGTTCCTCACTGTTATAAGATGGGTTGTTCACAGCAGAAGCTTGCGGGTCTGTCATACAGTTCTCAACAAATACAGTCAAACGAAACCAATTATGTTTCAATATCGCAAAGCATTGCACCCTCTGATTTTCCTGTTCGGCCTCTTTAATTTATTCCCAATTAGGTGATTGGTTGTGGGTTGGAAGTTGGGCGCGAGTAAGTGGCAAGAGACCTAGTTGTGGTGCTTGATGCTGAACAATCATTCTCCGTTCAATTAGGCAATGCGTATTCAACTGATATGAGATATAGTTGTGAACCTCAATTGTTTCACCGCAAATTGAATTTCCATTGATTGTTTGGAACGGTTTCTACCGTCACCTCATTGAGAATCGGCAGTCTCTAGCGTGGCAAAAGCTTTGACTGTCTTCGAATATTTCTCACTGCGAGCAACGCAATGCTTAGGCCGAGTGAGCCCGTTAGTGTGCCTTTTAAAGTGACATGAAGGAATATTTCCTTTTCTTATCTCGGTTCCATATCTTTGTAAATTTTACTTCTTTACTAACAAAAAGCTTTACTAACAAACCACATATCCTCTGCCGGTCGCATCTACTCTACGAAAATGGATAGCTGATATTGACCACTCACCAGGTATTTTGCATAACGCTCTGTCCATCATCAAATACAAATCTGGCGAAGTTCGTGACTTCCGAAAGATTGTCGCTCTAAGCTTTGATGAAAAGAGCTTTTCAAAAATATGGGCTTTGACGGAAAAAAAAGTTTTGGTTGGACCGCATAACAACGTTTATATCGTTTTCGTCCGAGCATTGAATGAACACTGGAAACAACCTGTTTACTTCGATTTTGATCAACCGACGAGGAAAGATGTGTTATTTGAAATCATAAATGTTGTTGAAAGAGCTGGTTTCATAGTTATAGTCGTTAAAGAAATCGTGCTTTATGGCGGGAGCTCATGTACAGTTTTCAAAGCAGCTCTTTGCACTTTTCCCAGCAAATAATGCCGTGTTATCCTAGGAGAACCAAGGCATGAAGTGGCCGGTGATTCGAGAGTGACGTCATTGCGCAGAACGGTCCGAAACTGGACCCCTTCAAATAGCACACCCTTGCCTCTTCCCGCCACGGTTCCCAATAACCTTAGCCCCTCGGTATCCGTAACAACGGGTAAAGACGCTCGTTCATAAAAGGCGAAAGATCCTACAAGGGAAGCTCCCGACCGAACAAGCTCCCTTCGGGCGATAACAGAGGTTTTTCCCCAGGTCAGTACACCACTTCACCCTTCGGCCGTGTTCCGCGGAGGCGGTGGGACGGAGGCTACAAATGATGAATTCTAATGGTCTCGGATATAAATAAGCTGCGAGCTCCAAAGGGAAAAGGAGATGGCTCCCAGGCGCCTAACCATATTCCCAAGATTGCTTGAGTTGGCAAGATCCGACCTTATTTACAATTCAAATGAACGATTGCGATTCTTAGCCAGAAGGAATGTAAATCTCCCAGAAAACCCTTTTAGCGCATTATGGGCTTTGAAGTTCGGCCAAGTTATATGATACGCGATCATTCTATTTTTTTCAACTTTCGCGATGTTTTTCTTTCAAGTTCCTGCTTGATTTTCCTAGCAAACGTTGAAAAAGTTCGTGAACAACGATGATATTTCTCAAAGAACTGTATCTGCCGAATTATAATAATCTGAACATTTGCACACAGCTGTCAAAATCGCACACTCGGTTTTGCGTGAAAACCAGACTATTTAGTTTTCAACAGGCTCCATTTCTCATTTTACATTTCGTTTGGCATCGTGGGCAACGTCGACAAAATTAGCCACACACACAGACATTATCCTATCGTTTTTACACGGATTCGGTCTTGGAATGGTCTCGAATTGATTCGTGTACGGTTCTTTAACATCCATGTTCAAACCGATCATCAGTTCGAATAGGCTCCCCCGATTGATGTAACCTTGCTTCTGGCGAAAAGCTGAATGCACTGGCCACTGAAAAAAAGGAGACAATTATATGGCACGTCGAGAATACTACTGTGACAAGCCGATAATCTGCAATTTTGAGAAAACGAGTTCAAATTCATGCGTTTGAGAGGTGACGGAATGGTACAGTTGCCCCTTCCATTGAGGTGGACGCGGTAATAATGCTCCGCCATGCTCAGAGGATGAACCAGACGCTTGAAAACGACTGATTCATCTCCCAAGGCGACGGATTCTAAAATCGGGAAGGGCCAACTAACCATATCCATTAAACGTTCTCAACATACTTCAAAAAATCTTGATTTTTTTAATCTTCAATTTCCCTTTTCACGGATAGTGATACGTAGATAGTCCTATTTCCTTAAAAACAATGAGTAGCCTGGAAAAAGTTTGAGTATAAATATTCCTCGAAATTTGAAGAACTTTTGAGTTGTTTCATTACTATTCAGAAAAATGTTAGCAGATTTTTGAGTTGTTTCACTACTCTCCACAAAAGCCTAATGTGAAACAAACAAAACAAAAACAAAAATTTGATTGCGTCGTAGGTCAAAAACCGTAACTCCACGCCGAACGCCAGACCCCTCAATTGACGATTTAAGTTAGCTTTGTCGGACGCATTAACCCGTTCGTTTGTGAACAGCGTCTACGGCGTTTCTGAGCTGTCCGGGAAAGCGACGGAGGAGGCAGTCTTGGTCAGGGGCCAGGATATGCAACGACCCGCACGACCCTCCGGTCTTGAAGGAGGGGTTGCTTTGTGCGCCGTGTATTATCAACCCTATTCTGATTTGGCCATGGCATTGGGTGTCGCAATGTGGATTATTTGTTGTTTCTGACCAAATTCAGTTTTAGTAAAATGTTTGTTGACTCAAACATGTTATCCAGTTATAGGACAATGGTAAGATATTGCGGTTTAAATCGAGTTCATATAAAGAGTTAGTGTTTAAAATAGTACAGGGTTGCAAAATAAATAATGACAGCATTGATTTATTAAAACTTTCATTAAAACAGGAAGCAGCCTGAAAAAAACAAAACTTATTAGCGTAGAATACGCTTTAGCCATGGACTAACTAGCCGAAAAGTGTCACGCGGGAGTGGAACGAAAAAGGGTATGGTATCCAGGAACGAAAACGGTGACGCGAGACCAATAAACATAAGAATATTTACATCCATGTGTAGTAGTTGCGACAAACCCGTTTGAAGTGAGTCATTTTATTTATGTAAATCGGAGTTTCAGTCGTTCGCGAATCGTCCTTTGGTTCGACAATGAACGTTCGATGATCATCGTTGAACGTTCAGCGTTCAATCGAGGCTAAAGCGTATTCTACGTTCCTATACTTGTGGCAGTAGTCTCTAAATAAAAGCAAAAGGGGGTCCAGGGGGCTTGCACCTAGCGAGGCGCGGAGCGCCGAGTTTTTTTCACTGATCCTACAGTAGCAACTGTGACTATAATGACATATAATCAATTATTACTGTCAGTGAGGTTTCTGCTCAAGCATGAGAAGAATCTTCTCATGCAGTTTGCTGTCTCGGGAGATGAAAAGTCTCCCAATCCCCACCCATTAGGGATGTCAAGAAAATATCGATATATCGAAATATCAACATTCTTCCGTCGATTCATCGATATTTTTTGGGCGATATTTTCTATTCCGATTTATTGACATTAAATTTACACTATCGAATCCAATATTTTTCAGCCTAAATCATCATATCAACCATATCCTACATCTTATTGCTCAAAACTAATTTTATAATTTCCAAAGAAGAATAGGGGAGGGACATCTTGGAGACTTGGGTTCTAGCCAGTTCGAGGCTTACTGGAGAGCACTCAATCAGGTTTTCCTCACCTCCATCCCCAATCAATATTGGTTTGATTGAATTTTTTTTTTTTCATTTTCCTTCTTACTTCACTTTTATTGATTTTACAACCCCGATGATAATTTACTTCCCTGGATCCTGTACATAATTATTATCATGAATGAAGTTCCATCGAATTTTCTCGTGGTTGAATTCTTATACCTGTAGTAGAATGAAATTCAATAATGCATTATTATTCACTGGACTTATACGTAATTCGAATTAGTTTGAAAAATATATCGATGACCTATATATCGAAATATTGAAATATTATTTTCCTTCGATATATCGAATGACTAGAACGATACTTTTTAAAAATATCGATATTCTTTGCCGATACAGACATCAAAATTGAAATGACAATCTAAGTTGAAGATTGAAGATGTGAAAATTATATTAGATTAGAATGGTTCTCTTATCTTAAGACAAGAACAACATTGTGGAATTTAGAGATTGTTTTATTGGTGGCTTGTTTTAAAACAATGGTTCTCATCTAAAAATGAAATGCGTCACTGAGGTTTGTGAAATTGAAGAGGACGAGTAAAGAAGACCTCTCCGAGAAAAGATGAGTCTGGGGTGATAATAACGAACTGCCAGAAGAAGCTTGAAATTACAAGGACCGAAACACTAAGGCGGAAAAAATATCTAGGATTCATCACTCGCGCTTCCTTCCCTTTAGTGCTTATCTCTTTCATCTAGCCTCATCTGGTGTGTTGATGTTCTCTCACGTCTTCCTTTGTAAGTGTAACTTGGGAAACTTGAATCAAAAATGTCTGGCTCTTTCCAGTTTAATTTTGAACAAACAGCTCATGCTCTCGCCTCACGTTGTTTCAAGATACGCGAGGTTTGTCTTAATTGGTACTCTTTCGCTCCGACTTGTTTTTAGTTCGTTGGGGTTCAATGATCTCCTGAATTTCAGGAAAAGCTTCTTGTAGCAGGATCTTTCTAACATAACGTAACTGTTCAAAACTGATAACAGTGGCAGCTCCTCTCTTGAAGCTCTTAAAAGTTTGAGATCGTTCATGTTGGTAACACTCTTGTGTCCAGGCATGAAAAAAATCTATGCAAAAACAAAATTCGCTTAATATGATTCACCATGTATTGGTAGGCGCAGGGCATTTTTGCAAAACAACAAAATTATTAAGCTTGTGGTATCTGAGTTAAACACAATCATAATGTAAATATTGGTCACTCTTGTTTTGATGTAAATTTTTAAACCAAATTATAATCTACACTTGAACACACTCACACAAACACTCCCAATGCGAGGGCTTCAAGATGAAATGAAAAAAAAAGAGAGAAAAAATCGTTTACACAAAAAAGTCAACGTCATTGGACGGGGGGTGCGGTCAGGGGTGGGCGCTGTGGTGGGGATTGGATGAGGGAGACGTGTGGTAGGAGGCCGAGTGCGGGGGAGAGGCCGAGAAACCAGCTGTGGGGCGGATCGATGGCTCCTCCGAGGGCCGCCCGCCATCTTGCGTTCGACCTACATAGCACCGGGAGCCCGACGGCCCTTCTCTCCCAGCGTCCCGACTCGCGACTCCCAAACTCCCGCCGGCCACATCCACTCAACCCACAACTCATGTACAGCTTTTCCAAGTCGAATTCGGCATTTTCCGAGCCAATTGTCCGATCTATTCCAGAATTTCCCATATTCAGAAAAGGCCCAATGCATAATCGTGCACTCCTGGAAGCCATCAATATTTGTATTGTAGTGAACATATCTGTACCTGAAAGGTAAACCATCACATGTGCAATTTTTCGATTTTGCGGTTTTCATCATAATATGATCATAGTTATCATAACATATTTGTGTTCACTTCGATCAGAGCTTCTAGAGAGAAAACCATCCTACTCACAAAATCAAACGGCCTCTGAAAACGGGAGTTTCCTATTAGGTTAGTTTCCTATTATATTATATAATATAATAGGAGAGAGGTAACTCTCTGTGGCAGTTTACTAGATTCATACCTACGTACATACTCTGTGATATTTCAATTTTATCCTTAACATAACCCAAAGAGGCTTTAAGATTATTCTTATTCTTGAAACAAACATCGAAACCTCTGGACGACAGAATTTTACCAAGTTCGTCCGAAATTAACCCATAATAAGGTTTACCAATCCCCTGGAGCTCTATGAACGATAAGGGAATATAAAAATAACAAACGCCAAACAATATTATTTTTAAGTTATCATAGTTTGTTCCTTTAAATTACACAGTAACACTAATAAACAACATTAATCTTTTCATGCTATAGCGTGAACAATATTAAATATTGTTGAGCTTTTTATCAACCCATTATTTCACAAACAAACTGGATGCTTTTTTTGGGAAAAACATGGTGTACTCAAATGAAAGCAAAATAGACATTAAGACACGAATGCCAATTTTTCCGGAAATTCGTTTGAATTTAATTGGCACAAATGTTTTCCTAATTGTATGTATGCAGGACCGTCGATTACACCATAAACTTTTGTAAATTTGTCTCTCTTTATTAAGATGTCACGGCCATTTTTATTTTGGATATAAATCCGTTTGATGGCAAAAGATGGGTACAAACCATTTTGAAAAAAAAAACAGGATTTTGGGTTGTTGAATGGAAACGTTTCATCTTCATTTTTGTGTATAATCTCAATATGAAAGAGTAAAGCACATCCGTAACAGTTGTAGAGTTAGGTCCCTACTCTAAAAATTACAATTTTTTTTTTTAATGAAGTCTTTGTACCTACCTAAAATTAGTTTGAAAAGGGAAAACTTGAATTTTTGAATTTTTTTTAAATCACTAAAATTGAAATATAAATCAGCAACAAACAATTCGGGTCAACGTCCCCATGTCTTTAGTGTCTTAACTCCTTCCGAGCGTTAGTGCGAGTCGATCTCCTCTTCCTGTACCCCTGGCTCAAAGCCCTTACCGTGTCTTCCATGATTGAGAAGGCAACAGTTATTGTTAGTATTGGTCAAATTTCAATGCACAAACAATTCCACTGAAAAACTTGGAAGAAACAAAACGTACCGCAACTCAAACCAATACAAGAACCTCAGCCTGTTACCTACTGGGACGATGATATGCACATTGAAAACCGTTGGAGCCGAAGAGTTGTGGCGACGCCATCTATTGAGGAGTCGTTTTTTACTGCTTGTTCCACTTGCTAGTACAGTGTTCCTCTCTAGCAGCTGGGATTTTAATCACATTAGCATTTGAAGCGGGAAATATTAGTTTGGATATAAGCCATTTCGATGTGACATAGGCTTCTAACACGGCATAAACGGATGAATAAAAAGCCCTTTTGATATGAAAGAGAAGACTCAATACAACAGGATGGATTTTGGTATAAAACCTACTTTTTGGCAAGCTTTTAAACAGAGATTAAAACCGTTTTGAAACTAAAGCGAATCGGGAGGTATTCCGCCTTATCCCAAAGATTCAGAATTCGTTAAAACATAAAAAATTGTAAAAAGTGGATATAAGACCGTTTGGAAAAAAGCTCCTCATTTTTTGTTAGGCTATTTTTAACACAAACAAACTGGATGGTTTACCCACTCGATGCATGCTACGTACGTTTCCCCGTGTGAAAAACATGGGGTACTCAAATGAAAGCCACAAATAGACATCGTTTGGTTTTGGGCTTTGTTGATTGTCATTGCAAATGCCAATCTAATCGGAAATTCGTTTGAATTTAATTGGCACATCTGTAGGTGCGGTAGGTATCCGTGGTATTAATACATTGTCACCATTGCACCTCCGTGGCGGGTTTATATTACGAAGCAAGCTAATTGGAGATCCAACCTTCAATTGTAAATTATGCGGTGGCATGCCTGGCAAATCCAATGAGTTCAGAAATTCTGTGGGGAAAATTGACAGTTTCCCTGGCAAAAACTGTTGTTATCCGTGTAATTGAGTTGCCTTTAATTTAATAGGTAATTAATAATATTTTCTCGAGTATTGATTGAAAATACTACGTGATTTACTGATTAGGGCTATGTAGTAAGAAAAATAAACTACCGTTCAATAATTTGCAACGTTTTCAATGTTCTTGTGTTTTGGTGTTCTTGTAAATGTTACCACTGCAATATTGCTGTTCTGCGAAAGAATAATTTCAAGAACGAAGAGACCGAAAAAGGTTGACCTTGCAGTTGAAGTTCGGTGGGCACGGTAAGATGCGCCAGCTTGGGGCGGATAAGCTAAAAGTGAAATTTATGTGTAAAAGCCGCTCAGTTGCCAGCTGTACGGCTCCCAAAGGACGCATTTCGGCCCCTCTCCCGAAGCAAGTCGACGAAACTCCACTACGCTCTCAGCTTTGATAACACACCTACACGGATGATACACCCACACCCCGTTATTGCACCCACACCCGGATAACAGACCTTGATAACGCACTAATATACCGACAGTTTCCCTTCGGAAATTAAATGATGGAAACATCCGCCAATTAGCGGTCTCGCCGAAAACTCGCGGGACCCGTCCAATTCAATTTGAGATCAGCTGTGGAATTCGATTAGGTATTCCAGTTCATATCAGCACCACGAGCTCCGCACCTTTCTCATAACACTGAGATTTAATTACCCTATAATCAGGGTTACGGTTACGTTATATACCTTTGATATAAAAGTGTGATTGAATCAAACTATAGTTAAAGATATTGTTATATTATGTTGAGGAGACCGGTGTACCTACCACAGAACATAGAATAAACAGAACATAGTGTATTCTATTTTCTGTGGTAGGTACCTACGGAAAGGTGTACCCATGTAGGTGACAACGTGAAATTCGCCTTGGATAGTCCAGCAGGTGAAAGCTGCTGGCGGATTTCCTGTGGACTTTTTATCTCTTGGTTATTTTAATTTAATTATTCTTGTAGAAAAAAACATTTGTTTATGATGTTATTATGCAAAGGTTACCAATTCGATTTGATTTTAATTGTGATGAATACTAATAGTGAAAATAAAATACATTTGTAGACTGAAAACTTAATTTTAATTGATGACTTTTTCGAAAAGATAAAAGATCTCATAAATGTGAAGTTTCCTAAATTATAGAACGATCAAGTTTTTAAATTTACTTGAAATAATGTTGAAAATTAAGAATGTGTTTTAAAAAAATTTGTAGCTGTTCAAAAAATCGTCAAATATTTTTTTTTTGAAAGGTTTATTGCACTGTTCATTTAAATATGGAAAAATCGTCAAATATTGAGATTCACTGAACACTGTGCGGATTTTGGTATCTTCATCGTCAAATATGTGCATATCAAATTGTAGTAGGTAGGTGTTCGTAGGTACAACGATACCTGTTCTTAGGTATTCCATGTATGCGACCTTTTGATGATTCTTTGTACCTTTTTTGGAATAAATTTTGTATTAATTGGTTTTCAGTTCGCACTCATTCATTTATTATTCATCCATTCATTTGCTCACATGGACAAAATTCGATCAGCCTATCGTCCAAGTCTACAACATTGCTAACTGGACACCACCGTAACTCACATTCGGCTTTCATCAAAATGATCCATTTGTCTGGCTATCGTCCTTTAAGTCTCCTCTCTATCTTTTCTAAGGTATTCGAGAGGCTCATGCTCCCCAAGCTGCTCCCGTCAATTAAACCTGCTTTACCCAACTTCCAATTCGGGTTTCGGCACCTTCATTCTCACCAGCAAGAACTCTTATAGATTGGTAGAGGAGATCCTTGAAACCTACGAAAATCAGGGCTCTTCCTCGACACCCATCAAACTTTTGACAAAGTATGGCACCCCGGGCTATTGCTCAAACTCAACTCTCAACTCTCGGACACTCATTATCGAGTCGTGCGATCATTCCTCTCTTACCGTTCGTTCCATGTGAAATGTGGAGTGGCGCAGTCTCCTAGCCAAAGTATCCACGCTTCAGTGCCACAGGGTAGAGTGTGGGGCCCGATATTGTACTTGATATACGTATTTGACATCCCAACGGCTCAAAACACTACTTCGGATATGTTTGCGGATGACCATGCCATACTCTCTCGCGAATCAACAGGAATAGCTGCGTGCACCAACCTACAACACCACCTTAACGAATCTCACAATGGGTTAAACAGTGGCGGATTACAATCATTACCAGCAAGTCTTGTACATCACATTGACGCTCAAAAGAAGCTACCAATCCTTTCTTCTCAATAATTTTTCTGGTAAATACAACAGAAACAATAAATTCCTTCTCAGCCGTCAGAAAGTTCGGAGGCATAAAAAAGATTTAAAAAAATGATACTAAAAATTTTTTTTTTTTGAAAACAAAGGATTTATTTTTAAGCTCGCCTCAAAAGCCGTCCCAAGCCCGGGTTGCGAAAGGGTGAGGGAAAATAAATCACATCATCTCGACTAGATAATTTAGATACTAACCCACCTGCCTAAAAACTCATCTAACTAAAGCAAAAATGATCAAGAGCCAGGATAAGGTGATTTTTCATTTTTTTTAAACCACCACGTTCCAGGCGTAGGCAAACTTTGGGCGCTTCTGGATGCTCCTGGGTGCGTCAAAAAAAAAAAAGTCGTAGAAGTAAAATGTTCATAAAATTGGATTCCGATTCCGCAAAAAAATGCGAGGTTCTATTTGAAAAAACAGAGTTGGTGCGCGCTGAGCTCATTTGCGCGCATGGGCGACGAGCGAAAATGCAATGATTAAATTTTTAGCAAGAAAATAAGAGGAGGTTACTTTGACAAGTTTTTGATTCCTCCACAATCAACGGAAATAGAAAGGGTGGTTCGTTCATTGAGAGCCACCCTGTATAGTTTAATTGTATATAAAAACGCTGCAAATTCTTTCACTGCGGTTTATTATTCAATGGGCTTGCGTTCATGATTTGAATTTATACTAAGCTTTGGAGTGTGCGTGTTTGACAGGATAGAGGCGATTATTGAAGTTCAGGAGATAGGCAGAGAGCACGTAAATCTGTTCTCAACCAAAAAACCTATTTGGATTGTTCAGTTGATCATATTTGTGTGCCTCCTGAAATTCAATAATCACTCTATCACCTGTGAAAAACGCTGCGAATTTTTTCACTGGAGTTTATTATTCAATCAGATGATTTGAATTTCTACTAAGCTTTGGAGTGTGCGTGTTTCACAGGTGATAGAGTGATTATTGAATTTCAGGAGGCACACAAATATGATCAACTGATCAATCCAAATAGGTATTTTGGTTAACACCGATTTACGTGCTATAATAATAATAAACCCCAGTAATAATATTGAATAATATTTACCTATATATTATCAGCGTTTCATGCATATCAGAATACTTCAACCCGTGTATCGGCTATAAACTACAAGTATCCACATCGGATATCACTCCAGTATCCACATTCACTACTACTCGACGCTATCGGCATCCCTAGGTTACAAACAAATAATAATAAACCAAAAAACGCAAATGTTGACACCATAAATCGGGAATGGTTTGACCTACGGACGTGGGGAAGGGCTCATTCGATTTCTAATGGTATGTTCTTCAAATAGAGTATACACTTAGGCCGCTATGACTTGTTTTGAGGTTTTTAGGGATTTTACAAAACATTGACAGCACTTTAAATTGAGTGAGAGAGCAGGCTCAAGAATTGGGGCGTCGTCGGACCAAGATGGATTTTTCCCGAAAATTTTAGATCTTTTGCTCCAGCCGTTTGGGAGAAATCGTGCGTACGGCGTACGGGGGACGGACGGAAAAATTTTTATTGCAGATTCGGATTCTACACCCTCTGAAACGTAAACCATGGAATTTTCAGGGGGGGGGGGGGTTAGAATTTTTCTTTCCAGAGCGATTACAATGGTTTATTGTTGAACAATAAACCAAAAGTTGAATAAAATATTTAAATAATATTAGTGCATCTTATCGGTGTAACTGCGACATTTCAATTGCAATGGAAATCACCATTTCCCAACAAATAAAATCTCCCTCATTCCCATCACGGAATAAAACTTCCTTCATTCGAAACTCGTGTCGTCGCCCTCCAATGAACTGGCAGCGCCTATTAATTCGAAGAAAACCGCCATGTTAGAACGCGACCATTATCCGGCTATTGCTGTTTTGAAGAATTTATTATTCCTTCTGCTGCATTACGGTTTAACGCGATATTCCGAATGTAACGTTCTTTCGTTCGGATCGTGCTCGGAGCTCAACGAATACAAAAAGAGGAAAAACCCTAATTCGACCGACCGCACGGACAAATGCACTTCGTAGATGTAAAAGATTCGCGTGATGAATTTTGCGGTCGTAAAAAAATACGGACTTTATTGTCACTAAATACACAGCAGGTAGCGACTGTAAATGAGCCGCGAACGGTAATTAGGTCCTTCTTTTTACAACACTGATACAAATCGCCACTTTAAACATGAAACTTTTAAAGGTACGTGCGATATAATGCGGAGAAAAATGAGTCGAGTTCGTGTTTGAGAAAGATTGTGATGGAGGGCTCGTACACAGAGGACTTATTTTTTTTTTTTAAGCGATAGGAAAGAGGTGGTGGGGGTTAACTGAAGTTGCTTTTACTTCCATATTAATTACCGGGGAACGTAAAGAGACTGGGAGGAACAATGGAAAATTATTTCGTACTCACGGTTGAAATTATTTTCTCGGAAGTAAATGAACGTAATCGCGATACGTCCAGGGCACACGTACATTTACATTTAAATTTCCAACACAGTCCAAAGCGTACGTTTTATAATGAATCATACTGGAAAGTAATGCGTTTATGTCACAACCCAGGGTTTTTTTCTGGATAAGCTGAAGGTTTTCGACGCGGTAACGCGCTCGATTTCTTTTCACTTCTATCGATTTTTATTCACACTTTGAAGTTTTTTTTTCCTTCATTTGGCATTAGCAAGCAGCCATAGCCATGAAGCTTTTATTACAAAATAACAACTTTATAAATTGTTATTAATTTTTGTTTAAATGTTTGTATTGAGTTTTTTAATGAAAGTGCATATTTCTTTGTACACGGATAACAGCTGCAATGAATAATTTATTCAAAAACGCTGCAAATTCTTTCACTGGGGTTTATTATTCAATTGGCTTGCGTTCGTAATTTGAATTTCTACTAAGCTTTTGAGTGTGCGTGTTTCACAGGTGATAGAGCGATTATTGAATTTCAGGAGGCACACAAATATGATCAACTGATCAATCCAAATGGGTATTTTGGTTGAGAACCGATTTACGTGAAAGAATTAGCAGCATTTCATCCATATCAGAATGCTTCAACCCGTGTATCGGCTTTAAACCCTTTTAGGAGTTCACTCCCGTATCCACATTCACTACATCACTAGGTTACAGCGATCAAAACAAAACAAACAAAAAAAAACCGCTGTTGTTTTTGTTTTGATCGCAGTAACCTAGTGATGTGGTGAATGTGGATGCAAATGTTGGCAGCATAAGATCATGCCATACATCGGGAATGGTTTGAGCTACAGACCTGGGGAGGGGCTCATTCGATTCCTCATTGAAAGTTCTTCACAAAGAGTCCAAATTTAGGCCGCCTTGGTTTTTTGGAGGTTTTTAGGGATTTTACAAAACTTTGACAACCATTAAAGGGCACTTCAAATTAACTCCAATAATCAGGTCTGGGTAATTTGTAGCGGAAAATATACCGAACACATATTTGTTAATTTATTTCATTGTTGAATTCCAATAAATAAATACATGTCTCTCTGATGACATGATGTTGTGACTTCATTTCAGGACATTAGACGACGTTATTCCATTGTCTTCCTTTCTCTTCAACAAACTGAAATATAGTACAAATACAGTCAAACGTTGGCACACTGACCTGATGTCCGAGTGAAGGAGGGTGTGGCGATGGCATCACCAGGGCTGATCCGTCCAGTCCCCGCCGCCCCCACCCTGGGGGGCGGCTCGACGGCTCCGGGACCACGTCCCAGTGTCCATGTCCACGCAACCACCTGAAACACGGAATCACTGGCATTAATGGATGTAGCAGAATTTAAGGTGAAAACAGAATCAAAGGTAATAGCAGAATCCATAGCCACGACTCGAGTAAAGATTTTTTGGTAAGTACGAGGGTCAAGTAAAAAATAAGGTTCCCACATTTTTTTCAGGTGTAAGGCATTTTTTATTATAATCGAGGAGTACACCATCTGAAAGCTTGTACTTCAAACTATTTTTCTACATTGTCACCAGATTTTTCAATACATTTTTGCTGACGAGTTATCCACTTTTGAAAACCCTATTCGAAGAACTCCGCCGCCAGGCCGTTGAGGAAGTTTGTGACTGCTTCCTGTACCTCCGGATCTGACCAAGAAACCACCCAAGTGTTGTTCCAATTCGGGAAACTAGTGACAGTCGCTGGGAGCAACATCAGGGCTGTAGGGAGCTTGTTGAACCACATTCCAGCCGAATTTCTCGATTAAGGCATGGGACTTCTGGGAAACATGCGGGCGCGCTTTATCGTGTCGCAACCTAACGCCTTTGGTCAATCTTCCTTGCCGACGATTTTGAATGGCTCTTTTGAGTTTTTTCAACGTTTCGCAGTGTCTGCCCGAATTTATTGTCGTCCCTGTAGGCATAAATTCGGTAAGCAAGACACCCTTACGGTCCCAGAACACCGTAGCTATCACTTTTCCTGCGAAGAGCGTCTGCTTCAATTTCTTCGATGGCGCCGATTCGGGATGTTTCCATTGTCGTGATTGCATTTTCGTTTCCGGGGTAACGTAGTGGCACCACGTTAAGACAATACTTGGGAGGACAACGCTTCAGATCCGGAGAAGAGGTACAGGAAGCGGTCAAAACGTCCCCTACGGCCTGGCGGCGGAGTTCTTCGAATAGGGTTTTCTTGATAACTCGTAGGCAAAAATGTATTGAAAAATCTGGCAACTATGTAGAAAAACATTCTAAAGTACAAGGTTTCAGATGCTGTACTCTTCGGTTATAACAAAAAATGCCTTACACCTGAAAAAAATGTGGGAACCTTATTTTTTACTTGACCCTCGTACTTGAAAAAGTATACCTACTTTTCTCAAGCAATTGCTCTGTCATCAGCTCATCGTCTATATTTGGGTCAGTAACAGAGGGTTTTGAATCAGAAATAATCTTCGTTACACGTCGTCTTCAATTTCACAACCTCCTGACGCATTCATTTTTAGATGGAAACCATTGTTTTAAAACAAGCCACCAATTAAGCTGAAATTCACAATGTTGTTGTTCTTGTCTTGGGTTGAGAGAACCGTTCTAATCTAATTTTCACATCAAAACTTCAGTCTTCAGCTTAGATAGTCATTTCATGAGATAGGCATATGCCACGTAAATCGGTTCTCAACCAAAATACCTATTTGGATTGATCAGTTGATCATATTTGTGTGCCTCCTCAACATCAGTCTACCTCTGGCTAATTTGGATTTGGGGATGTTTTAACGCAATACGAGTGCTAAAGTTACTTGCTAAATTATAGATGTTTTTATAGTGGGTGGGTATTGAAATTCAATAAAAAAACGCTGCACATTCACTGGGGTTTATTATTCATTTGGCTTCCATTCATGATTTGAATTTCTTCGAAGCTTTGGAGTGTGCGTGTTTCACAGGTCATAAAGTGATTATTGAATTTCAGGGGATATGCATAGGGCACTTGAATCAGTTTTCAACCAAAATACCTATTTGGATTGATCAGTTGATCATATTTGTGTGCCTCCTGAAATTGACAATAATCGCTTCTCATCCAAAACACCTAATCGCTCTATCACCTGTGAAACACGCACACAACGCTGCAAATTCTAACCTTAATTCAAATTCAAATTTCGAATACAAGCCAAAAGAATAAAATTGAATAATAAACCCCAGTGAAAGAATTTGCAGCGTTTTCTGATTTGGAAGCGAATTTTGAGAAGTAGATGCGCCCTCGTTCCCGTAGAAAGTGAATCATTTACTCTAACGAGAGAATTTCACCGATTTTTTTGAATTGCAAATTCTTTTAAAATTAATTGTTGATATTTGATCGGAAGGCTTCTAAAGGCTAAATGCATGGAAACTGTTGATGAGAGAGACGTAGGTTCCAAAGCCACCTCTGTTAGAACTTTTTCATAAGATTCTACTTTCTGAACGAATAATGAACCAATACTTTAGATTCCACTTGGAAATATAAAGGGACAGCCAGAAATAAAGGTTCAGACTCTGTTGCTCGCGAATCTCCAGCTTGTCCGCTCGATGGAAGAGTAGAAAACGCTGCTCCAGAAAAGTGCGTCACCGCGACCTCCCCGGCAGCTTCGGGGCAGTACGGGAGATTTATTCGCTCCCTAAATCATTAGGAGCTAAGTGTAGCAAGGGCGGGCTTCACCTTCTCGAAAAAGTTCATCAAGCCCCACTAACTCACTCTACACAGAGGCAAGGACCATTATTTTTAATTACAACCGAGTGGGACTCACCTAAGCCATTCTCACACGAAGGCTGCGGTTAAACACAGGAATAGTTCTCTTCGTTTGAATGAAAATACAAGTAGGCAAATGCCAGATGGGTCATTTCGCAGAAAGTGGCAAACTCCGGTCCTGAACAGGTTGTGGCAAATTTCTCATGAATTTCATGCTTCTAAAAATATTCTATCGTATATATGTATTGGAAGAACATGATGAATCAACTAGAATGCGGATAACTATGGCTATAAAGCTAAAAAAAATGTATAAACCCCTATTTGTCACTTCCCTGGCATGTCCCTGGGTTGAGTTATACACCTTCTCAGGTCTGTTCTCGCATTAGATTTGAAATTGAGCAGGATTTCGCGGGCACATCGTGTTTCATGGGTTTGCAGCAATCCTACTATAATAATTAAATGAAATTATTTCTTAAATTATGTGGTTCGGGGGCTAGTGCAGGCTTGTCCCTTGAGTCGCAGGTCACTTCCCTGTAAATTTCTCAACTTGGCGTGAAGGCGGGAAAACTAATATTTTGAACATTGTTTTCCTGTTGACATCACCGCTAAGATCCCGCCAACCCAGTGATAACCTCCTTGGTTTTTAGGAGCTTCCTCAGTTCACGTGGTGCAGTGCCGATGTAAAGGAATTGTGTGTAGGTTAATCATAGCCTGTCACTTCCCTGTCGCAGGGCCTGAACTAGGGGAAAGTACCATAATACATAGAATAAGAATAATTAGTGCCGTTTTAGGAGTATTATCAAACAAAAAAAGAAACTCAAAATAGTTACGAAAATGAGGCCAATAGCTTGAATTTTCCTAACAATCGTCACTCCCCTGGGTGTCACTTTCCCTGGAGAACTGTTTCCAGGGTAGTGACTTTCTGAGCAGGGTTGTGACTTTTTTTCATAATTTTTAATCGGTTTTAGTTGATTCAATAAGGAATGGTCGTTGTAACCTACAAGCACCTAACTATCTATCTTTCGGTGTTCATCCAGGACGCACATGATGTCACCAAAGACCCGAGAGGACATTTTGACCACATAGTGAATAAATTGCTATAACACTAGTCATGTTTTGTGGAAAATAGACCTCTTCTACAAGGTATTTGTGATATCTTGCTTTCTACTTAAATCTTCGGAAGTTTTAATAAAATTTTTTCAAAACCATACGATTTTAGTAACTTCCCTGTCCCCTCGAATTTTCAAAATGGTTGTATCTTGAAAATGAATCTTTTCTATGATTAGATTTCCCGGCATTTTACTTCCAATAAAGGGTGTCCCAAAATTAACGCAAGATTTGAATTAAATAGAAAACACAGTTTTTAGTCTTTTGATTGTAATTTTTTTATTGATTCATAAAGTACATAGGATAAGGTTATTTATGGAATAACACATCGGGCAAATGGCCTCCGCGGCTTTGCATACACGTACGCACTCGTTTGTCGAAATTTTCCATGACCGTTCTGCATAAATGTTTCTGAATTTCGTCGATGCAACGTTGAATCTCCTTGTTGATGTAGACCTGTGATTTCAGATATCACATTGAACAAGAAAATAGTTAGCAAAATATTTGTTTTCCATGAAAGTGAGTTTCTCGTTTTTTACGAAGCTGAAGTTGCCACTTTCCGCGAAATGACCCATATCACAATGATGTCAGACGTTTAGGAAACTCAGAAATAGAAATTAGTGGTGAATTGAGTATTGTTATGAAAAACAAATCGGATTGGAGTTTATATAGATTTATTGAACCTGATATGGGTCAGATATGAAATCAATGGAGAATTGGGGACATGTTAAGGAAACTGCAATAATTATTATGGAAAATGAGACTTAGAAGTTATAAGACGGCTAGGGATCGACTGATCTCACAACGCGCCTCTTGATCTAATGTTCGACTCATTAACGTTTACTGAGACTGTACAGCGCATGCCGAGTGTTTGAAGCTGTTGCATGCTCCTTATGCGGGCTCCGCACTCCTTTTGTCGGCTTCCAGCGTCACACAGTGAGACACAAAAGGTAAAAACGGTGCAAATTCTTTCACTAGAGCGATTGTTGAATTCAGGAGGCACACAAATATGATCAACTGATCAATCCAAATAGGTATTTTGGTTGAGAACCGATTTACGTGCTCTGTGCATATCTCCTGAAATTCAATAATGTATCCATCACCTGTAAAACACGCACACTCCAAACCTTTGTAGAAATTCAAATCATGAATGCAAACCAAATGAATAAAATTGAATGATAAACCCCAGTGAAAGAATTTGCAGCGTTTTTTATTGAACCTCAATACCCCCCACAATAAAAACATCTATAATTTATCAAGTCACTTTAGCACTTGTATTGCGTTAAAACATCCCCAAATCCAAATTTAAACGATCAGCCAGAGGCAGACTGATGTAGAGGTGGCACACAAATATGATCAACTGATCAATCCAAATAGGTATTTTTTTTTTTGAGAACCGATTTACGTGCTCTATGCATATCTCCTGAAATTCATTAATCGCTCTATCACCTGTGAAACACGCACACTCCAAACCTTAGTAGAAATTCAAATCATTAATGCAAGCCAAATGAATTAAATTGAATTATAAACCCCAGTGAAAGAATATGCCGTTGTTCAGGTGACCTATTCAATTATTGTTTACATAGAACAACAAATATCGAAGGCGCAAACATTTGCTTTCTATTGGTCGATTATATAGGTTCGTTACTCGGCAAGCGTTGTCATGTAATGATTGTAGATCCGTGTAATTGTGTTGCCTTCAACGTAACAGCTAGATAAATAATATTTTCCCGAGCCTCGCCTGAAAATATTGAAAATAGGATTTCTCGCTTAAATTCATTATTCCCGTTACATTATAATCAACGCTGGATGGAAGAGACAGGAAAATATAGGTACCTTCGTCTAAGTAAACAGGGGTTGCGATCCGAATATGAATGTAGACGACGAAATTGCTCCAAACGACCTACAAATAAATCGACGCGAAACATTTAGATCGCACTGATCATTACATTTTGAATGGTATTTGTCATTAAGGGTTGAAGTGAGGGTGGAATGAATTAGATATGTACTTGATTGAGCGGACAGGATGTTTTTACGGTTGTTTTGTCACGGACAACAAAGAACGTCGGAATTTGATGAAATAATTTTGTGTGAAATCTTTCTTACACCTCTGGTTAAAAAGTGACGTGGAATCCTACTACAATTATGAGTTATATCGGTCAGTTATGCTGTTTATATGTAAAATCAATTGATCCGTCTTGGCCCCCTTTCACTTTCCGAATAGGTACGTTTCTTCATCATTCAAATTTTATTTAGATTTCTCCATGCAGCCATGAATATTAGTTCTTTATACAGGGTGTCCAGCGTATGATCCGAAAAAATTGTTCTACAACTAGTTTCCAACAAAAAGTGCCTCTTAGATTTTTTTTAGAGGCTTCGTTTTCGAGTTATCTCACTTTTAGGATTTTTTTCGTTTTTCCGACCTTACATCACTAAAACGGCCGTAACTCCGACGGTTTTGAAGTATTTGCAAATCTAGGTATGCCATTGGAAAGAGCATTGAATTTCCCATCGTTTCAGTCTTTAACTAAAGGATGAACAATGATCCTGAAGAGTCAGTTCAAATATTGAAAAAACAATTTTTTTAGTGAATCATTAGTTCCACTTAATTTTAATGACACGCTTGAGCCTGTAACCCTGAAAAATGCGCAAAAGCCTCAGCTTTCCAATGGTATAATTAGTTTTTATTCTTTAAAGGGAACTATTTTGAGAAAATTGAGATGTTATGCAAAAAAAACGTGTGTTTTCAAGCACATTTGGGTTTTCTTAATTCGCAAGAATTGTTCAAAATGTCCCCCGTTCTCGCGGATGCCTCTGCGAATGGAGTCGACCGCACAACGAAGGCCACGGTGGTTCTGGAGGATAAGATCCCCGAACGGTGAGTATTAGTGGTTGACATCAAAATTTCAAAATTCCACCGAGGTGCTTTGATTTCTGAACTTGTAACGGATTTGCAGTTATTGCAGCTCCTGGACAATGACATATTTTATTATCTGGAAGATATGCCCCTGGAACAGAGGAGGGGTTACGTCTATGAGAATCGGTACTAATGTCTTCGTTTCATCATCCCCGTACTCCAGAATTTGGTCCACTAATTGGTCCCTCGACTCAATTCTGACCTCGTCACCTAGGATTTCAAGTTTCCCCAGAAGGCTGATGAGTATTTCATAGATGCCCTCAAACAATAACATCCATACCCCTTATCCATCATCCTCATTATCTAATTTTGTTGAGCTGACGGGCTTGTGGTCCGGTGGCCACCACGCAGTCCTAACCTCCCACACCCTTTGATCTCTACTTCCGATGAAACTTGAAATCCAAGGTGCACGAGGTCAGAATTGAGTCGAGGGGCCAATTAGTAGACCGAATTCTGGGGTATGGGGATGGTTCTCAAAGTTGGAGATCATCCACTCTGTGTCGGTACGACCTTGTGACCTGGGCACCCATCCATTTGGAACCATAGACCCCTCCTCCGTTCCAGGGGCATCTTCCAGATAATAAAATATTTCATTGTCCAGGAGCTGCAATAACAAATCCGTAACAAGTCCAGAAATCAAAAACATTGTTGGTTTACGTTTCAAGATACTTAAATTTCAACATTTGAATTTGAAAAAAATAAATAAATAAAAATACCACCACCAAAAGATCCACCGTTTGAATCTTTTTTCTGAAACTACCGAAGAAAAAAGTTTACGCATTTTGGCTAAAAAATCCAACATCAATCCGTTTTAATTTTGTTTTTCTTCTTAAAGGTGGAGGGGGCCACACCATAAAATAAGCACGAAAAACTGAACAGAATAAAAGTGGGGAGGACGTCCAGGTCCCACGGGATATGGGAAACAGAGAATGATGAAGGAGGGAGAGAGGGATGGATGGAAGTGTCCCTGTAGAACGACCACCAGTTCATGTAAGGGCCTTGTGGCGGGGGTGATGATACCACGAAGTAATCCTGACGAGATGCCAAGTTCGAGCAACTCCCTGGTACTTTTCCTGCACTACACTCCACGCCATGACACGTTTGCAGCCATAACCCTGATGTTAGTAGGCGCCACTCCTTTTGGCTTAGATACCGCTTGGCGCAGGTTGTTTCTATCTTATAGCTTTCCCCAGTCAAATTAATACTTTTCTCAACCAAATTAATGCTTTCCCTACCAAATTGATCTTAAAAAATTAAGCAAATAGAACAACGCAAAGCTTGCAGTCCAACGAATAATGAATGTATAGGTATATTATTTTATAATACAAATTATTGGCAGAAAAAATATAGGTAGTTTATCATTTTAGTTGAAGTTTATTTTTAGTGTATAGTATATAAGCATATACTCAGTGAAGGGGTTGTCCAGCCACTGCTGCGGGTAGTTTGAGCAAAACTTCTAACACGAAATTTGAACAATCTGTGGGGGACAATGTACCTACGGTTCTTGAAACTGTTTCTCCGAGGGCTTGCTCTCGGGTAGCCTGAGAGAGATATCCTCCAACTGCCGTCTTAATCTTGGCAAAAGCGTAGATACTCAGCCGGATTCAACATCCGGGAATGAGGAGGCAACCATTTAATGTCGTGAAAAGTAATCATTTGATTGGGGAAAGTATCAGTTTGGTTGGGAAAAGTTTTGGCATCTCAATTTAAACTTTCGGCGACTCAATTTCTACTTCTGGCATACCACTTCGAGCTTTTGGCATGTCAATTTATACTTTTCACAAATAACAACTAACCCAACATTCCACCCCACATTAATTTGGTTGAGAAAGTATTAATTTGGTTGGGAACTGTATTAATGTGGCTGGGAAAAGTATTCATTTGACTGCGAAAAGTATTAATTTGACTTGGAAAAGCTATATTTACTTTTCTTAGCCCTCCAGGTCTACTCGATGTCCACGCGTGCCTCTGACAATTTGGACATCTACAATTATGGCTGACCTATCGAGTTTAATGTCAATTATATCTGGCTTCCTGCCCTGGTCATTCGGCATATGATGCGGTCTCTCTCTCAACTCACACCCCAGCGCTACAAAGTAAAGACTAGTGATCTGAGTAATAGGGCCATACAACTCAAACCAATCAATAAACCGCTGTGTAACAAATTGATGCAGCTTCCAAGAATGTGGCAGGTTAATTGCCTTACCTTGTATACTCATTCACTGGAATACCCATCACCCTCCAGAAACACTAAGATCATAAGATATACTCGTAATTATACGAAAATTGTCACCGCCAGGCTGAAGTGCCGCCCTGCTTTCTCGGAACCATCTGATTTCAAGTTTCGCCCCTTCAAAAGCTGTTCTTCCTCGTTAATTTTCTTCAAGCTAAAAGCCAAGAACTCGTCTACGGAGAAACTCCCGTCTCCTTCCCGTGAAATTGGGTCGTTAGTTGAGGTCATGTGCCCTTACCTCCCTCCTCACTGCTGTGCCAACTCGCGCATTCCACTCCCCATCTTCAAAGGTCGGCATTCACTTTATGACTCGAAGAACGTCGTTGAATTTCTCGCAACTTCAAGGGAGGAACGGACCTGACTCGGAAGGCCGCAGTTTCCTCTTCGTTTAAACCAGTTCGGACGAAGTGGGAGAAAGTAATAGTTGATACTTCGGAGACCCGAACGGCGGATCAACTCAACTTTTCTCGAGCTGACCCATTAGGGCGGTCAGGGCTCTCTGAAAACTTGGCCGAACTCCAATAGTTGTTGTAGTCTAGGGATTATAGAACGGGTTCTTCAAGATGTTCACAGTTTCAATATGTCCTGGTTGGTAAAAGAAGTTACCGTATGAACAAAAATGTATGGTTTCTTAATGTCATTTTTGAAAGAAGTACAAAGTAGCGGAGGAAGCATCAACTGAGTCATTGGTAAATTTTGTGAAGATTGGGTAGCTACTGTATGAGATTAAGTCATCGGTCAAGGCATGCAAAAGAAGTATCGATTCTCTAAAGAATCGATTTAAAAAAAGTATCGATAGTTTTAAATACTTTTTTTCACCCCCCCCCCCCCCTATGTATCGAAGAATCAATTCAAAATTTTGAGAATCGGCCCGATTCTTTTCATTTTGGAGGAAATTTTTGACAACAACAATGAAAAAAGAGCAAGAAGTTAAAATACCTCAAGGATTAAGAACACTTATCACTGCTTATTACAATCTAATGACCAACAGTTGTTACTAATCTAAATCAACTATTATCTCCCCTTACACATTACTTATGTCTGGCATGGCTGCGGTCAAGACGTTGAATTTTGAAGAAGACCCTGTCCATCTTCCATGGTGGGTCAAAAAAATGAGAATGAAGTTGTTTCCAAGTTGTGTCTAAAAAATGTGAAAGATGTTGTTTCCAAGTTGTGCTCATAAGGAATGAACAAGTTTGCTCTGTGCACCTTCCGTGAGTACCATCTCATCTGAGGGTACCACTTAATGAACAAGCCAATAATTTATGCCACGAATTAAGCTCAATACAAAAGATATACCTAGTCAGTGGGCTATTGAAAGAAACTATTACAGTTTAAATAGGTACATTTTTGAGAAGTCATCAGAAGTAACCCAAGAAAGATGTAAACGGTTGTGCAGTTAACTGATGGAGGCTGTATTTCAAATGAATGCGTACATGCTCAATGAACGAGTGTGGAAATACATAATTCAGTTCGTCGATACCGTGAACCAATCAAATAAATAAAGGTGTTCTTAAATGAAACCTTAGGGCGCTTCTGGCAAAGATGAGATTTCGCGGGTAGCTAACAATATCACAAAATATGGTGCTTTGCCACTAGTTAGTTGGGAAAATGAAGTCACTTTGATAACTATGATATGAATTCAGACAAGTTTGATCATTGATAACTACTTAGGGATCCCAGCCAGTATTAGGAAAGTCCCAGGAGAGCCAAGTTAACAAGAGTGTAAGAGCCGGCTAAAACTGAGGAGAGAACTGACTCCAGATTCTGTTAACCAAAAACGGGAAAATTTTGTTTTTAGGGAAATTGAGGAAAATTTAGATTGGGAAACCGCGGGGAGGGGGATTGTAGAAACCAATCAGGGACGGGGTTACAACTACCTCAGGAAACCCCAGGGTGCTGGGGGGGAGTGCCTGTATGCCAGAAAAAGGGTGGCTTGGGAAAAACCAACGGCGCAAAACAGCTTGGGGGATTTGGAGTCCATTAAAGGCTTTAAATATTTCACGTAGGATCGGGGTTTTCAGAAATAGATATGGTTTCAGGATCAACGGACAATGAGGTAACCAACAGCGCCGCTTAACGCCACGGTACGATCCCGTTACCTGTGGGCCTCGAATACGAGTAAAGTGTGGTTTTCAAGAGGTAATGACCTAAATACTGAAAAATTCTTCAATATCTAAAACCATTTCAGATACATCAGAACATCTATGATGTAACAATATACAACGATAATGTTGCAACATGCAATATAATTGTTACACCTCAATTTGCCGATGATTGTGACTATTTAACCAAGTCGATTCAAGCTATTGCGAACAACAACACTGGATGGGCGAAAAAATGGAGAATTAAAATTGACGCCTCAAAATCAAACCTACCATCTTCACCTACAAACGAACCTTCACATGCCCAACCGTGAGAATGGATTACACTACCCTCGGAGTGAAGACGCACGTCAAGTGTCTGGGTATGACTATAGATTAACGTTTCACATGTGATGGAATGGGGAAATAGCATAACTGAAACCACTCCTCGACAACAAAAACCTCAGCCTCAAGAACAAGCTCCTGATCTATGACTCCCTGATCAAACCTATCTGATTTATTTTTTGAGTTTTATTTTTTCGCTCAGAAAATAATGATTATTGTTCGAGCGAAATTTTTTCACTCAGAAATAAAACTCAAAAACTCGCTGGCTCGTAGGCTGTTACACCTACGGACCTACCGTTGGTCTCGTTCGATACAGCGTTCAATATACTACAATTTTGATTACCCTGATGACTTTGAAAAACGCTGCAAATTCTTTCACTAGGGGCTATTATTCAATGATTCATGATTTGAATTTCTACTAAGCTTTGGAGTGTGCGTGTTTCACTGGTGATAGAGCGATTATTGAATTTCAGAAGATATGCATAGAGCACTTAAGTAAATCGTTTCTCAACCAAAATACCCATTTGGATTGATCAGTTGATCATGTTTGTGTGCCTCTGTAAATTTCGTAAGACGGAGCATGCATATCAAAATGCTTCAACAAAACTTTGACAATCCTTAAAGGGCACTTTAAATTAAGTGAGAGAGCTGGCCAGATTTGGATTCTTCACCCTTTGAAACGTAAACCATGAAATTTTCAGGAGGGGTTAGAATTTTTTTTTCCAAGATTACAATGGTTTATTATTGAATAATAAACCAAAATAATACCCAGATTTTGATGTTGAGCGATTTCCAAAAATAATATCACTCAATTTCAACCCCTGATCCGAGCACTAAACTACCTCCAATGCGGGTGTGTTTTCCCCAAAAACTGTATTGAAGAGAATGCAAGTAAAATGAGAAAATATCAGAGATAGATATACACTTATTGTCCTTATAAACATGTTTTGCTGCAATAAACGTAATCCATCCAGTACTGTACACTGAATATTTTCTTATTTCAGAATGTATTCGATAAATGTGATTAGATGGGGCATCAATAAAGTCATAAGAGCGAAAGTCCGACCGAATAGGTATTCCAGTGCAAAGAGCTATAAGGTCAGCTTTAACAGTAACGGCAATAACGATTCGAGGGAGATACACCCAACAAATAGTGGAAAGGTACATTAACGTACAGTACAGCTGAAAGCGATGTACAGATGGATGATTCTAGCAGTTCGCCAACCGTTTGGTTCCCTCGTCTGAGCGCCAGTTAAAAGGTGAAAAGTTATCCAGAAGTTTCGTTTGTGGGGAGACGTAAACGCAACATAAATATCACATTAGGTCCAGGGAAAGGCCTCTGGCGCGGATCCAGTTTTCCAAAGGGCGGCCTCACGGGGGTCTGAGTTGCCCTCGTCCGGTTGGTTGAGTCCATTCAGGGATTCGCGCTATTTCAGCACAAAAACCAAGCGTGAACGCGCGTGAAGGATCACCCACACGGACGGTTTCACGCGGAGTTGTTTGTACTGCCTGAAGGCAGAAAGTTCATTTCACGTTAGGTTCGTAATGGTCTACGCAGACCCCTGCACACGTAAAGCTCCCTCTACAGCCTCCAAATTCAAACAGAGTCCGTACATAGGGATGGTCTCATCAACAATCATTATCCGCGGTTAACCAATATATCATTGGTCTTTCGAAACCAGAGATTTGAATTTGGATTTAAAACAAACTGGTTTTACCAATGTAATCAATGATTTATTTATTTATTACAAGAAAATATAAAGACGAAATAAGTTGAGAGTCACTGTTAATTTATTCATTTATTTATGTTTAAAGGGGCAACCCAATTATAAGAGAAAAAAATACATAGAAAAGATGATAATACGATACGAGTAGAATAAAGCAATAGATGATGGAATTAAGAACTATAGAAAATAATAAGAAAGGAAATGTAAGTTTTTATTTAATGTAATATTAACGAAAGTAGCTCTTTAAACTTAGTCTCAACTGCCTCAAGGAATCGAAAAATAAATCTATTTCTTTGTTGGACGCCACAAGATTTAAGGATCGAAGGGCTCGAGGAAGAGGATTGTTGAGTGAGTAATTATTAGGGGTTGTCTTTACATAAAAGGGGTTTGAGGAGCGTGTGCGATATTGAAGAGCATGGATGTCAATTCGTTGTAGTAGTTCAGGACAATCGATCACAGACCTTAGAAGCCCGATAACGACAGTGCAATTTGCTACACGGCGACGCTGGCTAAGGGAAGCCAATTTAGAGAAAGCCAACGTTTCATCCAGATCAAAATCAGGGCAGCCCATAGGCGACAAAACGAAGGAATCGGCACAGGATCCGTTCGATTCGATCAGAAGCGTTTTGATAGTATGGCGACCACACGATGGACCCATACTCTATACTCTTGTCCACGTAGGAGCGACCCTACGGTTTTCTGAAGACCTCTGGGTCTGACAACACCGCCCAAATCCAAGCCTCCAGGTACTGGCCTGAAGGCTCCCATCGGGCCCTAATTACGGTGCGGTACTGACGCGTCTTATGCAATCCACGTGATCTGATAGTTAATTCGATCATGACATCACCAGAATCGTGATTTACATGAAAAAAGGGACACAACGAGTATAAATTTGAACTGGCAAAACATACCTAGATGTTACGTAAAAATACCCAATGGCGGTTTTCGTCAAACTCAAACAAAAATGGGTTTTTCCCCATGTGGGCATGTGGGATATCGTGTTCCATGTAATTTTGGACGCTGAAGCGATTGGAGTGGGTCCCAAACCTGTGCGATTGACCCAGAGCGAGGAAATCCATTTTCATGGGGTAAAATGGTGCAAAATGACATTATTTCCGTACTTTTTCGAGCCCATCCCATCTGACAGGGTTGGATCAAAGAAACATGAGTTCAAGTGTAATAAAGTTCGACACAAGAATAATAAACCCATGTGTAATCAAATTTGCAGCGTTTTTTTTTTTTTTTTTTTTTTTTCAATAGCAATTTATGACACTTTTGCAATACGGCCACACACTTGTTTGATAAGGTGTTCCTGAACCGATTGATATGGAATTGAGACTTGTTTTCCTCAGAAAGACAAGAACATTCTGAATCTCACAAAAATTACGTTTTTCAACAAAAACAACTAAAACGTCTTGCGTTAAGAGGGGGAGATTGAAAGGGGATTTACTGCTGCTAATGGATGATAGTCGGCCGAGTTGAAGGGTCCGCTGAGGTGTTGCCACCTGATAGCGGGGAAGGAGTTTCCGTCCCTGCGGTCCGGGGTCGCTCGTATATGGGCTATAGTATAGGATCGAACGGACTAACGCATTGAAGAGTACAACCAGGGGATCCACATCCTTGAATCCCTTCGTATGGCGTTTCAGGAAGCCGAGACTTCTCATTGCTCGTGAGCAAACTCCGTCTATATGCAGCGAGAATGTAAGACGAGAACATACATACAAACATTGCAAGTCAAATAAAAGCGTTTAATAACCTTATTTGCAATGTGTACTGTAAAGTGGTATAATTAAATTATATAAGATACAGTAAGTGAATGAATGTTTACAAGAATTAGATAATTAAATAATATAAGAAATAATTATTATATACTATAGTTGATTAAATTAAATCAATTTTTTAGAATAAGAGTGTGGTTTTTGTCGGGCTTCTCTTAGCTCACTGTAATCACTGAACTTCATTAACAGCCGAAATTATCGGATCTAAATAACAAATACTTTTAATCCTCTATCGTCTAGTTCTTCCTCCAATTAACTAGCCACGCGAATGCCCATTCGAAGCAGGCCCTTTGAAATCATTAGTGCGTCGTTCAGACCGCTTAGAAAGCACTGAGTTGGAGAATTTAGCTGTTTCAGGGCGAAACTTGAGAATCTGGGAAGAGGAGGGTAAAAAGTATTTCGTCTTGAAAGCCTGAGAAAGGAGTTGAGTACATATTGGTTAACGAGGAAGGCTTAAGGGAAAAGCTTTGAGGCGAAGGCTTCCCCCCATTTATCAACGTCTCGGCGGGTGGATACAAGAAGGGGATTTCTATTGATTCCGTATCTAATTCAACCCAAGTTCAGACTATCATCTAATGAAGTGTACTGGGTGTTTCTTCTCGAACTCGTTGCAGATGGAGGGAATTTACTTCCTATTCATCGGCTAAGAATGAAGATGAAGATTGAATCAGGAGAATTCCGCTTTCGATTAGGGAAACTCAGGTGTGGGCAGTGTTTTGAGGATTGGTGCACCAACCCCTGCACTTCGGAAGGCGATTCTTCACAACTTTTCTCAGTTTGGAAAAACGGTTGAAGGAGTAACATGAACGCATTTGTATGGACAAAAATCCAGTCTATACCCCAGGAAGAACTTTATATTTACAATAGAAATTAATGAGACAAATACGACAATAATAATTATTAACAACCTACAACTGTACATCATCGAAAAAATGCGAAATTTATACAGCATTTCACGACTCTAATTTTTTATTATTCAATAGTAAACCATTGTAATCGCTTATGAAAAAAACATTTTTAACCCCCCTTGGAAATTTCATGGTTTACGTTTCATGATTTGAATTTCTACTAAGCTTCGGAGTGCGTGTTTCACAGGTGATAGAGGGATTATTGAATTTCAGGAGGCACACAAATATGATCAACCGATCAATCCAAATAGGTATTTATGTTGAGAACAGATTTACGTGCTCTATGCATATCTCCTGAAATTCAATAATCGCTCTATCACCTGTGAAACAGGGACACTCCAAAGCTTAGTAGAAATTCAAATCATGAACGCAAGCCAATTGAATAATAAACCCCAGTGAAAGAATTTGCAGCGTTTTTATGTAAATGTTCAAGTATTATTGTTATTGTTTATAGGTACAGAGTTTTTATCAAATGTTGTATTATTAACATTTATTGTTGATTACTGTAGTAAATCAAGTAGGGTCATGAAATGCTGGATAAATAAAAAGGATTCATTTTAACCAATGCGTCTGCAGTGAGCTGCTAATAATAATAATAATGACGTGGATTAATGAGTGTTTAACATCAAGTGTTGACCTTCAGTGTTGAAGTGCAAACTGTCGTTCAAACTATTAACATATTATTATCATCATTTTATTATTATGGTCTTATTATGGTCGTATTGGGCTTGCCCGTACATAAATAAATTAATTAATAAATATACAAAAATTCAAGCCTTCGTGAAACAACACCCCTCTTCCTGGTGGATAAGCTATAAATCTTTTAAAACTAAATAAATCAACTTATACATCAACATCATTACCATGTGTTTGGAATGAGGTATTTTATTTAGAGCAGATGATATTCTCTGTACTCGAGATGTTCTGACTGTCAAGAGAAACACACTTACACCACGTTTTGTATCGCGTAACTGATTTGTGATTCTGGCGGCGCTTCTCAATCAATTTGAAGGTCGATCTATTTCTAGCGGAGTTACAGGTTACGGGAGAATAATTATGAGAAGTCGAAGTTAAGGGCACTTAATGAGGTTCTGGTTGGCGGGAGAAGCCCATCGGGGGGAAGTGTATCGATCGCAGTGGGGAGGCCACGGCCAAAAGAGGGCGTTGGCACTTGGCACCCTTACGCCGCGTACCTCTAATACTCATTTCGCTTCCTCACAACCGGTGACAGGAAACCTTTGGATTGCTTATATTGAACTGCCTTATTTTTAATTTTTTTTTTAACTCAACACTGATTCCAGATATCTTGAAATATTCAGAGCGGAATGCTATTCAAGCAGTGGAAGCTATTTTTATCTGCGGTCTTCTTGAATCGGGGTGTCCCAGTTAAGGTTGGACATCCGGCTAGGGATGTATTTTACAACTGATTTGTGACAAAAAGAGCACCCAAAAAATATTTTTATAGAGGCTTCGTTTCCCAGTTATTCACGGCTCAAGATTTTTTTCGTGCTTTCGACTTTCGTCACAAAAGCAGCCATCACTTCCTTATTTTCAGACAAATCTCAAATCTGAGAGTACTGTGAGAAAATACATTAAAATACCTATCTTCCTGATGACAAACCGATTTTCTGTTCAGGTGTAATGGGTAAAAAAGCCTTAACCTTCCGTCAGGCGCGAGTATCTGTGAGATACAGGCAGAACTTTTTTAAGAGAGGAAAGGGTGTAGGGGGTTCCTGAGAAGGCCCTCCTCCCCTCGGGCATTTTGACGTCCGTCGGTATTATCGTCAGTCCTACTGTTGCCTCCATTCGGACTTTTGTGTTTTTTCCAGGTGGCTACGAGTATCCCTTAGATACCTGCGCCCGTTAATGTAAGCATTTTTCATTCATCTGAAACCCTAACAATTTCTACTTTTTTTCCTGATATTTTTTCAAGATACTTTTCAGTGCTCAAGAAGGCTAGTCTCCATCTAATTTTGACTTTATACATTCAATTAACCTAGTATTCAGTTAACAAATAAGTTAACATTGTGATAATTCCCTAGTAAGAACCGAATTACTTATTCATGACTCTAAGACACTGAATGTGATAATTACTTTTTTCAAAATTGAAAATCTTCCAAATATATTTTGTCATTGTGTTTTTTATTGGTATTTTATTTTTATGGTGGTATTTAAGCTGAGAAATACTAAAGAGTATTTGAGAGATACTTGTGCCTGCCCGTGTAACATTTTAGGGCGCGCCTGACGGAAGGTTAAGTGAAAAATGTGTCAAATGTGAGAAACTACTGGATTTTAACCTAATTATCTTACATGAACATTTTATACCGTTACTTAATCGTTTGGCGAAAAAGCTAAGCTTTCCAACGGTATCCCCCCATACTAGGGATGGGACATCGAAGGAAAACATCGATATTGATATCGATTTCGGTGTTTGAGATCGGCATCGATATGTCCTCCAATATCGGGTGAAAACATTGATATTTTCGATATGTCCTCCTATATCGATCGCTGCTTGCTAGTATTGCTGAACTCAGAGTGTGTGGTTTCTTTTTATGGGGTTATTTTATAGCCAGAGTGTACACCAATAAACCCTGGACCCTTAAGGAATTGAAGGCGTCGATTGAACTGGAAATTAGATCCATTCCCACCGATATACTTGAGTCAGCTATGCAAAAAAGGCCTCCAAGGACTCCAAGAATGCATCGCCCAAGAAAGACACTTGATGGATGTACTCTTTCATAATTAACAAAGAATTGTTTCCTGCAATAAATTTCCGTTATTTCTTACTCAACATTTTAATATCCATTTCAACCCAATATCTTCAACATTGACGATTTGGTGTTTAAAATCCACCTGGCTTATCTACGCCACCCTGTACATAAGTTTTTGTAACTTGAACCGTTCACTATTTGTTCAACATAGCTGTTGTTAGAATTACTGCAAAGATCTACGATTTGTTGAAGATGAATCATGCGTAAATGCTCGATTCATATGTAAAATTAATTTTCTCTCTTGAGAATGAATTGTCTCAACAGTACTCGCTTCCATACAATACATTTCCTTTCCCGTTTCGAGTCGTTTGGATTTAAGAGCCAACCTCTTAAAATGAAACCAGACTAAACGTGGCAGAATGTAATCTGGAGTAATCTGTTATTTCACGAGTAAAGGGAGAAGTAACGTCCTCGAGATACGAGTATCACTCAGAAACGAAACACTGAGCTTACGAAACGAGAGGAAAGCACATCCCTCCCGTCTTCCTCCGGGTCTGAAAGTTTTTCGGACAATATATTCATCTTGGGTTACATATCAGGAAACCGGAGCGGAAGTTTCAAAGTCGAGGTTTCCAAGTCTTGTGTTACAAACTTGAGGTTATTCCTCCGCGGCCCGGGGCGTTGAAAAGGGAAAATCTAATTGGAATTGCGTAACCTCCCTCCGCCTAGACTCCTCCATTCTGGAAACTAAGTAATTAAAGTGTGATGGATGTTTCATGGAGTAATTCCGTCATCATAGACACACTAAGCTTTACTATTTCCGTCTCCAAAGAGTGTTCCATCGCTGTTCGATTCGTCACCGTTTCACTATAGTGATTTCCAAGATACAAAAGATGGAAGATTGCGATAAATCCTCGTCTTTGTAACAGTAATAAATGAGGAGAAGTGTCGGTGGTTGTCCTGATACTTGACCAGTTTCTATGGAACTGTTGAGTGAAAGAATATCATTTCGCACCATCGTTTTTTCACTAGTTAAATATCCACTCGACATTCCCTTCGGATATTACCTGGATCATTCTAATATTATTCGATCTTTAGGCTTTCTTAGTCCATTTAAGATGGGATACAAAAATATAGATGTAATATATCAACAACATCTGATAATTTTCAGGAAAAATCAGAAAATCTGAAATTTTCAGGAAAACGCTGCAAATTCTTTCACTGGGATTTATTATTCAATTGGCTTGCGTTCATGATTTGAATTTCTACTAAGCTTTGGAGTGTGCGTGTTTCACAGGTGATAGAGCGATTATTGAATTTCAGGAGATATGCATAGAGCACGTAAATCTGTTCTCAACCAAAATACCTATTTGGATTGATCATTTGATCATTTGATCATATTTGTGTGCCTCCTGAAATTCAATAATCACTCTATCACCTGTGAAACACGCACACTCCAAAGCTTAGTAGAAATTCAAATCATGAACGCAAGCCAATTGAATAATAAACCCCAGTGAAAGAACTTGCAGCGTTTTTTTCCTAAATTAACCAAATTGCTAGAGTCACCAATGCCACCATTCGTTCCTTAGCACTCTGAGATCCTGGATGATGAAAACTTGAATGCATCTGCCGTGTACCCATCTCTCGCAAATACTAACTTAACATTTTATTTTTGAAAGACGAGCCATAATCCGTTAGCAAAAATTTGATAAAACCTCACGTGTATTGATATATTTTTGAACCCGAGTCTACTTCGTCCCCAGTCTGATTTTTACATAAATGTAATTCCATTTGTCTGGTATGCCTATCCACAAGAATTAATATCGATTGAAGCCTGTTAGAATTTTGAGAACATTCCATTGGTCCAAGGAAATCTGCTTGCAATACGTCATTTGGAGTTGAGGGTTTCATTCCCTGCAATTCACCACCCCTCTTTTGGGTGTTCACTTTTGTTGTATGACATACGTCGCAGCATTCAACGTGATTTGTAACATCCTTAACTAACTGGTGCCAGAAAAATTTGTTCAGCATCAATCAAAACAATACAGCGGTTTTGTTTGGGCGAATAAATCATCTAAGTATCATTTACTGAGATTCTGCTTTGATCTGGATGAGTCTTTCAAGGAGTCGGTAGCCGACTTCACTCCCATTTAAAGGCTTTCAGTATTTTATTCAAATTTGAATATCACCGCATCCCTCCGTACACTCTCGCGGGAGGGGAGACGTTCCGTTTTAGAACTCAAAGAACAATATATTATATCGACTTTTTGAACTAAATTTTATGTGGAAGATCTGTGTAGATATTCAAGACAATAAACGTGAGTACCGGTTATCAGTTTCTCCAACATTGTTTTTAACACTCTTTTGTGAAAGGAATTTTGTCAGGGAGCAAATCGCTTAATTGTAATCGTCTTCAAGCGACACTGCCCAATAAGTTTTCTTATTACTAAACTAGATTCAACATGTCTCACTAATTGATTTGGACAAGTTGAAAATATCAAAACTAGACAAGACGTTAATTTCCGAGACAGCGCTACTACCCCGACCTCCACGGGGAGCGCTGGAGGTTTGCATCGTATCTTGGTACAAATCGAATGAGGAAACAACTAAGTAAAAAAATAATGATTTTTTATTAGAAATACAATTTTTTCCACGAAAAGTAGTATAAATGCCGATTTTAATACATTCCCTAACCCCTGTTGAATTTTGAATCACTTTTGTTGAATCATGATTAACACTATTCCTGACGTAACCAAGAGTTGAACAGATATGAGACGATAGCTCCGAAACAGTGTCCTTAAGCTTCTCCTATTGCCGCAGTAATTCACAAAAAATTCCAAGACGCACTTTTTGTCAGAAATAAGTTGTAGAATAAATTCCTAGACTGTGGCTGATTCCTCGGGTTAACACCTTGTAAAAAAAAATAACATTTACACGTATATCATACAGAGAAATAAGACATTTAATCACGATAATAATTTAGATTCCCACAAGGGAGCAGAGCGTGGTATATTAAAAGCAATACGAACTGTTTAGATGTCTAGGTCTCCTCTGTAAAAATTACAATCGGAGGTTTCCGTTCATCTTAGTAACGAAGGCGTTGATGACCAGTAGCCTCAATAAAAGCTCGTTCCCATTCTCATTTCCACCGCAACCGTCTTGGTTCGACTCATCCAGAAGAAGTTCTAGATTAAAAAGTTCTAATTACTCCGAGGCCAATGCCAACTCTCTCAATCCCCTCCACTCCCGCCGACCTTTCCTTATTTTTAATTGTGTTCGAAGGATCGATCCCCTTTCAAACCGCCGAGTGCTCTACAGAATACCGTTCGTCGCAGGGGAAAAACTCAATTCCTAAGAAAGAAACGCCCGTCGGACAGACATGGTCTCCCAATTAGCCATCAATTTATTTCCAAGGGGTTTTATCGGGGTCCTACCGGGATCCTCTGTTTAGTTTTAGTTCGAATCGAATAATTAGCGCTCGGCAATGTTCTTTTAGTAAAAGACCCAAATATCGACCATGGTATCAAAACCAATATCGCTCCATCAATGACGATACTTACGATTGATCGGTCCATAATCATCGATATTTATCGATATATTGGCTAAATACCGATTTTCCTGTTGACACTGTTTTCAAACATCCAAAACCAACGCAGTTTCGTGTTGTCTACTATTAATTTTTAAAATTTTATTTTATATCCAGTTTGAAATGTAGGAATAGATACCAGATAGGTTCCTACTTACTTTACTTTAGAGGTGGGTAGTGAGTGATTGACCTAGTCTCAAAGAACTTCTCTTTCATGTGAACTGGTCCCAAATGAAGTGCAGAGGGAGGACCTGCTCTTCATTACAAAACGTTTGCGGCAGCATGGCTCCCCGCGGCCGACATACGAATTACTCGGACGGTCGCGAACTTCTCTTGGCAAAAGAAGTTCGAGACCTGCAAGTCGGAAACGATCTCGACAGCATCGCTCCTGTGTCCGACATTCGAACTACTTGGAGACCTGCAGGTCTGCCAAACCGTTCTTCACAAAGTGACCTGCAGTTCACCCATCCGCTATTAGCTCGAGTTTCCTTCTAGTCAACGAAGGACTCCCCTCGTCACAGAGTCGATTATACATAATAAGTAGGTATTTATATGAAAATCTGCATGGGGACTCAAAAAGAGTCCTAGGGAGTAGGAAAAGAGAACAGTATATGACTGTCGTTTACCGAATTCTGACGAATGACGAAGATAATAGAGGTTGACGGTCATGCCACGAGATAGCGGTAGTTGCAGGTAGATGCAATTGTACGTATCATAGAAAGAAGTTGACAAAATGAAAATTCTATGAAATTTCAGCATCTGATTGTCGAAGTAGATCTCAACTCGGTATAATAGGAAAGAAATGGGTAAAACAGTTTCATTTGGTCTGGAAAAACTTGATGACCCCCCCCCCCCCCCCCCAAATGTGAAAAGTACTGGTAAGCATCCCTTATTTTATCCAAAATTAAAAGAATAGGTATGGAAAAAATTCAAACCCAGTCAACAATATTTTCTATTTAGACAAAACGTGTAGGTATATTTTTTGAGGATTTTCTACCTTTACCTAGGATGCAGTTTATTTAGGACTAGGAGATGCTATAGAACAGATTAACCGCCTATAATCACAAAAAAATTGCGTCAGATTTGATCATGGCTGCCTACTTAATAGAGTATAATTACGTGCATCACATTCTAGTTCTGGCTGCCTGTCTTTCAAACTCTCCCGGTCTCTTGTCAGCTCAGGGTCGGTCGGCGATATTGCCGGACTGTAGATTAAGGAGTGAATGACCACGGTTTTGTTCGTCAATTGTTTTCCAACTTGCGAGAGCCCCCATTTTCTCCATCGCTTTGAACGCGGTCACCAGTGATCCCTTGAACCAATATGAGATCGGGTCGATGAGAGGATATACGTGCCAGTCGAAGGGAGCCGAGAAATAGCGATATTGCGAGAGACGCAGCAACCGACGTACCCCGGAGGGAATAAACAGATCTGGCAAACACTACGAACAATATAACAAGTCACAGGGCTCCGAACCCACCACGAGTCTGCTCCAGTTTAGTTTTTAGGTATTGATGACATGGCATTGTGGTTTAGAGCTATTGTATTCCACTACTTTGCTGAATCCGAGGTAGGGATGGCCATCGAAACATAAAATATCGATATATCGATGTTTGATAGCATCGGCATTCAAATATCGATGCCGATATATATCGTAGGTTAATCATCGATACTAGGCACTACCAATAGTATCAACCAAAAAATATCGATAGTTTTAGAAAAATGTTTTAGAAAAAAACCAGCTGCCACAATTGAGCTTATAGAATTTCAAATATGATTAAAAAAGAAAAGTTAATTAATACTAATCAATAAATTAGAAATATACGCTTTTTTCTGATTTAAGATAAAATATGTTTAAATGGAAACTATGTTCAGTTTAAAGTATTATTATTCTCAATTTTGTTTTACCAATAGTTTTGTAACAAATTATATTGTTTGATAACCTACCCAGGGCTCTAAGAGGGGCTGTAGCATTTATGTCCTTCCTTAAATGAATGTAAATAGCTATGGTTCAAACAACTGAAGTAGTCCAGCTCTGTTCACTTACATTTCCGATAAACGTTTGTGTAGGCAACCATCTCATGAAATTTATCAATTAAACAACTAATTCGGGGAATTTAGAACTCTTCAGCCTATTTTTGTTTTCTTATTTCGTTGATAAGTGACAACAACATTGTTCTGACTACTTAACCTCGCAAGCACTCGAGAAACGATTTTGACTCCTACGGACTTGGACAACTCCAATAACCTTGACAACAGATGTAAACAATCGCGCGAATGTAGCGGAGGTAGCGTGTGCGTGTTAGCGATTTGCGATAGAGCGTGTGTTCGCAGGACGCACGACTCCGTTATCATAGTTTTATCGCAAAAACGCTGCAAATTCTTTCACTGGGATTTATTATTCAATTGGCTTGCGTTCATGATTTGAATTTCTACTAAGCATTGCAGTGTGCGTGTTTCACAGGTGATAAAGCGATTATTGAATTTCTGGAGAAATGCATAGAGCACGTAAGTCTATTCTCAACCAAAATACCTATTTGGATTGATCAGTTGATCACATTTGTGTGCCTCCTGAAATTCAATAAAGTCCAGTGAAAGCCCAGTGAAAGAATTCGCAGCGTTTTTTTATGGTTATCAGAATACTTCAACCCGTGTATCGGCTATAAACCCTTTTAGGAGTTCACTCCAGTATCCATGTTCACTACATCACTAGGTTACTGTAATCAAAGCAAAAACAATAATAAACCAAAATAACGCAAATGTTGGCACCATAAATCGGGCCATACATCGGGAATGGTTAGACCTACGGACCTGGGGAGGGGTTCATTCGATTCCTCGTGGAAAGTTCTTTGAAAAGAGTCAAAATTTAGGCCGCCTTGACTTTTTTTGAGGTTTTGGGGGATCTTGCAAAACTTTAACCCTTAAAGGGCACTTTAAATTGAGTGAGAGAGGTGGGTCAAGAATCGGGGCGTCGTCGGACCAACATGGATTTTTCCTGAAAATTTCAGCTTTCCTGCTTCAGCCGTTTGGGAGAAATCGCACGGCGGACGGACGGAAAAATTTTCATTGCAGATTCGGATTCTACACCCTTTGAAACGTAAATTCATGAAATTTTCAGGAGGGGTTAGAATTTTTTTTTTTTTTTTTAAAGATCGATTACAATGGTTTATTATTGAATAATAAACCAAAATCAAGAAGGAAATTGACGCGACAGTGCCACCCTGAATTGATCATGCTCAGGACTTTCAATTTCTTAAACTCGTAGGTACTTTCATCATGTGCTTCGTTCTTTGAAATAACTAGACTAGTAATTGTATATCATTCGAATCGAAGACTTTGGCCATATTCAAAGTCCACGAAATTCCCCTTTTCCACGGTTTAAGAGTCAGGTAAGGTCTTTAATTAGCTCGAAAAGAGCCTCTTCGACTACAACGCCCTTTGTAAAGCTTAATTGTTTGTCTTGAAGAAGCTTTTGTTTCTCAAGACATACATAAAGGGGGTGCTTGATCCAGAACTCAACGAGCTTGGATGTCGTAGGTACCAAGAAAGGAGATCGGGCGATAGTGAAGTCAGAGGCATTGTCATGTATTATAATTAGTACATCGGAAGGCACCCACGGAGGTTATCAAATAAATTAGTGAACTTTCGGAGTTTATTAATGACGGTGGAAATATGGCGTTCATATTCAAGGTTTTAATCAATAACACAGGTCTACAAAAATAAGTCATGCTCTTTTGAGGAAACTAGTATGTGTAGTATTTTGACGCGCTGAACACGATCCCGAAGTCCGTTTGTCCTCATCAGGCTCCAATTTTTTCCAATTGCAAAATATAGCTTTTCCAAGTCGAATTGAGAATTTTCCAAGTCGAATTGAGAATTTTCCAAACCAAATTGAGATTTTTCCAAACCAATTTGAGAAGTTTCCAAACCAATTTGCGAATTTTCCAAATCAATTTTAGAATTTTCCAGATCAATTTGAGAATCTTCCAATCCAAGAAACTTTCACTACTGAAAAGGAAGAGGGAGTTTTCCGAACCGAATTTACAATTTTTTAAGGCAATCCAAGACTTTTATTGAAGACAAGATTAGTGAAGAAATATGAAAGAATAGCACTTTATGAATTAATTAACATTGAAATCAAAAAGACAAAATGAAAGAAGAATACTTCATAAAAATTACGGTCTTCTTAAGAACAGAAAAAATCGAGGCCACTCTGCGTTTGGCTGGTCTATTGAAGTCAACAAAAACAAAAATGCGGATTGGCCTCGATTTTTTCTTTTCTTAAGAAGACCGTAATTTTTATGAAGTATTCTTCGATCATTTTGTCTTTTTGATTTCAATGTTAATTAGTTCATAAAGCATCACATCATCATCATGGCTTTCATTTTGCTTCACTAATTTTGTTTTCAATAATAGTCTTGGATTGCCTTAAAAAACTGTCAATTCGGTTCGGAAAACTCCCTCTTTCTTTTTAGTAGTAAAAGTTTCTTAGATTGGGAAATTCTCCAATTGATTTCGAAAAATCTCAAATTGATTTGGAAAAATCTCAAATCGATTTGGAAAATTCTCAAATTGGTTTGGAAAATTCTAAAATTCGTTTGGAAAAATCTCAATTTGGTTTGGAAAAGCTATATAACCCCAAAATAGCGATAATGCACCATGGAGTTGAATAAGACGGACAACCCGAAGAGAGACCTGAATTTGGTTTCTTGTGTTTATATATCCGCTGAATGCAGTCGTCTAGTCCATTTTCGACCACCACATCCCAGTTATTTGTATAGAGGCAATTTAAACGCGCAATTTGGTTAGAGAAAAAGTTAAATCTGCCCCCTGTTTCACATTACGTTATCCTAGTTTTTGGTTTATTATTCAATAATAAACCATTGTAATCGCTTTGGAAAAAAAAATTCTAACGTTTCTACGTTTCAAAGGGTGTAGAATCCGAATCTGCAATAAACAATTTTCCGTCCGTCCGCCGTACGCAAGATTTCTCCCAAACGGCTGGAGCAAAAGATCTGAAATTTTCAGGAAAAATCCATCTTGGTCCGACGACGCCCCAATTCTTGAGCCAGCTCTCTCACTCAATTTAAAGTGCCCTTTAAGGGCTGCCAAAGTTTTGTAAAATCCCTAAAAACCTCAAAACAAGTCGAATCGGCCTAAATATTTACCTATTTGAAGAACATACCATGAGGAATCAAATGAGACCCTTCCCACGTCCGTAGGTCAAACCATTCCCGATGTTTGGCCCGATTTATGGTGCCAACATTTGCGTTTTTTGGTTTATTATTGTTTGTTTGTAGCCTAGTGATGCCGATAGCGTCGAGTTGTAGTGAATGTGGATACTGGAGTGATAGCCGATGTTGATACTTGTAGTTTATAGCCGATACACGGGTTGAAGCATTCTGATATGCATGAAACGCTGATGATATATAGGTGAATATTACTTAATATTATTAGTGGGGTAAATAAGTATTCTTTCTCTGGGGTTTATTATTCAATTGGCTTGCGTCCATGATTTGAATCTGTACTAAGCTTCGGAGTGTGCGTGTTTCACAGGTGATAGAGTGATTATTGAATTTCAGGAGATATGCACGGAGCACGTAAATCGGTTCTCAACCAAAATACCTATTTGGATTGATCAGTTGATCATATTTGTGTGACTCCTGAAATTCAATAATCGCTGTATCACCTGTGAAACACGAACACTGCAAATTCTTTCAGTGGGGTTTATTATTCAATTTTATTCATTTGAGTTGCATTCATGATTTGAATTTCTACTAAGCTTTGGAGTGTGCGTGTTTTACAGGTGATAGAGCGATTATTGAATTTCAGGAGATACGCATAGATCACGTAAATCGGTTCTCAACCAAAACACCTATTTGGATTGATCAGTTGATGATATTTGTGTGCCTCCTCTACATCAGTCTACCTTTGGCTACATCGTTTAAATTTGGATTTGGGGAAGTTTTAACGCAATACGAGTGCTAAAGGACTTGATAAATTATAGATGTTTTTATTGTGGGGGGGGGGGGGGGGGTATTGAGGTTCAATAAAAAAAGGCACTTTCAGGAGGCACACAAATATGATCAACTGATGAATCCCAATAGGTATTTCGGTTGAGAACAGATTTACGTGCTCCATGCATATCTCCTGAAATTCAATAATCGCTCTATCCTGTGAAACACGCTTACTCCAACACTTAGTAGAAATTCAAATAATGAACGCAAGCCAATTGGATAATACCTAAACCCCAGTGAAAGAATTTGCAGCGTTTTTTTACTGATACGCACTTTCTAAAGCAATTCAAATGCTTAAAATTCTCTTCGGCAGAATTTCTGATCACTTTGGGTAGTAAAACAGAGTTCATTGTTCATTCAAGGGAGTATTATAAGACTTTATCGCTTGTTTTACCAGTTTCTTTGTGGCAGTCGACGTGACGAGGAGCAGTCAACTATGTTCTACCTTACGGATTCCAGTGTTATAGGCTAACATAATAAGCATAACCTGAAACTTAGGTGATACAAAGGGCAATCTATAGAGGTGGGACAAGTATTCAACTCGTATCCGGAAACTCACATTTCTGTGAGGAATGCACATCACTGTGTTAATCCGACCCATTACCAGCCCTTGAGCGCAGTTTTTGAACTAAGGAACGTGAGAAAAATAACCTCATAGGAACTTTGCGATGTTACGAAGTCATTTCCGGCTATTGGTGGTGGAGGGTGGGTTTAACTAACTAACTAGCGATCAGAAATTCTGCCGTAGAGAATTTTAAGCATTCGAATTGGTTTAGGAAGTGAATATCAGTAAAAAACGCTGCAAATTCTTTCACTGGGGTTTATTATTCAATTGGCTTGCGCTCATGATTTGAATCTGTACTAAGCTTCAGAGTGTGCGTGTTTCACAAGTGATAGAGCGATTATTGAATTTCTGGAGGTATGCATAGAGCACGAAAATCTGTTCTCAACCAAAATACCTATTTGGATTGATCAGTTGATCATATTCGTGTGCCTCCTGAAATTCAATAATCGCTCTATTACAATAGTCGCCGGACCAACATGGATTTTTCCTGAAAATTTCAGCTTTTTTGCTCCAGCCGTTTGGGAAAAATCGTGCGTACGGCGGACGGACGGAACATTTTTTATTACAGATTCGGATTTTACACCCTTTGAAACGTAAACCATGAAATTTTCAGGGGGGTTAGAATTTTTTTTTTTTTCGAGAGCGATTACAATGGTTTATTATTGAATAATAAACCAAAAAAAAACTAGGAGAACGTGATGTGAAACAACGGGCAGATTTAACTTTTTCCTTAACCGAATTTCGCGTTTAAATTGGCTCTATACAAATAACTGGGATGTGGTGGTCAAAAATGGACTAAGCGACTACATTCAGCGGATGAATAAACACAAGAAACCATATTTTTTGGGCCAAATTCAAGTCTCTCTTCGGTTTGCCCGTCTTATTTCAACTCCATGGTGCATTATCGCTATTTTGAGGTTATATTTTGCAATTCAAAAAATTGGAGCCTGATGAGGACAAACGGACTTCGGAATCGTTTTCAGCGCATCAAAATAGGGCATGACTTTTTTTGTAGACCTGTGTATTATTCCGAGTTATCTCCTGGGACTGACACTTTCCAGTCCAGGACATGAGCAGACACAGGAATTTTACGACCCATCGTCACCGAAACAATGGAGCAATATTGCAATAAAGATAGATTTTTTAGTAGGAGATTTCGAAAAAACCTTTGTATTTAGTTTACAGTACATTTAGGCTCAGTGTTATTGCACAGCCGTTTAAAGGGGAGCAAGCTTGGGGGAAAAGTAGTCAGAACGCTATCTGTTTGGGGTAACTTTTCAGTTTGTTAGGGGGAAGGAGGAAATCACGAAACGATTCGTTTGGGGGAACACCTCGGCACGCAAATAATGTGCGTTTGAGAAAAACTTTGGCGCAAACGGAAACGTTCCGTCGGCAATAACATGACCACACTTACAGTTCCAAATTTGAACCAGTTGTGTACATTGGTATATCGCCAGCAATCATGTATAAAAATCGCTCACCATTCACATAAAAATCCTCCTTCAACTGGGCAGTACATTCGTCAATGTTCCTCGTGAGGAACTCGAGGAATAACTTTTCTTCTCGCTGCTTTATACTCTCTGCCTAACTAATTTCAGATTGGAGTGCTCTAATACACTGGTTAATGCAACCTGTAACTCTTTTCGGATGAGCTTGTTCGGTTTAGTATATAAATCGTCCACTGCTTTGGGAGCAAGCCGTTCGGGGAAAAGTAGTCAGAACTGTTCGGGGTAACTTTTTCAGTTCGTTTGGGGGAATGAGGAAATCACGAAACGATTCGTTTGGGGGAACACCTCGGCACGCAAATAATGTGCGTTTGGGGGCAAGAAATGAAATTTTGAACGTACCTTTGATTCAGAATTCGTAAAATATTAAAAATTACTTGTCATCACACAAAATTATTTTTCATTGTTCGAAAGTTGGGTTAAAGGTACGTTCACAATTTCATTTCTTGCCCCCAAACGCACATTATTAGCGTGCCGAGGTGTTCCCCCAAACGAATCGTTTCGTGATTTTCTCCAAACGCGTCGACTTTCGCGTGGTCTTCGTGATCCCAGTCAAATCGCCTCTCCTGCCCCCAAACAGATTATTATTTACAGGCCCATCGCCTATCCGATTCCCCCAAACGGATTACGCCCAAAGGTAGCATCATCATTTCAATTGAACAGAGGGGAGGGTGGGGCCAATGCGGGAAATGACTGTGTGTAATAAGTAAGAAGAAGATTGCTTGAAAACCATAGCGCCCGATTTGGATTAGAAATGAATTATCAAAGGATTATTCATCAGTATGTCTGCTAATGATTTTTCCTTTGTTATTCTGACTCTTCAGTATTCACTTTACGATATAGAAGTTCAATCTACATAATATGTATAGTATACAACTTGTTTCTGAATACTTTAGTGAATGTAGTGTTTACCTGTTGAGTAGTACGAGCGGTTCGGACGCTGAGGGTGGTAGCCCTGTCCATCGCTTCCGTTCACCCTCAGTCCACATCCGCTGTACCTGAAAACAGAAAATACATGTAATGACCAGTGAAATATCAATTTATTTTACATTACGATAACGTGTTTCAACAATTTTCATGCAGTGCATAGTCAGTGTTTACAGAAAAATATTTTTAAGTAGGTAATGCATGTATTACAGGGTAGTCCAAATCAATCCACTCAGGATACATGGTAATCGAATTGGGTAAAAACTAAACTAATAAATGAATTAATAAACAAATAAAATTGGGAAATATGGACCAAAAGTAACAGTTGGTGCACTTGAATGACCTCCCGACACCACTCAAGTTATTGCACCGTTGAGCTAAGGGTGACTCTCAACTCAACGCCATTTTTGGCTTATGAATTCTGTTGAGTGTGCGTTTGAGGTGCCCACTCATAGCGTCCTCGAGGTCGCCCTCAAATCACGAACGTGAATCTTGTTGAGCGTACGATTCCCCTTAATGATAGAGTGTGCAAGCGCCTCAAAGCAGAAATTCAACTACTCGCGGAAGTACACAAACTTCCCTGCCGTTTGAGGTTTTTACAGTCTCGCAGCTGGACCTTCGATCCTACCAGTCAAAAGCTATTTTTTTCTCAGGCGCGCTTTCAAACTCGTGTGGATCGTTTTCAGAATTAGCGGGAAATTTCAGGCGGGGCTCTAGGCTACTACGTCCTTGAGTGAGGGCAGTCTATTTTAAGAAGCCAAGTTTCTATTTAAGGAGCCAAATTTCCACAACGGTTGGAGTAAAAGTGTTTTCGCAAAGAATTTTGACACAGCTTCGTGCTATCGTACACTGACAGTGCAGGAGTGTTACGAGGTATACCAGTGTAAACTTTGCGGCCGTCTTTCGTTTTGTTCAGGTTTTTAATTTTATTGGATTTTTCTTTCTTCATTTAAATACATTTTGCAATTTATTAGTGATGTGCCTTCCTCTAGTTTCGGAAAACTGTACGTCTCTAGTTTATACTTTTCGAATAACGTAGGGTCATTCCGTACACAGACAGACTCGAACTGTACAGCCCCCCTCCGATTTTGTTCGTACTTGGTGTAGTTGTTTCCATTAACGAATAAAAAAGGCCTGCCAGGTCAGTTCCTTCAAAAATGAACGGTTTTGGAAGCTGTAGCAGTATGATATTTTGACGATTTTTTTTTTTTTTTTTTTTTTTACTAAAACATGATTTTGTGACTTTATCTTCGGTTCTAATCGATCAAATTAAGCGTACGCGGTTTGATTTTCTTCGTAATAAAGCAAAAACCGCAACGGACCCCGCAGAAAGCCGGTATGAGCGTCCGTTTTGTTTGTCAGGCAGATAACGTCCGCAAATCTTAAAAACCCGATCTTAAAAAAGTTTCTCAGTAGAATTAGGCGTTCGAGGTCTCAAATTGTTTGTAATTACTTGTTTTACAATTCCCCCAACGGGTTTGGCGTGTTATTTTCATTTGGGGGAGTTATAACGATTTTGAGGGATATATGCACCGCTATTATTTCACTTTATTTCGCTTTTTATCGATGTAAAGCCGAATTACCTCGAAAACCGTTCCAGATATCGATAATTGTCTTAGGAGAAAAGTTGTAGCTCTTAAAATTTCCATTCGGATGGACTCCTTCCACTCTTCCATAGCTCCAACCGTTCACGCGCTAAGAGCAGAACAACGTCTGCCCATTCACGGGTATGGGTGAGAAGGTAGCAGTGGCAATGGGAGTTTCATAGTCAGTACCACTCTAATTCTACCCATGAGGTACAACACTAGTTTGCCCTGTAAAACTTGAACTTTGATAATCGCGAAGGTTTATTGGAACAGCTAGGGGTCACGGGGTGGGGGTTAAAAAATATATATATTTAGCCAGGTTCGTAATGAACTCAATCTTGGAAGAGGTTCTCAATGAATTCCGAAATTTAATCGAAGTCGCCAGTTCTGATTCCCCCAACCCCGCTAGAAACGGAATTGTCGCAGTCTCCAATGCAGACTGACGTCATATTAACGGCCGGTAGCAAAAATCTCCTTTCCCTCCCCGCTCCCCTAAAACCAGAAAGATGGAAGTTATCGAATGTTTTGGAACCAATTTCGCGGGGATTAGGGTTTAATCTTGAGGAGTAAGCTCCCGGGCTTGAGGGACCTTGTTCGCTCTATCTCTCTCACTCACGATTGAGCTTCTCTTTCCCTCTCACCCCCTCCCGCCAATAACAGCTCTTCCTTCCATTAGGCTGCCCAAATCCTCCTCGACGTTTCTCCCATTTCTCCATCCATTTTTTGTCTCCCCCCCCCCCCCCCCTAATTCTGCCGTCTGTTTTTCCCCATTCCCCAGTTTCCTTTTCTTTTCTGCGTGTCTTCCAAGAACTGGGTCGCTGGCGTGGAAAACAAACGTTCCAAATCCCGCGAGATGATTAGATTCAGACCGATCGTTTATTAATCAAAACGTACAAGTAAGCAATGCGTGCGTTACAGCTGATCAAATTAATACGACTATAATTACGACTACAGATGATTGTAGCTTTTGCAAGTTGATCAACCTTTTCCAACTCCTATCGATCCAATCTATCGATATAGGTCCACGCTTTCGATGTGTTCTGCCTAGTTTGCTAGTCTGGATCCGCGCTTCGCTCGCATCTCAAAAACACGAAAATATCCTAACTCAATCCTTCCAGTAAAGTATAGATCAGTTGGACAAATAGATCAGAATGAATCATGAACATATCGACTGCATACTTATTTTTGAGTCTCTATCCTGCCCTTCTCATTGGTTCATTTACAAAACTATAGATATATTTTTCGATATGTGTGGGACAGACTAGAACAGTACCAAACTGTGCTTGCGCCCTACATTTTTCTACGTGGGTCATTTCAAAATTTCGGTCCCACTTGGTATCGAATTTTCTAAAACATAAAAGTTGGAACTTGATCAATTTTCTTGTTATTAATCAATCACTGCGGTTTTCTCGGCATATTGCCCAAGTGAGCACACATAATCTTGAACCATACTGCTGCCGCGCCACTTTGAAAAAAAAAACTTTTGTAGGGAGTGAGGTACATAATATATTATATACTACTATTTTTTCCCCTGTTGAGCCACCTCCTTGGGAATCGCCGTTCAAGTCATTCAAATTAGGTGAGTGGAACATCACAAATTAGCTCAATTTAAGCTAGAGTAAATACTAAGGTTTCCTTGCCGAAACCTCACATGCTACAAGCAGATCTCACTCCCTACAATTTAAGGGGCTATTGGCTGGATATTGTAGGGAGTGAGATTATAGCCTTTCACCGCCTTTACAGGCCACAAATCAATTGAAACTGGTTGAACCAAAATGTTGTCAACGAACTTCCAACAACTACACTAATTGTCAACAAGTGCGATCAAGTTTCACTTGCCACAGTCAGAATGTTACTGGAGTAGGGAGTGAGAGTTAAAAAAACCTACACTGCTGCCTCCAGGGATGGTTTTCCCGGTAGAACTGACTGGGAAGGTCTATGCAAAATCCAACCACCAGCGTTGGGACCATCTTGAATAAGGGATGTCAACAAAACAGAAGCAACTTCATAAACACCCTTTCCTGCCTGTTGGGGGCTACTTTTCAATATATTATAGGGAGTGAAGAACAACCGTGTAACACTGAAATAATGTGCTGATAAGGCTACTTGATTCGATCCAATTTTTTTTCCAGAGGCGGATATCCATTGTACATGGTATGTTCTTTCATAGTGTAAGTGGATATAACAGCCTCAATAAATATTTCGCTGAGTAGTGACGATGGAAGTTGTATACCTCTGGTTAGTGACAGCTGTAGGGAGTGAGAAATAAGGACTTTGGTATTTTCTTCTGGGTCCTGTAGGCACAACTTTTACATACTTATCCGTGGAACATGTATATCCACTTACGAGAACATTTTAAAACACTTACTAAACTGTATTTAATTGAGATTTGACGGCAATACTGATCAGTGACATAAATGTGACCGAAATTTTGAAATGACACACTTCCCAATTCCTTGAAATCAGGTAATCTGAGGTTTGGGCTGAATTTTCTACTGCTAGAAGGGGTTTGGGCTCAATTTTCCATCCCCTATCCATTTGGTTATTCGGTTAACTGATGTTGATGCAGTTTCCGGGAATCTCCCGGATCATCGTAGGATTTTTGAGACGAATTTTAATTTCGTTTGTAGTTTTCGTGGATTACCAAGGTAAAGTGCACTATTGAAAACATAAAGCCAAACCTCTCCGTACTTATTGATTTCCGACAAAATCGTGGAACAATCATTTGTTGCCTGTGGAGTCACTTAGAGTCAACGAAACTTGCCAAAAAGGGTTGTTCAAAACGTAGACCATGGGGCGGTTGCCACTATGCTCCCACTACGATTTTATTTTCACACTTTACTTCCGTCCTAATAATGGACAGTTGACTCCGCAATTATAGTTGGCTATGATAATATGTATATTTATCAAAAATTTAAAACATAAAAACTATTGTAAATACTCTTAGAATGATTAAAAAATACATAATTACAAAAAATACGGGCTATTCATGGACGGTACGGTCAGATTTTCCCGACGCAAGTTTCATGTATAAGAATTGAAATTTCACCCTCGTTGCAATTCCGAATCGAAGCCCTCCTCCGATCCTCCGTTCATCATAGCCTATTTAATTTTCCCATAAATTTCTGTTTCGATCGAAAGGAGTCAATAAACGTTAGCAAATAAAAATATGTTTGGCCTTGAAGGGGAGAAATAAGTGGCAAACTTTGCGTCCAACGACCTTAAGGTATTAGTAGTTTGGTCGGTATTTGCTGTTTTTGATGCTTTTAAAGTTGGAGGGAATGGCGATGCATCAGTAATGTAGTTATGATGCAGGTACTCACTGAATTTTGATGCAGCTTGGTCGTTTTTAATCTTTAGCAGTAACCAATCACAGTAACCATCACCAAGACGCCAGTTGTCAAGAGTCCGTCAGAGACCATCACGATAGGAGTAAAGCGACGATCTCTCATTGCCGCTCCTGACTTGTTAGCGGAATAAAGTGGACAACGGACCGGAGTCTATGTCCATTCTTTCCCCAGACGGGAGTAAAGTGAGCATCGTCCAGAACATCAGTTCCAAATGTCACCAGATTTCATTCTCCGCCCTTCGAGCTCAAAAGAAGAAAGTTTTCTCTCCTTCCCAGCTGGGGACGGGTCCCGTATCAGGGCGGTTGACTTGTACGTACCTTGTTCAAGTAAGTTCTCGACGTACTGCACTGAAGAACCTTTGAGCCCGGGATATTGTTTCTCTCGTTGTTATCGTTAAAAGCTTTTAGGTATTCTACTCCTGTCTACCGACCCTCCTTCCCCGGTTTTGGGATAGAAAAAAAAGGGCAGGAAAAAAAAAGAGTAGACTCCGAAAGAAGAATGGCGAGGGTGGATGCTGAAACTGTGGAAACTCATTGGAATTTTCACCCCCGACAACGGGAGGTTCTTTCTGGAGGGATCCATTATTCATCAGTCTTCCCTCCCCGAGCGGTTCATCAATATTCATCCGCATTTATCAGGTTTCTATAGAAAAGGAGATTCCGTGTAAGGAGTTGGGAAGGAGGAGGTGCCTGAGCTTTTCAGCGTAAATTATTACAGACCCGGCTGGTTCTTTTGGAGTATGGATGTACCGAAGAGTGCATCGCTTCGAAGCACTTGAATCGAGTGGTTTTTGCTGGGAGAGGGAGTAACGAGTAGGAACGAGGTGAACTTCCTGTTGCTATTTTTAGACACGAGCCTTTCCCAACAATCTCATTTGAAAACATCGCTAATACAGCAGAAAAGCTGATAAAATTATTACACAAATTCATATTGACTCCATCTACTCTTGACCATTAATTTGTTTCTATAAGATTTCAATTTTTAGATGCTGATGTTCGCCTTTTTTAGTGGGCAACGGCTCCAGTGTTCCTATGCGGAACATTCCAAAGCACTGACTGTTCCCGTTCACCTTTCCTAGCATCGATAAGAGTAGTAGTCTATGAGCCCGGCTGAAAAAAGGCAACTGATCGATAGAAAAGCACCGATTAGTGAATTTTAGTACTCACTGAGGTTACATATAAAACGCACGTCTGCCATTCTAAAGCAGTCGGATTAAAAGATTAAAGATTAAAATATGGCATCTGCCTTAGCAATCAGCGGCTCTTCAACGGTAGACGTGCATTTTTATGTTACAACTTTCGGCTAGTAGGTATCTGGGTTTAAAATGTCAACCATCTACCAGTGACTTCATTTTGGACCCCCCCCCCCCCCCCGGATGTGCGTTTTCGAGCTTCATCTGCCCTAGAAACCAGCGGCTCTTCAACGGCAGACGTGCATTTTTATGTTACCTATCAACCCAAGTATGATTGGCCAAAATTTCACCCATCTACGAATTAGTCGTTTCTGGACCCTCAAATAGTGTTTTTTGACGACGTCTGCACGTAAGACCCAGCCACTGTGAAGTGGCAGACGAACATGGTTGGGGTTCTCATGGCTCAAAGTATCATTGGCCGAAAAGGTATTCATTTACCTGTGAGTCGGATTTTCATAGTTTTGAGGTCTGTTTCGCTGAAAGCCATCTTTTAATCCGATGGCTTTAGAATGGCAGACGTGCGTTTTATATATAACCTCAGTGAGTACTATAAAATCCAATAATTGGTACTTTTCTATCGATCAGTTGCCTTTTTTTCAGGCGAGCTCCAAATTTTTCCTACGAGCTGCTTAGTTCCAGTGTTCCCATACTTCGACTCTCGACAATGTCGCACGTACAATTTATAACTGGTGATAGCGGACAGGGAGCTGATGTCGTATTCGTGGATGGCTACAAATTTATTTTCTATAAAATACTTTCTGCTGGTGCACGACGTTGTTGGTGTTCGGCTAGAAGTGGCCCAATTGAGTGTCGTTCTTATTCTGTTCAGATTCTGTTTAAATAATTTAATTATTAAATCGGTGACAAAGATGGGTCCACAAGCATATTTATCTGCAAAGGTCTGGTCACATTTCAGATTACCAGTATGTGAATTGCGTTAGCACGAAATACAGACCACATTACGACTAACATTTAAGATGCGATTTTGGTTTATTATTCAATAATAAACCATTGAAATCGCTCTGGAAAAAAAATTCTAACCCCCCTGAAAATTTCATGGTTTACGTTTCAAATTGTGTAGAATCCGAATCTGCAATAAAAATTTTTCCGACCGTCCGCCGTACGCACGATTTCTCCGAAACGGCTGAGCAAAAGATCTGAAATTTTCAGGAAAAATCCATCTTGGTCCGACGACGCCCCAATTCTTGAGCCAGCTCTCTGACTCAATTTAAAGTGCCCTTCAAGGGCTGTCAAGGTTTTGTAAAATCTCTAAAAACCTAAAAACAAGTCGAATCGGCCTAAATATTTACCTATTTGAAGAACATACTTAACGTCCTTCATTTAGTGATACCTGTATTGTACATGATTTGTACGTAACATTTCATTAATAATGAGATTTAATATTAATTAAAGGAGTATTCGTGATCTCTGTACGGCCGCGGGCCGTAGTTTGGAGACCCCTGATCTAAGGTAATGAGTTAGTCTAAATTCAAGCATGGGATCACATCCATTTTGAGATTATTGCCGATTCGCTCAACATACTCGTACTTAATCGTATATCGACACTTTTAACGACGTTTCTTTCCTTTGAATTTTCAACCCTGTCAAGCTAAGGAAATTAAAGTGCCGGCCTACCCGTGTTTCTGATGTACTTCGAATAACCGTTGAGCGCGAAATGGCCTTTTTTTCCATTCCCGTCGTCCCGTCGGCCGGGAGAAGTCGAGAAAATGGGAATTTCAACTGTTGAAGAGAAGTCTTGCACGGGGTCTATTTGCCTTATAGTGAAGCCGTTTTATTTAAGTAGCGAAGGTTAACTGCCCCGAGGGGCCGCTTTCCACGGTAAAGCGAGCAAAATGGCGTTCAAGGGCGGTAAAGGCGTCGTTCAATCAGCGATCAGCGTTCCATAAAGGTGGCTCGTCTCAGACCGAGACCGAAGGAAGAGGAAGCCGGAAGAATGTCGTTTGGCGCAGTAATGGCGAACAAAATAACGCAGTTTATGGTATACAATTAAAGGTTCCATGCAAAATGAATCGTTTTAAAAGCTTTTCATTTAACTTTTAATGTATGTAAGGATGTTCGGGTGAAATCTTGCGACCCGATTTTGAAGCAGATACTCTCAACTGATTAAGCTGAAATTTTGTATGCACGTTTAGATTGGATGAAATTACACGATTAGTTGTGTGACGTCATTCTAAATTTAATATGGCGGACCATCTAAGATGGCAGAACAGTAATTTTTCATGCATTTCTACAATATGGGTATCAAATGAAAGGGCTTGTTGGGAGTGACTCGAAAAATAATGTGACGTCATTTTAAATCCAATATGGCGGAACATCAAAGATGTCGGAATAGTGATTTTAATGCATTTCTACAATATGGGTATCAAATGAAAGGGCTTGTTGAATATTGGTGTCAAATGAAAGGGCTTGTCGAGAGGAAGTTAAAGTTGAGAAAAAATGCATGTTAAAAAAAGAAGCTCTTTTCGGAATACTCTGAAATTTGGTGTAGAGACCTCGTTTATTCTTGATTTTAACCAGTGAAATCGGTTGATTTTATCAAACAAGAATGATGCTTTGAATTAGATGAACAGACTCAGAAACCCAGCTATTGATGACTAAAAAGTAATAAATGAACTAAACAAAAAATCCTTCTTAAGAAAACTTTTATTTAATGCCCTAAAAAGAAGGAAATACATTTTTACTTACAAATTTTAACTGTCTACTTATAGCCTATACACACAAGTTATAAAATCTGCTTGACCAAAGAAGAGGGCGCACAAGTTCAATGATTGAGTAGGAGCGTAGGGGAAATGTAAACGAACAGCATGCATATTGAATTACTGAATTTTGAGAAGATAATGACTTGAGATAGCAAATAGTTTAGTTATTGTTGCAGAATGTTAATTTTTTTATTGTAAAAACGAATTTTTACAAATTCTGGTAGTAAAAATTCCCGTTTTCCCTACCGTGGCGCCCGGGGCGACCCCGGTGAGATACACTTCGATGATGCTATGCCTAAAATTTATGGAATTTTCATTTTATCCACTTCTTTCTACGATAAGTATAGTTGCATTTACCAATGTAGGTACCTCATTTTCTCAATAGGTTTCATTTGGTCTGGAAAAGGTTTCTTTGGCTTGGAAATGCTACGTATACGGGATCTCTGAGTGCGGAAGAAGTAGTGCAATTCTCATTGACTACATTTTCGAAGCGCAAACGCTTCTAATTAAAGTTTTGTTAAAAAAGAGGATGAAGTACCCTACAAATGAACATTTTGTTGTCTAAAATATAGGATTACGATAGTTTAGGTAAATAAAACTGCTCGTAATGAAGAACTGACATTCTTTGATGAGGGGATCACTAGAGTGAGGAAGCAGAGCTTTATGGAATTACCAGCCTCAGATTGATTGCAGAGAATTAACCCTTTTTTAGGTAACTTTCACGCAGATATGCTTAGCTTAACATTGGAGATTTCTCACGCGCCGAGCGCGTGAGCCGCACTCAAAAAGGAAACTTGACCATAATTTTATTCCAGGGGCGGCGCACGCGCTGAGCCAGTGGCCATGTATTGGCCTCTCCGCACAGCCGTACAATTTGACCGAAAAACCCGCAGCGAACGTGTTGAATCAGAAAAGGCGTGTATTTCTAATTTATTGATTAGTATTAATTAACTTTCTTTTTTTGAATCAAACTTCAACTTCTGCAAACTCAATTTTGGCATCTGGTCTACTAAGTGCATTAAACACATACATTTTATTCAACATTTTAACCAATATTTTTCTAAATCTATCGATATTTTTTGGTCGATACTATCGGTAGTGCCTACTATCGATGATTAACCTACGGTATATATCGACATCGATATTTTACTACCTATACTATCAAACATCGATAAATCGATATTTTATATTTCGATGGCCATCCCTAGTCGCAGGCCCCGATACAGTAAGTTAAAATACATACTTGAAGCCCCCACTCGTTCCCACGCCCTTCTTAACGAACCAAGTACCGAAGATTCATCTCATCAGTTTGAAAATTCACGTGACGCCACTTCGCCAAATTAATTTCTCTTCGCGCCGAAGCCCTTTGTGCTTTTCCAGTCCCCGCCCGGTATTCACGGTTCGGCGTAATGAAATTCATGAATAAATGCATAGGTCGTTACTTCCTTGTCCCGAATATGTAAATAATTCTCAAAAACTCACCCTCACGCTGAAAAAAAAAAATGCCGTTGCGAAGGGGCGTCCAATTAATTTACATGGTAATTTCCGCAGGATGGAGGTTTGGATGATCAAAAACTTTCACATACCTATGGAAGGAGGTGGAAAAATTAGTTGAAGCTGGATATTTACACTTGGCAATAGGTATTTTTTACCTGAGAACTGTTCTAATCAACTTCTCCCATTGGATTCACAGAAATTGAATAAGATAATATAATTCACCAGTCATCTTTACAAACAACAGATGATGTAATGTGAAAATCTTAACGTGATTGCACATTTAAGAAAAGAAGAGAAGAGCAATTTTAAGAAGGCAGAAACATCCACAATTGAAGAGGATAGATCATTTTCCCCGACTATCCTCCTAGTGATTCTGGTAATGGAAGAGTTATGAGCTCAAATCCAGTCGTGGATACCTGTAATTTTTTTAACACAACCAGTGAAATAAAATTACAATAGGGTCATTTTATTCCCAGACAGACTCGAAATGTTCCGACCTCCTCCGATTTTGTTCATACTTGGTGTAATTGCTTCCGTTAACGAATAAAGAAGGCCTGCTAGGTCAGTTCCTCCAAAAATGAACGGTTTTGGAAGCTATAGCAGTATGATATTTTGACGATTTTTTCGATTTTGTATGACTTAAACATGGTTTTTTGACTATATCTTCGGTTCTAATCGATCAAATTAAACGTACGTACGCGGTCTGATTTTCTTCGTGAAAAAGTAAAGATCGCAACGGACCCAGCAGAATGTCCGCCTTTTATCGATGTAAAGCTGAATTATCTCGAAAACCATTCGAGATATCGAAAATTGTCATAGAAGAAAAGTTGTACCTCTTGAATTTTTCATTCGGATGGACTCCTTCCACTTGGACACCATAGCTCCAACGGTTTACGAGCTATGATCAAAACAAAGTCTGCCCATTTATGGGTATGGGTAAGAAGGTAGCAGTGGTAGAGGGAGTTTCATAGTCAGTACCGCTCTAATTCTACCCATGAGGTACAACACCGGTTTGACCCGTAAAAGTTGTACTCTGCTAATTGCGAAGGTTTATTGGTACAGCAAGGGGTCACGGGGTGGGGGTCAAAAACGTCCGCGAATCTTAAAAACGCGATCTTCAAAAAGTCGCTCAGTAAAATTAGGCGTTCGAGGTCAAATGTTTGTAATTACTTGTTTTACAATGCCCCCCACGGGTTTTGTGTGTTATTTTCATTTCACGGAGTTATAACGATTTTAAGGGCTATGCACCGCCATTATTTCACTTTATTTCGCCTTTTATCGATGTAAAGCTGAATTATCTCGAAAACCGTTCGAGATATCGAAAATTGTCATAGAAGAAAAGTTGTACCTCTTGAATTTTACATTCGGATGGACCCCTCCCACTTGGACTCCATAGCTCCAACCGTTTACGAGCTATGATCAAAACAAAGTCTGCCCATTTACGGGTATGGGTAAGAAGTACTATTTATCTTTCAAACGGAAGATGACAATACCCCTTTTCCGGAGCAGCGTGACCGGCCCCGTTCTTAAGATGCTAAATATTTTTTTTTTACCCCCACCCTACGACCCCTTGCTGTTCCAATAAACCTTCGTGATCAGCAGAGTACAAGTTTTACGGGTCAAACTGGTCTTGTACCTCATGGGTAGAATTAGAGCGGTACTGACGATTAAACTAGTTTTACCACTGCTACCTTCTTACCCATACCCGTAAACGGGCAGACTTTGATTTGCTCATAGCGTGCAAACGGTTGAAGCTATGGAAAAGTGGAAGGAGTCCATCCGTATGGAAATTTCAAGAGCTGCAACTTTTCTTCTATGACGATGTTCGATATCTCGAACGGTTTTCGAGATAATTCAGCTCTAACAAGACATTTTAGTTCGAGTATTACTAACAATGCCGCTAACATTCCCAAATTTTGACAATTTTGTTCATTAATGTTCAATGGCAATAAATTTTGTATAAAGTATCTTGTGTGTATTTTACTTATTTCATCAATTTAATTATCTAATTACACCTCCAACATTGGACGTCCAAAACTGAACAAAAATGAAATAATTACCAAAAGTTGCTTCGCATTCACAACCGTGAATTGAGAAGCTTCAACTCTTGAACTTCTTATCATGTCCCTGAATACTTTAGGAGTCTTCATGCGGTTTTACTTTGGTTTTCACAATGAATTCGACCTTTTATTTTGCATAGAATACTATTTTTCATGACCTCCCTCTGAATCAAGAGTTCGACATTGAAGTGACGCTGATTAAAATTCATCCAGAGGGGTTTGGTAGGTTAGTGTTCAATGTTTTGACAATTTCTGCGAATGGATCGAGGAGTAGCTTTCATTGAAATAAATCAAGTGATATCGACCAAAAATACTTTCTCGTTTATAAGTCTCAACAATTATGTTCATGAGTGTGACACATAAAAACTGTAGTCTCTGTAAAGCACGCATTACCTAACAAATCTTTTCAATCGCTGCTCAAGCTAGAATTCCAGATCGATTCACGTCATTCTTTATACAGGGTGTCCCACTAGTCCCCCCCCCCCCCCTCCTAAAATCGTAAAAAGAACATTTTTTTTTTATCTTCATATTTTATTTCCAAGGATTCCAAATTTTTTATTCGCGCACTCCGCTCAACTTGCGCAACAATGCACAATTGACACTAACTTTCTGATTTTAAATGAGAACCCCCGTTTTTTATTGCAGATTCGGATTCTACTCACGATTTCATGAAAATTTGACCCCTCAACCAATTTTTTTTATTGCCCGTAACCGGTTCAGTGAGCACGCAAATTTGCGCAACCCCAAAATTGCCAAATAGTGGATGATGGTGAACTGTAAAGTGTGGCACATGAATTTTTTTTTTTTTTTTTCAAAGCTGATTTACGTGATGCTATCCATTTTTTGATTTGACTCAATTTTTGCGGAATAATGACTGAAATTTGTTTATTTCGCGTCCGTTTTTTTCATTTTAGGCGCCTGTTTTCTAATTGTTACGGGTATCGATTTTCAAGGTCTGGTTGAAAAATGTACAAATTAAATCGATTGATTGAAACCTTCTTCAGTGATCAACTGAAAAATCATCTTAATCTTAGAGTAAAAAGTCGTCATAGATGATGATTTTTTCACGCGAAATAAACTAATTTTGGTCATTATTCCGAAAAAATTGAGCCGAATCAAAAAACGGATAGCACCACGTGAATTGAATTTTTTTTCAAAAAAAAAAAATTAAAAGGATTTAACTCACGTGAGTTAAAAAAAAATGAAAACGAGATTCACGTGATGCTATTAGTTTCTTGATTCGACTCATTTTTTGCGGAATAATGACCAAAATTTGTTTGTTTTACGTGAAATACTATCAAACAAAATTTTCTTGTTTACTCCCATTTTGACGATTTTAGGAGGGGGGGGGGGGGGACAACTCGTGGGACACCCTGTAGTTGAAATTTTCGTTTGGTACACGAACTTATTAAAGCAAATTAAATTTTCTTAATTTAGACGGGTGAATGGAGGGGGTGATTATAATATATCGTGATTTCTTTACTATTAACTGGCTTTAGAAAAAAACTCTTTTTATAGAGAAAAACTGTTTTTTTTTTTTTTTTTTTACTCCAATTTCAGTTTAGTTGTCCTACAAACCACGAAAATTTTGGAATTTGTCTTGGGACGAGAAATGGAGGGGTAATAAGGGATTCATTAATACCCTCATCTCATACCTAACAGAATTCTCAGCCGATTTTTTTTTTTTTTTTTTTTTTTTTTTTGTTCCAATAAGAATTCAGCCTAGTTTTTAAAATTATTCTCAAGTTTATAAGTGCGGTGAAAGCCGGACGTAGGGGCCTAATTCATGCATTATCTATCATTATGCTTTCTTTTTTAGAACAACCCTTTTCACATTCAATCTGACTTCAAAGTGAATTTCAATGAAAAAGGTTCGTCTTAAGTACGAAAAAGAAAATATTTGTATTAAATTCGAAAAATTTGGATTAGATGGGAAAGTACCATAATTTAAAAGTCACCTAGTTAATACGATCATGAATATCGTAGTTCTTATAGAGATTGTGTGGAAAAGGGATTATGTGAGAACACGAATAGGTGACTCCGAACAGGAACAGAAACAAAGGATGAACGAGGGTCAGTTTCAGAAAGTAGAAAAACAGTCGAACTTGAGAGAGAATTGCGCAGTCCGATATTCGCACCTAGGGGAACCAGTCAACTTCAATTTTTTAAAGGGCAGAAGCTTACAATGTGGTGGCAAATGACAGCTGATACTAGTCAATGACGGTATATTATTGTTTGGAAATGGCAATTGCACGGATTTGTTGGGGAATGAGTGCTTTTAATGAGAATTTCAACGTTACGGGGGAGGGTTGGCGTAAATAAGGTGGCAGCCATTGTGGGAATGGATCCAGGTCAATCCTTGAGGTTGGGTGAGGGAAGGTGTAATCTGGTATAAAACGCACACTTGAACGGGAGGGGGATGATAAATGAGCGTTGGCGTTCAAAATTTGAGGTATTTCGTACTCACATTTGGCCGGTGGTTGAGAAAAGCGCTGTTACAGAGCAGCAGAATCGGAACGAATTCCCATGTGGTGATTTTCGCCTTGGAGCGGACGAAGTTTGCCGTGATCGGTGTATTTCAGTCGAACGCGCACTTGGACACTCGCGGTATTTTCCGCCAGTCCCTGAACCGGTGAATTGAAACCGCGGAAACTCGACGAACGAAAAATCCCGCACTACCGACCCGAAATCCTTCGAACTGCGACCTCACTTGACGTTCACGCTAGGGACGCGATTTCGATCCACCGAGAAACAAAACAACTGAATTTCCCTCCTTTATTTCGAGAAAAAAAATAAAAACCGAGGCTAGGAGATATCCCAAAACGCCAGGGCCACTCTAGGACGATCGGGGACACAGTTCGTAGAGCTGCCCTTGTTCGGGAATCAGGCAGCCGTCGACATGTTGGCACTTGTTAAGTTCCCAAAATGCCGCTAGAGTCGCTAGCGGTGCTCCACACAGCCTCCACAATATCTGCAAAATACAATACAAACCAATAACAAGGGGGTAAGTATCAATTGAAGAAGCGAGACAGGAAAAAAAACCCAACCAGAGCCATTAAAGCGAACATATCCCCCCCCATCGAACCCTGCAATACAAACTTCAACAATTCTTCCGATATTCAAATGCAAACTTAAAAGTTACATTTTTAGTTCAAATTTGATTAAAAACTTGGAGTGGAATCAATTCGAGCTAATCTGATTTCTTGGTGTAAATGAAAATTAATAACTCACAATTATCAATTTCCCCCAAAACAACATCGTTAAATACATCGGTACCTGCCAAGCGAAGTTATTGCTGTCACTTTGACTATTCACAATTCAGATATCAGTAAAAATGATACGAGGCAGGTGAATTTTACGATGGAACCATACATTCTGGGATGATGCATTAAAATGAACGTTTAAACCAGTTCAAATACAAATTTATGTGTAGTATAAACGGAATTATGATTGCCTGAAACACTACATAAGGATTTATTTATACCTACCGAAGTTTTTATCCAGATTCTTGGCGATTCGTTGTATTCGACGAGGCTCAGCTGTTAAATCGAAGCCACTATTTACAGGTCTACCAGTTGATGGATCTACACGTGTTATCACAGGGTTTCTTTATGGTGCGAATACGAACGGGCTCTAATGGGTTATCACAGATAAATTCTTCGCTAGAGACAAACTTGTGGGTTTTGTTTGCAAAATGAAATACGAGGCTTGATAAGGACTTTGCGGACTTTTTGTCGTTATGGGGTGTTTTCCCAATCCGGAATCTATCGAGGGAGTGGAAACGAACGTAAAAACGCGGTGAAAAAAAAAAATTTCCCGGAAGGATCAAATGTGTAGAAAAATTAAGGGGTTTTCCCCTATTGAGAAGGTGTACAAAAAAAATTCTTTTGTTTTCAACGGTCCGACGCAACGGGGTTGACGGTCTAGCACGGACTGAGAGTAAGGTAGCCTCGCACGGCGGGTCCTTCCCCCACCACCCAGACTCTCGCGCTTCCCCAACCTCATCAGATCAATAGCATGCAAGTACTCACTGTAATTAAACATATATACGTCTAAATCAAAACCCTAGCAAACCGCGGAACAATTCTTCACGATATAATAGTTAAATCCCTTATGAACGTACTCGCGTTTTTTTTTTCGAGATTTCCGGGATGGAAAATATTCGCGGGAGGCGTTTCAAATATGTGGGAGGTTAGAAAGGGGGTGGGTAATTTATTAGGATATGAATAGAGGTGGCGGGCTGGTCTTCTAGCTCCCTTAAACGGAAATCCTTCACGTGAAGATGGCCTCACCTATTTTCTTAATCGCGGATCCTCACCTGAAGGGAAACTTACAGAACGGATAACCCGTGCGTTGCGTTTACTGGGAAGCAGAGTGTCGTCGAGCTCTCAGTACGATTTTCAAATGAATCTATTGTTGCGGACCGGAGGCGGACAGGGGGTGTCCTCTACTAGTGCAAGAGATGCCCATAACTAGTCCATGAGCTATCTTCTACTTAAGGTGAAAACACCAGTAGTGGACAGCTAAAATTTTCTAGTGTTGATATAGTGGACACTTCATGACCCAGTAGTGGACACGTCGTAGATATCAACAAGACGTCGTAAAATCTCGTTTAAAATCATGTATATATCTAATCGGTAGTAAAACAAAAAGAATTCCATTCAACTGGAAGAATGAAGCGAGCACCAGTAGAGAACAATTCATGTATAAGTAGAAGATAGCTCATGGACTAGTAGTGGACATCTCTTGCACTAGTAAAGGACACCCCCTGTCCGCCTCTGGTCCGCAACACTATATTCATTTGAAAATCGTACCGAGAGCTTGCTCCAATACAAATGAACAAGTAGAAAATTAAGAAAATATCTTTCGTGAAAAGGGAAGTTGCACCAGTAGTGAACAGGGATGTCCACTACCGGAGCATCCGTCATTTTTGTTGTACTAGAAATGGACTTGCTTTAAGAGCCCACTTTATCAATATTAACGGAGTTAGGCGACTGGAAAATCGTCAATTTAGTTACTGAAGTATATATTCAAACCAATGGGCACAAATATTTGAATATTATATGTGAACATTGCTTAAAACATACTTTCTATTCCTTAGCATTACGCTCAGCGTCCTGATCAAACTCACTCCACCCACAGACTGGTTGTTTTTAACGTCAAGTTATTATTTTTCATTTTGGCCCTAACGTTTTCTTTTGGTTCATCACGTTTGTTAGGCTATTACTTTAGATTATCCAAAAAGATTCAAGTGCCCTGCTCAACCCGAATCTTTATTCTACAACTTTTTTTCCGAAGTGTCCACTATTGGTACAGTGTTCACTATTGGTGCTTTTCCCTTATACATGAACTGTTCTCTATTAGTGCTCACTTCATTCTTCCCTTTGAATGGAATTCTTTTTTGTTTTACTACTGATTCCTTATTTTTCAATACTTCCAAAGAAAAACTAAGGCACAGAAGAAAAGAGCATGAGAGATACGATCAGTGAAAGAAAAAAATCCAAAATTACTCCGAAGAACAGTCGGATTAGTGGATAAGGGATGTGCATCAAGGAATGTCAACTGCTACTGTTAAAAGAGCACACAATTTTGGTTTCAAAGGGTGTAGAATCCGAATCTGCAATACAAATTTTTCCGTCCGTCCGCCGTACGCTGTACGCACGATTTCACCCAAACGGGTGGAGCGAAAAATCTGAAATTTTCAGGAAATTTAAATTCACTTAATTTAAAGTGCCTTTTAAGGGTTGTCAAAGTTTTGTGAAATCCCTAAAAACCTCAAAAAAAGTCAAGGCGGCCTAGATTTGGACTTTTTTTTGAAGAACTTTCCGTGAGGAATCGAATGAGCCCTTCCCCAGGCCCGTAACTCAAAACATTCGCGATTTACGGCCCGATTTATGGTGCCAACATTTGCATCCACATTCACTACATCATTAGGTTACTGCTATCAAAACAAACAAACAAATTAAATAAAATAAACCATGCTGTGTTTGTTTTGATCGCAGTAACCCAGTGATGTAGTGAATGTGAATACTGTTGTGAACTCCTAACATAAGGGTTTATGCCGATACACGGGGAAGCATTCTGATATACATATAATAATATTCTGAGAAATATTTTTCCCCATTGTAATCGCTCTAAAAAAAACCTGCAAATTCTTTCACTGGGGTTTATTATTCAATGATTCATGATTTGAATTTATACTAAGCTTTGGAGTGGCTTGTTTCACAGAGCGATTATTGAATTTCAGGAGATATGCATAGAGCACTTAAATTGGTTTTCAACCAAAATACCTATTTGGACTGATCAGTTGATCATATCTGTGTGCTTCCTGGAAACTCAATAATCGGTCTATCACCTGTGGAACACACACACTCCAAAGCTTGGTAGAAATTCAAATCATGAATGCAAGTCAAATGAATGAAATTGAATATTAAACCCCAGTGAAAGAATTTGCAGCGTTTTTTCAAGAGCGATTACAACGGACAAATATTCTATTTTAAAATCTTAAATTTCGTAAGACCCTGTTAGTAGATTAAATGTATCCACATATTACTACAATCACTAGGTTATGCGATCAAAACAAACAAACAAACAAAAAAACTGTTATGTTAGTTAAATCGGGACATAGGCAACGTTGACCTATGCCATACATCGGAATTTTGAACTTCATTCGATTCCTATGGTATGTTCTTCAAATTGAGAAAATATATAGGCCGCTTCGACTTGTTTTGAGATTTTCAGGGATTTTACAAAACTTTGACAGCCCTTAAAGGGCACTTTAAATTAATTGAGAGTGCTGGCTAAAGAATTGGGGCGTTGTCGGACCAATATTGATTTTTCCTGAAAATTTCAGATTTTTCGCTCCAGCCGTTTGGGAAAATCGTGCGTACGGCGTACGGATGGAAATTTTTTTATTGCAGATTTGGATTCTACACCCTTTGAAACGTAAACCACGAAATTTTCAGGGGGGGTTAGACATTTTTTTTTTTTTTTTTTCAAGAGCGATTACAATGGTTTATAATTGAATAATAAACCAAAAGAATAATAATAAAAACAGCCAATCGGAAACGTTGGGGGAGCCAAACCTGTGTTTTTCCTGCCTTTAAAGTCCAATGTTTTGAAAAGTACAACACGATCCGCTCTCATTTCGACTTCTATTTACATTACCTAACTTCACAGTTCGCAACATATTTGCTCTATTGCTTTTCAACTGTTACCATGGAAAGCAGAATCCCATCGGTAACCTTTGTAGCTCAGTTTAAGCGCCTGCTTCTAGTGTGGGTAACCGTCTATTCGAAATTACTGTTTGAGCCCTTTGTTTACTTCAAATACACGATCGTAGCGGTGGAATTACGAACGGATAGCGACCCAGGGATGGGAGATTGTAAGCAAAAGATAAAACATCGGGCTTGTCTACCTTAGACATTTTCGGATGATCCCCCGACACCATCGGAGAATTGAACTTTTCCCAGCTTCGGGAAATGTGAAAGTTTTTCCCGAAAAAAAAAAAAACACCCCCGTGGAGAACGTCTCCAACTGATATGGGAATCTTTCAAACAGTTTCTCTCTGAAAAGAAACATTAGGTTTGTTTTACCAGTTTATATGTACACAATCTTTAACACGAGTGTGAACTAAGGAACACCCCTTTAACATGTAGGACAGGTTGGAAATCAGCTGATTTGGATCGTAATATTCAGTTTTTTTTTAATTAAGCAGTTCATGCAAACGAGCCTAACTACTTGAACAAATTAGAAAATTATATCAATTCAAAGCCATGGGTGTATTATTTGTAGCAAGGAAAATATGATAGCCTTGGACGAACTACCATACACTGTTAAGCAAGCGTAGAACACGATGCCTAATTGTACTTTCACAATAGTGTTTGTTTTAGTGGAAAGTAGAGAGTTAAAATTTGTAAGTAAAAATTTATTTCCTTTTTTTCAGGGCATTTAAATAATTCTTGGTCTCGCTCGGGCACCTCACTGTGGGCCCTTTTATATTTTGTTTAATGAAAAGTGATCCTTTTTTTGAAAACCCATTTTTTTACCTCTTGATCCTAATAATTATGTATAAGTCTAAAAATGTTTCTTGAGGAATTACACTGATATGAAGAGGAAAGATAAGAATTGTGATATTTCGAAATTGGCTTGGTCACAGCAGAGAAAAAGGATGGGCATCACGTTGCTTGGCACGATATTGCTTCCAAGCCTAGTGTTCAGTTTCGGGAGCCGAACATTTTTGTTGTCCGAATTCAAAATTTAAACTCGCATTTTGCGTTTCATAGCCTACTGAACAAATTTGGTTCCGTGTCTGTCGGTAGGTCCGCATTTCCTTGTTACAGCCATATCATCTACGATTTTGAATGAATTTAGCTCATAGTTTGAGGGATAAGGCCACTTGAGGTCCCATACAGGTATAACTTTCACAATTCTGATTCAATTTAACTTATATTAAATTATTTTTTTAGCGTATATTTATGTATATTTATTATATATTATATATTGAACATAACAACTAGTTACATCATACATACATACAGTAAGTAACTATCAAGTTATTTAGCTTTAACATAATCACGCATTTTTATGGTGAAAGTTCACTAACTAGCACCACACTACAATATCACATCGGTATCAGCATCCCAAGTCCAAGGGTTCGGTCCTCATCAGGCGACGAATAGTAGGAGTTGTCAAGAAGCTGAGTGGCTTCCAAATTAGTATGAGCGTGAAGCCGCTGTTCATGTCTTTAAGCTAATTTTTTCGCAGTGTCTCTTAGTTTCTACTCTGAGATCTTTATGGAGGTCGTCATTTCTGATGTACTAGGGTGCGTTTACTGCACACCTCAGTCCTTTATTTTGGAAAATTTGAATCATTAGCATGTTAGATTTTGCTGTGCAGCCCCATATTTGGATGCCATAAGTCCAAATAGGCATCAGCAGTGTCTTATACAGAAGAAGTTTGTTATAAACGTTAAGTTGCGAGTATCGCCCCATAATCCAATAAAGCTCACGAAATTTGATTTGCAGCTCTTGCTTTTGTTTTTCATGTGTTTATTCCATTTCAACTTTGCGTCTAGGGTCATACCCAAATATTTGGAGGAGTTGGCATGAGGGATGATGCACTGGTTTAAGAACAATGGTACATGGGGTATCCTTTTGTAGGTAAAGTTCACGTGAGTGGACTTCGACTCATTCGATTTAAGACACCATTTCTGAGTCCATTCATTTACTGAATTTGTGGCTTCCTGTAACTTTTGAGTTGATTCTTCCACCGATTCTGCTACGGCTAGAATAGCTGTATCGTCAGCAAATGTAGCTAACGTAGTTTCTTCTGTGCTCGGCACATCATGCGTATACATTAGGTAGAGTACTGGTCCAGGCGCGCTCCCCTGCGGTACCCCTACTTCGATTTAAATCTGTAAATCGAAGCCTGCATTCATGGAGGTATTCTATCATACTCTTCATCCTTCATCATTTAGGTTGAGGCTGGGTGGTCGGTTCATCCTATGGTCTCTCTCTGATTGTTGTATCAAGTCTATCACTACCTACCTGTTAGGGATCTCTTAAGCACCTTCACCCCATAGCAATAGTCAAAACTAGCTCGATGTGATTGCGCATGAACTGCAACTGGGAGCTTCAGGGACTGTGTGATTACTTTATGGTCATTTGCAAATATTGAGCGATATTGCGGTTTTACTAACGTGGAACACTTCATTGTCAGAGCATTTCATTTTTTATTTATTTATTTATTTATTGCTTTCATACCAGTTCGTAAACACACTTTTTCGTTTGACAGGGTCATGGCAGGTAGAGAAATATAATACTTGGAATATTCCAGATCTAAACTGTGAGAATAGAAGCGAACAGAGAAAACTGACAATAGTACTAAATCGTGCCTCTCAGCGTGAGTGACATCTTCATAATCTTTCCGAGCTCACCGCAAGCCTTCCCCACTTGAAGAGAAAAAAAAACCACTCGAAAAACACCAATCTTATCGGAATGAATCACCAAGGTTTTCAATCTCGTGTTTAAAGTGGCCCGCGGTTTGTGGCGCCTTGCTCCCGTGGTCAGTCCATCTCTCGTCAACATGGGCGTTTCTTGGGCCGTCGTCGGAGGGGTTTCAGGATTTTGGGCTTTCATGGGTCTCATCGTCCCATTCTTCATTCCAAAGGGACCTAACAAAGGGTAAGTGGCGTTTAACTGAATCGATGACCTTCCTAACAAGCTATTCGTCATTTAAAAAATTTTACTCACTTGAAACCGTATTTCTTGTCTTCTTCATTTTTTTTCAATAATTTTTTAAATTGTTGGTTGGTTCTCAAATCTACAATTTTTTATTCGAAATAGTTGAGTCGTAGAAAAGGTAATGAAGAAATAGAAATAGAAAAGAAAATATTTTCACTGCTGTGTGGGTGATTATTGATTCATTTTAGACAATTGAAGAAAAATTACACGTGTACAAGAATAGATGTAACAAGTTTTAAACTATTGAACTTAGAAAAAGAGATGTAGACTCTGTCGAAAATGCTCTTGAAGAGGAAATGAAACAAAACGACGTAGCGAATACAGAAACGGTATAAGTTTTTACTACGTAGTATTCAAAGATCCGTCACCCATTTCCTGATAACGTATTGGCCAGGGCAGAATAGTTTTCCAGAAATGATTGTTCACACAGCGACCAAAATTAGTGGAAAGGTTTTTAAAAAGTCAATAATTCAGCTGTTAATGCATTCTCGACAGGCGCCACAACGATGAACCTCGAATTCAATTCAATTCCAATTTTATATATGGGTGATTCCTGTTTTACGGGACAATAGCTGTCCTTCATTGATAAATAATTTTCTATTCAACTTTTTCCGAAAGTTATCCTTGTAGATTTGGTGCAGTAACTAGGCCTACTTATGGCTGTCATAAAGTTCGGCTACTCTTCATTTTACATGGTCCGTCCGTGAGTCAGATTTTGACCTTAATCTGAGATTTTATCCGCTCAAAGTATGTTTTACGGGGAATATTTTAACTTGTACTTTTTAAGAATCAGTTACTGGATGTTAGTGCGCTTACAAATGGGACTAACTCTTAGATAGTCTGTACGAATCAAGTGCACTAATCTTGTCCCAAACCTTCTGTCTCATTGTCATGTGCTTGAAGAAAATTATCGTAGCTCTCTCAAATGGCGGCATTTTTTGGCAATTCAAAGTTTTTTCAGCGTTTGTAACCTTGCCCTTTGAGGAAACACCATGCTTCCGTCATTTCTATACAGTTGGGGCTCAGAAATGAAGGTAGCCGTTTCTAAAACAGGTATGTATGTTTCATACTTCTCATTGATATGGGTTCGAGAATCACTCTTTATCAATCTTATTGATTGGTTTAGCATTCATTTTGGGATAGAGATGTAAAAACCCAACTTGATGCAAGTTTCAATTTCTATAAGTGTTCATTAGACTCCTAATTGCAGAGGGTTAGTGTTGATTTCTCATTGTCCTGGCAATTTTAAACTTCATCGTTGTGGCTACCACAAACGCCGTCACGGCTGTTTGAAACAATTTTTTGGTTTATTACTCAATAATAAATAACTGTAATCGCTCTTTAAAAAAATTCTAACCCCCCCCCCCCCCCTGAAAATTTCATGGTTTACGTTTCAAAGGGTGTAGAATGAAAATCTGCAATAACAATTTTTCCGTCCGTCCGCCGTACGCCGAACGCACTCAAGGTGTATTGGGCAAAAGAGTGGGAGTGGGAGGGTACATAAAAAGTACGGCACGCGTCAGCTAATTCCATTCGAGAATTTGAGTAGTTGGAAAGAGCGTATAAAGAAAAATATAAAAATAACTGGTAGGCAGATGTGCCAGGATTATGAAAGGCAAACGTTCAACTCTCAAAAACATCACCAATATCTGGCTCTTCGATTGGAGACAGACGTGATACCTCTTATTCAGTTCAAGAATTTCAAGTTTGCAAAATGGCTTCTAAAAGCGAGAGGCGACCTGTTACCACTGAAATATGGATTTAATAGAGCCTAACTCTATTGTAGACACCTAAACGTTGGATGCACTGTCATTTAATTATAGTAAAAATAATAATAATATGACATCATTTTTATCAGATTATGTTTGCCATCGGTGTCTCATCAGGTTTTCATTTATGTTTGTTGGTCTATAGAAGTCCCAGTTTCATAGTAGTAATATGTGCGGAACAATTATTTATTTATTGTGAATAAGGTGAACCCAGCGGACCACGATTATCGCGTGGCCTGTGGGCCACGATTATCGCATGTTTCATTTTTTCTAACTTCTGTAAAATTGTATACTTCTAATTAATAAAGCATGTTTTAGCTATCTATCTATCTATCTGATAATTGTTCAGTCAAAATCGGTCTGGCAGTTTAGCCGTCTATTAGGATACGCAATCTTACAAATATATTTATATTCACATACAAACAAACAAACCAACCAAAGATATACATACATAGATAGATAGAGAGAAACAAACTTTAAGTTCAACATTCAACAAGTTTTCTAGTTTCTAAGAAAGATCTTGTTTTTCACCTTATTTGATCGTCTATGATTACTAAGTTATTTTGTTTCAGAGTTACCCAGTGGTGTTTAGTTCTTACCTCTATATGCTGTTATATGTTGTGAGTATTTATTCGATAAAAAATTTCATAAAATTAAAATTAGAAATCCTAAAATTCGCTTAAGATGAGTTGTTTGTTTAAGCATTGTGCGTTCAGATGATTTCGTTGGGCATCGCTTTTTGAACATGAAAAATCCTAGTATTTGAGTAACGAAAAAAAATTAATAGAAATCGTGAAGAATATTTAATCTAAACACAAAAGGATAAATACATTTCTAATTTTTTTTCACTTACACTTTTCGTTACTTGAATTTCATTAAAGATTGCCAACAAATTGATTTAAATGCAAAACTTTTGTTTGAATAGATATAGAAATATAATTTAATGTAGGAGTAAAATTGAAAAATATGGTTTGGTATAGGACATTTGCCTTAAATTGATAGTAGATGATTTTGTTGCGTGTGACGTGCACGTTATGATTTATTCAAATCTTGGTAAGAGAATATCGTGCGGTTAATGTTGGTCATGGAATGATATTATTCCGTGTAAGTATGTTCAACTGATGTCCACATTTTATACCTTCGGCCCTAGCCACCTGTGAAGAATACCGGTATCATCTCAAAATGAGACAATACGTTTTACGTATGGCATGATCTTATGTTGCAAACATTTGCATCCACATTCACTATACCACTAGGTTACTGCGATCAAAACAAAAACAACAGCGTTTTTTTTTTTTTTTTTTTTTTATCGCAGTAACCTAATGATGCAGTGAATGTAGATAGTGGATTGAACTCCTAAAAGGGTTTATAGCCGACACAGGTGATAGAGCGATTATTGAATTTCAGGAGATATGCATAGAGCACTTAAATCAGTTCTCAACCAAAATACCTATTTTTGGAAGAGAAATTCAATAGTAGCTCTATCACCTTGAAACACGCACACTCCAAAGCTTAGTAGAAATTCAAATCATGAATGCAAGCCAAATGAATGAAATTGAATGATAAACCCCAGTGAAAGAATTTGCAGCGTTTTTTATTGAACAAAGAAAAAGTAATTATGGAATTAAAAAAAATAAAATCACAAAAACTTTTTTTTGTACTTATCTTAGGCCTACTTTGGAATTTGTCAAACTCGTCTAGGAGTGCTTAAGAACACTATTTTCAATTGTCTAATTTTCACAATTTTCTAGCCCCCCCCCCCCCCCCATATCCCCAATGGCCCGCCCCGCCAACCCCACATTGTGATTCGGCCCTCGGGGCAAATAGTTAGGAGACCCCCGAGCTAGACGAACGGACCTTTGGTGTCACTATTCATTGGTTTTTTACCCTTATGATCCGAAATGGCGAAAAAACAGATTTTCGACTGTCTTCTGATGATGAATTTCTGCTTGATTTCCGGTACGATTGAAGCTGGGCACTCAACTACATGATTCAGATGAACCCACTTGTTGGACCGAAGTTGACGAAATTTCAGTGTTTTGCGATGGCGAAAGAATGGGTAAGTTGATTAAAATCCATTCATATCAACTTAGTAAAAAAATATCAAAGAAATTTCGCTCTTTCATCTTACTTTCCAGATACAAAATAATCATTCCTCGATTGAGGGAAAGGTCATTCTCACTTCTAAACAGCCACAGAAAAAATGGATCTGAGATTATGAAGAGTTTGTATCTCGGTGTGAATAAACAATATAAGCAGTTGTGTGATCGCAAAGAGAGAGAATGTTACCAGAACATCGGCAAGCGTTTGGAAATGGTGATGAGTTCAAAGGAATTTTGGGAGATAGCATCTTCATTCAAGTCCAGGGATCTGACTGTTGATTCGCAAATAGATGGTGACAGGTGGTTGGAGCATCATTACTGAACCCAAGCGCAGAAATAGGTAGTGTTCCATATGCCGGTCCACCAATGAAGGCCGATTGCCTGGACAAACCCTTTGAAATTAGAGAGTTAAAAAACGTAATGAACAAGGCAAACTATCATGCAAAGGAGAGTTTTGAGTGCGTCGTTTTTTGGGTAAAAGAGTGGGGATCTCTACAAGAAAAATATGGATCACCTCTAATGAGTTTTGAGGATGTGGGCGATTGGAAAAACCTTATTGAAGAGAGTCCTTGGCAAGACAGGGAGAGCAATGGTTAGTGAGTATGAGTTTAATGCGTTAAGTTCTCTGAGTCACCCTCAATATCGTGCTCTCAGACTCGATAATGATGTAGTACCACTTATGCACATTAAAAACTTTCAATATCGTAAGTGGCTGTTCAAAATTAGAGGGGACCTTTTGGCGGTAAATTACAGGCCATTTGAATCCACCAACCAAACCTGTGACTTGTGCAGCATTGGAGATATTGAGAATTGCTTCCATTTCATAGCTAGGTGTAGTGCACTGCGTGCTGTGAGAACAGAGTATTTGAGTGTTTTTGAATTAAATTTGGGCGAATATATACAATTGATAAAATCTGGAAGTCCTAAATTAATAAAATATTGTATGGTGGCCTGGAATCTAAGATATAAAGGCGAAGATTGAATACGGTTTTTAACCATCCTTGAAAGAAAGCTTCTAGCTATGGCATTATGAATATGTTATGTATATTATTAAGCATTATTTATTTGTTATATTATGTGTTAAGTATATCCTTTTTGTAAAATTCGTTAAGGAAGCAATTATTATTATTTCTCTAGCTATAACTGTGTTGGACGGCGAATTCCTCGGACGGCAATTCTATGACCACGATAATTTGCATGACTACCTTGATTATATTTATCTTTTGATGCATTACTAACATACTTATAAATAGAGCATGCTTTATCTATCTATCTATAATCATTCCTAAGTTAAATTTGTTGTTCATTTTCCAGGGAAACGGAATTACTCCCGATTGAGAACACTGCTACACACTGTTCGTCAGCATTGCTGATTAAGTAACAACGAAATTGTTGCTACTTTTACACGATTACTAGTATTTCTGCAGCGAACTATTATTTTTGGAACGACCTTAATATACCAATATAATTGTTAATATAAATGGAATAAATTGGTACCGCATCAAATTCTTCCCACCAGAAGAGTTCACTTCTTATTCCGTCTGGAAAAACTCTGCAAATTATTACACAAAGGTTGTTTATTTCTGAAATAGGTAGCCCTCCTACGTGAATCACCGGACTATCTTAATTGGAATGTACGATTCATGTAATATCGAATCGAATCTTTTGCATCGCATCATTCGATAGTTCCTACCATTTCTCCCCTCCTATTTTGAATCAGTCGGTATTAGGGATGGGACATCGAGGGAAAACATCGATATTGACATCGATGTCGATGTTTGAGAGCATCATCGATATGTCCTCCAATTTATTTTTATCGAAATTTTCCATGTTTTCGATATCGGTGTCCTTATTAGCTAACAGTATCCTAATTACTCGCTACTACCGATCGCTTCTTGCTAGTATTCTGAGGATTTTGTTTGTTCGTTCGTTCAGCGTTTGTGAGTGAATATTCCGTAAAGAGGTCTCCAAGTAAGTGGTGGCGTTTTTATCAAAAGACCAACGCCAAGTCTGCCAGATGCAATATCTGTGAGAGTGAAATTATGAGGAATATTGACGCAAAATCGATCGTTGAAGAAGATGGTAAAAAATGTTCCAGTCATACAGCATGACGAAATGTGCAAATTTTCAAAATAACTAATTTTGCTGTTGGAAAAATTACGCAAAAACCGACAATTTTATTTTCTGACTTGTGGTACCTCATTTTAATTTCAAAATTTTTGGAACCTGAAGAATTTTTTTTTTTTTTTTTTTTTTTTTTTTGCAAATTTTACCAATCTATCTTGTTTTATCATCTGCAAACTTTGAACGGATTGAGATAAGTATTTCCAGTCCGATCTCACCATCGTGTTCAGATTGAAAAAACCTTTGTAAAAAGAAGTCACCTGCTTGGGGGTTTTCGGGTCATTTTCCCCCATTTGAAATGCTTTATAAGAAATAATAACAATTTCATTTTCAGGCATATAAAAACAAAGCATTTAAGAGAAATGTATTTTCTATTTATTTATTTAAAATTATTATATTCAAAAAAGTGTTTTTGGAAAAAATATCTAAATGTGATGTGTGCAATTGTTTTTTGCTTATTACAGCAGTACAGTCTTTCCTATTAGGATCAATGTGTGTTGTTCCAATCATAAGCAAATTTGTCAAGTGTTCTTCCAGAAGCATCGCTCGATATTTGGATTGGACATGTGTCATTTTTGAAAAGGTTTGTTAACAAACATACGTGGAACCAAAAATTGTTATCATTTATCTGGAAAAACTCTAAATTCCCTTGAATTCATCACGTTGAATTCATCACGTTCCGAGTATCCACGTCGTCTATTTTTTTATAATACTATAGTCCCTACATTTTTTCCCCATTAAAGGCAACAATATGGGCGAGTGAACGGATGATAGTACAGCACTCGAGTAGTCTGATTTTATTCCTTCCGAGTCTATTGAGGGGGAAACGGAAATGTCCAGCATGGAATGGGTCAAGGTACTCACCTGGCTTTTGATGTAGTTAGGGTGGTTGACTCTTGAACTAATCCAAAATACCTACAAATTTGGATTGTCATTTAAATCAAGACCTTCGACGGATTGTTTGTTCCAATCTTCCAGCAGAACGAATCTCGCAAAATGGTATCTGAATGTAACGAAGAAAAGACAGCTGCTGCATTAATAGTACCCTAAAACACGTTGAGCTAGCAGTACAATACATGTCTCAGTGTATTCAGAACAAACGAGGTCACCGAGCGAATAGCTGAAACATTTCATCAATCAATGAGTAATTAATAATACACCGAATGACTCAGTAATCAACAGAAAGAGTTCGTTAAAACTTGACGTTTTAGTTGAAGCATTGTGGGAAGGAACTGTCGATATTGAGCAGGACCGAACAGTTTAAATGCCAGCGGATTCAGAAGTACTCCGCCCATGCCTTCGTCAATAATTTTGTCTCTGTCCCGAATTCTGGGTGACTTCCCATTCGAGGACAACGAATTGTCATTAAGATGGATTTTGGTTTCCGTAGTTTTAAAATGTTTGAGCGTTACAGTCGTGACAAATAGATGCATAGCTGTAGTACAACGAAATGAAAAATTTAATTTAATGACTTTCACTGCTTTGGTCCGTGACATTTTAATTTGTATTCCCTTGATAGTACATTCTATTATAGCGAGTTTTGATGACAACTTTTTCTTGTTGATGAATCAACTTTCAACTACCAGGACACGTTTCGTGGGCGTGAGTATATCATTAGTGATTAGCTCTCTGTTGCTGTCATATTTCACAATTTTCCAAATCTCCGGATGGACTCTTCCAAGACAACTTTGTCAACTGTCTCTTGTCATCGTGACCATGCAATATGTGTTATATATCGGAGTGAAAGAACATCAAATCAAAATGTCACTAGCTCAGATCAAAAATGATCCGACTACCGCCTGTTCCAAGCTACTACACCAGTTATCCTTAGTAGATCGAATTCACAGAATGTTCTCCGTCCAGTTGCTTTTTTCGACGTTGCTTATAGGTGCGAACTTGATATTCTACGGTTATTTCATATATACTAATTTCAATGTCGCCTCACATCTTTTACTATTCGACTCAATTTTCGGCTGTCTAATACATATTTGGTGGCTACTGGTGGTGCTATGGCGCTGCGATGGGTTGGAAATTCAGGTGAGTTATTTTTATTCATTTTTTTAAAGAGAAAAAAAATTTATTGTTCATTATACAGGGTGGAATGTTAGATTAGTTGGGTTTGTGAAAACAACAGATTACTTTGCTAACTCCTGGAGAAGAACAACTGGAATACGATTTGCTGTGATGAGGAGAGATGCCGAACCATCGCCTTTGTCCACCCACTGCTTAAAGCCCCCGTGGAGCCTGTCATGCACTGCTGCGGCAGCATGCAATACCATGACGGCTAAAAAATTGACCTGTCGTCAATCACTTTGGATTCAGATGTAGCAGCTTCGTTTTACCAACCGTACACATGAAAATCGGAATATAGCAGTATCAAGTTACTCGAGTATCTATCACAAATCAGATTTCTGGCATGGGAACTAGTAATGACGACCCCGTCTCACTCTAGTAATTGATATTGGAAATACTAGTTGATAGAAGTAGTAATTGTTAGAACAGATCACTGTCTCTTCGTACTCCAACTGCACAACTAGTCATAGTTTCGGAATCCAAACAGTGTGAAAACAGATAAGTAGAAGTTTAGATTGAAATTTGGATTTTCCGTATTATAAGGTATCCATATTAGTCTGCTTACAGTTTACTCAAAACATCCAGCAAAAATAGTTGTGTAAGAACTTTCTTGTTTCAACTTGGCCAATTGGATGACCCGCAGTTGTCCAACTTCCCAGTTTCAGAACCTACCCCATCCACAGTGTTGAAATGTAAATACGTTTTTACGTTAGGAGCCTGTCATTCATATCTGCCCCCATGATGTTAATAAACTATTTACCTATCTACCTATGAACATTATGACAGATCCGAAATTGGAATCACGTTAGGCTCACAAATCTCTCTCTACTTGGCTAGAACATCATCCCTTCCATTTTCCCCATTCCGTACATGAAAAGCAGAGTTGGGCAGTTTCTAGTTACTCGAATCGATTAAATATTTCATCAATCTACGAGTCCTTAATAGCACACCGAATGACTCCATAATCAACGGAAGGAGTTCGTTAAAACTTGACGTTTCAGTTGATTTGTTGGAAGGAACTGTCGGTATTGAGCAAGACTGAGCAGTTTAAATGTTAGCGGATTCAGAAGTACTCCGCCCATGCCTTCGTCAATAATTTTGACCCTATCCCGAATTCTAGGTGACTTTCCATTCGATGACAACGAATTGTCATTGAAATGGATTTTGGTTTCCATAGTTTTAAAATGTTTGAGCGTTGCAGCCGTGATAAGAGGATTCATAAACGTAGTAGTACGAAATGAAAAATTTTATTTAATTGCTTTTACCAGCTTGGTCCGTGAAATTTTAGTTTGCATCCCCTTAATAGCACATTCTATTATAGCGATTTTTGATGAAAACTTTTTCTTTTTGATGAATCAACTTTCGGCTACCAGGACACGTTTCGTAGGCGTGAGTATATCATTAGTGACTAGCTCCCTGATGCTGTCATATTTCACAGTTTTCCAACTCTTCGGATGGTCTCTTCCAGGGCAACTTTGTCAACTGTCACTTGTCATCGTGACCATGCAATATGTGTTATATATCGGAGTGAAAGAGCATGAAATCAAAATGTCACTAGCTCAGATCAAAAATGATCCGACTTCCTCCTGTTCCCAGCTACTACACCAGTTGTCCTTAGTAGATCGAATTCACAAAATATTTTCCGTCCAGTTGCTTTTTTCGACGTTGCTTGTAGGTGTGAACTTGATATTCTACGGTTATTTCATAATTACTTATTTGGATTCCACCTCGAATCTTTTACTATTCGACTCAATTTTCGGCTGTCTAATACATATTTGGTGGCTACTGGTGGTGCTATGGCGCTGCGGTGGGTTGGAACGTCAGGTGAGTTATTCTTCAGACGTCTGATGTGCTTTTGAATTTTAAATCATAATTATAATCGCTCTACCCAATTTCATCTTATAGTAAGTAGTAAGTGTTTGTGGTTGAGAGTGGGAGGTAGTATAAGGTTTCTCCCGTTATGGTATAACTAACTTTGGTCTTCATCAGATACCTGTGATTTTAAGGACGTTAACCTGAAAGAAGGCTTCATTAGTGGAGGGACGACTATTAGCATCGATCCCCATCGATTTATAAGTAATAATATCCGATAACAAAAGATTTGGCAAAATGGATGCCAGATCTGGGGATCAGCCTCAGATAGCCAAATAAAAAAGGTACAGACCTTCCAAAATGGAATATTCAGAATAATCACAAAAGCTCCCCGGTACATTCGAAGCTCGACCCTTCACTATAACCATGATATACCTACGGTAACGGAGGTTCTCAGGGAAACGGGCCGTCGTCACTTCGAATCTCATCAGTCTCACCATAACGTAGAACTCCAGAACCCACTTATTAATCAACCACCTGCCCGTGACCGAAGGAGGTTGAAGAGAAAAAGAACTTTTGATCTGACTGTTAACACTTGATCTGAGCGATTCCATGTGATACCGTACTCTTGTAAATAACCGAATTGTTATTTATTATATTGTTAAGGATGTCAATTCGTAATGTACCTAATTTTTGAGAGGCGTATCAATGGACACGCACCTCTCGCCAAGTTCCGCGTGAATTGGACTTCGTCTACCAGTATGCCATATAAAAAAACTAAAATGTACATAGCACAAATAAATTACATTATTAATTAAAAAAAAAAAGAAAAAAAGTGATTCAAAACATTTGGTACAGTCTTCATGAGTCAAGTAATTAAGAGGTAAATCCATACTGTTAAAAATAATATGAATTTTTGTTATAATTTGACTTTGCAATAATTATTTTCCAGTTTAATTAAACCTTTTCCTAAAAGAATTAAATTTTAAACATGAAAAGGTTTTTGTGATGGGACTACTATCCGAAAAGCGACAGGAAAAGGTGAGACAAAAGGAGAGAGTATTTTTATAATGATTTTCACTTACAACCGATCGATGCTAAGGAAATTTATTTTCCCCATTTTTCATCGCAAAAAAATTCCTCACCACTTTTTGGAAAGCTGTGAATTTATTTGACACCAGACCACATCCCACGCTGCCAATTTCCCCCTCCTTACATCCCGGAGAACCATTGGTTACGAGTTCGTTTTGTTGACAAAACTTCTTATTGGAGTGAAGTTCTGGCTTAGTTACCTCTGATTTTCAGTAACAACCGATCGTTGCTAAGGTACACATTTTGTGCATATTTTATTCTCTCCTGAAAATTTGTTGATCAGGCACTTAGGTCGTTTTGCCACTGCCACCCTTCAATTGGTGATTCACCTTATTACGTAATCGCGCGGCCCCCTTGGTTTGGGAAACCATCCTGAATATTCTCGAATTGCCCAAATCGTTTTGGGATCTCTGGAAAGATTCAGGATAGGTTGGAAAAGCTCCAGGCCAGTTACCGGGGTCAGATCCTTAATAATACATACAGTGAGAGTTACAAAAACTTATCTTATATAATACAGTGAGAGAGAGAGATGAGATAGAGAGCAAAAACCTTTTCAAGGTACATCACATTATAGCCGTTAGGCTTTAAGCAGAAATCATCCGAGAGTGCCGAGGCGCGCAGCGCCGAGTTTCCGAAATAATAAAACTTGTAGCGGTAAAATATCGAATTGCAAGTATTTATTTCGCTTTTAATGTCTTCCTCCCAAGATTTCGCATCTGTTCCCTCTAGTGCCTCCTTTTGAGTTAGCGAAGCAACTTCAAAATCATTTAGCCATGCAAAGTTGTTTCTCTCAGCCAAATTCCTTCTTCTAACTTCCTTGTTCTACGTTGTCTTCTTGTTCTCCATTTTCTAATTCTCTGTTACGTCGTTTTTATTTATGAAAAAATCAATCATTTGTTCATCTTTTTGAATTTTTTTCTGATCCCGTGGATTTGAACTGGATGGGAATGGGTCTTCATTTGATTTTTCAGGGTAGTAGAATTTTGCCACTATCTTCACATTTCTGGAAATGAAAGCATTCCCCAAACTTCGGAGTAACCAACGAAAATGCCTTCCTCGGCTCTGGCTCGAAATTTGTCTTTGCCTGGGCGTTTGTCCATGACGAATGTCTTGGCACCAAACACGTGCAAGTGCCGAACGGAAGGAATACGTCCTGTCCAAATGGGGTTTGGTGGTCTTTAGTTGGACATCTGTTCAACAAGTAATTAGAACACTAAATGGCTTCAGCCCAGAACATTGGTGGCATGTTAGATTCGAGCATCAGACATCTTGCTCTGTCCAACAAAGTTCTATTTCGTCGCTTGCCAGTCATTCTGTTCAGGTGTATGAGGAGCTTCTGATACCAGAATTTTTCAGAAATTATCAAATTCGTTGTTAACATACTCAGCTCGCCCATTATTTTGAAGATAATTTCATTTTTAAATTGTTTAAAGTACGTCAGGACTTCATTTTTTTGTTTCAAGAAATAAACGCGACCATTCGGGATTAAAAGTCATATCTTGAACCACCAGGGGACGTGAACCAGTGAATGATCTGGAGTTTGTTTTGGTTCATTCCTAGTTGGGAATGGGAGCCTCGAGAATTTACCACAAGTTTCACAGTTCCTAATGTATCTGATTCAATTTTAATCCTTTCATTATATTCCGTCTAGCCAATTTTAGGTCTTTTCATTTATGTGTCCCAATTTTCTGTGCCAATTCAGAATAGTTGTATCTGATGAAGTGAGCGCTAAATGTCAAGTTTTTTAGTATTAAGCAAGTATAAATTGTTATATTTATTGGCCTTTGCGAATATTTTTCCATTTTGGTCACGAACTTCGGCATGATCTTTTCTGAAAGTGACATCAAAACCTTTACTGGTTATCTTGAAACATTTGTGCTTAAGGAACATATAACGTATCAGAAGATTAACAATACGATCATTCCCAAATCAGCAATATTAGCTGTGAATGAGATGTGCTACCGCCAAGGCACCTCCGAATTTGAACTTGTGGTGAGACTTTCTTGTACAATATTCTGCCAAATGGGATGTATGCTGTTTATTTTTGTTTTTCCAGCAAATTTGATCGCCCGCAAATTTTGCATTGTTTTTTATAGTTTTGATTTTGATTTTTCCGCGGTTTATTGTTTGAGTAAAATGCGTCTTCACTCGTTTTGGAGGTTTCATCCTTCCTTCTAGCTTCAAATTCTTCAATGATTTTGAATCTTCAGGTGTTGAAGTTTATCCCTACTCTCTATTGCTACTCGGAAATTTTCGAAACTTTGTGGTAGGCTATAAAGCATCATTACTGTCAGTAAGTCTTTGTTTATTTCTATTTCCATTTCAACTACATCCGAGTTTAGCGTTTTCCCTCATTTTTAACAAAACTAGTTTTTTAAGGAGTGTGGCTATTCGAGAGAATTTGGTAATAAGATCCCATACGCTTCTTGACCCCTCGGTTGGAGAGATTATTAGTAAAAGATCTGACCTTGCATTCAAGTCGCTTTCGATCAAGCTGCCTTCTCCTCCGCTGTGGCTGTATTGGGGGTTGAGGAGTCGTTGTAATATGTCCCCACAGCTTGTTCTTGATCAGGATTGCCTCTGCATGAATCTTCCACGTATCGTAATTGTCTTTCCGCAACGGTTCTATCCGGTAATTGCTTCCTGCCATTTTTTACGGTTTTTTTTTTCGTCGAATCGAACCAACTACACGAGTTTGCTATGTTAAAGAATTTTGATGACAATCACTTCTACTGGGCAATAACCTAATGGAATTTATATGTGTGGAAGTTGATTATTAAAAGAAGATAAAATAGCATCGGCAAATTATTACAATACATCAATATTATAATCTCGAACGAAAGTTCTAACAGGAATGAATATTTTTGGGATTGTTAATTTCGTAGCGTCGTAACTGCAACATACGATAATATAACATCCGGTGTCATATCGAGTGTCATCACTGCACAATTCCTACATAAAGCACTCCCACTTTTGATCAAACCTTTCGCAAATTAAATTGAACTTCCCGCTAATTGAATTAAAATTCAAGGGAATTGAGTTAATCATTCCGCAAATTGAACCAAACCGTATAAAATTTTGTAGTTTTAGTCAACACAAAGTGTAAAATTCCAACAATACGTGTTTCCACTAAAATTAGACCCACCCTCTACTTGGATTGATCAGTTGACCATATTTGTGTGCCTCCTGAAATTCAATAATCGCTCTATCACCTGTGAAACACGCACACTCCAAAGCTTAGTAGAAATTCAAATCATGAATGCAAGCCAGTTGAATAATAAACCCCAGTGAAAGAATGTGCAGCTTTTTTTTATTGAACCTCAATGACAATAAAAACAATAACTTATCAAGTACTTTAGCACTCGTATTGCGTTAAAACTTCCCCAAATCCAATTTTAACCAATGTAGCCAAAGGTAGACTGATGTAGAGAGGGCACACAAATATCATCAACTGATCAATCCAAATACCTAGGTGTTTTGGATGAGAACCGATTTACGTGCTCTATCCTCCTGAAATTCAATAATCGCTCTTCATCTGTGAAACACGCACACTCTTAGTACAGATTCAAATCATGAACGCAAGCCAATTGAATAATAAAAACCTGTGAAAGAATACTTAACTACCCCAGTAATAATATTGAATAATTAACCCCAGTAATAATATTGAATAATGTTTACCTATATATATTATCAGCGTTTCATGCATCTCAGAATGCTTCAACTCGTGTATCGGCTATAAACTAAAAGTATCCACATCGGCTATCACTCCAGTATCCTCATTCACTACAATTCGACGCAATCGGCATCATTAGGTTACAAACAAACAATAATAAACCAGAAAACGCAAATGTTGGCACCATAAATCGGGCCATACATCGGGAATGGTTTGACCTACGGACCTGAGGAGGAGCTCATTCGATTCCTCATGGTATGTTCTTCAAAAAGAGTACACATATAGGCCGCTTCGACTTGTTTTGAGGTTTTTTGGGATTTCACAAAACTTTGACAGCCCTTAAAGGGCACTTTAAATTGAGTGGGAGAGCTGGCTCAAGAATTGGGGCGTCGAAGGACCAAGATGGATTTTTCCTGATAATTTCAGATCTTTTGCTCTAGCCGTTTGGGAGAAATCGTGCGTACGGCGTACGGCGGACGGGCGGAAAATTTTTTATTGCAGATTCGGATTGTACACCCTTTGAAACGTAAACCATGAAATTTTCAGGGGGGGTTAGAATTTTTTTCCAGAGCGATTACAATGGTTTATTATTGAATAATAAACCAAAATGGGCTGATAAGGCTACTTGATTCGATCCAATTTTTTCCCTGAGGTGGATATCCATTGTACATGGTATTTTCTTCCATAGTGTGAGTGGATATAACAGCCTCAATAAATATTTCGCTGACTAGTGACGATGGAAGTTATATACCTCTGGTTAGTGACAGCTATAGGGAGTGAGAAATAAGGACTTCGCTATGAAGTTCTGCATAACATGAACACCATGACAGCTACGAAACTGGCATCTCGTTAGTACCTCACAAATCTCTGTTTGGCTAGCACGTCAGCCCTCTCATTATCCGTACCTCAGAAGCAGAGTTGGGCAGTTTCTAGTTACTCGAATCGATTAAATATTTCATCAATCAATGAGTTCTTAATAGCACACCGAATGACTCAGTAATCAACATTAAGAGTTCGTTAAAACTTGACGTTTCAGTTGAAGCTTTGTTGGAAAGAACTGTTGGTATAGAGCAAGACTGAACAGTTTAAATACTAGCGGATTCAGAAGTTTCCACTATGCCTTCGTCAATAATTTTGTCTCTGTCCCGGATTCTGGGTGACTTTCCATTCGAGGACAACGGATTGTCATTCAGATGGATTTTGGTTTCCGTAGTTTTAAAATGTTTGAGCGTTGCAGCCGTGATAAGAGGATTCATAAACGTAGTACTACGAAATGAAAAATTTTATTTAATTGCTTTTACCGCCTTGATCCGTAGCGTTTTAGTTTGTGTTCCCTTACTAGCACATTCTATTATAGCGATTTTTGATGAAAACTTTTTCTTTTTGATGAATCAACTTTCAACTACCAGGACACGTTTCGTAGGCGTGAGTATATCATTAGTGATTAGCTCCCTGATGCTGTCATATTTCACAGTATTCCAACTCTTCGGATGGTCTCTTCCAGGGCAACTTTGTCAACTGTCTCTTGTCATCGTGACCATGCAATATGTGTTATACATCGGAGTGAAAGAACATCAAATCAAAATGTCACTAGCTCAGATCAAAAGTGATCCGACTACCGCCTGTTCCCAGCTACTACACCAGTTATCCTTAGTAGATAGAATTCACAAAATGTTTTCCATTCAGTTGCTTTTTTCGACGTTGCTTGTAGGTGCGAACTTGATATTTTACGGTTATTTCATATATACTAATTTCAATGTCGCCTCACATCTTTTACTATTCGACTCAATTTTCGGCTGTCTAATACATATTTGGTGGCTACTGGTGGTGCTATGGCGCTGCGATGGGTTGGAACGTCAGGTGAGTTGTTCTACAAATTTTTCAAGTTGTTTATTGGGAGACCGTTTTTATATAAAAATTCCTGAATGAAAAGTGGTCAGACTGTAATCTGCGCAAAATAAAAGCACTTTCCACTTTTATTTTAATGGTGTGGTAGATGTCAAGGTATTGGTAAAGTAAAACAAATTTTATGTTCCACGTCACAGAATCAGAGGAACCGAATGTGCCTCTTCGTTGACGGTAGTTGAACGGATGGTCGATCAAATCCAGCCGGTACTGGAGACTTTTCGTGGAGTGTGTTGGCATTCATAAATTGGGGCGTTGTGATTTTGAGAAAGTCGGAGGGTGTTGTATTTGAGGTATCGAACTGTGGAGTACTTAGTACAGACCTTCGGATGGTACTATTCTGCTGACCTTCAAGTCTCTGAAATTGGGATCTTGAGCATGTTCCCTAGACAGGAAGGCGATAAACACATATCGGAAGTATCAGTGCTTTATAAATGGGAATTTTTTTGAAAATACCAAGGTTTGGGTTGGAGAGCAGGATTTTAATTGGTAAGTTCGATATCTAAGGCGTTGAAGTAGGTTGGAATAGGCTGCTGTATGTACAGTAGTGTTGGCTCAGCGTAGCGTGCCAGTTATGTGTTGGTGACTAATGCCGATTTGGCGGGGTTGATTTTTAACCGAAATCTGTCACACCATCTACCCAGCTCGTCGTTGTATGTTTGAAGCCCTCCGTGTGCTGCGTTATCGTCTACCTTTCTTAACGCTCTCTTATCGTCTACCATATCGTCAGCGTACAAAGCAGAGAAGTCAGGTTCAGCGGGGAGTGATATAAATAAGGGCACAAGACGCTCCCTTGCGGCACAGATGCTCGAACTGCTCTAGTACTGGATAGCTGGTTCTACACATTTACAATGATACTTCTTCCTGACAGGAAATACTCAACGAACGAATATAGGTTGCAAGGAAGGTGTAAGTTTTTGCAACAGGCCCTCACTATGAAAAGCCTGTCCAACGTCAAAGTAGGCGTTTTCCAATCCGTAGGGTGTTTTAGTAAAGTTGGCCGGCGCTGGAATACTTTGGGTTCATACTGCTATGCACTGGCAGGTGATCGGAGCTGAGATCTTTGACCACCTTTGTTTCAGTCAAATGCTGTTTCAGACCTTTGGATACGAAAAAGTCTATGTTAATCGTCCTCACGGATGGGTTTGGGTCGTACCTCGTCGTGACTCCGGGGTGCTCAATGTGTAATCCAAATGTATTGTTCCAAAGAAGTGCATGTTGAAATTTGAATTTTAACCTTGAAAAAATTTCTGCGATGGGACCCCGCGCCGAAAAGCGACAGGAAAAAGTGAGACAGCGCGTATTTTTATAATGATTTCCAGTTACAACCGATCGTTGCTAAGGTACACATTTTGTGCACTTAGGTCGTTTTGCTACTGGCACCCTTCAATTGGTAATCGCGCGGCTCCCTGGAGCCTAAGTGCGAAAAATCAAAAATTAATAAACAAGTAAGTAATTATAATTATTACGTAATTTTTGGAGTCAATGTTATCCATGTCCCGAGCGAAGATCACATCGATGCACGATCCTACTCCCTTAGGTGTATAAGCCAATAGATTCAATTCGAAAAAATCTTCAGCGGACCCCTTGGTTTAGGCAACCATCCTGAATATTCTCGGATTCCCCAAATCGTTTTGGGGTCTCTGGAAAGATTCAGGATAGATTGGAAAAGTTCCAGGCCAGTTACCGGGGTCAGATCTTTAATAATACGATACAGTGAGAGTTACAAAAAGGTATCTTATATAATACAGTGAGAGAGAGAGAGAGAGAGAGAGAGAGCAAAATTCTTTTTAAGGTACATCACATTATAGCCGTTAGGCTTTAAGCAGAAATCATCCGGGGGAGCAGGGGACGAAGCCCCCTCCGAGGCGCGCAGAGCCGAGTTTCTTATTTCAATTTTCAATTTGGTGTCAGTCAGCTTATAGCTTACTCAAAAATTCAAGCAAAATTATTTCCGTAAGAACGAATCCCAAATATACCCCACCTATGGAATTCAAACGTAAACCAGTCTATTAGCAGCCCAATATAACATTTGGTGTTTGTTAACGCCTGTAGTAAAATTAAGACTAAAATCATTTGTCAACCTCAGTAAAAATGGTGATGAATTTGTTATGACTGATGAAGCTCTGATAATCAACGGGATGAGGATAATCATCAACATCTCCTGGGTTGAGAGGAAAAGCCCACCTCCATCCTTCATCCTACTGCTAAAAGCCCGGAGGGAAGGAACAGGGGGGGGGCAATGATGAGAATCAGGATAGTATACATACATTTTTGTCAGGTTTTAGTGTTTTGAAAAATTCAGTATGTCCAAAATTAATAAATATCGTTTTGTTCATAGGAACACAGTAAAACAACAAAAAGATGAGCTAATAGAAAAGACCATCAATGTTTTTGGAATAGATAAGAGAAGAGTGCAATTCTCGTTCAAGTCATAATATTTTACTTTATTATTCAGATCATGTCACACCTAAGTTCATTTTGAAGCTAATACATATTACTTTAAAACATTTTTGACTTTTACTTTTTGACCGCAAAGTTTCATACCCCCCGGTGGCCTTGTACCCCCTGGGAAAATATTCTGCAGGTGCCCATGCCCACGAACACCATGACAGCTACGAAATTGACGCCCCGTTAGGCTCAAAACTCTCTGTGTGGCAAGAACGTCAGCTCTCTGATTTCCCCATTCCCTACATGGGAACCAAAGTTGGCAGTTTCTAGTCTCTCGAATCGATGAAATATTTCATCAATCAACGAGTCCTTAATAGCACACCGAATGACTCCATAATCAACGGAAAGAGTTCGTTAAAACTTGACGTTTCAGTTGCTTTGTTGGAAGGAACTGTCGAAATTGAGCAAGACTGATCAGTTTAAATGTTAGCGGATTCAGAAGTACTCCCCCCATGTCTCCTTCAATAATTTTGTCTCTGTCCCGAATTCTAGGTGACTTTCCATTCGAGGACAACGAATTGTCATTAAAATGGATTTTGGTTTCCATAGTTTTAAAATGTTTGAGCGTCGCAGTCGTGACAAACGGATTTCTACGTATTTTACAACAATATGGAAAATTGAACTTATTGGATTATCTCATCTGGGTCCGTGACCTGTTAATCTGTTTTCCCTTACTAGCACATTCTATTAGAGCGATTTTTGATGAAAACTATTTCATTTTGATTAATCAACTTTCAACCACCAAGACGCGTTTCGTAGGTGTGAGTATATCATTAGTGATTGGCTCCCTGTTGCTGTCATATTTCACAGTTTTCCATTACTACGGATGGACTCTTCCAAGACAACTTGGTCAACTGTCTCTTGTCATCGTGACCATGCAATATGTGTTATACATCGGAGTGAAAGAACATAAAATCAAAATGTCACTAGCTCAGATCAAAAACGATCCGACTACCGCCTGTTCCCAGCTACTACACCAGCTATCCTTAGTACATCGAATTCACGAAATGTTTTCTCTCCTGTTGCTTTCTTCAACGTTACTTGTGGGTGTTAACTTGATATTTTACAGTTATTTCATATTGGCTAATGCGAAGTATGCCTCATGCCTTGTAGTATTCGACGGAATTTTCGGTTGTTTAGTACATATTTGGTGGCTACTGGTGGTGCTATGGCGCTGCGATGGTTTGAAAATTCAGGTGAGTTGTTCAGATTTCTGAAACACTTGTGAATTTTGGATCGGAAGTACAGTTTCTCTACCCAATTTTATCTTCAAGTAAGTTAAAAGACCCTTTAATTGATTGTGGAAGTTTTTTGTTCTTGCTCTTTAATTGTGTAGTCTTTTGAAGTTACAATGAGTAACTTCACTAGGTACAAGTAAAAAAATAATAATCATAATAATAATCAAATAAATATAAGGCTCAGTCATCATTGATAGTTTAAATTTATGAAAGAGATAGAGGGGGAAAATTGAAACAACAACGGAAGGAAAATTCTCATCCTGTGGCTCTAACATTAATTACGGCTTGCAGAAATCAATGTACTGCTACGGCTTGTTCCTTTGTTGGCAAGTTGAGTTTGGACAGGAAACGGCCTAACCACAAAGTGTCTGTGTCAAAATGGGACAACTCTCAGTTTTAAAACGCGACAGTCGCATAAACGCGGACGCGCTCTTGCATTAGTCCAAACTCTAAGGACGCAAGTCTAAGGACGTATTAACGTATTTATCTTTACAAAACAATTATATTTACTTCCACCCTCTTCCAAGGTCACTTATACCTGAAATGGCAAAGAACTGGACTATAATGCCAATTTAATAATAACTTCTAATAACAGGAATGAATCAAAACAGAGATACAACCATACTGTAAAAAATAATATAACTTTTTTTAATTTATCAGATTTATTTGCATCGCAATATAACATTTGACATTTTGTAACGTCTATTGTTAAATTAAGACTAATATTCTTGTGTAAACATAATGGTGAGCTTGTCATGGGTGATGGAATTCTTTGAGTCATCAGGATGGATGTCTTCATGTAAAGTGAAGGACATTCAAGTAGTTATGGTTAATCTAGGAAAATCCTCCGGATAGGGGACTTGTGACCTGCTGAAGGCCCTTGGTCATGCCCAAGTTATTGACCTGCCGATAGGGAGGTATGTTTAGCCACATTTCTAGCTGAGCAAGCTAGTACCGGAGTTTTCGGCATTTTGGCCGTACCAATCCAAGTCCTGGTGTCTGAGTAAGCGTAGCCTAAAGCTCCAAAACAGCTGTGCCACTGCTTCCTCAGATTGCATTTGGTGCTTCGACAAAATCAGTGACTCTGTAGCCCCTTCCATAGTACCATTCGGGACGAATTTCCGCAGGCCCGGCACACAAGGAGGGGACTCTGTGGGTACCGCTCTGCCTTCATCTGAGAAAATTCCACAACCCAGCATTACGGAAGGACGAAGAAAAAAGAAAGAAAATACAAATCTCAGGGTCACCCTCATCTGCTAGACCGAATCAACGCCTTCCAACATCCAACTGCTGGAAGCTCTGTCATGCACCACTTCCCTGATAAATACCAGGGCAGCTCGAAAATTTAATCGTTGGATACGACATCAGCACCATCACTTTTCCCACTCCACACAATAGAATTTGAGTAAAGCAGCATCTAGCTATTCCGGTACCTATTACAGGCCAGATATCTGCCACGGGAATGAGTAATGACGACCTCATCTGACGCCACTAGCAAATATCGGAAACAGTTTAGTTGATGGAACTGATCACTGTCTCTTCGTTCTCCAACTGCACACCTAGTCGCAGTTTCGGAATAAAAAAAGTGTGGGATTGGGAAGTAACTAACTCCAGCCACTCAGCATAGTTGTGGACTACAGATAAAAATTTGGACCATGTGCAGTGGTCCTAATTCACTAATTCGAAACATTCCACATTTACGGTTTACTTGCAGCTCAATGAAACTGTAGTGCAATTAAGACTAAAATCTGTGTAAAATTATGGAGAATTTGTCGAAGCTGATGAAGCTCTGCAAAATCTAAAGGATGGGTATAATCGTCAGGGTTTGGGATCAGAACAGAATCTAGCCCAACCAACTGCTGGAAGCCCAGGTGGACCCTGTTATTCTTCTTTTTCTGATGAGTGACAGACAGCAACACAATCTTATCTCTTATTTCCCCAAACTCTTAAATGAGAAAAGATCCATTGCAAAACGCCCACCGCACCACACCTTCGGAGCCTTCTTCTTCCCAAAAGATCGGCTAAGTTTGTTCGACTGGTGGAGGAGAGAGTCACAATTGTAACTTTTAGCATAAGGTCACAGCTCATGAAAATTCAACGGACAGCTTCATCATCAGATCAAACACCACTACACGATTTCCCCATCAAAATGATCCAATAAGAGTGTACAAATGTCCTGATGTCATATCTTAAACATCTGCTTTTAATCATAAATCCCTTCCCTTACCATCCCTACCCAAGCCATTCCAAAACAAATTTCCCTTTTATTTTCAATAGCTTTTTTCCAACTTCTTCCACATCTTCATAACCCGATATCTTACAAACTATACGAGCAATAGCATTCATAGCAGTTTTCGTCCCTCTTTCACTTTTATTACATATTACTACCCGAATATCAAGAACATTTGAACTCTTTTCAGGTGAAGGCGTTTTACGCAGAGCTGTTTCATGTGATGTGGAAGCAAAACTTGTGTTCAAACGTACGTATTTCCCATCTGCACTTCACCCCAAATGTTCACTATGGTTTACTTTCAACAAAATTCAACTAACTATAAAGAATATCACGAACTGGGAACGCATTACACACTTTGATTTCAACCTTTTAATTTTCAGAAAAAGCTAGTACTACACCTGTTGACCCAAAGAAAGGTCAAATTCTCAGCTTGCGGCTTTTTCTCGCTCGGGTGCCCACTATTTACTTCTGTAAGCATCAATCTTATTTAATTTTGTATCCTTACTCCAAGGAAGTACAAAATCACTGGAAGTATATTTTACTGGCGCTGAGTTTGCTTTCCTGCACTATCAAAATTTAAACTGATCAAATAAATAATGCGGAAAATCTACAAAATGACTGCAATTTTGATTAATCAAGTTTTGAAATTCGAAATGCTTTTCAAGAGCAACGGATTTTCTCCAGTCAATCTAGACGTCCGAGGATATAAAAAATCACGTATAGGTATACTCAATTCATAAAATCATAAAAGCTAGTGGCGAGATTTAGTTGTGTAAATTAACTAGTTCCTAGATACCTATTTCATTGGCCAATTTATTCCGATAAGTTCATTTGTTATTTCAGTTTAATTAGGTAAATACTTACAGATACCTATCTAGTATCTACTTACGCAAACGTGGCGACAAACTTTTATGATTTTATGAATTGTGTATGTAGGCTGTAAGTAGACAGTTAAAATTAGTAAGTAAAACTTTATTACCTCCTTTTTAGGGCATTTAAATAAAAACTTTCTTAAAAAGATTTTTTTTGTTTAATTTATTTATTACTTTTTAGTCATCGCTAGCTAGGTTTCTGAGTCTGTTCATCTCATTCAAAGCATCATTGTTGCAAGGCCTTTTGCCGGTTTATTTGGAACAGTGTAGCTCTTCAATAAGGAGACCTTCTAATGTTTTTACCCTACTTGCTTTGATGTTTGGCCACGTATGCTTGACCAGCAGCAAAGAGCCTCGGATCTAAGTAAACAACGGCGTGTACGACAGTACTACCCTGCATTTTGTGTACTTTGCAAGCCCAAGATAAAACAATTGGCAGCATTCTTCCTCTCAACAAGCCCTTTCATTTGAAACCAATGTTCAACAAGCCATTACATTTGATACCCTACTGTAGAAATGCATTAAAAATTACTGATCCGCCATCTTGGATCGTCCGCCATGTTGAATTTAGAATGACGTCATACAACTGATCGTTTATTGTCATCCAATCTAAACGTGCATACAAAATTTCAGCTTAATCGGTTGAGAGTATCTGCTTCCAAATTGGGTCGCAAGATTCCACCTAAACCTAAATACATACATTGCAAGTTAAATAAAAGCTTTTAAAAACAAATCATATTTAAATTGATTACTAGGTTCATTATTATTTACGTCTATCTAGTGATGTAATATTTTTTTAACGTTGAACGCTGTTTCAATCAACTCCCCCTCTCCCTCCCACCAAGAATTTCAACGACGCAGTCTGCGTCTGTGGACACCCCTGAAGACAGTAACCAGCAAACAGGCGGAGGTTCTGGTTCCGCATTTTACAAAAATTCACTTCGTTTGTATCATCGTCTACGTGATCATCTAATTTATTTATATGTGCTACTTCAGTCAACATTTATATTAACTTTGCAGCTAGTCATCTTCCGGTGAAGTATTTTGGCAACACCCCAACTTCCTCTTTCAACTGTTGGCAAGGTACTTCACTGGAAGATGATTAGCTGCAAAGTTAATATAAATGTATGCAAGACTGATGACTGAAGTAGCACGTATAAATAAATCAGATGATCACGTAGATGATACGAATAAAAATTCACTAGTAGATATTTCAAAAAATGTTCGATTACTCCAAATTAAATTGCAGTGATTTTTGTTTCAGATCATCGCTACAGCCACTACATATTTAGTGATCCTCATCCAGTACGCCTGAAGGACTGTAATGATCTCATCTTCACATGAACGCAATGGAGTTTGTTTGAGTCACAGATACAGCTATGTGAACCAAGATACTGTCACAGTTCAAAATTGATTTTCTCAACTAGAGCAGCTCTTTTGGTTTTAATGTCGCCCTTGATCAGTATAACGTACACACCATTATTCTGTTTTGTTATTGAACCCCAGATTGAAAGATATTGATCGAGTCGATGGTACCTATTATCTTTCTTCTGAAGTCGTGTGGCGCGGATCAATACTAAATAACCCAAAAATAATAAAATGCGATTCCCCGAAGTTGCATTTGGAAAATTTTTCCAATTTATACCAGTGTTCAGAGTTTCTGAGCTGTTTCTGATCTACAATTCATTAAGTCATCACGATCGCATCGCACAATCACATAATCTGCAACATCCACTGCTACAATATCCAACTGCCTATATTTTATTAATTTCCATTTTCTTAGAATTGTCAATCATAATTTCTATTTTAAATGTGCGTAATAATTTAACTGCAATCTTGGTTTCTGCAGTCCTGAGGTTATTAGATGGGATCCTGGTTACCATCTGACATAAGATTTTCATGAGAGGAACAGAAGAATTGGCGGTAACATACCAATCACAGAAAAATATTCAATTCCGCAACGTCATTATAATAAGTTATTAATAAAAATTTGTAGCATTAGTTCTTAAAACAAGAAAAAAAATAACGCGTGCGTCATATCAATCAATTTGTTATCATCCAATGAAGAATATCTGATGGAATGTGCTGGGAAAGTTACCGAGCCACAACCGTATCGGTAAATCCGGAGAGGTTACATAATTGTTACATTAAAAAGCGCTGCAAATTCTTTCACTGGGGTTTATTATTCAATGATTCATGATTTGAATTTCTACTAAGCTTTGGAGTGTGCGTGTTTCACAGATGATGTAGCGATTATTGAATTTCAGGAGATAAGCATAGAGCACTTAAATCGGTTCTCAACCAAAATACCTATTTGGATTGATCAGTTGATCATATTTGTGTGCCTCCTGAAATTCAATAATCGCTCTATCACCAATCATTGAATAACAAACCCCAGTGAAAAATATGCAGTTTTTTTTTTTCCCAAGAGCAATTACAAATGGAAAAATATTCTATTTGAAGATTTTAAATTTCGTAAGACGGAGCATCCATATCAGAATGTTCTAACCCGTGTATCGGCTATAAACCATTTAGGAGTTCACTCCAGTATCCACGTTCACTACATCTAGGTTACTGCAATGAAAACAAAAACAAGAATAAACCAAGATAATGCAAATGTTGGCACCATAAATCGGGCCATACATCGGGAATGGTTGGAGCTACGGACCTGGGGAGGGGCTCATTTGATTCCTCATGGAAAGTTCTTCAAAAAGAGTCCAAATTTAGGCCGCCTTGACTTTTTTTTTGCGGTTTTTAGGGATTTTACAAAACTTTTACAACCCTTAAAGGTCACTTTAAATTAAGTGAGAGTGCTGGTTAAAGAATTGGGGCGTTGTCGGAACAATATTGATTTTTCTTGAAAATTTCAGATTTTTTGCTCCAGCCATTCGGGAGAAATCGTGCGTACGGCGTACGGCGGCGGACGGACGGAAAAATGTTTATTGCAGATTTGGATTATACACCCTTTGAAACGTAGCTAAACCATGAAATTTTCGAGCGATTACAATGGTTTATTATTAAATAATAAACAAAAAACCACTAAATTGGCTGGATTCAGGGGGAAAATCAATAGATTTAGCCATTATTGATGTTATGCCTTGAAAAACGCCCAACAAGTGCCTTTTGTTCTACCACAAGCTTTGAAAATTTTCTACAACTATTTTCGAAAGTTACATATCTGTAAAAATCTGTACCTTCATCCAACTTCAGGTATTAGGTGAAATCAGTTTATATTGTTGAGAAGTTTCCGAGATTAGATTTGGTAGGGAAGCTTTGCACTCGTGCCACCACTATAGTCTTCTCGAGGTTCCGGACTTTCCCATGTTCCGCTCCGCCGAAGAAGAGGATAGCGAACTCACTTCCCGGAAACCTCTCAGATTACAGGGTCAGTAAATTTTTCTCTTTTCCATGGCCACAGATTGGAGGTAGGAGTTTCAAATTCAACGAATTGCAAAATACTTATCTTGCTAAATCATTCAGCTGCCTTCTTTCTAGCATTACCTTCCTACTACAGTTGGGTCAAAACCACCACATATTGGTGTACTACTTCCAGTACAATTCGGTCAGGGATGCGCAAAAGTTCAATCTTGAATAAGGTCCCCAGGGAGGAAGGCTTTCCCAGTGTTTTTATCACCATTCCTGAAATAATCAATTATGATAACAATTTCATTTCGTTTTTCAAAATCGATTGTTTTGATTGATTGTCAGCGCCGTATATCTTTTTTCAAAATATCTCAAGGCCATACCTGCTCAGATTTTACTAGGCAAAATTCACTGATATAACCAGATTAATCACGGATTCCTGCAATTAATTACCACCAATTACCATGATTTCTCATAACTTTCTGTGATTAATCGCAGATTTCTGTGATGTCAGCGGTAAATCTAAGATTTCTCCGATTAGCCACAGAATCCTGTGATTAATCACAAATTCCTGTGATTAAGAAATTATTGTTAATCAAACGCCGTCTTCATCATAGGAAAATGTTCCTGTGATTAAAAATCGATTAAGATTTTGCCCATTACTGGTTATTTACACTTCAGGAAAAGCTGAATGAAATAATAACGACCACCCAATTTTAGAACGAGCGCTAAAAATCCTAGTTTTATCTAAAAATCGGAAAATCTGAAAGAATGTGGTTCCCGAAAAACCCATATTGTGTACAAAGATTTCATTTCTATAGACATTTTGATCAACGAGCAATGAAACTCGGACCACATACATTCTATCGGACGTAATTCCTTAAAAACGTCGTTCAAAATAGATGAAACCTGTAGAAATGAAGCTCACATTTATACACAGCCACGTCACGAAAGTGTTCAGAATGTCTTAAATACAAAATGAGAATGGAGAATTAAAGTTTGAAGAATAATATTGAAATCCGGTAAGTGATAACATTGCCTCCTCTAAATAAAGGTACAGTGCTCCAAGTTTTGAGATCTGGGCCAACAAGGGGCCAGACCAACCCCTCCTTCAAGACCTAACGGTCCTGCGGGTCAGGTATAACCACGGCGCCGTCCTAATCACCATTGTTCCTGAGTCAACCTGTGGGAAGCGAAGCATTGGTTCCCCTTTCGGGGGGATTTTGGGTTTCAGGCCATCTTGTACAGTTCATCACCCAGGCATCTTTATTATTCCTTTTATTATTCAATGATTCATGATTTGAATTTCTACTAAGCTTTGGAGTGTGCGTGTTTCACGGGTGATAGAGCGATTATTGAATTTCACGAGGCACACAAATATGATCAACTGATCAATCCAAATAGGTATATTGGTTGAGAACCGATTTACGTGCTCTATGCATATCTCCTGAAATTCAAAAATCGCTCTATCACCTGTGAAACAAGCACACTCCAAAGCTTAGTACAAATTCAAATCATGAATCATTGAATAATAAACCCCAGTGTTTATGTAAGTTTCAGCATGCAGCTTGATTAGAACGTTCACCACCAAATGTACCGACTGATGTATGGAGCTGAACTGGTCGTTGACGGCGAAAAGATACCATTCGTTGTATTTGGTCTCGAAGGATTTGGAGGTTCAGCCCAAAACGATATACGCATTCTTTCCCGAATGATTGCGCTTGTCTTCATGTGACAAAATCATATTTACGCTTCTGATGATGATCCGAAATGCACGATTAAGTCGATTCGTACAACGCCACCTGTCTTTCATCCCTGTGCCCGCAAAATTGTCTGTAACAGTATTTATAGAGTACAAGGCAGTGAAACCTTTGCAGGCATCACAAGCCTGTCCATTGTTGTACATCGATTTTTCACTACAGTTTATTTTTGAGTTTTCAATTTTTATAACACCTGTTGACAACGTGAAGTCAGTCAGTCAGTGTGTGTGAAAAGTAGCGAACAGAGAAAAAGCTAAAAAAATATAATTTTAAATTTAAATCCAGAAATCTTTGAAATTGATTATTACTTGGAGTCAGATAGCGATATACCCCCAATACCCTTATTAGTGACCACCAATCTGATAACCTGGGGGACAGGTTGTCCGAGCGAGCTAAGGCATCAGTCCTTTGGCTGTTTACTTTCAGTCGGAGTACTGATTAGCCCGGTTCGAATCCGGCAGGCACCAATGATTAGGGCAAAATCATGAATCCAAATGAAAACGTTAATCCAAATCGCTCCCAACCCAGGGGCGTGAGAATGGGAAGCCACGATCGAAATCGTCAGACCTAGTTCCAATCCTCTTTAGAGGACGGCTGGCGACGTCCGCTACACCTCCGGGTAGTAGGACGAAAATCCAAGGTGAACCTTCTTGTTAACTTTACTTTATTTACTAACCTGGGGAGGTTAGTAAGTAAACAAGATAAAGTACGAACGAGATAAAACCCTGGCCGTAAACAATAAACAACGGCCGATCATAACTATAAGTCCATCAACATGTTCAATAAAACCTGTTGAGTGGAGCTTCTGTCACTTAAAGGAAAACATTACTAGTTCAAAGGACTGGAAAAGCCTTGGCGCTTATGAAACACCAATTAAGGGGCATTGGTGCCAAATGTCTGTTTTTGGGACAAACCTGCAAACACATTGCAAATTTGGAATCGGCGGTACATCAAACGCAAAATCACCAAGTTTAAGGGCCTTTTAAACAAGTGCTTCCGTATTATTGTAAAAGCTTATACTTGAAAGTAGTAAATCACAAACCGGATTTATGAATTCGTTGTGATAGGTATTAGAGAAATAATAATGAAACCCATCTAATACTTTATTTTTTAACAACTGTGAAACTTTTCCCGGAATAATTCTGTCAGTGAAAAACATCAACTTGTGGAATAGAACGTTGGTAAATAAAATGGGTACACGTACAAGTAAAATTCTTAGTGGCTTCCACAATATTTCTTTGTTCCGATCAACACAAACTTGATCATTTAACTGTAATACAATATTTAAAGATGAAATCATACGATTCAAATGACATAGGAGATAAAATGTATCTTGTACAAGAACTCCACAAAATCTGGGCGTGAAACGTGTAATATTCATTCTTACCTACTTTAGTACAAAAGAAGTGTACATTTAGGTTTTTTAAATTGTGGATAGCCGATGAATACTAAAGGAAACTCATTTGGCATTTAGAATAAATAATGTGTTACTGTAAATAGAAAAATAGTGACTGAAAATAGTTGAAAGAAATCAACAATCGAGCAATTCAATAGTTCAATCAAAAATGCAAACGTCAATGTTGCGTCGTGTGTCTTATTGCGAAATTTCGAGAGTAAAGAATGATATAATTAATTAATTAAAACCGGACATCGGGCAAGGGATGGATTCTAGGTACAAGTGATTCGTGACAAAAAGTGCTTTTCAGTAATCTTTTTATAGGGGCTTCGTTTCTAAGTTATTCGCGTTTCAATATTTTATCATGTTTTCGATTTTTCGCCTAAAAAACAGAAATAACTTCCTTATTTTCCTACAAATCTCAGAATACCGTTGGAAAGAGCATTAAATTACGCAAAGTTTCCAATCAGCCTTCCAACGGTACCCTCAAATTTGAATTTACTCAGGCTAGTATGGGAGAAAATTCTGTTTCCCCGTCGGAAAACCTATTTTGTTAGGCGAAATGTGTTGGGGGGAAGTATTTTCTCGCTACGAGACCAGTTCTGCGCAATTTTTCACGTGGGTTTGAATGGTGACCCAATCAAGGTCTCTCCAATGCTTGAAATAAAGGAAACCGGAGGGTATGAGATAGGGATGTCAATATCGGCAAAGAATGTCGATACATCGAATATCGATATTTTTAAAAAGTATCGTTTTAGTAAGTTTAATATCGATATATCGACGGGGGAAAATCGATATTTAGATAAATCGATATTTTATTGACACCCCTAATATGAGACCTCTGAGTGGATGCCAAACAATTTTTGAATAGGGAGGTTGGAAAGTTCTGGATGAGATATCAAACTGCTTGAATTAGTCGATTGTTTTTATTTGTCCGCAATGGAGGGCATTTCGAAATGAGGAAATTATGGGTGTTTTTGTGGCAGAAAGTCAAAAACACGAAGAATCTTCAAACAGTAAATAATTCGGTAACGAAGCCTCTACAATAATATTCCTAGGAGGGACTTTTTGTCACACATTAGTTTTAGAATCCATCCCTGGCCTTCAAGTGGGACACACCGTATAATTATCCACCTACCTAATACAAGTGCATGTATTTAACTCTAAGTGGGTGATTCCTAGTTTACGGGACAATAGCTGTCCTTCATTGAAAAATGATTTTCTGTTCAACTTTTTCCAAAAATTATTCTCGTAGATTCTATGTGGTGACTAGGCCTACTCATGGCTGTCATAAAGTTCGGCTACTCTTCGTTTTACATGCCGGTGATTGATCGGAATATACCTCCAATCTCATTGTCATGGTCTGTCCGTGGGTTAGAATTTGAACTTAATCCTGGATTTATCCTCTCAAAGAACGTTTTAACGGAAATATTTTAACTAGTATTTTTTTAAGAATTAGTTACTGGGTGTTAGTGCGATTACAAGTGGGATCAACTTTTAGATGGTCTGTACGTATGGTAACTAACTGAATAAATCAGCTTGCTTCAACTAGAAATTAAAATGTTTTTGGTTTAAATATCTGTCTCATTCAACCTTATCTATACATCGTTTACATAATTGTATCGTTATTTGGTTGACAAACCTCGTTGCCATGGATACACATCATTGTCGTGTCTTATAAAATTGTAAAACCTGAATTTTGACGAAACAAACGAAAATCATGAGTGCTTTTACATCACTATACCATTAGAGTAACATCTAGATTGTGTAATAAAACAACCATAAATTTAGGAGAACATAATTTTTTAGTCAGAATCAAAACATCGATTGTCCCTTAGAATGAGAATCACCAAAATCACATCTTTGGCTTCTGTATATCATCCTGGTTTGTATACCATTCTCATCGTGGTCTTCATAAAACCCATCCCTCTTAGTCTGGATCGAACTGGACTAGAACAACCAGGTAGGTGGTTGCCGTGGCGATTATCTGGGATTCAAAAAGGAGAAAAATATTTAATTGATTAATAGATTACACTGTTTTGCCAGATCAGTAACTCATATTAATCAATGGTAAACTGTGGTACATGAAAATGTGAACATCACTGTGACCATCAATAAATATAGATATAGTAAGAAAAAGAGATGTAGATATGGATATAGACAGACAGAAAGACACAAAAGGAGAGTTATTCAAAAGTATCTACAGAACAATTAAAATGGGACCAACATATTTCTATTTTGGAGAGACCAAAACTTTTTCCCATCTCTCGAAAGTGAAAACAATCCTCCGCAACCTATAAATAGACTCGGAAGAAAAGTGGAACTTAAATTTTAATTTTATTCAAATCCAAAGAAAAGTTGTCTTCTAAATTGTTATGTATGTGAAAAATTGCAAACATTCGTGGAACTTTTCAGACTGCCTTAAAGGTTTTGGGAATCATATAAATCAATTGTTGAAAAATTGTATTCTTAGCTCCCTTCTTCACGAAAAGTTTTTGAATAGGATGAAGTAATGAATATAAATCATGTTTGGTAATTATCAAGGAACAACACAATTTTAAAGGAAAGAACATAGGAAGATATTTGTTTACAATTTTAAAGGAAAGAGCTTTGTGTACAACATGAAATGTTCATTGGCTAGGTTCCTTTACCGATCTTACCGATGTGAACAGAGGGTATCCTAGAGAGAAAAATCCGCAGGCTGTAAAATCAACTTTCGGCCGAATTTTGAGGAACAACGCCATTTTTTTCTGAAATAAGGAATTCATGATAGCCAATAATACAAATCGGATAATTCAATTAAGCGTCGTATTTCATGAAATTATTAAGATATACAGTATGCGACATCTGTGTGATTTGACTTACATTTGAACAGAGCTCCCTCCGTTGTTTAACAACTCGAAATAATTCATCGTAAAATGCGTTTACCTGAAACAAGACAAATTATTATTCACAAATGAATTTGTAGGGATTTACTTTGGGTTGTAGTTTTGTACCTACTTCCCCCTTAAGATGGGCCCATGTGGCTATTAGACCACAATTTTGCTTCTTATTTTATCGCCACATTTTTGGTGTATTGTTTTCAATAATGAACCTATCGTAATCGACCAAGAAAAAACCAAATTCAGGAGCCACCCTCCCGTTTCAAGCCGATTAAAAACCAAAAATCAGACAGAAAACGCTGTAAAGTATTACAAAGGGTTATTATTTGTGTGTCACTGTGATTATTGCATATTGGACGTAGCCTTTGTATATTAATCACATCTCCTCCATACCTTATAATGGTAATCTATATGCCTTAAGAAAAGCTCCATGTATATTTCCGTGCCGAAGATCGATTAGCCGTGCCATGAGTTCTGTCAAAACATTCGACGGAAGGTGCAGATGAAACGTGTTCACGTTGAGCCTTCTTTGGACTCGGTGTTTATCTCAAGTATGATACACTGTTCGAGGGAAACACTGGATCTTTCAGCAGAACTCAAATTCAGGCCAAAAGGCTCGTACGTTCCCAAATTTATCACCAAGTAGGATTGTGATAAATTTCAAGAAGCCTAGATATGAACCCATTGGACTATAAGCTTTAATATCTTCTTGGGCTGATGTCTTGTCGCCGAGGGCACCGTAATTTGGAGAGCTTGAAGTAAGAATAATATACATAATTTCAATATAACATACATAATTTCCCACAGGAAGTGTTGCGTACAGCTATCGAAGATTGGGCTTGGAGGTTACGAGCTTGTGTGAAGGAAAAAGGCTAGGATTTTGAGTGATTTATATTTTTCCCACCTTATAACGTACTTTAAATTCAAAATGAGACAAGTCAAGCCGAGCTTTAAGAACAAAATGATGTCTCCATGCATTTTTCTTTGTAACAGAACTTATGGGCGGACTAGGTAAAATAAGTAGTGGAAGATTGTGAACAGGTCAACAGGAACAGTGAATTGTTAAAAAGGAACCGTGAACTGGTGAGGAACGGCAAACTGGTCACCTGCTCAGGCAGGTGGGAATCGGAGCGATTGATACTAGAGTAAATCAGTCGATTACTGAGATTCTTCATTATCTATAGCATAGAGCCGTAAGTTGGAAAGTGTTAAGAACTCACTTCTTTAGTGAACCCGTTTGCGTGATGGAGAATCAAAAATAAATTAAAGAAATAATGAATTCCTGATTTCCATGCGGCCTTCGACATGAAATAACTTTTATAGGTGCAGTAGAAGTAAGTGGATATGGTGTAAGTCTCGGTTAGGATAACCAGTAGAAGTGTGTTGGAGAAACATGACCAGATATGTTTGGACGTGGATAAAACTTGTCGACTTCTTCTATAGGCGAGGAAAGGTTGCTCGGAAAGTTTCAAGCGACATTTCTTTATTTGGTTCGATAAGTCCTGGATCGCTATGAAGAATAGAGCAGCGACGAAATGGCAGATGGTGCTCATCATCAGCTCAGCTGAGGTATCGATCGAAATGCCGAGGTCGACTAAGATACTCTTGGAGTTTTGTATCAGCCTTATTGATATCAGCAGGATGATAAGTGGGTGAATTTTGGCGGACTTCAGCGTGGTTACAAGTACAACACCTCCGCGACCTGATGTGACCAGCCCCAAGAGGTACACTAACGGAGTCAGTCCGTGGAATGTGATGAGTAGAATGGACGACGCCATGAATTTGCTGTAGCCACTACCAGTCAACACCCTCAACCTGTACCTTAAGAAAAAACTGAAACACAAACTGTTGAATGTAAACGAATAGATAACCCAGATTTTCGATATTCCGGAACGATTGCACGGATAGATACCTAACAAACGAAATATCATTAAAACGAACGGTATGGCTGTTCTTCCGTTATCCATTCGAGACTTTTTTAAAGAGAATCTTCCGAGAGCGATGGTCATGATTAATACAACACCGAAGGTGCTCACGGATAAATAAATACTGAGTACTAACCTATATTTCTATGTTTATGTAGCTTTATTGAAAATTGCTTCCAAGGTAGACGTTAACTGGAAGTAAATACCTCGATCTACAGACTAAACAATGTCACATTAATGGATAAACCATAACGATAATGGACTATTCAATGTCCAAACATACTACGAATATTAGTTTTTTCAGGTTCTAAAAGCCCCCCTAGTTGATCTGGGGTTTTATTGCATCATAGGTGCAAACCTCAAACCCATGTTGGTTTATTCTTTTTCGACGACGAACCTCTCTAATCGATCAAGAAACAAAAAAAAAACTTTAATCCCTCTTCAGAGTCCGAGATAATTGAATTTTAAAAATCGAATGAAAAAGTCAGTTCGTCCATCATTCCATTCACCCTTCAAATCTTTTCTTCGAAACTACTGGACCGAAGTTTTCGAAATTTCAATAATCGATTTAATGAATAGATAAATAGAAATCCAACGTGATCTGAGGTGTAGCAGGAATCAAAGCATCTTGATCAGACAACCCTGTTGGATAATATCTAAGGAAAACGCTGCAAATTCTCTCACTAGGGTTTATTATTCAATTATTCATGATTTGAATTTCTACTAAGCTTTGGAGTGTGCGTGTTTCACAGGTGATAGAGCGATTATTGAATTTCACGAGGCACACAAATTTGATCAACTGATCAATCCAAATAGGTATTTTGGTTGAGAACCGATTTACGTGTTGTATGCGTATCTCCTGAAATTCAATAATCGCTCTATCACCTGTGAAGCACGCACACTCCAAAGCTTAGTAGAAATTCGAATCATGAATCATTAAATAATAAACCCCAGTAAAAGAATTTGCAACGTTTTTTTCAAGATTGATTACAACGGAAAAATATTCTGCTTGAAAATTTTAAATTTCGTAAAACGGAGCTTGCATATGCTTCAACCCGTGAATCGGCTATAAACCCTTTTAGGAGTTCACTCCAGTATCCACATTCACTACATCACCAGGTTACTGCGATAAAAAACACACACACACAAAAAAACGTCGTTGTTTTTGTTCTGATCGTAGTAAACTAGTGATGTACTGAATGTGGATGCAAAAGTTGGCACCACAAATCGGCCACAAATCGGGAATGGTTTGAGCTACGGACCTGGGGAGGGGCTCATTCGATTCCTCATAGAATGTTCTTTAAAAAAATCCCAATTTAGGCAGCCTTGAATTTTGTTGAGGTTTTTAGGGATTTTACAAAAATTTGACAGCCCTTAAAGAGCACTTTAAATTAAGTGAGAGTGCTCGCTAAAGAATTGGGGCGTTGTCGGACAAATATTGATTTTTCCTGAAAATTTCAGATTCTTGTGCTCCAGCCGTTTGGGAGAAATCGTGCGTACGGCGTACGGCGGACGTACGGAAATTTTTTTTTATAGCAGATTTGGATTATACACCCTTTGAAACGTAAACCATGAAATTTCCGGGGCGGGGGGAGGGGGGAGTTAAAGTTTTGTTCAAGAGCGATTACAATGGTTTATTACCTATTGAATAATAAACCAATACATTGAATAGAAATAATACAATACGAGTAGAATGAAGCAATATATGATGGAATTAAGAACAATAGAAGAGAATAAGATAAGTCATCATTAAGGAAATGTAAGTTTTAATTAATATTGATTAAAGAAAGTAGCTCTTTAAGCTTAGTATCAGCTGCCTCGGGGAATTGAAAAATAAATCCATTTCTTTGTTGGACACCACAAGATTTAAGGATTCAAGAAGTGGATTGTTGAACAAGTAATTATTAGGGGTCGTCTTTACATAAAAGGGGTTTGAGGAGCGAGTGCGATATTGAGGCGTATTCATGTCAATTCGTTGTAGTAGTTCAGGACAATCGATCACAGACCTTAGAAGGCCGATAACGAAAGCGCAAACTGCTACACGGCGGCGCTGGCTAAGGGAAGCCAATTTAAAAAAGCCAACGTTTCATCCAGATCAAAATCAGACCAGCTCACACCCTGCCCATAGGCGACAAAACGAAGGAATCGGGGCTGGAAGCGTTTTGATAGTATGGCGACCACACGGTGGACCCATACTCTAGGATCGAACGGACCAACGCATTGAAGAGTACAACCAGGGAATCCACATCCTTGAATCTCTTCGTTCAGTTTCATTACTCGTGAGCAAAGTCCGTCTATATGCAGCGAGAATGTAAGACGAGAATCGAAGATGATTCCGAGGTCCGCAAAAGAACTCACCCTAGATAACACTTCACCACACGAATCGTCAGGGTGCAAGTATGGGGTTGAAGATCTCGCTAAGGTCATAATAGCACACTTGCCAAAGTTGAGTCGGAGGTGATCTGCCTCACAAAAATGGCTCAATGAGTCAAGGGCGGCCTGCAATGCATGAGCCTCAGAGATTGAACAGATCCTGAGGAATACTTTCAAATCATCTGCAAAAAGTGAAAAGCGTATATTGCCAGAAAATATCGCAGTAATGTCATTGACAAAGATTAGGAAAAACATATGAGAACCTGAGGTACTCCAGAAGTATTTGGAAATGGACTAGAAAAAATGACTTGATCCTAACAACCTGAGAACGAACATCGAAGTAGCTCCTAAACCATTCAAGTAGTGGACCACTGAATCCAAAGGCTATTAGCTTACTGATAAGAAGAGAATGAGGGGCTTTATCAAAACATGGGAATATCTGTATAAACACAATCAACCTGGTCACCAGCCTCAAAAGTATCGAGAATAAACTGCTGGAGAGTTAAAAGAGATGTTATTGTCGATCTACCAGCCATGAAACCATGCTGATTTGGGGGCAGAAATTTAGTTATCAACGGCATTACTTTAGATACAATAATCTTCTCTAATATCTTAAGTATTGTGGAGAGTGAACAGATGGGACGATACTCCTCAATCCTCAACCTATCGCCCCTCTTTGGTATGGGTGTGACATAGGAAGTCTTCCACTCTTCGGGAACGACTCCTAACGAAAGAGATCTATTGAAAAGGACTGCTCTATAAGGAAAAGTGACTTGAAAGTCGACGGCTTCATTTTTTCATGGGTGTGGGTTTACGAGGTTGCTGAGTCCGAACCCGTTGTTCATTTTTCTGAGATTAACTTGATGAATGAAAATCCATTTCTGTTTGAATTTTTCCCATAAATGTTTGACAAATCAAATGTTTGTATATTGTTTTTAAAGATTGTTTCCGTTTCGGCCTTGCCAAATTCACCTTCAATCCGCTTCTAAGTTTTATTTGAGCACAGTAGAATTGAACTATGGCAATTGCAAATACACTGCTACGGAGATGGCGCAGCAACTTCCACGTTACATCCTTTATCATGTGAGGTAAATTGAATCAAAATTGTGAAAATAATACCTGTTTCAAGAATTTTACGTTATCGCACGCGCAGAGCGTACCGCTGATTTTATTGAGACGAAATTCATATGGGACCTCAAGGGACCTTATCCGCATAGTCTTTCAGAATCAGAGCTAAATTCATTGAAAAATGTGGAAATAACGGCGGTTTCAAGAATTTCACGTTAGCGCATGAGCGGAGCGTACCGCTGATTATATTGAGATGAAATTCATATGAGACCTCAAGGAGCCTTACCCGCATAGCCCCTCAAAATATGAGGTAAATTAATTTAAAATTTTCGTAATCATGGCTGTAACAAGAAAACAAAACCGATTGACTGATAGACAAGGAACCAAATTTGTTCAGTATGCTATGAAATGCAAAATTAATAATTAATTTAATAGTTAATTAATTTAATAGTTTAATTATTAAACTAGATGTAGAACACGTTTGCGAAGTTTTTCGGATCATACGCTTTACACCCTTATATTTCACTTACTTGCTCAGAATGTGTTATGTTCGGAACTCCTTGCAATATGTATTTTTTTTTGCAATTAAATGTATTGATTGATTGATTGATAAGATGCATATTTAACTGATCTCTTTTACCAAGAAAGTGTTATTATGGAACTTACATCGGTTTTAATCCTGTTGGTGTGACGAAGAATTAAGAACATCATGGTTAAATTATCTATCACCAGTTTCGCTTGAGACAAACTTCTTGGATGACCTTTGTATATGTGGAACAAGCAAATCGATACAGTGTACGTTTCCGCGAGCAAAATTATCAGTAAAGTGAACGAGAAACATGTCGATACGTGTTCGGACATTGCTAAGTAATGGAGCATATCTCGGTGCGCTGTAACGGGCTGATCTGGAACTTTTAAACGACAGGTCCGTATTCGAGCAGACAAATCATCGGTGGCAATCAAAAATATCACAACAACAATGCCACTGGTTGTTTCCGCAACGTATTTGGGTACCGTAAAACGGGAGAAACGGTCGTCAAATAAAAGGTTTGTTGATTTTTGTAAAAATCTCGCTATGATTAAAATTAAAAAGACCACTCGTATTTTGGAGTTGTTGAGTATTTTGACGAGACTATTGCGCCGAGTGCTGGTAGTCAAATTCAAAAGATAGGTCAAAGGCGTGAGGCCGTGCAGGGTGACGAAAATTATGCTACACCGAATAATATTGCTGCTGTAGTCGAACATCCCGACGAGCCTGGAGACGGCGAAAATACCGGAGAAGAAACCGTTGAATACGATAGAATACGCCATCCACTTGCTTGAAAGCCCGAGCTGATCGAACGGAAAGAGTCCTAACAGTCGAAAGACTTTTAAAGTTTTCTGCAGATCCACTTCAATACAATTGCGGTACATTTCCTTTAATGCAGGCGATCGCTCAGACGAATAGCTCGGAAACTCAACTACCTACTGAAGCACGTTCGTTTTGTGTTACAGCCTACATAACCTAATGGGTCAGTGTTTACCCAACTGAATCCATCAATCGACAATAGTACACTACAATACGTACAATAATAAACTGTGATGATTAATTTTGCTTAGTGACCTATAAGTTTTGAACTTTTCCTCAATTTCTATTTCAGGAATCAAAATAATTATTTGTCCAAAAACTGAAGTTTACAATAATTGTTGTATTCACTGACGTTTGTTATTGAAACTGCATCATTAATTTTTGTTCATTATTGAGCAAATTGAAAATAAGAAAAGAAAATAACAACGTACTAAATGATACTGAATCCGATCTGAGTGCTTAAAGTAGGAAAATACTATAGAAAAATGTACTTCTGCAAACAAAGGCTATAATATGATAAAATCCAGCCTCCCCCCCTCAAAAGTTGTTGTTTTACGTTTCAAGATGTATAGATTCCGAAAATCTGAATATCAAAAACTTTTGAAATAACGGTATAGTTTTAATATTCGTTATTGACAAATAAAAACAGTCAGTCATGGATTGACGTGTATTCCAAAAGTCGAATGAACCCACTCCGACCGCTTTATGTTCATCGGTTCGCTCCCCATGAGGGTTAGAGCTTGAATAGAAAAACCGTGTTCGGACACTGTAAAAATTTTCTAGTATCATGTAAGGGTCAAGATCCCTGTCAAATAGAGGCCATCAAATTTGCAAAAAACGGGAGAATCTAGTAGAAGTGTAAATTTCCTCTATGCGGGGTAAGCTGATGAAGAAGGGTGACCCAACGAAATTCTTAACACACAGCATGGTTCTAACACCTGTTTAACACCAACAGAACACACCAACCATACACAATACACAAACCAGGGTCACAACCTTTTCACGAGGTTCAGAAGCTGAATGGCATCCTCCGTGAACCACAGCCTTGTCGTCGAGTTCACAAACCCTTGATGTTTTTACCGTAAAACTTCAAGTGACTTTTAGGCAAGGAAAAATATAGGGGAGATCCTAGGTCGCCGTCGGAGTTGGACCACCAAGGCCTACGCCCATGTCAACGTGCAAGATGTATACTGTATGCCTTGGTAATTGATGATAACGACTTTTCCTCTGCCAACACCTCTTACACTTATTAGTGTGGAGGTTCAGCAGAGTGCTAGTCCAAAAAGTGAGTTTATCAACTGGTGAGTAACAAGTGCACCGAAGAATTCTACGTCGGTAAAGCGAAAACCCTCAATTTGCGAATGGGAAACCATAGGGCGTTTGTAAACCAAAGCCGGCTACTACCAGTTGAGGTTCATGCATCGTCTCATGACGCACCATTTGGCCAGTGCTTTGGCGTTACCAGCCATGGTTACGATTCTACCAGAAGCAAGAAATTTATTTCTCCCTATATCTGTGAACAAGAATACCTACCTACATTTCGAAATACCATATTTACTTTTTTTTCTTTTATTTGTCACCAACTTGTGCAGGAAATGAAACTAATGAAAAAAGAAACTGGAGAATGACCGGCAGCTGCAACAACCGAGAGAGCAGGCTGGTGCTGGGCAATAATCTCCACGACACAATCTTGATGTTTGAAAAGAAACCCTGCCCGAATAATTTGATCATTGAGTGTAAACACGGATGGGTTCTTAGCGAGATTATCAGGATTTCAAGTACAAGTTCTTTTATTTCTCTAATTTTTTTCACCAAACATTCAACAAGTGAGAGCTAAATGCCAAGGTGCCAACATTTTTCTGCTGAATTCAACGCAAAGAAACAATACAAAACTATTACACAGAGGTACATTATTTTTGTACTTCCTTCGGCGTTAATCACTGATCTATTGGACTTACTCATTGGTGCATTATCTAAACAGGGCTAAATGTGAGCTTTTGAATCATCTCATTTCCTAACAGCGGAATTAATCTATTTAACTCACTTCGCTTTTAATTCTGCCAGTTAGATGGAGGATTAAAAAAAATGTGATAAAGTTGTCAGTCGCTCCCTTCAAAGCGGACATACTTCTCACGTCGCCTTTGTAAATGGTGTACAGGGCTATCGATATACTGTACGTATCTGAGACCAGAATTATTAGCAGAGTGAAAGAAAAACATGTCCATACGTGTTCAAACGCTGATAAGTAACGCATCATATCTTTGTGGGCAATGAATGGCTGGTTCGGAACCTTCGATCGGCACGTCCGTATTCGGGCCACCAAATCATCAGAGGCTATCAAGAATATCACAACGACAATGCCGCTATTTGTTTCGGCAACGTACTTGGGCAAAGTGAAAAAAGTGAAACGATCGTCAATGATGAGGTTTGTTGATTTTTGCAAGAGTCTCCCTATAATTAAAATCCAAAACGCCAGTCTCGTTTTGGATCTGTTGAGTATTTTGAAAAGATCATTCCGCCGCCCGCTGATTCCCAAATTCAGGAGAAATATCAAAGGCGTGAGACCGTGGAATGAGATTAAAATGATGCTGCCCAGAATAAGATAGCTGACTTTGTACACCATCAGTAAAGATAGCCTTGCTGCGGCAAAAACACCGCAGAACACCCCGTTAAAAATGACGGAATACGCCATCCACTTGATCGAAAACCCGAGTTTATTGTAAGGAAACAGTCCCAACAGACGAAAGACTTTGAAAGTTATCTGCAGGTCCACTTCTGCACCGTTGTTGTCCATGTTTCCCACAAGTTGCGGCCACAAGTGTCTTTTGGAAGAACTCTCAAACTCAACTAGTAAAAAAATGTTTTTTGTAACCTAATGGCTCGGAGTTTACCAAATGCGAATCACTCAATCGACCAAGATTCCTAGCACCATAGTTTTAAGCTTTACTTACTCAATTGTTGTTTCTAGTATCAAATTAAGGATCTACCCAAACGCTGATGTTTACAGAGAGTTGTAATAAAACTATAATCAAAACTATTGTTTCACTCTTCCTCATCAATTTCTGATGGACACATAATTGATTTAATAATGGGAGAGATATTTCGATACCTGAAACAACACTGAGGTGATAATGGAACAACGTGACTGTAGGAATGGAGTGCTTCTTCAAGCACCGTGGTAGACAACAGCTCTTTCTTAAAACGTTTAACATGTGATTCGACAATCGAATTAAAAACGCTGCAAATTCTTTCACTGGGTTTTATTATTCAATTTCATTAATTTGGCTTGCATTCATAATTTGAATTTCTACTAAGCTTCAGAGTGTGCGTGTTTCACAGGTGATAGAGCGATTATTGAATTTCAGCAGATATGCATAGAGCACGTAAATCGGTTCTCAACCAAAATACCTATTTGGATTGATCAGTTGATCATATTTGTGTGCCTCTATCACCTGTGAAACACGCACACTCCAAAGCTTAGTAGAAATTCAAATCATGCAAGCCAAATGAATGAAGTTGAATAATAAACCCCAGTGAAAGAATTTGCAGCGGTTTTTTTTTATTGAACCTCAATGTCTCCCCACAATAAAAACAACTATAATTTATCAAGTCCTTTAACACTCGTATTGCGTTAAAACTTCCCAAAATCCAAATTTAAACGACGTAGCCAGAGGTAGACTGATTTAGAGGAGGCACATCTCGTTATTAATAAATCTAATTATCAAGTAAAATCGTGAAAATCTTCGCAAATTCCTACAATATATACCAACTGCAGACCGTCTCATAATCGATAGCTGTATGCATGTATTTTCTCTTTCCCGTAACAACTTAATAAACATGAAATGTGTGTGCTTTTTCATTCATTCATCCCCTTATTAATATTACAAACCCTTTTTGTTATGTTTGTATTATTATCTAAATAAAAATAAGCTTCTGTGGGGCTAATCTACCTAGAAAACTGAAATTTGAATTGAGACGACCTCACCAGTCGAAAACAGTTATTGTGTGAATATAAACTTATTATCATTAAGTGTGACCTATATCAGTATATCCTAGTGGACTGCTATTATGCTACTCACTTCGGTTTTAATCCTGCTGGTTAGGTGGATAATTAGGAAAAATGCGATGATATTATCAATCGCCATTTTCAATGCAGACAATTTTCTCTCGCCCTGTTGGTATAAGGAAAACATGCCAAGGGATATGGAGTACGTTTCTGACAGCAGAATTACAAGCACAGTGAAAGAGAAACATGTCCATACGTGTTCAGACGTTGATAAGTAATGCAGTATATTTCTGTGGGCAATGATCGGCTGGTTAAGAACCTTTACACGACACACCCTTATTCGGGCCGCCAACTCATGGACAGCTACCAAGAATATCACCACGACAATTCCACTGTTAGTTTCGGCAACGTATTTGGGCACGGTGAAACGAGTGAAACGGTCGTCGAAAATGAGGTTCGTAGATTTTTGTAAAAATCTCGCCAGGACTAAAACCCAAAAGAACGGCAGTATTTTGGAGTTATTGAGTATTTTGACGAGACAGTTCCGCCATCGGGTGGCGCTCAAATTCAGGAGGAATATCAAAGGCGTGAGACCGTGGAATGTGATGACGAGTACGCTACATCGTGTAATATTGCTTTTGTAGTATAGCATCCGCGTGAACCTTTCTATTGCGAAAATTCCACAGAAAAAGCCATTGAAAATGACAGAATACGCCATCCATTTGGTCGAAACCCCGAGCTGATTGTATGGAAAGAGCCCTAACAGACGAAAGACTTTCAAAGTTATCTGTAGATCCTTTGCAGTCCGGTGATTGTCCATATTCCCGATAATCTGCAGCTACCGTTGTATTGGAAAAGAACCGTACAATTCAACAAACGAAGCAAGTTCGTTTTGTTTTGCAACCATCACAGCATGTTGGTTGTAACCTATTAGGTCAGTGTTTACCAATCCTGAATATCAATCGACTAAGAGCTACGGCAACAATAATAAACTATAGTTTCAGATAATAACTATATACTCAGATATCCAAATAAGTATCCTCCTCTTGACGTTTATAGAAAATCGTATTATAACAGCGATGAAAATTATTATCCTTGCCATCGACTGTAAAACACACTATTGATTGAATGATGGAAGAAATACATGACTATAAGCCAGAGATGAGCGTTTTTTCGATTAATGAATACTTTTGCGATTACAAGTGTATTACCTTTAAAGTCATCGTGATTAACGAATACTTTTCTGCTATTAAAGATGCGAATAACGATTAACGATTACTTTGTTTTTCGAAGTCTCAAAAGTGAGAATCTTCGAAGAATCCAAAAATCTTCGTTGTTGAGTGAAGGGAAAACTAAGAGGAAAGCTATATTTTTGTTGTCATAACACCCCTGCCGTGGGAATGACCCCGTGCTGAGAAAACCAATTTTGACAGTTTAACCATACTCTTGGTTAAAACTGCTCTTGAAATTGGAATGTTGAAACACATTCCAATCAATCCAGCATCCAAATTTGCAACATACATCGAAAACGATACCCCACACAACTTTGTTCTCAAAATCCCAATTTTCGCGCCCATTTTTCACTTCGAAACTTCGACGAAACCGTCCGTTTTTTTAATTCTAGGCGAATGTTTTCAGATTGTTACGGGGATTAATTTACAAGGTCCGGCTGAGCTTAGTAGAAATTCAAATCATGAACGCAAGCCGATTGAATAATTAACCCCAAAAGAATTTGCCGTTTTTCATTCAGTGATCAAGTGAAAAATCATCTTGATCTGAGAGTTGAAAGTAAGAATAAAACATGTCGGTCATTATTCCGCAAAAATTGAGTCAAATCAAAAAACGGATAGCATCACCTGAATCTGCGTTAAAAAGCAATGAAAATTCATACGCCACACTTTACAGATCATCATTATCAACTAGTTGACGAATTCGGGGTCTTGCAACTTTGCGTGCCCCACATTCTCCCCACTGTCCCACATGAGCGATTTCAAATATAAACCCACCATTGGAAAGAGCGTTAAATTTCCTTTCCCCGTATTGTGGAACGAACTTTTTGAGCTGGCGAAACGGGTGAAAACATCATCTTGAAAAGGACACGTTGTCAAGTCGTGGAGACCTTCACTTTCTTCAAACGCTTATGAGTACGTGTGATAAGGCATGTGAATTTTAGCCTGCAATGCTAAAAGATGCGCCAGAATCCAGGCTTATCAGCGATATAACCAGATATGAAATTCCGTTTAGTTTTCAGGGAGAAAATTGATTTTCAAGTAAGAAAAACGTGGTTTTTCACTGGATACTCTTTTGGTTTATTATTCAATAATAAACCATTGTAATCGCTCTTGAAAAAAAAAATTGTTAACCCCCTGAAAATTTCATGGTATACGTTTCAAAGGGTGTAGAATCCAAATCTGCAATTAAAATTTTTCCGTCCGTCCGACGTACGCCGTACGCACGATTTCTCCCAAACAGCTGGAGTAAAAAATCTGAAATTTTCGGGTAAAATCAATATTGGTCCGACGGCGCCCCAATTCTTTATCCAGTACTCTCACTTAATTTAAATTGCCAGTGCCAGAAGGATTGTCAAAGTTTTGTAAAATCCCTAAAAACCTCAAAAAAGTCAAGGCGGCCTAAATTTGGACTTTTTTTGGAGAAATTTTGGAGAATGAGCCCCTCCCCAGGGTCCGTAGTTCAAACCATTCCCGATGTATGGCCCGATTTATGGTGGCAACATTTGCATCCACATTCACTACATCACTAGGTTACTGCGATAAAAAAAAAAACAAGTTTTTATTTTTTTTTTTTTATTGCAGTAATCTGGTGATGTAGTAAATGTGGAGTGAACTCCTAAAAGGGTTTATAGCCGATACACGGGTTGAAGCATTTTAATATGCATGCTCCGTCTTACGAAATCTAAAATTTTCAAATAGAATATTTTTCTATTGTAATCGCTCTTGAAAAAAACGTTGCAAATTCTTTCACTGGGGTTTATTATTCAATGATTCATGATTTGAATTTCTACTAAGCTTTGGAGTCTGCGTGTTTCACAGGTGATGGAGCGATTATTGAATTTCGGTAGGGACACAAATATGATCAACTAATCGATCCAAATAGGTATTTTGGTTTAGAACCGATTTAAGTGCTCTATACATATCTCCTGAAATTCAATATTCGCTCAATCACCTGTGAAACACCAAAGCGTAGTGGAAATTCAAATCATGAATCATTGAATAATTAACCCCAGTGAAAGAATTTGCAGCGTTTTTCATCATGCGTTGATTCGTCTGGTAAAAGAAAATCGAACTCGGATTTTTCTTAAAATTATTAATGAAGCATTGTAATAAATCGTAAATTACTTTTTACTGTAAATAATGTTTAAAATGTCCACCATCCAATCTATGAACCCCTTCTATCAATGAGCGGCGCAGATTTATACACAAAGGAGTCAAAGTCCGCCGGGCTGTTCCGAAAAACCTATGTACTTACCATTCCTTTTTTTTCTAAATACAGATGAACCAAAACCCGCATTGTGAGTAAGAGACAGATCATCATACTTTAGGTAGCTGAGGACCTTATCATCGGGCTTTTATTGGGAACCCGCCTGTGAGGGAATGGCCGTTGTTTTCCCTCACAGCTTCACGGCATTTAGATTTGTGTACCCATACACAAGCATCATGTCGGCGTATTCCACGATGGTGAATGTCACAGACATTGTACTGATGCGAACAACGAAAAGCGACTAATAATCACAGAGGTTTTTTTGGAACAGCCCGGCGGACTCTATGACTCTACAGGGTGTCCAGCGTATGATCCGAAAAACTTCGCACACGTGTTCTACAACTAGTTTCCAACAAAAAGTGCCTCATACAGATTTTTTGTTAGAGGCTTCGTTTTCGAGTTATTTCACTTTTAAGATTTTTTTCGTGTTTTCGACCTTACGTCACTAAAACGGCCATAACTCCGGCGTTTTCGAAGTATTTGAAGCCAATGGAAAGAACATTGAATTTCTCATCGTTTCCGTCTTTAACAGAAATTTTTTAAAGATAACTGAAGGGTGAAAAATGAACCTGAAAATTAAACTTTGTCAAAATTCGAGAAAACAATTTTTTTATTGTCTCACTAGACTCCGTTTTTTTAAATGATACGTTTGATCCTGTAAGCCTAAAAAATGCACAAAAGCCTCAGCTTTCAAATGGTATAATTAGTTTTAATCTTTTAGAGGGAACTTTTTTGAGAAAAATTGAGATTTTATGGGAAAAAATGTATGTTTTAAGCACATTTGTTTATTTTGCTTGAAAAATCATCATTTATGCCGACCCTCGACTTTCAGATTAAGATGATTTTTCAGTTGATCACTGAAGAAGGTTTCACTCTCCAATTTTTAAATTGTTCAACCGAACCTTGGATATTGGTGCGGAAATTCGACTGCTAAAAAGTATGGCTTCTTTGGATGATGAAAGGTAAGACTCGTTTCCGAAGAACAAAAAGAATAAGAGTGGAACTATTCGGCTGTTGGAGTGAGAATGAACAGATTCTGTTGTATACATCAAACTTCCATCTGGAATTCGTGAACTATTGATGAACTCAAGCCCGCTAGGAAATATGAGAGAGGTGGGTTCAATGCGACTAGATTTGATGAGGAATTAGTCACTGCATGCGAATAAAAGCCATGTATACTCAAATAAGCGTTGAAAAAGAAAAAATTAACACCCTCGTATGGAGTGTTGTACTGCATTTATACAGATGTGTGAATGAATTAAGCACAAAATCAAAATTCATGTTTCAGTTATTAGCATTTTCCACTCATGATTCAGTTACGAGCATTCTCCACTCGTAGTGGTCATTAGACAAGAGCACCCTAAAATCGTGGAGTTATTACGATCTAATGGAGCACATCTTCAGCACCAAAATCTAGTGACTACACCTGTCGGTAAGACCTCAGCGTAACTAATTACAGTGGTGCACCAGATAATTTCTTTGGTGCACCAAATGAATAATTCGTACAGTACAGCATGCATTACTTTTACACAGCACAGTACACGGTACTTTTACACAGTATGTCACACAGTACAGTCCACGGTACTTTTACACAGTATGTTACACAGTACAGTCCACGGTACTTTTACACAGTATGTTACACAGTACATTTACAAAGTATGCTACACCGTATGCTACACATTGCATTTACAAAGTATGCTACACAGTATGCTACACGATACAGGGTACAGTACGATACAGGGTGCAGTACGATACAGGGTACTGTACGATACACGGTACTGTACGATACACGGTACTGTACGATACACGGTACATTACACGGTACTGTACTATACACGGTACTGTACTATACACGGTACATTACACGGTACTGTACTATACACGGTACATTACACGGTACTGTACTATACACGGTACATTACACGGTACTGTACTATACACGGTACATTACACGGTACTGTACTATACACGGTACATTACACGGTACTGTACTATACACGGTACATTACACGGTACTGTACTATACACGGTACATTACACGGTACTGTACTATACACGGTACATTACACGGTACTGTACTATACACGGTACATTACACGGTAATGTACTATACACGGTACTATGCTATACACGGTACATTACACGGTACTGTACTATACACGGTACATTACACGGTATAGTGCACGGTACATTACACGGTATCGTTCACGGTACATTACACAGTATCGTTCACGGTACATTACAATGCACGGTACATTACACGGTATAGTGCACGGTACATTACAATACACGGTATAGTGCACGGAACATTATGATACACGGTACATTACACGGTATGGCGCACGGTACAGTACAGTAGGTGCAAGACGTTTTGTGACTCGACGGTGGGTGCACAATTGTCAAATGAGGATTGTCACCCGATTCAGGTGTTACACGGAGGTCAGTCTTTTGTTTAGTTTGGACGTCTCGATACTACGCTTAAATCTCAAAGCTAAGGAGGAACAAATACAATAAATGAATAGTTTTAGTAACATACAAATCAGTTGTACAAATAGGTCGAAACCAATGATAAAACTATAGCGGTGAAAAACTAGTGGCGTCTCTGTTAACATCTAATAAGTAGCGGACTCCGTTTAATACCCATTGCAAAATGGAAATTGAGCTATTGCGCTTGCGTTTATTGTATGTACCCACCGTCGAGTCGTTTTGTGTTCCAATTCCAGTATACATTTTCTATTGAATAACAATTTTAAATCCATGAAAAATACGTTATTTTAGGAAAGTGTCCGCAATTATCCGGATTTGTGAGCATACTTTTTGCATTTTGAACACTTTGGCACTCAAAACTTTCATTTATTCATGTTTTTATTGAACGAAACTTTTTGTTGTGGCGATATGAACTTATACAGGGTGTCCAGCGTATGATCCGAAAAACTTCGCACACGTATTCTACGACTAGTTTCCAACAAAAAGTGCCTCTTAGAGTTTCGTTTTCGAGTTATTTCACTTTTAAAGATTTTTTCGTGTCTAGAAAATTTAGGTTTTATGCACAAAAAACGTATTTTTTCAAGAACATCTGGGTTTTTCTTAATTCGCACGGATTGTTCTAAATATCCCCCGTTCTCGCGGATGCAGCGGGTCGCTCGACTGCGAATGGAGTCGACCGCACAACGAAAGTCGCGGTGGTTCCGGCGGATCAGATCCCTGCATGGCGCATATTAGTGGCTGATATCAAATTCTAAATTCCACGGGTTTTAAGGTGTTTTTGATTCATGGACTTGTTACGGATTAGTTATTGCAGCTCCTGGACAATAAAATACATGATTATCTGGAAGATATGCCCCTGGAGCAGAGGAGGGTTCTATGGTTCCAAATGGATGGGTGCCCACCTCACAAGGTCGTACCGTAAAAGAGTGAATGAACTCCAACTTTGAGAATCAGTAGCAAATGTGTTCGTTTCACCATCCCCATACAAATACTAAAAATGCTCAATAATGGAATATGTCCGTTGAGGGTTCCTTTGGAATGATGAACCAATAGGATGATGAATATTTCGAAAGACACTGATGAACCAATAGGATGATGAATATTTCGAAAGACACTTGATTCAACAGTGATGCCCTCCAACAATAACATCCATACTCCTCGTCCTATTTTCTCATTCATTCAATTTTGTTGAGCTAAAGGTGGATCGGCCAAAATGGACCAGTCCGGAGGCCACCATGCAGTCCTGACCTCACACCCTTGGATTTCTACTTCTGGGTAAACTTGAAATCGAAGGTTTACGATGGCAGAATTGAGTCGATGGACCAATTAGTGGACCGAATTATGGAGTATGGGGATGGTGAAACGAACACATTTGTTACTGATTCTCAAAGTTGGATTTCATCTTTTCTGTGACGGTACGACCTTGTGAGGTGGGCACCCATCCATTTGGAACCTGTGAGGCGATGGAACGGTATAGTTGCCCCTTTCAATGAGCTGAATGCGGATATCGTGCTCCGCCACGCTCAGAGGATGACCCAGACGCTTGAAAACGTCTGATTTATCTCATAAGGCAACGGAATCTAAAGTCGGGGAGGCCCAACTAACCATATCCATCGCAAACCATAGACCTCCTGCTCTATTCCAGAGGCATATCTTCCGGATAATCAAGTATTTTATTGTCCAGGTGCTGTAATAACAAATCCGTAACAGGTCCATCAATCAAAAACACCCTAAAACAGCCACTAATACTCACCATGCGGGGATCTGATCCGCCGGAACCACCGTGACCTTCATTGTGGGGTCGACTCCATTCGCATACGAGCAAAATTATAAAAAAAACCAAATGTGCTTGAAAACACACGTTTTTTTGCATGAAATCTCAATTTTCTCAAAAAAGTTCCCTCTAAACAATATAAATAATAAAAACTAATTATACCATTGGAAAGAATGGCTTTTTCGCATATTTTTTAGGCTTACATGCTCAAATGTATCATTAAAATTGAGAGAGACTAATGAGCCATTAAAAAAGCCTTTTTTTCATAGTTTGACAAAATTCACTTTTCAGGCTCATTTTCCTTTAGTTATCTTTAAAAAATTACTGTTAATGACCGAAACGATGGGAAATTCAATGCTTTTTCCAACGGCATCCTTAGGTTTGCAAATCCTTCGAAAACGCCAGAGTTATGGCCGTTTTAGTGACGTAAAGTTGAAAACACGAACAAAAATCTTGAAAGTGAAATAACTCGAAAACGAAGCCTCTAAGAAAAATCTGTATGAGGCACTTTTTTTATCGAAACTAGTTGTAGAACACGTGTGCGAAGTTTTTCGGATCATACGCTGGACACCCTGTATAATATATTAATGTATATATATATTTTTTTGTTTCAGTGCATTGTTTTTAGGAAACTTACTTCGGTTTTGATCCTGCCGGTATGATGCATAATCAAGAACAATGTGATAAAATTATCAATCACCAGTTTCAAAGCTGATAAACTTCTCGGATGACCTTTGTATACGAAGTACATACAAACTGATACATTGTACGTTTCCGCGAGAAGAATTACCAGCAGAGTGTAAGAGAAACATGTCGATACGTGTTCAAACATGGATAAGTAATGCAGCATATTTTTGTGTGCTATGATCGGCTGGACAGGGACCTTTACACGACATGCCCGTATTCGGAGCGAACACTCATAAACAGCTATCAAGAACATCACCACGACGATTCCACTGTTCGTTTCCGCAACGTACTTGGGTAAAGTGAAAAGCGTGAAACGGTCGTCAAAGATGAGGTTAGTGGATTTTTGCAAGAATCTCCCTATGATTAAAATCAAAAAGAACAATCGTATGTTGGAATTATTAAGAATTTTGACAAGACTATTCCGCCACTCGCTTCTTGTCAAATTAAGCAGAAATATCAAGGGCGTGAGACCGTGCAATGTGACGAAAATTATGCTACATCGAATAATACTGCTGTTGGAGTCTACCAGTGAGTGAAGCCTCGCGGCGGCGAAAGTACCAGAAAATATGCCGTTGAACATGACGGAATACGCCATCCACTTGGTTGAAATCCCAAGTTGGTCGTATGGAAAGAGTCCCAATAGACGGAAAACTTTTAAAGTTATCTGTAGATCCAATTGCAAGCGATCAATGTCCATAATTTCGAATTGAACGTGTATTTATGAGGAGCTCTGAAACTCAACTAGTAAAGCTACTATGATTCTTGCACCTTGTATAACCTAATGGGTCAGTGTTTACCTAAACTGAATCTATCAATTGACCTATTGGGCATTCTTTAAATAATAAACTATAGGTACTTTTAGGGTCATATCAATTTTCGTTTCAGGTATCAAAAGAAGTACATATTTACTCGCGTTCTGACGTTTTTTGAGAACGTTACTGTCTTCATCTTATTCATCTTAGGTAATTTGTGTGGAACTCGCAATCAGTTTAATAATGAGAGAGCTATCATTCTGGCGTTTTTCGGATGCTTATAACTCGGCGAAGGGGAAGCCAACTTTTTCGGAATGATTGATATGTGACCGCAAGGAGTTGCCATTATTTCTTGTTTAGTCGCCATGGATCCGTGGACGCTAGAGCAACGGGTGTTTGTGTACGATAGTTTATTGAAACCGGCTGTTCTGTGGTAGCAACTCAACGCAGATTTCGAACACATTTTAATGTTGGAAGGCATGGACGTGTTCCTCCACGAAACGCCATCCTAAATTGGGTGCAGAATCTTCGGACGAGGGGATCGTTGAGTCCTGGTGTACCTAGGGGCAGAGAAAGAACTGTAAGAACTCCAGAAAATGCTTTGCAGCATGCTCGTGCTCTACGGATGAGTGATAGGTCAGTAAGAAGAATTTTGCACTTAGACCTTCATTTCCACCCGTACAAAATTATGGTTGTTCAACAACTTCAACCAAATGATTATGCACGACGCTCCGATTCGCTGAGAGAATGCTGCAAGAGATGACGGATGACATCATTGTCATAATGAGTGATGAAGTGCACTTTCATTTATCGGGGTACGTAAATAAACAGAATCCGTACTTTTTCCGAGAAGTTTTTTACAGTGGCTGTAAACACACAGCGCTACGTCACGATGATGCGTGAATTTTTCCTTCCTGCGTCATATGTTTTCTTCCAGCAAGAACTTGTCACACGTCAAGGGAATTTATGGCATTTTTGAGACAGCATTTTCCTGGACGACTGATTTCGCTAAGAGGGGATATTGAGTGGCCTCCAAGATCGCCTGATCTCACTCCATGCGATTATTTTCTTTGGGAGTAACTAAAAGTTCGTGTATTTATTGACAAGCCACGTACCCTTGACGAACATTCTCTTGCAATCACCAGCGAAATTCATGCTGGAACGATGCATGGACAACTTCACAAATCGGTTGCAGGAGTGTGTGGAAAAACAGGGCCACCACTTAGATGACATCATCTTCATGATTCATGATTTTGATCGTTCATGATTTTTTTTTTTTTTTTTTTTTTTTTTTTTTAATGTGGTTTCAATAGCAAAGTCTCATGTACTTACATTTGAAAAAAAATTAAATTTCATTTTCCTCAAAATCCCATTGAGTTATTATTTTTTCAAAAACGTCATACATCTCTGCCGGACCCTGGGATCATTACAGCAAGATGGTGGTAAACAACAACTGTGGGTAAATGGTAGTTTTATGTGGCATTTCCAAGTCAAATGAACCCTTTTCCAAACCAAATGAAACCGTTTCCATATCAAAAGAAAACTTTTCCAAACCAAATGAACCTTTTTCCGAAAAAGGTTTAATTCAAAGTAACAAAGGTTTAAATGAAAGTTAAACATGTTTAAATGAAAGTTTAAAGGGTTTAAATCAAAATGAAAAAGGTTTAAACCAATGCGAAAAAGGTTTAACTAAAAGGTAAAATACTATACTCATATACATATGTTTCATTTGGTTTGGAGTACCTAGATTGAACGTGAGTGGGTACCTACCTACTCGGCACGCCTCCACGGAGGTTGAGGTCGTATGTACCGATAATTAAGGGGAGTCACCAATACATGAGTCCTGTTCGGAAAAAGGTTCGTTCGGTTCGGAAAAGTTTTCTTTTGATATGGAAACGGTTTCATTTGGTCTGGAAAAGGTTTCATATGATATGGAATAGGTTCCATTGTGTTTTTAATACCTTGGTAGACCAAACGCCACAATTGAGTTTGCAGAAGTTCAAGTTTGATTTAAAAAGAAAAGTTAATTGATACTTATCAATAAATTAGAAATATACGCCTTTTCTAATTTAAGATAAAATATGTTTAAATTGAAACTATGTTCAGTTTAAGGTATTATTATTTTTAATTTTGTTTTACCGATGGTTTCGTAACAAATTATATTGTGTGATAAGCTACCCAAGTTCTCTTAGAGGGGTTGTTTCATTTATGTCCTTCCTTAAATGAATTTAAATACCTATGTTTCAAACTTATGGTTCAAACAACTGAGAATTAACAAAAAAAGAAGAAAAAAGAATCAACCGTGAACAAGATGCAATCTCAAAAAGAACAACACAACACATGCTGAAAAACCTCAACAACTAGTTTTTGTCAACAACCTCCAATCTTCGATGACCTTGATATCATCGATATTGAAAAATCGATATTCCTGCCAGATATATCGGATGGAAAATGGAAATTGGATATTTCGATATTATCGACTATATCGGTGGCCTATCGATATCCTATCGATGACCATCCCTACGGCGCTACTCTCGGGAGACGCTTCGTTCAAAAGCGTAGCGTGTGGCATTCGATGCGGGTAGGCTCATTCGATTAGTTGAGGGAATGTCTATCAACAACGACATGGAAACTCACTTGAAAAGTTTTCGATTTTCTGAATTTCCAATATTTTATCCCTTCGATTCACCCCTTAGAGTTAGATGGGAGTCATCCCGATAACTCAGTCCAAACTAGACCCCGAATCCGGTTTTCGATCTAAATGATATCAGGTTTTGTCCAACAGTTTAGGGGGAAAAGCCTTAAAACGTTCAACTACAAATTTTGAAGGGTTTTTGAAATGATTCTTTTTCTTGGTCGATCACAATCGTCAATTATTAGAATATTAAACTAAAATTTCAATCTAAATTAAGAAAATTGTAATACATACTTCCATTTTATATAAATTATCTAAAATCACAATACTTACTTCCCTTATGACACTACCAGAATAGTGGACTGTAAGAATCAATATTATGTAATGGATAATCAGAGATTTCCAAGCTTGTTGCGTATATGGCCTTTCAGGATCTTTTTTGAATATGAAAAATACGTACATGACCAAAGTGTAACCTTCAGTTAAGATGTACAAGAGCAGTAATGGAGAGAAAAACCGTGATACGTCTTCAGATGTAGTGACGTAATCTATCATTTCTCTGTAGGCCATGAAAGGCTGTTGTGGTATTCTAGACGAACATTGACGTATTTGTAGCGATATTTCGTGGACTACTACGAAAAATGAGGTTATGACGAGGTAGGCGGAAAAATCCACCAAATACTCAACCAGTAACGGCAAAGAAATGCGGATGAAGCCGAGAGAGATTACGTGGTACAGGGAGTAGACGTGTGAAGAGGCCCGGTATATTGTCAGAGCTGTGATAAATATGTGAACGCGGGAGAATAGCATCATGTTGACAACTCGTTCGGACCGTTTAAATACCAACAGGCGCGAGAGGTTCAAAACCCCAGCGAGGCCTCGGAGAGTGATCATGAAAACGCTGACCATTTCGAGTTTGCTCTCGCCACTGTAGGACAAGGCCCAGGTGAATCTTCCCCTCAAGAAATAAGCTGTGATGACGGTTTGAACGGTGATCGAGTACAGCATCCATTTGGTCGAAATGACAGCGCCGTTGCATGGGAAAGTCCCCATGACTCTGGCGACGTGAAAAAACAACTGCATCACTCCCTCGCAAAGGAAGATCGCACTACACAAGACCTAAACCGAATTTGTTCAACACCCCTCACCCCTAGCCCCACTCATTTGTGATCGATGCACAAAAAGCTTTGTCAGCCAAATGGAGGAATGTTATGACTCAAAACACCAACTTCGAATAAGGGGATATTGAAAACGTGTTTACATTCCTCTAACACGCGGCTCATGATATATGGATTTCAAAGAACGGAAAGTAGTATCGGTAATGTTGACGATCGATATTTAATTCAAAATTTGCACATTTGTAGTGGCCTTGATGTTTTGGCAATATAAACTTTTTGTACACGAATTTGCGGGCATCTAACCACCAAAACACACTGTTATCTTATTATGGGTGATTCTCATTCTACGGGACAATCGAGATTTCGATTCTGACTAAAAAAATTCTCCTAAATTTACGATTTTTTTATTATACAATCTAGATGTTACTCTAATGGTATAGTGATGTACAAGCACGCATGATTTTCGTTTTCTACCCTAAAATTCAGGTTTTAAAATTTCATAGGACACAAAATGTATTTATGACAATGACCTTTGTCAACCAAATAACGATAGAATTACGTAAACGATGTGTAGGTAAGGTTGAATGAGACAGATATTTAAACTAAAAACATTTTAATTCCTAGTTGAAGCAAGATGATTTATCCAGTTAGTTACTACCACCCAATATTAAAAGTATCAAAATAATCACGGTTCACAGAAGTGTAGATGGGCGGGCAACTGATTTCAGATTTTCCTAACCTTGTGCTAGAACAACAATCACATTTTATTTCCGGTATTTATTTAGTATCAAATACCAAACTTGAAAAAATGTTCCAAACAGCCACGACGGCTTTTGTGGTGGCCACAACGATGAAGTTTAAAATCGCCACGACAATGATAAATCAACATTAACCTTCTGCAATTAGGAGTCTAATGAACACTTATAGAAATTGAAACTTGCATTAAATAGGGTTTTTACATCTCTATCCCAAAATGAATGCTAAACAAATCAATGATTGATTATGAGTGATTCTCGAACCCATAACAATGAAAGTATGAAACGTACATACCTGTTTTAAAAAACGGCTGACTTCATTTTTGAGCCCAAACTGTATAGAAATGGCGGAAGCATGGTGTTTCCTCAGAGGGCAAGGTTACCAACGCTGAAAAAAACTTTGAATTGCCAAAAAATGTCCTCATTTGAGAGAGGTGCAACGATTTCCTTCAAACGAATGACGATGAGACAGAAAGTTTGGAACAAACTTTGAGCACTTGATTCGTACTGATTATCTAAAAGATAGTCCCACTTGTAAGCCCACAAACATCCAGTAACTAACTCTAAAAAAATACCAGTTAAAATATTTCCGCTAAAACGTACTTTGAGCGGATGAAATTTCGGATTAAGTTCAAATTCTGACTCACGGACAGATTAGAGGTACATTTCGATCAATCAACGGCATGTGAAATGAAGAGTAGCCGAACTTTATGACAACCATGAGTAGGCCTAGTAACCACATAAAATCTACAAGAATAATTTTTGGAAAAAGTTGAACAGAAAATTATTAATCAATGAAGGACAGGGATTGTTCCGTAAAATAGGAATCACCCTTATGAGGCGCGGTCCCCCTTTACAAGGCGATTGTTTTACACATTCTCGACTATTGCAGCACACTTTGGTCGCCACTCTATCATACGTACATTGATCAGTTGGAAAGGATCCAGCGAAGATTCCTCCGCTTCCTGGCCTTTAAGCTTCGCATACCCCGGGATCGGATGGACTACCAGGCGCTCATGGTGGAGCATCGTCTTCAGCTTCTTGAGCATCGAAGGAGGGCGTCGGACTTGAGATTCTTCTTTAAATTGGTCAGAGCTGAAATCTCGATTCTTTTATCTATTTTGGTTTATTATTCAATAATAAACCATTGTAATCGCTCTTGAAAAAAAATTGCTAGCCCCCCTGAAATTTCATGGTTTACGTTTCAAAGGGTGCAGAATCCAAATCTGCTATAACAATTTTTCCGTCCGTCCGCACGTTTTCTCCCAAACGGCTGGAGCAAAAAAAAAAAAAAAAAAAAAAAAAAAAATGAAATTTTCAGGAAAAATCCATATTGGTCCGACAACGCCCCAATTCTTTAGCCAGCTTTCTTACTTAATTTAAAGTGCCCTTTAACGGTTGTCAAAGTTTTGTAAAATCCCTAAAAACCTCAGAAAAAAAAACCAAGGCGGCTAAAATATGGACTTTTTTTGAAGATCTTTCCATGAGGAATCGAATAAGCCCCTCCCCAGGTCTGTAGCTCAAACCATTCCCGATGTATGGCATGATCTTATGCTGCAAATTCTTTCACTGGGGTTTATTATTCAATTTTATAAATAAACTAAGTAAAACAAACCCGTAGCGCGAGGGTTTCGTGCGAGACTCACAACCACAGGTTCTCGGGTCCGTTTCCCGCGTTCAGCAGGAAAATGTTTGAGCCATATGAATATGGTAAACACACTAGGACACAAGAGAAACGTTTTGCCCCGCAGACACACCTAGACCCAAGACTAAACAAAACGCTGTATGTACGTGTCACAAGTGCCATAAAATCATAAAACCATTAAAAAAACGCTGCAAATTCTTTCACTGGGGTTTATTATTCAATTTCATTCATTTGGCTTACATTCATGATTTGAATTTCTACTAAGCTTTGGAGTGTGCTTGTTTCACAGGTGATACAGCAATTATTGAATTTCAGGGGATATGCATAGAGCCCGTAAATCGGTTCTCAACCAAAATACCTATCTGGAATGATCAGTTGATCATATTTGTGTGCCTCTTGAAATTCAATAATCGCTCTATCACCTGTGAAACACGCACACTCCAAAGCTTAGTAGAAATTCAAATCATGAATGCAAGCCAAATGAATGAAATTGAAAAATATACCCCTGTGAAAGAATTTTCAGCGTTTTTGTTTGTTGAATGTGATTCAATTTAAAATTTGTTTACCAATGTTGTTACCAAACTGTATTGAACAACTTGATATTTATTTGTGCAGAAGGACTTTTTATCTTCCGGGTTTGCTATATTCCAAACTAAGACAGTCGCTCAACTAAGCGATGAAGCCAATCGATTTTAACTGTTCATTACTGAACTTTCATGACTGACAAGGTGGAATTATCAAGGCTAGAGCTCTACCAACTTCCCTGAAGTAACAAACCAGAAATTATTGTTCCTACGTTTTCAATAAAGTGATAGGTAATTGACTTATTCGAAGTCTGCGTTAATTGGTCCCCGAACTGTTTCAAACTCGTCATTATCGCATCTCGTAACTGCGAAAGTGACTACCATAATATGGTAGTTATGTTATATTATAACAAAAAGCTCATCCATATTTTTCGAGACTTTGTTGTGGGGTGTTTCACGAAATTCCATGTTCTTGAAACAAGCCAGGCTGGTGGGTTCTAAAACATTTCGGAAACTATGCACATTTTTAGAGTAGTGTGTGTGACATTAATCACGTAATTTCAAAGGAATTGATTTAGTAAGGCTAGGGAAACGTTATGTGGTATTTGGTACTTTAACATTCTGTTTACTGCTGATTTTAACGTGATTTGAATCCTGATCAATCTGATTAATTGTAGGTCAATATTAATCGCAGATGAGGAATACACTACATTTTACATTCACTAATGGTCAGGGTTGGATTCTAAAGGTCATTTTCAATCTCCAGGACTTTTCTTTTTAGAACTGTATAAATATACTTCTATATATATAAATATACTACTAATTACAATTACTCGTTTCCGTGTTATCTCACTTTTAAGATGTTTGTTTTCTGTATACAACCTTACGACATTAAATCAATTTTGAGAAAACCGTTGGAAAGTGCTTTAAATTTTCTATCTCGTAGGAGTAAAGAAAATTGCCTTATGACTTAGAAAACGACTGACTAATCCGAAGACCAAATTTTGGAGAGTTAATTTATTATTTTTATTATTATTTTTTTTTTTATTTTTTATTTTTTACTACTTTTTCTCAACATACAGGGTGTCTAGCGGATGATCCGAAAAACTTCGCACACGTGTTCCAAAACCAATTTCTAACGAAAATTGCCTCCTAGAGTTTTTTTTTTTTTTTTTTTTTTTTTTTTTTTTTTTTTTCGAGAGGCTCCGTTTTTGAGTTATTTCACTTTTAAGATATTAAATATCTTGAATTTTTTGGGTGTTTTCGACGTTACGTCACTAAAACGGCCGTAACTCCGGCGTTTTCGAAGTATTTGCAAATTACCGTGGCACATACCGTTGGAAAGAGCGTTGAATTTCCCATCGTTTTGGTCATTAACAGTAATTTTTCAAAGATGACTAAAGGGTGGAAAATAAGCCTGAAAAGTGAATTTTGTCAAACTATGAAAAAAAGGCTTTTTTTAATGGCTCATTAGTCTCTCTCAATTTTAATGATACATTTGAGCATGTAAGCCTAAAAAATATGCGCGAAAGCCATTCTTTCCAATGGTATAATCATTATAAAATTGAGATTTTATGCAAAAAAACGTGTGTTTTCAAGTACATTTGAGCTTAAAAAAAACTTGCATAACTAAAACTTCTTCGTTGATAAAAACATCGAGACAAGAAAAATATTGAGAATGTGATTCACGGTCAAAGGTAGATTCACACACCCGTTCGATCACATCATTCATTCTCTTCAGAGCCACCATCACGTTTAATTCATTCTTTTGTTTCGTTCGATCCAGTCAACTCTTTTCATCGAAATTCATCCAATTCATCCCGTTCCGAGGAAGTGCGAATGCCTGCGTTAGTTATTTGAAAATGTTAGCAACAATGTACGGCTACGCTAACGGAAACGCATCAGCAGCGGCGAGAGAGTAGGCGCGTCATTTCCCACCAGGCGCCCCCCTCACAGAGAAAAGAGGACAGTCTCTGCTAGGGATGGGACATCTACATCAATATTATCGAAATATCGATGTTTTGGCTCCGATAACATCGGTTTGGTTTACTCTTTGGTTTGGTTTTCTCTTCGATTCACCGAAAAAATCCTGTCTAGTTTGCTTGCTACCTAACGTGAAAAAAAATAAATATTTAAAATTCTTTCAACTGCCGTAGTATTAGTGAATTTTCGAAGAAGAAGAAACTACCTATTGTTCTATGTCTAAAATATTTAAAATGAGACTTTTCAAAAAATGTTTGCATCAAAATCCATTTTGAAGCATTCTAAATCCACTGTCAAAAGACACCAAAAACACATTCCAGACGATAACTCGCGATATAATTGAGATTAAAACTCAAATTCGCTCAAAAAATCTACCTAGGTCCTGGGCTTTCAAAAGGCTAAGTTTGACGATGAGCACAATCGCCTCACTCTAAGGGGAGATTTGGGGCATTTCAAATGGGGGAAAGTTACCCGAAAACCCCCAAGCAGGTGACTCTCTTTTATAAAGATTTTTTCACGCTGAACACGATGTCGTAAACGGATTGGAAATATCTCAATCCGTTCTAACTAGAGCAGTTTGAAGATGATAAAACAAAGTAAATTGGCAAAAAACACCAAGAAAAAAAAATTCTTCAGCTTTCGAAAATTTTGTAATTAAAGTGAGGTATCACAAGTCCGAAAATAAAATTGTCGGTTTTTGCGTAATTTTCCCTCCTGCAAAACTAGTTACTTTGAAAATTTGCTCATTTACTGGAACATTTTTTACCATCTTCTTCAACGTTGAAAAACCTATAAAATGATATATCATTTCCCAAAACATCAAATTGTCGATTTAGCGTCAATATTCCTCCTAATTTTACTCCCACAGATACTGCATCTGGTAGACTTGGCGTTGGCCTTTTGATAAAAACGCCACCACTTACTTGGAGACATCTTTATGGAATATTCACTCACAAACGCTGAATCCAATATTGGAGGACAGATCGATGCCGCTCTCTAACATCGACATCGATATCAATATCGAAGTTTCCCCTCGATGTCTCACCCCTAATCTCTGCCCGAATTCTCGTTCATGATGAGCCATTCCCAGCTTTTCTCCCTCGCCCATTATTCACACGTTTTGTAGCTCCCACATCCCAGGAAAATACCCCAGAACTTCAGCTTTCCAACGATATAAGCAAAATGAATTTTTCTCATGGAATTGTTTTATGAAACTCAAATTTGAATGCGGAAAAACGTTGATTCATAACGTAAAAGTCATGTTTTTCACCCAAAATCTACTTGATAAAAAAAATAAGTTAACATTTTTATGACATAGGCAAGTGGTTATCCATTTTGGCCGAAAACCCGATTGTGTTACGTTTCACATCCGTTGAAATTCAACCGTAATAAATAATCGCAATTTCTAAACCGTGGCTTCAAAAACCTCACAGTGATACGGACAGTTACACGTTATTTACAAAAATAATAATGATAGACCCATGTGTTACCATAGGCAGAGTATAAGGTTACAGAATCCGCTTCCCAAGGGACTTCGTTATGAACGCCTTCCAGTGTAAATACCAAACCCGCACGACATCAATGCTTTGACCGCTGCATCCTGTAGGAGTTCGGCGTCTCACCCACATATGACTGTATAATAATGGATTGTATTGTATGTAGCAAAGTTAACACATTCAGTGCGGATGACATAACGTGTGGGTCATGAGGGTTTTGTTCAACAAGTTCTTCTGATTTTGTCACGCCGGAAAGGAAGAGCCCAGAGATCGCGTCGGAAGCGTTTTTGCCGAATATTATTTGTGATTCAGTGAACCAAACTTTGACACCTCAACGCTTTGTGGCTACTTGTACGATCTAAATGATATTGTATTTGAGTCAAAGGGTAAAATAAAAGATCTCGAGCTTGAAAATAACGCTTTAAAAGAGGCGGCGACAACCTCGATAGCAGAGCGTTTCCAACCTACGACTAAAACTATAAACCCGCAGAATGACGAGGATACCGATACTGCGGATGAAAATGAACTCGCTAACGAGACAAAGTGGATCAGAATGAAAAATAAAAGGAGAACTTATAAATCTCCTCTTGTATTCTCCGTGAAAAATCATCTCCTGACGTACGCGAAAAAGAAACGAAGGTATATCCCCCGCTTCCTATTACAGTTTCGGGGATTAAAGAGTACCCTGTGTTACTATCCGTTTTAAAGGAAGCCACGGACAAGTCTTGCAAGGTAACAGCACTTTTGCTCGCTGGCGGAAAACCGTAATGTGTTCGTCATGTACGACAAAACTTGGCTTTTTGGTCGAATAATCGGCTTCGGATTGTCGAAGCCACAGAATATTGCTACAGGTCGAATTCCGCCTCAAACCTTGAGTCCTGCTTCGTGGTATAAACGCCAAGTCACAGATTTTAGTGCATTACGAAGGGAACGAAGCGTACGAGGTAAATCTTTATTTTCTAATTCCACGAATACCAGGACACAAAGTTAAATCGCTCGAAATGTTGTTAATACGGTGAACAAACGCATTGTCAGTGCTTTAATCGAAGAAATTAATTTATCATCTCTAACCGGTAGGTTACCTACCGTTTTACAACACATAGGACAATTGATTGAAATGTGAATTTTTCACAACCTCACAATTACGATCTGTGAACCATTCGAAATGAATAAAACCGAATAATTGGTGAGCTGACGTGGATAATATCATTCAAATACAGGGTGATTCCCTCGTAATGTACACTTTTTTTTTTTTTTTTTTTTTTTTTTTGGTAAAACTAGACCGAAAATGGAGCAAAACGCCGCCAACCGCACTGTTCTATTTCGACCCGGTCCAGAGATATGAGTTTTCAAAGATTTTTTCGAGGAAACCACGTTTTCTTCCATAAAAGCTATGTTATGTGCACTTTGCTCCAATTTTTTAGCACATTTTCGAATTCAGCATTAAATTTCCAATAAGATGGTAGTACAGGTTACCACAAAAGTCACTAACTTTGCATCGAATGAACGGCTGAAACTTTAACTTATGTAACTTCGAACTTCGAATGATATAGTCACATTTGTGATTTTGGTCCCGTTTCGTAGAGAAATTCACATTTTAAATCAGGTATCATCAATTTTAGGTTTCATATTTTGCTGAATATTAGTTGGAATATGATGAAGAAGTGCTGGTAGATCATTTTGCAAAACTCGGCGCTCCGCGCCTCGTACCTGCTTTGAGCCTTAGTGGCTAACATCACAATACATGGAACATGTTTTTAGCTTCAACTTATTCGTGACCCTTTCTGTATAATCAACTAAATGTGATGAAGAATAAATTTGTAATTGAACGGTTTACCCACGATGGTAACTTATATGATGTAGGTATTTTTCTATTCCGGTGAGCGTCTACTCTAACCAACATGACAACCAAGTGACAATAAGAAAACAAGCGGCATTGTTTACTACATCTATATAATAACATACATAAAATTAAATCACGACATAAATACCAACAACAAGTACGCAAGGCCTGCGTGATAAATCGAGAGCTTTCCAACGAATGGAGAACGATTTTCGTCCGTCGAAAACTGAACAACTTTCATTTCCCTAGAAACAGCTCGGTTGTACGTGAAAACTATCAGAACAATTTCGTGACACTTTCTGTATAACGGTTTCTGTATAAAGCTTTTTTACTAGATAGGCCCGGCTAAAAACATGTTCCATGTTAAAATCCAGGCAAAAAATGTGACCATATCCAAGAAGTACTCCGAAATTCGAAGTCACTGTTATTACGATACCTAAACAGACCAAACGTTTATTTTCAATCATCAATCATTTTCTTTTCTCTTCCGCAGAAGAGTTTGTTTTGTATAAAATACAGATTTTAATAATGAGAATATCATCATGTACTATAATTTATTTACTAAATAGGTACCTGATTTTCCTACCAAAACAATGTGAATTTCTCTACGAAATCGGACCAAAATCATAAATGATAAATGAAAGCTGGTTAAATGCACTACTTTTTATGGAATTAGCAGTTTTGTGGGTTGTCTTTTAGTAAATTGATGAGCGATAATGAAAAATAAGAAAATGTGACTCTCCTACGTAAGATGAAGTTTGAGCGGTTCATTCGATGCAAAGTTAGTGACTTTCATGGTAACCTGTACTACCATCATATTGGATATTTAATGCTGAATCCGAAAATGTACTGAACAATTGAAAAACATTGGAGCAAAGTTCACATAACACAGCTTTGATGGAAAAAAGGTGGTTCCCTCGAAAAAATCTTTGAAAAATCATATCTCTGGAACGGGTTGAGGTAGAACATTGCGGTTGGCGGCATTTTGTTCCATTTTTGGTCTAGTTCAACCCAAAACATTTTCGTACACTACGAGGGAATCACACTGTATAGGCTTCATCTGATGATATCACATATGTTGGCTCATAAAATAATATCGATAGTACGTTCCATTTTTTTCACTCCACACGAGTTTGAAAAATATATTAACCACAAAAATGAGTTCGTCTGGCTGGAATATAGATATCTATCCACGGATAATATCCATAGGATATCAAGAAGTGGTTTCGGTTGCGGCCAAGAGTCTTGGCCCAAGACGATAAAAATAGAAGAAGAGAAGAGGTTTGGAGGTTCCGTAGGAAAATTGGAAGATTGCTGTTGTTGACAACTTCATAATTAAACTTAATTGAGGGTTTTCAGCAAGTGTTGTGTTGTTCTTTTTGAGATTGTATCTTGTTCACGGTTGATTCTTTTTTTCTTCTTTTTTGTTTATTCTCAGTTGTTTGAACCATAAGTTCGAAACATAGGTGTTTACATTCATTTTAGGAAAGACAAAAATGCAACAACTTCTATAAGAGAACTTGGGTAGCTTATCAAACATTATAATTTGTTACAAAACTATTGGTAAAACAAAATTCAGAATAATAATACAAGAAAAATGTAAAAATAATAATAATACAACTGAACATATTTTCAATTTAAACATATTTTATCTTGAATCAGAAAAGGCTTATATTTCTAATTTATTGATTATTATTAATTAACTTTTCTTTTTAAATCAAATTTGAACTTCTGCAAACACAATTGTGGCATCTAGTCAACTAAATACATTAAATACATACATTTTATTCAACCAATGCCAATATTTTCTAAAACTATAGATATTTCTTGGTCGATACAATCGGTAGGGCCTACTATGATGATTAACCTACTATATATATCGGCATCGATATTTTAACGCCGATACTATCAAACATCGATATATCGATATTTTATGTTTCGATGGCCATCCCTAGTTTGGACATCCACGGAAGTAGGAACTTTCATTCGATTCATCAATGCATCCAAGTCGTTGTTTCTTTTCCAGAAATAAGACACCTTTTTCACTGAACATTTTTTCAAAACAATGAAGAAAATTAAATAAATAAATAAAAAAAATAAAATCAATTTATGAAAAATCGAGTTTATCTTTAGAAAAATTGATTTAGGTTTCGACTTTGAATTTCAAAAAAAAATTAATTGATACTTGTACCGATTTCCTATCCTTACGACTCTACCTAACTTGAACTTGAACATGCTTCTATAATTATTAACATTACGATAATTTTTTTTAAAATAGCATCTCATTAGAAAAAAAATAACTTTCAAAAAACTGATTTTTAAATCGATTGTATGAAGAATTGATACTTCTGTGACGATTTTTCGGTATATCGATCTTTTGTATTCGATTTTGAAGCGATTAAAAAAATCGATTTCTTTATATCGATTTCCCATCCTTACAAACAGATTCTTGCGTCTTACTATTATTGCCAACAATGTGGAATACAGCTACATTGTTCACTGCACATGTGCGTAAATGAAAGCAACTTACACCAAAAGGGAACCCAACTAGATAGAAAATATGGATTCCCCGCTCAATTTCATGAAAATCTTACCCCTTAATCGATTATTTTGATGGCAGGTAGTCCATTCAGCAAGTGGGAATAGATACTTTCGTCTATGGAACAGGTCTTCAAGTTACTCTGCGGAAGCGATTGCAATCAAAAAGGCTTTAATGTACATCCTGGAAAATATCCACGAAGTTCCTTCCTTTGTACTGTTCAGTGACTCCAAAAGCTTACTCACCAAACTTCAGAACCTCTCGCCCCAAACTAGACTCTCCCCCCTCGAAAGTGAAATCCTTCACCTTTATTACCTCGCCAAAGCACGGGAACTTGTGATCGAATTTTGTTGGGTTAAAAGCCTGAAAGGAGTAACGAGGAATGAAACGGTAGACGCTCTTGCAAGACAAACTGTTACGTGGCCGGAGCCAGCACCGACTAGTTTTTACCCGTACCCCGCACGCAGACTTAAAGAGCATAATCGTCACGAAATGTCAATCTTCATGGATAGAAGGATATATGAATTATCTGTTTGGGCGACACTACGTCGAAATTTTCCCTATCCTATCTAAAAAGCCATGGTTCACGTCCGCTCGCGGTGAACTACCAAAAAGCTTTTATAGAACTTTGAGCTGATTACGGAGCGGACATGGACGGACGCTGGTGTGCCTGAATAAAATAAAACCTCGTCAATTTCCATCTCCAAACTGTTCCCACTGTACCTCTACACCGGAGACAATGCTCCACATTGTGCTGATTTGCCCCAGATATGCGACAGCAAGACACCATCTAATTAACAAAATTCCCCGGCACACCACGAGACCATTTCACCTGGATACGCTGCTTACATCCTCAAACCAAACTGTTTACGAAGCCTTGCTTGTTTTTTTCTGTGAAATAAACGTGCATTTGTAGACATCTACAGTCATGAAAATATATAACTGTTTGTAACGGCTGAATGTATTGTCGAAGACAATAAAATTTAAAAAAAAAAAGAAGAAGCAATGCAGACAACCTAAATTTTGTTGACAGTTGCGCTGCACCAAGTGGGTTGACAAATATACTCCATCAATTTATTAAGCCACCTACACCATTCGTTCACACAATAACAAGATATATTTTCATTATCATTTTCGTCACATACATTCCGCCATCAAAAATTTCATTGTAAATGTCTATGAAAAATCTTAATTGTAACTTAATATGTTTATTGAAGGTGAATATTTCTAAACATACAATAATTATTGGGTGCTTCATCAATAACGCCAACATACCATACAAAACCAATACATACAAAACAATTCAGTAAACCCCTCACAAGTATACAGGGTGTTACATTTCGTGACGGTCGCAGCCCAGGAGAAGATTCTACGGAAAATTTCTGAAAATCACCCTTAGTCAATTTTTGCAATCATCCGATGCTGTTATTCTTGTATCCGTAGCAACCCGCCTTACTGAAGTCATTAACTCCCCTCAGCAGATTCCTTTCTATGCTGAGTAGTAAGTTGGCCGTGATGTGTGAGTTCCATTTATCCTTTCAGTGCGTTGCTATTGTAATCGTATTCCTTGCAATTCACCAACTCAAAGGTGCGTAGCTACATCCGCAGGACGGATTCAGTTGTACGTGAACGTGCGGATGAATTCAGCGGAGTGACGTATTCACGGTGTGTGCAACTACTCGTGCGAAGGGTCCATTTATGGAAATTTGGAAGTTGAATCCATTTATAAAGGGTTCTCGGAAGGATCTGGACAGTGACACTCCGAGTTTGCCATTTTTTGTTCACTTTGTATCCGGAATTGGATGAGTATGATAAGGTACGTTGAGATGCTCGAAATCACCTGCAAACAGATATTCAATGAAGAATCTAACATATACTCATTAAAGTGGTGATTTGTGATGGATATGGATAGTGTAAGCCCCCCGTTGATTTACGAGCCCCGAGCTTGAAGAGCTTGGGGATTTTGACTGGTAGGGTAGCTGACCTGAGGGGTTTGAATGTACGGATAAGAGGATTTGCAATGGGCTAAAAATTCCAAAACCTAAGCTGCCTGGCAAGCAAGGGTAAATGGTAAAGGCGCGATCACAAACGAGCTGTTTATTGACACAGTGGTAGAGACCACTCCTAAAGGTAGGGAGTCCAACAGTAGGCTGGGTTCCGGACGGCCCAGCTTCTGCTAACGCATTTCTCCCCTCTGTACCGCCAAAAAAAAAAAAAAAAAAATTGTTTCCCGTCATTGCTTTTGTTTTGGTTTATTATTCAATAATAAACCATTGTGATCGGTCGTGAAAAACAAATTTCTAACCCCCCCTGAAAATTTCATGATTTACGTTTCAAAGGGTGTAGAATCCGAATCTGCAATAACAATATCAGCTGATCTGTCATCCAATACCAACCGATGTAGGAGGGACAATAAATGCATTGAAAATATATAATTAAATACATAAGTAGGTATACAATGTTATGTACTATGTAATGCTAGGTACTCACGGATGCGATCAAGGGACTGCCCAGCTTGAAAAATCCACAGGCCGTAAACTCCACCGTAGGTCTCAGTGTAACGTAAGTGAATAGTTCTCTCTACAATGAATACAAAATTACGTAGACATTTTTTGTCTTCGATATTTTTGTAAATGAATGAGTGATCTTATAATACATAACTAGGACATGGACGTGGTAAATAAAATTGAACGTATAAGGTAAGTAAAATTTCATTATTTTGGGGGCAGGTGAAGGTATGAACTGGTTGTACTGACAAGGATAATTTGATTGGGTTAGACATTTATTACATATCCAGGAGCGTTTGAAACCACAATCTAATCATGGGCTGATTTATGGGGGGGGGGGTGATGGCAAAAAGAGCGAACAAAGCCATTAACGATGTGAAATTCTACCTAATGAGGTGGCACTCTCATGAAAAAGAGCGAACGGAGTTCAAACTATACGCCATGGGGCATGTAAATAGAGCGAATAACAATACGTAAGTCTAAATAAACTGCCTCCAAATTTGTGTAGTGGGTTCTCATCGTAATCAGTTTGTCTTCGACCTTTCAAGAGTCATGCCGAATGTGAGTGAATGCTCAGTTGCGATCGGGAAACGGGGGAACGAATAACAATTATTGTATTCGAAGGATATCGTTTTCAAAAATGTCGAGAAACGGATTCAGGAGAAGCTAGTTGGAGGTTCGTACAACTTATGTTCACCTGAACGTTTCCTAAGTTACGAAATTAATGATTCCTTGAGCAATAAACTATGAACGAATGTCTTACGTTTTAGATGTAAGAATACGTGTTCAGCGTCCTTAAAAACCATTGCTCGACGTAAAAAATCGTTCGCTCTTTTAACGAACCTCTGTAACTCTCGTGGGTGAAGTCGCTCGCTCTTTTTACATATACAACGATGTTAAGTTGTTAACGTTCGCTCTTTTTACACCCGCCCTTACGGGGGTGCCTGGCACCCCCAGATTTTTAAAGATTTTCTTTAAATTAGTATATTTATTGTTTTAATATACAGCAGCTATAACTATACTTTTCTATATCCAGGACTAGATTTTGCAACGTCTGTACTGTACAGACGAGACGGAGTTTAGATTGATGTTGATAGTAACACATATTGTTTAATTTATTCGGGTGATTAACAAAGCTTTTTCTTGAAATTTTTTTTTGAAATAGTAATTAATCAGTAAAAGTTTAATGTGCATCAGGTAGCTTGAAAATACATGTTTTAGCTTGTATTTTTCAAAAATTTCCCGGGGGACGCCCCCAGACCCTCCGGCACTGGGGCCCCCAAAAATGTTGACCAAAATCCGCCCATGAACCCAATGCTGCTGGACTGGCATGGTCTAAAATGTAAATGCAGATGGAAATTTCACTTTGCGGAAAAAAACAATTTCATCTCTAGGATAAAAAAAAAGGTTATACCACTAACAGGTTCCAGATAGCTCCAGAAGCGAAACGTAGCTTTGAGATAAATATATGAATATTCATATATGGTTAACCCTTAATATCCCAAGATCCAAAACTCTTTATAGATTACAAGTTTTTCCATATTTTGTTTTATTATTTCTTTTCTTCTTCTTACTAATCATTTCTTTAATTATTATAAATGATAAAATTCAATTTTATATGTATCTTGTAGGATACTTTTCAAAAGACACCCAAAACTCATAGTATCCCGCTATTCACCTTAATGTTTGTGATTTTCTCGCTTTTTCAGAAGACGAATATGAACTAAAGTTAGATATTTCAGAAGATGTAATAGAATGATAAGCAATCAAACTATCCTTCCTTCAAGAACGATTTCGATGTTATGTACTGGGTTTAATCGCCTTCTAAACTATGAATTCGTTGATTGGGCTTTTAATATGGAACCTAGCTTTATGACGTTAAAATCATTACGATTATTATGGTGTACTTATTATAATAAGTATATAGTACTAAGCAGGAGAGACTTAACCACTAGCTAATTCAGGATTAAGGGCGGAATTCATAGACAAAACCGTCCGTTTTCATCTGAAGATAGTTCTTTCCACGGAGGCATCACCAACTCGTTTCACACCCCTGCATTGCAAAGAACAAGCGCTACTTACTTGTAGTCTAGACCTACTAGCATCTTCAGTAGTTGTGGTGGTAATGGTCAGGGCTCCCTCAGATTCGCCCTCAAATCACGACCATGAATCGCATCGAGTTCCCCCCAGAGTTAGACTCAAACACCCACTCGCACCCAACTCCTGTCTATGAATTCACCTTATCCTGCATGTTCCGACTGGTTTTATAAAAGAAGATTTTCTCTCACGTTTTTGCATAGGGCTTCACTCCTCCTCATCTTCAGAAATAGTTTTTGATGGAACTCATCAGCCTGTAACAAAATAAATTGCTTACGTAAATGAAATTTTTTGTGATTGGGGATATTCCAATCTCTTACAACCCAGGAAAGTAAATTTTGATAGATGTAAATAACGCACTATTGAAGTATGGAGAATTTGGTAAAATGAGCTCAAAACATCATAGTACATTAGTCATGTGTATTATCAATCGAGTTTAAATAATACAAGTTTATCATAATAAAATAATATCGCGTAATAAGATTTACATTGAGAATAGGTTTGATAATACAGGTCTGCAAAATGATACTTCGTCGCACACGTTTTCGTGCTCCAGCATTGTCCGTATCCCTCTTGAGCATCCAACAATAGTCAGCTAGCATATTAAGGTTCCATCGTCCTTGGTAGCGTTTTTCCATATCCCGAATGTCTTGGTGAAATCTTTCTCCCTGCTCTTCACTAAACGCTCCCAGGTTTTCTTGAAAGTATTCGACATGGGTAGTGTTGGAAACGAACTTTTAGGCTCATGTTGCATCCTTGAGCTTTGTAGGCAGCCAACATGCGATTCACAATTGTTTTGTAGTTAGGGTCTTTCGTTTTCCCTAGAAACTTTTGCACTACATTCTTGAAAGAATACCAGGCTTTTTTTCTTTATTGCATTCTCTGACGTACAGCAATTTTGCTTCAGCAGTTTAGGAAACTTTGAACACACATACTTGACTTTTCAGATGAATTGCTTCATAAGCCCCAGTTTTAAAGTGGGGGTAATAAAACGACTAAGCTTCTATTAATGACGTTTTTCTCGCCAGGATTCAGAGTGTTCCGAAGCGCCAGTCACTTTTCCCATTACGCTCTTAATATACACTAGAACATGTTATAACCTGTGCACTACATACATCAAGGCATCCTACCTTTCAGAAAATCAAATAAACGACTCGTTATGACATGGTTTTGGGCATCCATACGCTTATCCTACTTCACAAATATCCCACTTCCTTCTTCCCTACCCCTCTCTTTCATTTCGTATCAACCTGGGAGTGACATGACTAAATATGAGAGTGAAAAAATGCATGCAAATAAAAAGATTGACAACTTGGAAGCAACTACCAAATTGAGGTTTAACGCTGAATAACACCGTATTTGGTATTCAAAAAACCAGTTTTGCGAGAAAACTAGACGTTATGGAATTTTTTGATTACTTTTTTCGGTTTTAGCATGCAAAAATCCATGGGAAACAGTAAAAAAATCGTAAGCAGTTTTTTGGATGCAGACCTGTGTAATGATTCCAGCTAGGTAGGGGTGGTCGATTGTCGATTGCGACAATAGATTGATCGATTGTTACTTCCAATCGAAATGCAATCGATTGTTTTTCCAACAATCGATAGTTTTTGTTACATACGAATTGCTCTTGGAGTTTGAAATATTCACCCAGATGATCATCTATTATTACGCATGTCAGCTGAACAATGTTTCTAGAAAATTCACAGTTGTTATCATTAATTATTCGATTATAATCGAACAGCCGAGAGACGACTATTGTTTGTGTTCATTAAACACGTAAATTTTACGATTGATTGCGATGAGTTGCATTCATCTTTTTGCTAACACTATGGACCCTTATCAAACCAGGCTTCCGTATCATTACCAACTCTTCCTTTCGTCTCTTTCCTCGCTGTATTTCCTTCAGCGTGGCTTCCCTATTGCATATTCCAATTCATCATGGTGTGCCATAGGTATTGAACATAGCTGGTAGTAATAACCAAAACCTTGGTGACAAAAAAGGATTAGTAGATTTAAAAAAAAGATAATTTACTAGATAAAAAAAGGATCAGTGAAATAAACAATATCATCTACCAATGATTTTTCCGCATACTACCCGACGTGTTCGCAAGGGTGTGAGTTGTACACAGGAGGAGTGTGACTCCCTTGCTGCTTCAGAAGCATTACCATTGCCAAAACCGTACACGAAAAGCAGGCCAACTTACTCACTTGTAGTGTAGCAACAACGCACGCTATGCGCGCGCTTGTGGTACTCAACTGAAAGCAACTCATCGCAATCGATCATAAATGAACACAAACAATAGCCGTCTCTTGGCTCTCCGATTATCCTGACTTTGGCTGGACAGCTTATGAATGCCGTAGACGCTTTCCACAAACGAAAATTTCCATTCGTTTTCATTTTTCAATTTCAAATATATATATTTTTTTTTTTTTTTTTTGGTTAACAATCTTTTTTAAACTCCAACTCTTCAAAAGAACTCGATTTAAACCCCAACATCTTACCATTGACCTACAACTGGATAACAAATTCGAGTCAACAAACATTTTACGAAAACTGAATTTGGTCAGAAACAACAAATTATCAACATTGCAACACCCAACGTTACGGCTCAATCACGGAAACTAAACTACTAGTTTCCGTAGTTTAGTTTCCGCGGGCCCAATCATATTGGGGTTGATAATACACGGCGCACAGAGCAACCCCTCCCTCAAGACCGGAGGGTCGTGCGGGTCATTGCATATCACGGCCCCTGATCAAGACCATGCCTCCACCGTAGCTTTCCCAATTTTCAAACATTAGGTCTTTTTTAGTTGTACAAGATGTCCTAGAGGTTATGTACAATCCCACTTCTACGTGTTCTACAGCTCATTTCCGAACAAAAATGCCTCGTAGCAATTTGTCGCTCATCACAATCAGTCGTAAATGAACACAAACAATAGCCGTCTCTCGGCTATTCGATTATCTTGACTTTGGCCGGACAGCTTAGGAATGCCGTAGACGCTATTCACAAACGTACTGGTTTATGCATCAGTCAAAACTAACTTAAATCGTCACTTGAGAGGTCTGGCGTTGTCAATATTCGATTCAGCGAAAAAAGTTGCGTACATCCCACCTACAACCTTTTTTCGTCCAGACTTTTGGGAAACCTCAATTTTTAAATTTTAAGCATAGTGTAATATAATAATAAAGATAACACTGAGTTAATATAAAGGTTATAAAGTAAATAGTTCTTGTTCAGGGGATGCAAACGAGTAGTAATTTGACTGGTTTGTTATTTGACGATTTTTCACAATGGTTAATTGTACTTAAATTCGGCTATTAGAGAACTCCTATACACCCAAGCTGTTTTTATGAAGTCAAACATACCAAAACATGATAATGTTGACTGAAATTCATTTCAAAAAACTATGATTTCCTCTAAAAATTAGATTTTGTTTATATTTTGAGCATAAACAGCACCGAAGAGGCAGTAGGGTAGTTACTAAAGGCGAAAACAAAAAAGAAGTGGTAATTTTGACTGAAAATTATTTCAAAAGTCTTCCGTAGAACAGGGGTCTCCCTTTTTTTGAAAATTTGAAAATTTTGAAAATTAGACAATTGAAAACAGTGTTTTTAAGCACTCCTAGACGAATTTGAAAATTCAAAAAAAGGCCTGGTATAGGTACAAACATTAGTTTTTGGTGATAGTATTTTTTTTAAATTCCATAATTACTTTTCCGTTGTTAAATAAAAAATATTAAAATTGAATTTCCAGGAATGGACAATTTTGAAAGTCAGACACTTGAAAACAGGGTTTTTAAACACTCCTAGACGAATTTGACAAATCCAAAATCAGGCCTAATATAGGAACCAAAACTTGGCTTTTCAGTTCCACGATTATTATTTTTCATCGTTTAATAAGAAATAATTACAATTTCATGTTCAGGAATATAAAAACAAAGCATTTAAGAGAAATATATTTTTCTATTTATATATTTATTTAAAATTATTACATTCAAAAAAGTATTTTTCGAAAAAATATCTAATGTGATGTGTGCAATTGTTTTTTGCTTACAATGTCTTTCCACTTAGGATCAAAGTTTGTTGTTCCAATCATAAGCATATTTATTAAGTGTTCTTCTGAAAGTATCGCTCGATATTTGGATTTGACATGTGTCATTTTTGAAAAAGGTTTGTTTTTTAACATACGTTGAACCAAAAAATTGTAATCATTTGTCTGGGAAAACTCTTGATTCCCTTGAAGTCATCACGTTCTGGCGGTAGCCTAATTTTTTCCATCTATACACTTTTTCCGCGGGCGGCGGGCCGTAGTTTGGAGACCCTAGAAAATCACAGCAATAAAATTTGATGTTTGGCGCAAAATCATTGAACAAATTTGTCAACCCATAAAATCATACTCCACTTCTGAATATGATTATAATCTCTGCAATTTGCTACAGTGTACTCCAAAGGACTTTACCATGTTTTATCATATAATCATCATAAGCCATCAGAAAATCTTGGTATTCTCATTTGATATTATATCAACTTGATCGATATAGCAACAGGGTGGTGGAAACAGAAGCTCTATAACGTTGAGGTGATTTTGGTACTTACTGCTATCGATGTGGAACTGCATGCTCTCCCGAGAATGTACAAGTACCAAACCCCGGATAACGAGGCTATTACGGTATACGCAATGATCGGGGAAGTTGTTTCAGGTGAGTTTGACAGATCAACGCTGATGAGAACGATGGTTTCGTAAATCCGAAACGTGGTTTCCATCGAGAACCAAGTCGATAACATCAGCAATTGCATCCCATACACGGAGTTCACTAATTTACAAAATTCAATCAACTCATGATGTCTGGCAGTGTCACAACTTTGACTCCTACTAAGAAGTTTGAATTGATTCTTACAAACACTCATGATTGTAACAAACTGAATAATAATGAAGAAATTTAAATGCAAAGCTAGTGTATAAAATATGAAAATGTCGGCATCACCAAAACCATACTTCATTGATAATAACGTAATAGAACCAACGAATTGGCACAGTGGAAATGCCGGGAGGTACTTCACGTACGCATCTAGGTTCGCGCTGTTCAGAAAACTTTGAACTGAATGGAATTTCCATTTATTTTTCATTAAACTGACGAAGTTCGTGATGAAAATCAGTACGACGCTGTAAACCTCGAATCTATTCAAGCAACTTTCAATTGCTGAGTGGTGGAAGTATCTCATCATATAGATGTAGTGACCACGGACCAGGCCGGCGTACAGGAGCAGTCCGAAACCAAAGGAATATGTTACCCAGAAATGGGAAACTTGTCCGTTTTGGTCGAACGGGTACAAACCAATGAATCGAGACACTTCAAACACTTTAGGACCCGGCATGATGTTCGACGTGGAAATGTTACGCGATAATTGAAGTTCTGGCGTGGTTATATGTACAGAGTTCATCACTGACAGTTTTTCAAGTAAATATTAATTCAAAGATCAGTATCAGTGAGCTGTCATTTAAAGGTGGGTTTCAGAACGAGGGCATTAGTAACCATCCACCTTTATTAAAAGCTTTTATTTAACTTGCAATGTGTGTATGTATGTAAGGATGTTTCGATGGAATCTTGCGACCCGATTTTGAAGCAGATACTCTCAACTGATTAAGCTGAAATTTTGTATGCACGTTTAGATTCGATGAAAATACACAATTAGTTGTGTGACGTAATTCTAATTCAATATGGCGGAACAGTTATTTTTAATGCATGTCCACAATATGGGTATTTAATGAAAGGGCTTGTTGAGAGGAAGTCAAAGTTGAGAAAAAATGCATGTTAAAAAAGAACAAGCTCGATTTGGAATTCCAATGAAATTTGGCCATAAATGTAGGCTATAAGTAGACAATTAAAATTTGTGACCTTGCTAGCGATGACTAAAAAGTAATAAATAAATTAAACAGTAAAACATTTTTAAGAAAGCTGTTATTCATGTGCCCTTAAGAAGAATTTTTGTAACTGACGCAATTCGTTACGTTTTTCGTTACGAGTTAAGGGTGGTTTTGAAGAGTTAATGACCTAAATACTGAAAAATTCTTCAAGATCTAAAACCATTTCAGATACATCTGAACACAACTTAATTCAGTCGGTAGTAATAAAAATACACGTTTTGCCCAATCATTTTCTTTGCTCAATCTATCCATTAAAAGTCATTGTAAGTTGTTGTTATATTCAAGGATTATAACCCACAGCCGAAGAGGTTCGATTGAATTGGGATTAAATCCGTTAGAGAGTTACATTTACAAGGAAATTTCGGAATGTGCCAGGAAAGTTATGGCCGTTTTAGTAAATTTAGATTAAGACGTGAAAAAAAATCTTTCAAGTAAATTAACACGGGAACAAAGCCTGTAAAAATGTCAAGGAGTAATTTTGGTTTACTATTCAATAATAAACCATTGTGATCGCTCATGAAAAAACAAATTTTAACCAACCCTGAAAATGTCATGGTTTACGTTTCAAACGGTGTAGAATCCAAATCTGCAATAAAATTTTTCCGCCCGTCCGCCGTACGCACGATTTCTCCCAAACGGCTGGAGAAAAAAATCGGAAATTTTCAGGAAAAATCCAAGTTGGTCCGACAACGCCCTAATTCTTTAGCCAGCTCTCTCACTTAATTCAAAGTGCCCTTTAAGGGTTGTAAAAGTTTTGTAAAATCCAAAAAAACCTCAAAAAAAGTCAAGGCGGCCTAAATTTGGTCTTTTTTTGAAGAACTTTCCTCGAGGAATCGAATGAGCCATTTCCCAGGTCCGTAGCTCAAACCATTCCCGATGTATGGCCCGATTCGTGGTGCCAACATTTGCATCGACATTCACTACATCACTAGGTTACTGCGATCAAAACAAAAACAACAGCGTTTTTTTTTTTTTGATCGCAGTAACCTAATGATGTAGTGAATGTGGATACTGGAGTGAACCTCTTAAAAGGGTTTATAGCCGATACACGGGTTGAAGCATTCTGATATGCATGCTCCGTCTTACGAAATTTAAAATTTTCAAATAGAATATTTTTCCATTGTAATCGCTCGTGAAAAAAACGCTGCAAATTCTTTCACTGGGGTTTATTATTCAATTTCATTCATTTGGCTTGCATTCATGATTTGAATTTCTACTAAGCTTTGGCGTGTGCGTGTTTCACAGGAGATAGAGCGATTATTGAATTTCAGGAGATATGCATAGAGCACTTAAATCAGTTCTTAACCAAAATAGCTATTTGGATTGATCAGTTGATCATATTTGTGTGCATCCTGAAATTCAATCGCTGTATCACCTTGAAACACGCACACTCCAAAGCTTAGTAGAAATTCAAATCATGAATGCAAGCCAAATGAATGAAATTGAATAATAAACCCCAGTGAAAGAATTTGCAGCGTTTTTTGTTGGAAATGACATGGTTTGAATCCCTGGATTTGTTTACCATTATCATTACAGCTTGTGTTAATTGACTGATTAGTTTTCTAACTAACGTTCACTTAAAGATTGAATTGTTCTTTCTAGTGAAATATAGTGTTGCTAGCTAAACAAGCAGGCTAGAGTCTGTGGTCATATTGAGCATTCCGATGTACTATTTATAGGTGGAAGGCACTTTAAGGCAATCTATAGGTGATTTTGGAACTTACAGCAAGCGATGTGACAGTGCAAGCTCTCCCGAGCACATACAAGTACGATAGGCCGGCACATGATGTTGTAGCCGTATACGCGACTATGTCCCAAGTTCTATCAAAAGAGTCCTGAAGACCAACCAAGATGAAAACGATGGTCTCGTGAAGTCGAATTGTGGTTTCCATCCAGAACCAAGCCGTTAACATCACCAACTGCATCCCGTACACCGAGTTCACTAATTTACAAAATTCTATCAACTCATGATGTCTGTTAAGGTCACAACTTCGACTCCTACTAAGCAGTTTGAATTGATTTTCACAAGCGCTTATGATGGTGACAAACTGAATAATGATGAAGTAGTTGAGCTGCACAGCTAATATATGAAATATGAAGACGTCAATATCGTTGTAAAACTTCACCGCCACTGACATCATGTAACCAACAAACTGACATAATGGAAAAACCAACAGGTATTTGATGTACTTATTTGGATTTGCACTTTGAAGAAAAATTTGAATTTGACAGAATTTGTCTCTACTATTCATTAAACATATGAAGTTTGCGATGAAAGTCAAGATAAAAAACCAGAGTTCGAAGTCACTCAATAAACGGTCAATTGTTGGAGAATGGAAGTATTTATTCATGTAGAGATAATGACTACGAATCATCCCGGTGAACAAAACCAGTGAAAAACCTAACGAGTACGTTAATCTAAAATTGGAAATGTGTCCAAAGTCGTCGAATGGATACATCCCTAAGAAACGAGAAAATACAAACACTTTTTGAACCAACATGGTGATAAATGAAGCAGTACTTGCTTGTACGTTCAAAACTGGCGACTGTTAATTTCTGAAAGCTTGCAAGGTATTGTACCGAAGTTGACGTCATAAATACTTCAATTTCCTTCAACGAGGGTGCCTCCAATAATCATCCTTAAAGCGGCAGAGAAAATAATGGTGGTTGAGTATTGATGAAGCAATTTGAATGGAATGCGTGGCAAACCATTGATTTCTAACAACTTCATATTCCTTTGGTCTCGAAGGCGGATAGGTATAACCCATTACAGGACAGGTGGGACTTTCTAGACCACGGGGATGTTTGACTTTTGGTTTATTATTCAATAATAAACCATTGTAATCGCTCTTGAAAAAAAATCCTAACCCCCCCTGAAAATTTCATGGTTTACGTTTCAAAGGGTGTAGAATCCGAATCTGCAATAAAAATGTTTCCGTCCGTCCGCCGTACGCCGTACGCAGGATTTCTCCCAAACGGCTGAAGCAAAAAAGCTGAAATTTTCAGGAAAAATCCGTGTTGCTCTCTCACTTGATTTAAAGTGCCCTTTAAGGGTTGTCAAAGTTTTGTACAATCCCTAAAAACCTCAAAAAAGTCAAAGCGGCTTAACTTGGACTTTTTTTTAAGAAATGTCCCTGGTCTCCTCGGGGGTGACGTCGGTCTTGTTGATGATGAGCTGGAGTCAAGAAGAGAAGAGAGTTATCCGCCTCAACCTCACAGCTGACGCCTCCTCGGTTCCCTTCCTTGACACCGTGTATTTCCCAATCCTATCCCCTACCAGGACCGTTGACCAAACAAACAAAAATCCCGGAGCCTCGCCCCAGATTCCAAGAACTCGGCCTACAATAAAATAAGGGTCACCCAGCACCTACCACGACCAACCAACTCCAAAAATATAATACAAAGGGAAGGGGCGAAAATGTGGGGCGAGCCCCTTTATTAGATACACCATTAAAATAGATTGAACAAAAAAACATTTAGATCATAATAAAACATCTTCAATCCATGGCCTTACGTCAATTTGTCCCGTTATCGGCGGGCGATGCTCACAATATCTCCTGAAATTCAATAATCGCTCTATCACCTGTGAAACACGCACACTCCAAAGATTAGTAGAAATTCAAATCATGAATCATTGAATAATAAACCCCAGTGAAAGAATTTACAGCGTTTTTTCTGCTGTAATTCCTTACTTTTCAATAAAATTTCTTTTTACTAATCTTATTAGAAGGTAATTAAATGACAAAATAGAAAGAAAATTGAAAAAAATCATCCAGGGCGTTCTTAGAAATTGACGGGTTAACTCATCAGAGGTTGGTAGGTACTTACTGCTGCTGATGTCTTGCTGCAGGCTCTCACAAGGAAATACAAATGAAGTACGCTGCCACTAAACGTAATTAAGATACACGCAAATGTTGCGCCAGCTGGCATAAGGTAGACTAGTTGATAATTGAGGAAGGACCGAATGACTTCATTTAACCGAATCGTCGCGTCCGTTAAGACCCAACCCAGAAACATCGTCAATTGTAACCCATACACGGAATTCACATATTTGCACAATTCGATCAACTCAAAATGTGTGCCAATATTCATACAGGGGGAGTCACTGAGAACTTTGAACTCCTTTGCGCAAGCGCTCAAGATGGTCGTGAACTTGATGCCGATTACAAAATTCTGTTGCAGCATCACTAAAACAAATACGAAAGTGTGGTATTCGAAACGTAAAACGATAGACAACACTGCCGCAACAACAATAGATCGAAATAATGAGAACACCATGAAATAAACGGTGTACGGACTTGGGTTCACGGAGCGAAGAAAAGTTTGAACTAGATGGTATTTTTCTCGTTTTCTCACCACATTGAAGGAGTTCACCACCGAAATCATGAATAGAATCACTAATTCAAAGTGATTCAATAAACGGTCAGCAATAGATAAACTGGTGAAATCATAAGGAGGCGCGCAGTGACCATAAATTACTCCGGTGTATAGGACGATTGAAAGAACTAACGAATAAGTTGCCCATTTGTTGGAAAATCGGCCCTCGTCATCGAACGGGTGAAGACCGAGCAAACGGGACACCACGAAGACTTTGGAAAACGACATGACGGCGTTAGATGTTGAAATGGTGTTCCCACTGTGAATTTCTGCTGGTTATCACGAGAAAATTGTCAACTACTTCAGACAGGAGATCTATATCTACACATCATCAATTTTCGTCAAACCTTCGTCTAAATAAAAAAAGGGACAGTAGACCTCTATGGTTTTACAGCCAGATCAATTAAATGATTAATTTTACACATTTAAGTACCAAAGAAAATACATTTCGTGTCAAATTTGAAGGACTCTGAAACTAAATTATAGACCCAATAAATAAAGCTTCAAATTTATTGTTAAATAACCTGTAAAATAGATATTGAAGTAATTTTGCATGAAAATTGGAACTTACCAGAGAGGCTAGTGCTTACCAATGTGGCAGGTACACGAATGACAACCTCGGGCGGACGGAAAAGTGGTGATGCCGGGATAACAAAGGGCGGAAGGAGCCCACCCGAAGGTTAGTTGAAGGATTGCTGAGCTGGGGGGGGGGGGGTGGTCTAGGACTTTATTCAGCTAAAACGTTCAACTAGGTAATAACATCACGAGTCAAAATAAGACGCAGTCAACATATGATTTATGGGGTTGAATCATCTCAGGGTCATTCCATACCCAGACAGACTCGAAATGTACTGACCCCCTCCGATTTTATTCATACTTGGTGTAGTTGTTCCCATTAACGGATAAAAAAGGCCTGCCAGGTCAGCTCCTCCAAAACTGAACGGTTTTGGAAGCTATAGCAGTATGATATTTTGACGATTCTTTCGATTTTGCATTACCTAAACATAGTTTTTTGACTATATCTTCGGTTCCAATCGATAAAATTGAGCGTACACGGTCTGATTTTCTTTGTAATAAAGTAAAGAACGCAACGGACCCTGCAGAAAACCGGTATGAGCTTCCGTTTGGTTTGTCGGGCGGATAACGTCCGCAAATATTAAAAACGCGATTTCTCCCGATTCGCTCAGTGGAATTAGGCGTTCGATATCTTAAAATGTTTGTAATTACTTGTTTTGTGTGTTATTTTCATTTGACGGAGTTATAACGATTTTAAGGGCTATGCACCACCATTGATTCACTTTATTTCGCCTTTTATTGATGTAAAACTGAATTATCTCGAAAACCTTCCGAGATATCGAAAATTGTCATGGAAGAAAAGTTGTAGCTTTTGAAATTTCCATTCGGATGGACTCCTTCTACTTTTCCATGGCTCCAACCGTTTACGCGCTATGAGCAAAACCAAAGTCTGCCCATTTACGGGTATGGGTAAGAAGGTTCATAGTCAGTACCGCTCTAATTCTACCCATGAGGTACAACACCAGTTTGACCAGTAAAACTTGTACTTTTCTTCTTTAAACCGAACAATAGTTCTCGGATCCCCCTGCCCCTCTCACGGAGCGGCGTGACCGGCCTCTTTCTTAAGGTGCTAAATATTTTTTTTTTACCCCCACCCCGTGACCCCTTGCTGTTCCAATAAACCTTCGCGATTAGCAAAGTTCAAGTTTTACGGGTAAGCTAGTGCTGCACTTGATGGGTAGAATTAGAGCGGTACTGACTATGAAACTCCCTTTGCCACTGCTACCTTCTTCCATGTACCGCCGTTATGTTCACTTTATTTCGCCTTTTTATCGATGTAAAGCTGAATTACGTCGAAAACCTTCCGAGATATCGAAAATTGCCATGGAAGAAAAGTTGTAGCTCTTGAAATTTCTAGAGAGAAAGCATGGAGAGGTGAACTTTTTCCTAACACAGTTTCTCTCGGGACACGGACAATTTTACTAGTGCCTTCACAGAATGGGGAAGGTAGACGATCCAACTTGTCCGAATTATGATGGAGGAGATGACGATGTTGCAGCTTCGATGTCCCATCCCTACTCCGTAGCTGTCTATGTCGGAGGCACCCTGCAGAGAAAGATTTCCCAAGAACGAGAGAGACATAAGAGGCTACAAACGGACCGAGAGGAGTAAACACCTCCCAAGGATTTGGCCTGAAGTAATGTGTTGAACAGTTCCAGGCCGAGTTCCAACGTGGGAAAGGAAGGTGAGGTTTTAGTGGGTTTGAATCCTACATAAAGGTGCCCCTACACGATCAATCTGATTGATTAAAAGATTGAACAAACAGATTGAAGTGAGCCTCAACTAAAACGGAGTAAGATAGAACGTTGTCTATATTTCCACGAAAGTAAAGAGTTACACTGCTAAATCGATTTCGACGGTTAGGTCATCATCAGTAACAAACATGAACTGAAAGTACATCACAGAAAGCATATCTTATATAGGATCGAGTGAGAGGAGATTGAATCCTATTGGTTCAAGGAAGTAAAAGGGGCGGGGAGGACCAACCAATGCCACTCAAGGCTTACAAAGTGAAAGAGCACAAACAGTATCATTATGGAGAGGCGGAGCCATACTTATTGCAAAAAGGAACCCAATAATGGTGAAATATTCTGAGGAATGACATCATTTAAACATTTTCCTGACCTATCACTTATAACAATTTCGAATTTTTCTAGCACATCCAACATACCTCCCTTTGGGGAAAAGTGAGGAAATTCTATATATTGCCTGTTTTTCAGATCTAAACTGAAACTATGATTGGATTCATTCAGATGACTTGCAAAGGCAGAATCACCCTTGTTGTCCCTGAAATCCTCAACTGTTGTCCTTGTTGTTGAGCCTCAAACATTCCTTCAGTCATTTGATCAATATGAAAGTAGGGTGTTGACTTGTATTCTCGGTTAAAATTACTCCGAAGAGAATTAATTTTCTTCTTCAATTCATCAACTATGTAGTGCAGTTTGAAGGTTCTCAGTGATGCCACAATGTTGTCCCAGGCTAAACTTTTTATATTCCGATTGAGATAATCTTTGTCCTTCACTTTCCACAACACTGTATCTCGGTATAAATCAATCAGCATGCTGGTGAACTGTCGGTTTGACCTACTGGAAACATAATGGCTCTTCATGTTGGAACAGCTGCTAATGATGGCTGCTGAACGGCATCACTTGCTGGAATAGCAGTTACTATTACTACGCATGCGCCAGTTGGAAGTTATTAAAATTCTGTTAAGCAGGAAACTCATGTATGCCAAATACATGAGCTCCGGGATGATATTTTACAAACGATTATCAAAAGATGAACTGCAGAAAGGGCCTATCCCAATTTTGGGATTTCTATAGGAAATCACTGAGGAGTACACAGTCTGCCGTTTTGCAGTTCTGCATACATGAGAGTCCAGCTTTCCTGGCACCTCTTGTTGGAAAAAACCTACAGACACTAGCTAAACAAGATGGTAAGAAAAAGTAGTTGTAAGATACATGTACTTATTATAATATAGGTCTACGTTAAAACAGTAACAAGGTTTATAGGCTCAGGAACTCTCGAATGTACAAATCATTTATGTACTTACTGCGATCGATGTGGCAGAACATGTTCTCCCAAGAATAAACAAATACCATATGCACGATGATGACGCTGTTATGGAATACGCCATTATATCAAAAGTTGTGTCAGAAGGATTTTCAAGATCATCCATGATAGTCAAGATTGTTTCATAAATAAAAATTGTGATTATCATTGAGAAACAACCCAATAATATCAACAACTGAGTGCCATACACCGAGTTCACAATCTTACAAAATTCAATCAACTCACTGTGCCTGGCCACATCACTACTTTGATTTTCACTCAGAAATTTGAATTGATTTTGGCAAGCGCTCGTGATCGTGACGAACTGTGTGATAATGAAGAATTTCAGCTGCAGAGCTATTAAATAAAATATGGAAACGTCAATGTCGGAACTATACTCCCTGGATAGTAATGCCATTAAAATAAGAAACTGCAGGAATGGATACATCGAGAGCCATTTGACAAACGCTTTGGGTTTCGCACTTTGTAGAAATCTTTGAACTAAATGGAACTTTTCTCTGTTCCTCAATAAACTGATAAAGTTTGCGATGATACTCAAAAGCAAACAGCCAAGGTAGAATTCATGCAACAAACGTTCCATTATTTTCTGATGGAAATATTTGTTTAAATATATAAAATGACCACGAATAACCCCGGTGAACAAGAGCGATAAAAAAGCTAACGAATAAGTGAGCCAGAACTTGGAAACTTGTCCATTCTGGTCGAATGGGAACAGACCGAAGAAACGAGACAAGGCAAACACGTTAGGAGCTGCCATGGTGAACCTTTATGTTAAAATGTGAGGAGCGAAGTGTAATCCTTGCTTATCCTGATAGGCAGCTCGTTGAGGCAGCAGTAAAACATTCAGCAAAGACACTACGAATACGATAAATATCAATATGCTGTCTTTCAACAACGTCGTCTGCAACGTGGGATAATCATTGTTTCTGTATTTGTCAATATGTGATCGAGAAAGATTGATAAAGTGACTAGCCAAATTTCTGCGATCAATAGAGATTAAATTTATTTGAGCCAAGGTTTTTGGATTTTTAGTTTCGGTGAGAAACCACTTTCAGTGTACATAATTAAAATCAATAAACTCACCCTGGCGAAAGATGCACACCGAGGACGTGATCGACGGGTTTTCTCCTAAGGCAAAGCTTCCCCATCCATTCAAACGAACTCTGCGTTTCCAGGAAGAGATGGGAATCGATAATTGATATTTCAAATATACGGATATGTGTTAAGAAGAAGCGATTATTTTACATCGTCGTTGGGTTGTCGATATTTATCGTTTATTCGAGTCCCAATCATGTCTACTGGTTTGATGTCCTATGTCTCGTGTCTAACCAGTGTGAAACCCGCCTCATAGATAAGCCTCCAACGCGGATCGCTGGACTACCACTAATAGACTGTACAGCCAGAGACAATGCTACATACAGTCGGAAACACGTGGAAAAATCCAACTGGAATTCAACAAGACAAAATAAACGTAGTCTCCGGTACATTTTTGTAATAAAAACCTTTGTAAACAAGGCTTTATTATTCACAATGAAAGTAGGAATCAACATATGAGGATTGCGAGAAATGAACAAATCGAATGATGACTTTTTTTGGGGGGGGTGAAACTCACCACGAGCGAAGGAGGGAAAACGCACCCGACAGTGTTGGACTGCACTAACTAAAACTCCACTCCTATCTTTCTTCTTTGCAGACTACCCCGGATCTACTTTCCAGCATTACTTCGGGGTAGCCTGATGCACTGCCCTATCATGGGCCTATTCTATTTTTTTTTTTTCTCTTATTCCTCTTCCCACTCTCGGCATACTTCTTCGATCTTCAGGACAGTGATCACAATGTTGGCCACTATGTCCCAATTCTCTTGGTTATCACTGTGTCAACTGTTAATGAACCAAGGTGTGTGATCACATTTCCTCGGAGAGTGCTCCATTTGGCGCAGGTGAAAAACGTGTGGTGCACAACTTCGTCCCCTTCTCCACAGTACCTGCATGTGGGATTGGCCAATTTTCCGATTTTGGTCAGAAACGCTCGGAAATACCCGTGGGCCAGTGAGGAATTGGGTCAGGTAATAGTTGACTTCCCCATGTTTTCTTTCTCGCCATTTCATTATGTGTACTATCAATCTAGCAGTCCATCGTCCACGGGTCTCAGTTGTCCAGGACTGCTTCCATCTTCTGTGCGTTTCCTCAATTTCCAATTTTCCTCCCTTTCTTCTTTCTTGACGTCTTGGGTTTGCCCATGGCCTTTCTTTAGATACGAGTCTGCGCTCGGCTGCCATAAGGTAAATTGGAATGACTCCAGACACAACCTGTGCAGCGGGGCCAGAGACAGTCCGAAACGCACTACACACTCTCAGTGACCCTCGTCGTTGAACAGCCTCCATTTTCGCCCTATATTTCGCAAATTGCAGGGAATCGGCCCGAATTTCGGCCCCATAGAGCATAATTGCATCGGTTGTACTCATAAGGAGTTTCCGTTTGGCTGGCGAGGGGCCTCCTATATTCGCCATCAACCTGCTCAGGCTTCCCACAAGTTTTGCTGCTTTGTCAGAGGCTCTGCGAATCTGTTCCCAGAAGGAGATCCTGCTGTCAAGCAACACCCCCAGGTAGCGCATGGATAGAGATGTCTCAATCGAGTGGTCCCCTACACTCATTGGTATACATCTATTTACTCTTTTTGTAGTCAGGAGGACCATCTCTGTCTTTTGGATGACACGAGAACATACGATGATAACGATTATCATGATTACTGGATGAATCACCACAATTATTAAAACTTGGGCCTTCTATGATCTGTAATTGTATTCTATTTTATTTGAAATCCCTCTATTCGAGGTGTTAAGGTGAACCCTTACTTCAAGAGGTTGATTCCATGTTGCCAATTTAGAAGTAGTTGGTGAAGTCGTTTTAGATAAACTTTTTGTCTTTTGAGCGGCAAGAGTCAAGAAAGCCGAAAGTTTGAGTATCAGAGCAGGAAAGAGGTAGAAACTTCAACATCTTCCGGGTATTTTTCCTTCAGTTCGAATAGCATTTTAAGGAATGCCTCATCAGTTTCACCATCATATTTCTTGTAGTCCATTGAGGTGGTCATAGTGTGAATGCAAGCAGATTTTTCGGGAGAGCTTAGCGTGATTGGTCTAATGATATTACTTGTAGACCAATAGTTCGTTTTTATTATATTACCGGGTTTTGGCACCAAAAATGTTAAGGTGAACCCAAGGAAGATGTAAACGGTTGTGCACTTAACTGATGGAGGCTGTATTTCAAATGAATGCGTACATGCTCAACGAGTATGGAAATATATCATTCAATTCGTATTCGTTGATACAGTGAACCAATCAAATAAATAAAGGTGTTGTTGAATAAAACCTCAGGGCGCTTTTGGCGAAATTGAGGTTTCGCGGTACCCAACAATATCACAAAATATGCTGCTTCGCCACTACTTAGTTAGGAAAATGAAGTCACTTTGATAACTATGATATGAAGTCAGTCAAGTTAACAAGGGCGTAAGAGCCAGCTAAAACGAAGGAGATTACTTCAGACTCTATTAACCAAAAACGGGAAAATTTTGGTGGAGGGGAAGTGAAGAAAATTTAGAGTGGAGGAATCGCGGGGAGCAGAGAGAGGGGATAGTAGAAACCAAACAGGGACGGGGTTACAACTACTCCCGGAAACCCCAGGGTGCTAGGGGGGGACTACGAGTGAATGACCGTTTGCCAGAAAAAAGGGTGGCTTGGGATAAATCAACGGCACAAAGCAGCTTGGGGAATTTGGAGCCCATTAAAGGCTTTAAATATTTTCACATAATAACGGGATTAACGGACAATGAGGTAACAACAGCGGCGAGTACGGTCCCGTTACCTGCGGGCCTTGAATACGAGTCAAGTGTGGTTTTCAAGAGGTAATGACCCAAACACCGAAAAACTCTTCATGATCCAAGACCATTTCAGATACATCTGAACACGATATCAGAATAAGACGAACGATGAAGACTTTAAATAAAATACGAACATGACATGTGTTTTAGACATGTTTTACACTTGTTTTACACATTGTGTTTTAGACTATACGAGGTGTCCCACTTAAGGGTGGACATTCGGGTAGCGATGGATTATGTAAGTAATTTGTGAAAAAAAGTTACTCGAAGAAATATTTCTGTAGAGGCTTCAATTCCTAGTTATTCATGTTCTATGATTTTTTTTTTTTTTTTTTGATTTTTCGAAAAACAAAAAATGCTTTTCCGTCACAAAAACGGCCTCAACTTCCTCATTTCCCAACGAATCTCGAATCTGAGGATACCGTTGGAAAGTGCATTAAATTAACTATATTCTTGATGCTAAACCGAAATTTAGTATAGGTTTAATGGGTAAAAAATTAGCCTAAAAGTGAAAAATGTGTCAAATTTGGGAAATCACTCGCTTTTCAATCACCTAATTATCTTACATGAACATTTTGTGCCTTTACTTGAAAAGTTAGCCGGAAAGCTAAGCTTTTCCAACGGTGTCCTCAAATTTTAATTTACTCAGGACAGTATGGGAGAAAATTCCATTTCCATGTTGGAAAAGGTGTTTTTTGTTTTTTCAAGGTGAAATTGGGGGTTTTGGGAATGTTTTGAAGTTGGGGCGGTTCGGCTAACTCACGAAGGGAAGTATTTTCTCGCTGGGAGGCAAGTTCTGCGCATTCTACGTGGATTTGAATGGTGACACAACCAAGTCTCCACAACAACTCTCTGATGCTTAAAACGAAGGAAACCGGGGACAATGAGACCTTTGAGTGAATGCCAAAAAAGGTTTTGTCTACGGAGGTTGGAACGTTCTAGATGAGATATCAAACTGCTAGACTTATTCGATTTTTTTTATTTGCAAAAATTGTTCAAAATGCTCCGATAATTGTTCGAAAAAACTCAGAACATGCACACGTACTCAGAAAATTTTGGTTTAGCATCAAGAAGATAGGTAATTTGATGCTCTTTCCAACGGAATACTCAGATTTAGAATACTCAGAAATGGAATAAAACACCATAAAATTAGCAACCCTTGAAACGCAGGAGAACGATCTACAAGAACGCAAGAGAACGATCTACATAAGAGCTCCATCTAGGAAGAAATGTGTAAAAACTTCAAATAGGACCCCTCTCCACCGCTATACCCTCAACCAACCATTACCCACCCTAACCCCTAGAATAACGGGTGATCCCTCACAGCCTTGCAATTTTCAGAAAAAACCAAGAAGCAAAAATTGCTGAAAGTAAGTTTGCTGAAAATTGAAGGCTGAGGGGGAGCGAGGGACTGTGATAATCCGCTCTTCAATTATCATTGTATTTAAATCAAAGTGATATCAATACCCAGTATCCATCCTACTAACCGAACTCCTTACCTACCTAATACCCCTTCGGTGCTATTTCATAAAAATAAACGATAGTAAAGAAATACTTAAATCCCACCCCGTGGTTAATGGAAGCCAAGTAGTTTTTCTTGGAACAATAAATACAATTATTGAATAAATAAGTCAATTTTTTACCAAAACTTTGTGTATAATCATTTCTTGAACTTTATATATCTGCATAATGTATTATATAACACCCCTAATAATTAATAAGGTCAAAAAAGCGAATAATGTAAAGAAATCGTAATCAAGAAAAGGTAGAATCGATATAACAATTCCTTTCAAGTATTACAGATTCGTTGGAAAATGTGAAAGTTATGGCTGTTTTTGTGACGGAAAGTCAAAAACTCGAGAAAAAATCTTAGACCGTGAATAACTCGGATTCGAAGCCTATACAAAAATAGATCTAGGAGGCACTTTTTGCCACAAATTATTTTTGAAATCCAGACGTATGAGCTACGAATTTGAACGTCAATCCTAAAACCTAACAACGACGTTCAAATCGTGGCTCATACTGGTGAATAAATTCTTGGCGACAGGATGACGGAACCTGAGAGCGCACCCGAGATGCGGCGCATCATGTTGATATCGCAGGAAAACGCGGCAAATTGTTTCACTGGGGTTTATTATTCAGTTGGCTTGCGTTCATGATTTGAACTTCTACTAAGCTTTGGAGTGTGAGTGTTTCACAGGTGATAGAGCGATTATCGAATTCCAGGAGATATGCATAGAGCACGTAAATCGGTTCTCGACCAAAATAGCTATTTGGATTGATCAGTTGATCATATTTGTGTGCCTCCTGAAATTCAATAATCGCTCTATCACCTGTGAAACACGCACACTCCAATGCTTAGTAGAAATTCAAATCATGAGTGCAAGCCAAATGAATGACATTGAATAATAAACCCCAGTGAGAGAATTCGGAGCGTTTCATGCATATTGGAATGCTTCACCCGTGTTTTTACAATATAAGACGAACATTAAAAATACTGCGAATCGCTTTCATTTTATGAGCAGAAACCTACAGACACTAGTAGGACAAGGCTGGAAGAATCACTGGTTTTAAGATACATGTATTACGATAAGGTCTACATTAGCACAGTAACAAGATTTATTGGCTCAGGAACTCCCGAATGTACAAATCATTTATGTACTTACTGCGATCGATGTGGCAGAGCATGCTCTCCCAAGAGTACACAAATACCATATGCACGATGATGACGCTGTTATGGAATACGCCATTATATCAAAAGTTGTGTCAGAAGGATTTTCAAGATCATCCATGATAATCGCGACTGTTCCATAAATCCAAATTGTGGTTATCATTGAGAACCAACCCAATAATATCAGCAACTGAGTGCCATACACCGAGTTCACGATCTTACAAAATTCAATCAACTCATGGTGCCTCGCCACATCACTACTTTGATTATCACTCAGAAGTTTGAATTGATTTTGGCAAGCGCTGATGATTGTGACGAACTGTATGATAACGAAGAAGTTTAGCTGAAGAGCTATTAAATAAAATATGGAAACGTCAATGTCGGAACTATACTCCCTGGATAGTAATGCCAATAAAATAAGAAACTGTAGGAATGGATACACCGAGAGCCATTTGACAAACGGTTTGGGTTTCGCACTTTTTAGAAATCTTTGAACTAAGTGGAACTTTTCTCTGTTCCTCAATAAACTGATGAAGTTTGCAATGATACTCAGAAGCAGACAACAAAGATCAACGTCATTCAACAAACGTTCAATTATTTTGTGATGGAAATATCTGCTCAAAAATATGAAATGACCACGAATAACCCCGGTGAACAAGAGCGATAAAAAAGCTAACGAATAAGTGAGCCAAAACTTGGAAACTTGTCCATTCTGGTCGAATGGGTACAGACCGAAGAAACGAGACAAGGCAAACACGTTAGGAGCTGCCATGGTGAACCTTAACGTTAAAATGTGAGGAGCGAAGTGTAATCCTTGCTTATCCTGATAGGCAGCTCGTTGAGGCCGTAGTGAAACATTCAGCAAAGACACTACGAATGCGATAAATATCAATATGCTGTCCTTCAACAACGTCGTCTGCAACGTGGGCCAATCATTGTTTCTGTATTTGTCAATATGTGATCGAGAAAAATTGACAAAGTGATTTCCCAAACTTCATATTCCCGCGATCAGTAGAGATTACATTCGTTTGAGCCAAAGTTGATGGATTACTAGTTTCGGTGAGAAACCACCTTCAATGTACATAACTAAAGTCAATAAACTCACCCTAGCAAAAGATGCACACCGAGGACGTGATCGACGGGTTTTCTCTTAATAGTCTGGGAGCCCGGCTGAAAGAAGGCAACTGCTCAATAGGAAAGTATCAATTATTGAATTTTATAGTACTCACTGAGGTTATATAGAAAACGCACGTCTGCCAGTCTAAAGCCGTCGGATTAAGAGATGGCGGTCTGTGAATCGGACCTCAAAACTATGAAAATCCGACTCACAGGTAGACGAATACCATTTCGGCCAATTATACTTTGATCCATGAGAAACTCAACCATGTTCGTCTGCCACTTCACAGTGGCTGGGTCTTACGTGCAGACGAAGTCAAAAAACACTATTTGAGGGCCAATAAACGACTGATTTGTTGATGGGTGAAATTTTGGCCAATCGTACTTGGGTTGATAGGTAACATAAAAATGTACGTTTGTCGTTGACGAGCCACTGGGTTTCTAGGGCAGTTGAAGCTCAAAAACGCACATCCGGAGGGTCCAAAGTGGAGTCATTGGTAGATGGCTGAAATTTTAAACCCAGATACTAGGTGAACGTTGCAACATAAAAACGCTGAAAATCCTTTCACTGGGGTTTGTTATTCAATTGGCTTCCGTTCATGATTTGAATTTCCACTAAGCTTTGGCGGGTGCGTGTTTCACAGGTGATAGAGCGATTATTGAATTTCAGGAGATATACATAGAGCACGTAAATCTGTTCTCAAGCAAAATACCTATTTGGATTGATCAGTTGATCATATTTGTGTGCCTCCTGAAATGCAATAATCGCTCTATCACTTGTGAAACACGCACACTCCAAAGCTTAGTAGAAATTCAAATCATGAACGCAAGCCAATTGAATAATAAACCCCAGTGAAAGAATTTGAAGCGTCTTTGTATGGTTATCAGAATGCTTCAACCCGTGTATTGGCAACAAAGCCTCTTAGAAGTTCACTCCAGTATCCACGTTCACTACATCACTAGGTTACTGTAATCAAAACAAAAACAATATTAAACCAAAATAACGCAAATGTTGGCACCATAAATACATCGGGAATGGTTTGAGCTACGGACCTAGAGAGGGGCTCATTCGATTCCTCATAGAAAATTCTTTTAAAAAAAATTTTTTAGGAATTTTACATAACTTTGAAAACCCATAAGTGGCACTTTAAATTAAGTTAAGTTCTGTTGTCGGACCAATATGGATTTTTCCTGAGAATTTCAGATTTTTTGCTCCAGCCGTTTGAAAGAAAACTGACAGAAAAATTTGTATTGCAGATTTGGATTCTACACCCTTTGAAACGTAAACGATTGAATTTTCAGGGGGGGGGGGGGGGTTATACATTTTTTTTTCAAGAACAATTACAATGGTTTATTATTGAATAATAAGCCAAAATTCCAAGCCATGATTAATGCCGAAAAAATTGCTCAAAACCACTGAAAATATGCGTTCTTAGTCACAATCAACCTAAATATCATATTCAGCTGCGTGTTACATATACTATCAATTCTTCAAATCTCGAAAACAGTTAGGTCCCACTTATATAGGTAACATAGAATGAAAAAATGCATGTCTGGAAGCGGTTAAAAATATTGAGTTTTACGATATTTTTCCGCCTTTGCCCCACTGGGCGCCGGTCCGCTACTTGCCCTGGTTAATGTTAGGAAGGAAGGAACCGATTGTGTTGGATGACACTAAATGAATTAATGCCTACAGTTTCCAAGGCCCAATCACTTGAAACTATCGAGTCACAAAGTATATATCATTTAATGTACTAGTACTTACCGCTATTTCTGTCGCACTGCAGGCTCTCATCAGCAAATACAAATGGAATATGCTGCCCATAAACGTAAGTAAGATTAAGACAATTGTTGTGCAAATTGACACAAGGTCGTTTTCCAATACGACTAGAAAGTCCCAGATGATTTCATGAGACCGAATCGTGGCGTCCACGAATGCCCAACCTAAGAAAAACAACAACTGCAACCCATATACTGAATTTACGTGTTTGCACAACCCAATCAACTCGACGTGTCTGCCCAGATACAAACTGCGAGAATCATTGAAGGATATGAATGCCTCCCTACAAGCGGTCAAAATTATGACGAACTGAATGCAGATGAAGAAGTTTTGTAGCATCATCACTGAAGAACAGAACACGTAACGGACAAATTTGAAACCTATTCCATATGTGTATAATGAAGAAACTGCAACGAACCGGAACAATGAGAACATTAAAAGTTTGTTGACCCACGAGCTCGGGTTTCTGGAATGAAGAAAAATTTGAACTAAATGGAAGTTTTCTCTTTTTTTCACCATATTGATGAAGTTCACATAGAAAATTATGACTTTAATCCCTATTTCAGAGTCGTGCAACAAGCGCTCCATAACTGAATCACGAAAGATGTCTGTCGGCAGATTGTAATAATCATAAATCATCCAAGAGTACAAGAAAGTTGAAAAACCTAACGAATATATTGCCCATTTGATGGAAAATCGGCCATCTTCCCCAAACGGGTGAAGACCGAGAAGGCGGGACAGTGCGAAGACTTTGGAAAATGTCATGACGGTGTTAGATGTTAAACTGGAGTTTTCGCTTAAAATTCCTTGTGATTCTGAGGAGAAATTCGTCACCTACAGTAGGCAACAGTAGATATCTGCACACGATAACTTATAATCATGTACACGTCCACATTACATGATAGTAATCCATGGAATAATTTTATCGGAACAATCGTGTTTTATTGATCCAGAGCAATCAATATCATCAGCTTTTCTTTTTAGAGAAGGTGGGGACAATATTGATTTGATGATAGATAAGCGGACATGGAAATTTATAAGAACGGATGGGACATCGACATCGATATCATCGAAATATTGATATTTTGCTTCGATATTACGATGTTTTTCGATCGATGCCACACATTCGATAATATCGATATATCGATGATTTGGCTTCGATAACATCGGTTTCGTTTACTCTTCTCTCACAGAAAAACGCTGCAAATTCGTTCACTGGGGTTTATTATTCAATTGGCTTGCGTTCATGATTTGAATTTCTACTAAGCTTCGGATTGTGCGTGTTTCACAGGTGATAGACCGATTATTGAATTTCAGGCGATATGCGTAGGGTACGTAAATCTGTTCTCAACCAAAATACCTATTTGGATTGTTCAGTTGATCATATTTGTGTGCCTCCTGAAATTCAATAATCGCTCTATCACCTGTGAAACACGCACACTCCAAAGCTCAGTAGAAATTCAAATCATGAACGCAAGCCAATTGAATAATAAACCCCAGTGAAAGAATTTGCAGCGTTTCATGCGTATCAGAATGCTTCAACCCGTGTATCGGCTACAAAGCCTTTTAGGAGTTCACTCCAGTATCCACACTACATCACTACATCAACTAGGTTACTGCGATGAAAACATACACAATAATAAACCAAAAAACCCTGCAAATTCTTTCACTGGGGTTTAATATTCAACTTTATTCATTTGGCTTGCATTCATGATTTGGATTTCTACGTACACTCTAAAGCTCAGTAGAAATTCAAATCGTGAATGTAAGCCAAATGAATAAAATTGAACAATAAACCCCAGTGAAAGAATTTGCAGCGTTTTCTGTTGGTTATCCACCAATTAAATCGTCTTTTACAATGGATTTATTCTCTTAATTCATTTCATTAATGCCAATAAATAAAATTTCTGTGGTTAATTTCTAACCCTACTGGTTTTTTTTTAATTCAATATCAGTAAATTAGGAGCAATTTCACAAAAAAACCAGCGAGACGTTTGCCAAACAGCCCCCACCCTGGGTTTTGTTGACATATCTTGACTCAGAACATCAGAATTGGGGAGGGATTGTGGCTAAAATGCCTAGTTACATAATTCATTTGTCCAATTCAAACAAATTTAACCCAAAAAATATGAAAAATCAAAAACAAATATCTATGACAACCAGCCCCGCTTTCTCCCACCTTCCTACTGATTGGTTTGTCTCAACAAATGTCACTTACTGATAACGCTGTGGTACTGCAGGCTGTTGCAAGCAAATAAAGCTGAAGTCCGCTGCCTGTAACTGTATATATGGCAAATGCGATCAACAAAAAAGTACCCTCAGTATCGCTTCCTTCATTGCTTAGAATGACCACGAGCATTTCGTAAATCCGAATAACAACGTCCATGAAGACCCAACCGGTGAACATTGTAAACTGCAACCCGTACAAAGAATTAACATATTTGCACAACTTGATCAACTCAAAATGTCTGACGACATTCAAACCGCGAGTTCCGCCAAGGGATTTGAATTCCTCTGTGAAAGCTCTCAAGATTGTAATGGCTTGAATGCTGAGGAAGAAGTTTTGATGCTGCACCACCCAAAAAAATATGTAAATATGAACTCTAATACCCAACTCCCATGCCAATATTACCATTTGTAAAATCGACCGAAATAAAGAGAGCAACATTAAATTTTTTATGTATGGACTGGGCTTCACGGAGAGAAGAAAAGTATGAACTAAGTGATATTTTTTTCTTTTGTTTACCACAGTGAAGAAGTTCACAAAGAAAATCAAGACTATGATCCCTACTTCAAAGTGGTGCAACAAACGTTCGACAATGAAGACAGTGTAGTATTCTGCCGCGATTTTTAAATGTCCGTAGATTAGACCGGAGAAGATCAAAATTGCAAAACCTAACGAATAAGCTGCCCACATGTTCGAGAATCGTCCGTTCTCGTCAAAAGGATGAAGACCAAGCAAACGGGACACTGCAAATACTTGTGAAGACGCCATGTTTGTGTTTGAAGTTGAAACAACGGTTCTCTACTAATGTTAGACTGGAGATGGATATCTACGTGTCATCACAGCCCGTTATTCCTACTCCAATATGAACTTGAAACCCTTGGAATAATTATATCGGAACCGTTGTATTCTGTCAAGAACTACTCATAAATATAATATATTATACTACCGTTGATACCATCATCTCTAGCTTGGGATGACTGAATGTTAAAGAAACAGGACACTGAAAGGTAAAGAAATAGGAAAGTTGAGTGAAGTGCAAATTATTTTACAAAATTGTGCTTTTTCTGTAGTTGATGAACCGTCCTAAGCGGATCTCCGGACCAGAACTGGGCTGTACAATCAGGCAGAATTCTTCCTAGGTACGCTCACAATAAGTAGAAATCCAAATAAACTCTAACAAAACTTATAGGAACACCTTCCTTATTTTTATATTTTCGCAGGGACAGGTTGACCGAGCGAGCTGGGGCGTCAGTCCTCTAGCTGTTTACTTTCAGTGGGAGTACTGATTAGCCCGGTTCGAATGATTGGGGCCAAAATCCTATCAAGTGTTGTATACCTGTCCTGTTGTTAGACAGTTCACCTCTGATTTCGATATCACGTGAATCCAAAACGCTCCCAACCCAGGGGCGTGCGGCAATGGGAAGCCACGAGCGAAATCGTCAGACCTAGTTCCGATCCTCTCTGGAGGACGGCTGGCGACGTCCGCGACACCTCCGGGTAGTAGGACGAAAATCCAAGGTGAAATTCTTTGTTTACTTTACTACGTAGAAATCCAAATAAAATCTAACAAAATATAGGAACACCTTCCTTCTCTTTTATTTCTTTTTAATGGCACTACGGTCTTTGAAGAACCAGGGCCCCTTCGACAACATTTGACCATTCCTTTCGATCCTTGGCCTTCTCTCTCCATCTCCTACCAAGTTTGGAGAGATCTTACTCCACATCGTCGCGCCAACGTTTCCTAGGCCTACTTCTCTGTCTTTTCCCTCCAGCGTCCCATACATCAACCTTGTAAGAGTGATGGAATGGTTTAGTTGCCCTTTCTGAGCAGTTGGATGCATTAAGTAATGCTCCGCCACGCTCAGAGGATGATTAGACCCTTGCAGGCGTCTGACTCATCTCCCAAGACAGACAGATTCTAAAATCGGTAAGGGGCCAACTAACCATATCCATCACACTCCCTGGGCTCTGAGAAAAGCCGGGGGGAAGAGGGGGCATGAATGCAGTATTTATTCTCATTCGGGGGGGGGGGGGGGGGCTCAAAGTGAGTTGGGCAGGGGAATGTCAATTTAAACATTGATCATATTGACGGCATACAGCCACAAGGGGGGGATTGCGAGTAAGAAGGGGCAGCATAGTAATTAGGAAAATTAACAATATAAGGGAGAGTGGACGTAACCACGCTCAGGCTAACATGTGAGGTGATGGAATGGTTTAGTTGCCCCTTCCGAGCAGGTGGATGCATTAAGTAATGCTCCGCCACGCTCAGAGGATGATGCAGACGCTTGCAGGCGTCTGACTCATCTCCCAAGGCGACAGATTCTAAAATCGGTAAGGGGCCAACCATATCCATCACAACCTACGTGGACATCTCTCTGCAGGCATTCTTTCTACGTGACCCAGCCACCGTAATCTTCCTCGTCTTACAAAGGGAACTAAATCTGGTTGCCCGTATAGATGCCGAAGTTCTTCATTTGTTCTAATTCTCCATTGTCCATCCTCCTGCACTGGTCCAACAACTTTTCGCAGGATTTTCCGCTCCCAGCAGTTAAGCAATCGCTCATTCGCTGCAGTTAAAACCCATGACTCGCTACCGGCCGTATTATTGTCTTAAATATGACAAGCTTGGCTCTTCGGGATAGTCCGCTGAAACTTAGAGCTTTTTGGACAGCCCAAAAACGTCGGTTTCCTGCTGCAATGCGCACTTTATTTCTGCACTAACATCGTTGTCGTTTGTCACTACAGCTCCCAAGTACCCAAACTGCTCGCAGACTGGAAATTTATGATGGAGAATGCTGACAGATGGCTGGTCAGGCGATGATATTCTCAGGGTTTTCATATATACTGTTTTCGTGTCATTAATCTTCAGTCCTCTAACGGTTGCTGCTTTCTCGAATTCTTCGAAAGCTCCTGACAGTGCTGGGATTGTCCTCGCCACCAAGTCCACATCATCTGAGTACGCAAGGTGGTGTGTCAGGCGAGAGTAGAACACCTTCAATGCCGTACTTCTATATTTATTTATATGCAGGCAGGCCTAATTTACAATAAAAAATATCTTCATACTCATAACAACAGTAATGAAGAAAATACAGTATACCTACTGGGGGGAGGGTTACAAAAACATACCTACCGCAGAGGGGTTTAAACAGGAATACGAACACGTTTGTATTTACACTCAATTCTGTGAATACGAACGTGAGGCGTACGGCGGACGGACGGAAAAATTTGTATTGCAGATTAGGATTCTACACCCTTTGAAACATAAACCATGAACTTTTCAGGAGGGGTTAACATTTTTTTTTCAAGAGCGATTACAATGGTTTATTATTGAATAATAAACCAAAAAACATTTTTTTTTTTTTTTTTTTTTTTTTTTTTTTTTTTTTTTTTTTTTGATCGCAGTGACCTAGTAATGTAGTGTATGTGGATACTGGAGTAAACTATTAAAAGGGTTTATAGCCGATACACGGGTTGAAGCATTCTGATATGCATGCTCCGTCTTACGAAATTTAAAATTTTCAAATAGAATATTTTTCCATTGTAATCGCTCTTGAAAAAAGCGCTGCAAATTCTTTCACTGGGGTTTATTATTCAATGATTCATGATTTGAATTTCTACTAAGCTTTGGAGTGTGCGTGTTTCAAAGGTGATAGAGAGATTATTGAATTTCAGAAGGCACACAAATATGATCAACCGATCAATCCAAATAGGAATTTTGGTCGAGAACCGATTTAAGTGCTCTATGTATATCTCCTGAAATTCAATAATCGCTCTATCACCTGTGAAACACGCCGCTCCAAAGCTTAGTAGAAATTCAAATCATGAATCATTGAATAATAAACTCCAGTGAAAGAATTTGCACGTTTTTCGGCATTAATCATTTCTTGGAATTTTTTCCGATACTCTTCACATTTCAAGCACAAGTGAAGATCAGTAGATGTATTTTTACTTTTATTTTTAAAAAATATTTTTTTCAGGGATCAGTAGGTAAGCAAAAGTACAGCAATGAAAATCGTTTTTCCTACATACATGGGATCGGCAAAAAAAAAAAAAAAAACTTTACGGAGCTTTGTCCATGTTTAGTTTTATGTTGTTTTATACAAAAAGAAGAACTTGCAGTTCAATTTTCAGCTGCCTATATCTGCCTATTTAGCTGTTTTGATCACTTCGCTAACCCAGCCGTAACAGCAGAGATCACGAAGGTTGATGATCGTTTGATTCACCGAATTGGTGTCATCTTGACAGCACCTTTGCAATTGATCCAGAGAAATTTGGATAATATGCAAAAGAAGCTGCACGATTAGCGATTCAGCTGTATCGTTGGTACTATATGCCTTCAACAGTACACAAGATATTAATCCAAGGTCCTTCCAAGTGGAATGCTTTTTGAAGGAGCACAAGAAACAATAAAGAGCAATAAAGATTATAAAAACTTCAGACTCAATCACGCAAGAAAACGATCTCGATTGACGACCAATGAGGATGTACCTATTCCACCGGATTTTGGAGTCATCGGACCCGTTCATTTCAAGTTTACGACCGGTCCCTAAAAAGAAACACGTTCCAATGAGTGAAGAAGCTTTGGAATTATTATTTTGAACTACAGTTTTTGGAATTATTATTTTGAACAACAGTTGAACAGTTTTTGTACATTTCATTCAAGAAAATTTTCATTTTATTTCTTCACCAGATACTTTATTATACTAATAATTAAACTTGTACCTGAACTAGTACTTGTACTTGAATCTGAAGTTTTCTTAGTTGTTATCCCGTTCTTTCAACTCCAACGAGTGCATATTATTCATAAAAAATTCAATTTTCGATTGTCTCGTTCAATACATAACCCCTGAAAACGTCTTGAACGATTTTTTTTCGGATTTTTCACTTGTTGTCCTTCAGTTTTGATTTTTCTAATAGTCTGATTGCGCTGATTTTTCTCTCATTTGATTCAACATTCAAAGAACCTAGTAAATGACACCGAGCACGACTTTTGTCTCAAAATTCTTAAAATTTCTACTTTTGACATAAAAAACCCTCAAAAGGTTTTTTCACGCTGAATACGGTTGTGTAAACGGCTTTGAGGTAGGCCGAGCCATAGGTAGTAACGCGTTGAAACATTCCAACCAAGTGGCGTTTTTTCTTGGAAAACGCTTTTTGGGTTTGTTACAATCCAAGAAATTAAACTCTGGATGAAATTCTTATCCAATGGCTCTAACTAAAGCCAACACCTAATTCATCAACTTAGCTAGATCAATTATTTTAAGCGTTGTCTAACAATTTGTTTTGCAGAACTAATCGAATTTGTAGATTTTATAAATATTGGTTTTTGCCTGGTGTTTAGATTTGAAGATGTTTCCCTTTTTTATTATTATTAGAGATACTGTTATAATTCGTTGTACAAAAATGATACTGTAACTAAATTAGATAGGTACCTAGAGAGGTGTGATTTTTATATGAAGCAATCGAGATTTTATTGATGTTTAATGGTAGAGTTGTAATGGAATTTTACGCAAAAGTGACATTTTTCGGTGGACTTGAATGAAGTTCCCGATTTCAATTGTATAAAAAAGTTTTGATTTATTTTTCTGCACGTATTTGTCTCTTGTTTTGGGCACCATAATCACAGCAATGTGTTCTGTAGGCACGATACCAACCCTGAGCCTCTCCAAACTAAATAAACGAACTTTTTGTTTTCCACGTTCGCTTTATTTCAGTGTTGTTTTGATAACTTATGGCCTACATACCCTTCTCGAGTCTGTCTCATTAAGGCTGCATCAAATGTTGCCGATTTTCGTGGAAAATGCTGGTTTTACAATTTGAGAATGAAACATTTCCTCATTGGTCTTAATGTGCATCCAACTTCGGCGGTATGCAACTGAGTCGGCGTATGAAACGTTCCACCAGTCCGTCGGTGGGTATGCAAAAGCCCGCACGACCGAGCGGTCTTGATGGAGGGGTATAACCGTCGCGCCGTACAGTGGTGCGGAATCAAAATCTAACTGACCAAAACCACCCGCGCCTATTTCAACATATTTCCTCCAAACCGTTGTGACATTCTAAAGGTTTTTTCACGCTGAATACGGTGGTGTAAACGGTTTTGAGGTAGGCCGAGCCATAGAGCACATATTAGGGGGTGAAATTCATCACAAATAATTTTGACAAGGAACATAATGTATTCATGTCATTAATTAATATAATTAATAAAAGGAACATAAATGATAACTTCTCATCTATAGGTAATCACAATTGATTAGGTAGGCAGGTACTTCTCCAATGCCACCCCCAAATTTCCGAGGCCGAAGTCGTCATCATCACTGTCATCTGAATTTGTCAAATCCCTTGGATTGGAGAGGAGCGCCTTCACCTCTCGTGGCAATTCTATCTCATTTTTTGATGGGGGGAGGGGTCTCATACTAGCGATGAGTGGATCCGTCGAGATCAAAAGTCTTTGGAATATATCCCTATTGATAGCTGTCCTCGAATATTTCCTGTACGTAACGAATAATCCAGTATTTCAAGGGTAGGCAAAAGTAGGCGATAAAATAAATTTTTATGGAATCTTGGACTCCTATATACAGGGTGTCCCGCACTTAGTGTAAAAAAAAAAAAAATTGGGTGAAACTACATAGAAAATGGAGTAAATTGAAGCCAACCGCGATTTTTTTTCTCAACCCGTTGCTGAGATATGCTATTTTTAAGAGTTTTTTCAAAAAATCGCGTTTTTCGCCATTAAAACGCTTTTTTCTCGGCAATTTCCCAACATTTTTGCACATTTGACCACATTTTCGGAATCTGCGTTAAATTTCCTATAAGATGAAGTTACTTTGATTTCCGAAACGCATCTTCCAAACACCGAAATTTTCAATCAAAGATGAACATTTTTCGCAAAGTGAAATTTTTCAAAAACTTGGAACGCTTGGCGTGACCACAAAAATAATTTTTTTCGTTGTAAAATTTGATAAAAACTTCTCCCACTTCTAAGCTTTCCAACGGCGTCTCAACCATTTAATTCTGATTGGAATTGACGGAGAAATTAAAGTTCGAATGCCAGAAAACGTGTAGTTCGTTTTAACGTAAGTTGTTAGGTGACGTACGATATGGGCCACAGAAACTGATTTTTCTCGATTTCAATTAATGTTTTACGGCATTCAACCACAGGTTCGGATCGGGCGTTAAATTTCCTGTAAGAAGAGGTTCATTTTGTTTCCAAATTTTTTTTACACATTTATCACAATTCTCAATTTTTAATTTTTTACAGTACCTGGAAAAAACATTTCAATCTTTGATTGAAAATTTCGGTGTTTGGAAGATGCGTTTCGGAAATCAAAGTAACTTCATCTTATAGGAAATTTAACGCAGATTCCGAAAATGTGGTCAAATGTGCAAAAATGTTGGGAAATTGCCGAGAAAAAAGCGTTTTAATGGCGAAAAACGCGATTTTTTGAAAAAACTCTTAAAAATAGCATATCTCAGCAACGGGTTGAGAAAAAAAATCGCGGTTGGCGGCAATTTACTCCATTTTCTATGTAGTTTCACCCAATTTTTTTTTTTACACTAAGTGCGGGACACCCTGTATCACGCCTAAGGGCTGGGTACGATGAAACCAGTTGACCTCTTCAACTTACGAATAGTGAAAGTGTGCAATTCATAGTAACTTTTGTTAAAAATTAATAAATCCCAAACTGCTAGACTGATGAATTTAAACATTTTAATTTTCCCGGTAAATATTCTACTTGCCAGTGCTTGATGAGCTCATTATGCGGCGATTCTTATGTGACGTCTGAAATGAGCTCCAAACAAGACTGAAGTGAGGAGGTAAAAATGCAGGGAAGGGGGCGATAGGAGTCCATGTTCGCACTTCCCGCAGTCAATCTGTAGTACTTCGACCCGACTATTTCATGCGGTTCCACTGTCACTAACCTCTTATGAGTAGTTTAGGCCTACTCCCGATCAAATAAACGGTGGAAAATTTTTGGGGTTTTGTTCAGCTAGATTTCCATACCGGACCACCGGCGGGGTTGTTTCCCCTAACTGGAGGGTTGGCAGAGGGAGATGTGGGAGACCCGGACAATGGTGGGGAGTCGGCATTGGGTTTTGTTACACAATGGCCTGGCAAGTTAGTGCTAGATGTTTTAGAGATAAATGCCCTGTCAATTGATGAAGGTAGCTTAGTCACACAGTACGATGATGATGAATGATTTATTAGTACCTACCGCTGAAAATGTTGCACTGCATCCTCGCAGAAGCAAATACAACTGAAGACAGCTGCCTGTTAACGTAATTATGATAAACACAGCCAATGAGCACTTCGAGTCTTTACCCGTCCAACCATGAATTATTTCGATGATTTCGTGGAACCGAATAGTGGCGTCCGTTAGTGCCCAACCCAAGAACATCGTCAATTGTAACCCATAAACTGAATTTGCATTTCTGCATAATTTAATCAACTCGAAATGTCTAGCCAGATCCATAGAGTCACCGAGAGATTTAAATTCATTCGTGCACGTACTCAAGATTGCGACGAATTGTATGCTGATGAAGAACTTTTGAACCAACACCAGTAGATTAATTAATACATAAATGTAATTTTCGGGGGCTAAATTCAGACAGTATAAGACAGTAATAATAATAAACCGGACTATCGTGAAAATAAAAAGTTTCTTGACGTACGGACTAGGGTTGCTGGAATGAAGAAAATTTCGAACTAAATGATATTTTTCTCTTTTGTTTATCATATTGATGAAGTTCAATAAGAAAATTATTATCTGAATCTCTATTTCGTAGTCGTGCAACAAGCCTTCGATAGGCGTGATAAGAAACAATTGTCTCAACTGCCAATACTCATAAATCAGCCCGGAGAACAAGAGAAATGAAAAACCTAACGAATAGGTTGCCCATTTGTAGGAAAATCTCCCGTCATTGTCAAACGGGTGGACACCAACCAAGCGGGACACTAAAAAGACGGCGGAATGTGCCATGGTGGACCTGGACGTTAGAAATGTGGTTCCGTTAGAGAATTTCAACTGAATTTTCTGAGGGGGTTTTTTTCTGCGTCGTTTGTCGAAGAACGGCTCAACTAGTTTAGACAGGCGATGGATATCTGTATGTAACCATTAACTGTGATATTCGCGTCTACAACAGGCTTATAATAATTTTCCATTAAGTCGGAGAGAGAAACTTAAGTGACGATGTAGGTCATAACGTCAGCGCCGGCATGTTGGACAGAAGAGCCTCTCAAGATGTCATCAGCATCGACAAATAAGTCGAATTTGATGAGGGAAATAAAATAAAACTCCGGTAATGCGCCAATTAATGAAACTAAAGTATTTCTTATAGGGATGGGACATCGACATCGATATTATCGACATATCGATGTTCAGCTTCGATATTACGATGTTTTGCCATCGATGCCACACATTCGATAAAATAACATCGGTTTGGTTCGCTCTTCCCCCACCGAGAAAATTCCATCTAGTGTGCTTGCTACCTAACGTGAAAAAAAGAAATATTAAGAATTTCTTAAACTGCTGTAGTATTAGCGAATTTTCGAAAAAAAAAAAAAAAAAAAAAAAAGGCTGCAAATTCTTTCACTGGGGTTTATTCCTCAATTCCATTCATTTGGCTTGCATTCATGATATAAATGTCTACTAAGCTTTGGAGTGTGCGTGTTTCACAGGTGATAGAGCGATTATTGAGTTTCAGGAGATATGCATAGAGCACGTAAATCTGTTCTCAACCAAAATGCCTATTTGGATTGATCAGTTGATCATACTTGTGTGCCTCCTGAAATTCAATAATCGCTCTATCACCTGTGAAACACGCACACTCTAAAGCTTAATAGAAATTCAAATCATGAACGCAAGCCAATTGAATAATAAACCCCAGTGAAAGGATTAGCAGAGTTTCATGCATATCAGAATGCTTAAACCCGTGTATCGGCTATAAACCCTTTTAGGAGTTCACTCCAGTATCCACATTCACTACATCACTACGTTACTGCGATCAAAACAAAAACAAAAAACGCTGTTGTTTTTGTTTTGATTGCAGTAACCTAGTGATGTAGTGAATGTGGATGCAAATGTTGGCAGCATAAGATCATGTCATACATCGGGAATGGTTTGAGCTAAGGACCTGGGGAGGGGCTCATTCGATTCCTCCTGGAAAGTTCTTAAAAAAAAATCCACATTTAGTCCGCCTTGATTTTTTTTAAGTGTTAAGGGATTTTACAAAACTGACAACCCTTAAAGGGCACTTTAAATTAAGTGAGAGAGCTGGCTAAAGAATTGCGGCGTTGTCGGACCAACACGGATTTTTCCTAAAAATTTCAGATTTTTTGCTCCAGCCGTTCGGGAGAAAACGTGCGTATGGCGTACGGCGGACGGACGGAAAATTTTTATTGCAGATTTGGATTTTACACCCTTTGAAACGTAAACCATGAAACTTTCAGGGGGGTTAGACATTTTTTTTCAAGAGCGATTACAATGGTTTTTTATTGAATAAAAAAGAAAAATTGGCTGGGACAGGAGGAATTCAGCCTTAGCAAAAAATTGAAATATCCGAACCAAAAAGTAAACCCCAAAACTCAAAACGGAACGAGCAATCCCGCATTATTCAAAAGGCAATAAACCCAAGTGTTCGAATTATCGTTTTTCCGTATGCGAAATAATTACTAACAAAATATTGATATTCAATAAAAATTTATTACGATTCATACAATTATACAAATACGAAAAACTGTTGAATCAATAGAAAAATAACGTCTATTCAAAGAGCTGGTAGCAGGCATCACAGGCAATACTCCAATTCATGGTTCGCATAGGCAGTGCGTATTCAAAATAAGTAAATAGCAAATAAACATTATTAAAATTTGGACACAACTTGAACCAATGAAAGTTACGGAACGAATAAGTGTAACAACTACTTCCGTATTTTAAAATGAATCATTCAATACAGATGATTTTTTACATAGATATTCACCAGATTTGTTCAATGCATCACAGGAGTAAAGTGAAAAATGGCAAGAAGAACTTATCACATCATGAAATTAGAGACTAGGAACAGCTTTGCATTAGCTAACTTATTACGGAATGCTTAGTAAAGCTTACGTAGTAGTCCCCATCTACTTTCATAGTTCAAATTAAGATTTTGATGACATTGAAATCTCCCAATCTTAGACGCGCAGACAATCCGTTGATTGTTGAAATCATGAAGCTCGTTCACCAGTGTTGCAGCAACAATTCAACAATCGATTTTGTGTGGATCGAAAGCTCACGTCGGTATAGTTGCAAACGGGAAAGTTGATGAGCAGTTCATCACTAGACGTTTGAGACAGCATGGCGGCCGAAGTTCGAACAACTCGGAGACAAGCAGGTCTGGTATATCTCCCCAGGCGGCAGATTCGATAATCGGGAAGGACAAAATAACCATATCTATCACGCACTCAGGGCTCTGAGAAAACCTGGGGCTGATTGAAGAAACAGCTTGCGATTATCACTCACAATAATCAATCAGGGCAGGGTTTACAATATTTACTCAAGGGGATAAAATTTAAAGGCATTTAGCCTATGGGGCAGTGCGAAGGATTGGGGGGGGGGGGTCAGGACAGTCAAAATAAAATGCTAGAGGTCATTGGCATTTCTGGGATATAAAAGTCATATGGGACCATCTACATTCTAACCCTTACAAATCCTGAACATTCAGATGAAAACTGTAACAGAATTGTAACGTTTGCGCAAGCGTAGAGTGTTACATTGATTTCTAAAACGCAAACTGCAACTAGAAATGTTGATGTTGGAGAAAAAGCATTTTTCATTTCTCGAAAATGAAAAAGCTTGAACAAAAAGAATTTGTTATACAAATCAGATAATTTATAGACCATCACCAATACCTGCATCAGATGTCGGCTACAGAATGCAAAAAGGAAGAAAATGTCTTTCAAATTTTACACTAGATAAAAATAATTAGTACGTCCGTTAAGAAGTAGGCATATATTATTGCACAATTTTTACTTAATAATAAAATATAATAAATTATTTCGAAGTAACTACATATAAATTTAAGAAAATCTAATCCGAAAGGTCACGGGAAAGAACGATCAGAGTCAACTTTTGGTCTGAAATGAGATAGTGGATCTTGCAGGTCTTAGAGAAACGAATCGAAGCAATTAACGCTTCGTAAAATAATGATGGGGTTTGGGGAATTTACAGGGTGGAAGCGGATAACTAACGAAACATTTTTTCTGTTAATCTGCATCATAAATGTAGTAAAACCCTGCCAACCGCGCTTTTCTATCTTAACCCGTTCTCTAGGTATAATTTTTTATAGGTTCTTTAAGAAAACCACGTTTTTTTTTACATAAAACCCCACGTTTCTCCACTTTAAAACAACTTTTTCCTACTTTTGACCGCATTTTCGGATTCAGCGTGAAATTTCCTTTACGACCAATGCACATTCATAATCATAAACGAACCCCTAACGACCGCATTCACAGTTCAAACATTGAAAATTAATAAAAAATTGCTAGTGTCTGAATTACTTTTATTTTTACTGCATTTCCAAAAAAAACCTCAGGAAAAAGTGAAAATTTAATCAGCTTTCTAATGGTACGGTCAACTTTGCGTTTCCGAGTCGATCTCATGAAGAAATTCCAATTTGAAGGCGAAAAAACGTTGGGCCAAAATTTGTTTATTTCGCGTCCCTTTTTTTATTCTAGACTTGTTATTAGATTGTTACGGGGATTAATTGTCAAGGTCTGGTTGAAAAATGTAAAAATAGTATGTTGAACAACATCATCCACTATGTGACAAATTTGGGGTGCGCAACTTTGCGTGTTTGCTGACCCGGTTACGCGCAACCAAAAAAATTGGTTGAGGAGTCAAATGTTCATGAAATTTGGCGTAGAATTCGAATCTGGAATAAAAAATAGGGGTTCTCATTTGATATAAGGAAGTTAGTGTAGACTGCGCACACTGCGCACACACATAATTTGTTGAATCCTAGTCAAAAATCATTGGACATATATTTTTTGGATTTTCAAATATACTGTTTGTATTGAAAATAAAAGGGGTGTTCATGTGAGTGTTCTAACCTGTAGACGGCATTTTTTATTACTGTCCGCTCGTCTTCCTAAAAAGTATTTACTGCCCTCAGTAAATAGGTTTTTATATACCGCTGGTATTTCCTTGCTTCCCCCGGTGAACCCCATATTTTGAAAAGATATCGATGGGACTGTATAAACATACCCTACAGAAACACAGCAAGCACAAAAATCCCTAACTATGGGTGCCCAACAGGGCACCTCACTTTCTCAACGGTTGTCAACAGACACTAAAGCAGGGTTCAGATCCATCCGGATCGTTCGGAAATAAGGATAGGGGAAGCTAGTAAAAAGCAGTGGAGGGGATGGAGGGGAATCGGCTGAACACCGGCTTCCTCCAACAGCTGTTTTGGTTCCTGACGCCATTCCGTATGCGCAGTAGTGAACTGCGCCATCCGGAACGAAAAATATTTGAAAAATCTGATGCGTACAGTTTGCTTCACAAGTGCTTGTTCGGAAAAAACATTCCCTCTCCCCAGCTGACGTCCAACCAATCAGCTGCTCGTATTCACTTTCCCGATAGCTTGCCGGATGGATGTGAACCCTGCTTAAGGGTGTCAGTAGCACAATCTTGAGTAGCAAGATCTCAATAGGTAGGAATTGAAGGTATTATCAATCAAACGAGCACGGACTACTGGATAATTACACTCCAGCCAACTCTCCCAATTGATTCCGTTGAAATTGTTTGTGTTTGTGCACTCATCCTGAGACAAAGAAAAAATAAGGTGATGAAGTTGTGGGTACCTCCAATCATGAATTCCAGACTTCTTGATGGGCAGTTTCATACTGTTACAGGACATCCAAATAAGTTCTGTAATTTCTTGATGAACAATTTCATAAGCTGTTAGATAAGATTGAGAGAACATATAAATAAGTTCTATGATTATTTCAAGATAAGCGGGGACGGATACGAGCAGGTATCAACAGGTAGGATTTTGGGCATCTGAGTGTCAACCGAATGACCCCAATTCAGTGGAGACACCTTTCTTTTGACTCTAGTGATTTACAAGCCTCACCTTCTCGGAGGTAACAATCAAGCCATTTAAATGAACAATACAATGTACATTCTTTATTAAGACTTGGATCATGGAACCAGCTTTTCTTCTTTAAAAGGAGTATTGATCCCTTGAAGGGAACCAACATCGATCCGATTATGGTAACTTTACAGGCTTCAGTGTTTATCACAAATTCTGCATCACTCATTATTGGCTGTCATTAGGTTGATACCGGCTGTCGTGATTTTTCTAGGAAACCGTTTCACGTTTTATTCTTAAGAAATGTTTCAAAGTTGCTCAGAAAGCTTCAGCGATAGTTGAAGCTCAGTTCTTGGAACTGTTAACAGACAAAATATATTCTATCAAATTCAGGCCCCGATCTCAGAAGTTACTACTCTGATCTTGATAAATAGCTACAATATATAATGAGGTATCAAAATTACCAGTACATTAAATTAGGCATGATGTCATTTCATAAAAGTAGTCCATCACAACCTTAATCATCTCAAACAAGTTTGTTTCGTTCCTGAATTCTTTTCACCCAATAAAACTACATTTTGGTCCAAATGACATTTGTAAGTCTGGTTAACTTACAGCAGGCGAGAGCTGTGATATATTTAAAACTAGTTCTTCAGCCATTTCGGAAGAGTGGCGAACCATGAAGGCGTGTTCGAGTTTCCTGTTGAGGACGACCGTTCGGATTTTTCTGTGTCGCTTCCGCAGGTTTTCGTAGTGTTCTAGCGGAGACCAACCATCGCGCTGCGCGTAGTAGGCAAACGTTTTCCCGCCGATTTTTTCGTATACCTGAGAAAGAAAAGGAGTAACTAGAGTAAAACCAAGTGTTACCACCATAACCTCGGACATGCCACACAATTTCATTTCACGCCTGAATTCTCAGTGCACTTTGGATTTAACTTGGATTAAAAACAAATCTTCGAAAAAAGACACCTTACAGGTACAAAAAAGATCCCCGTAGGTTCGATAAAACGCCGCAAAATTATATTAAAACGCTGCAAATTCTTCCACTGACTTTATTATTCAATTGGCTTGCGTTCATGATTTGAATTTCTACTAAGCTTTGGAGTGTGCGTGTTTCACAAGTGATAGAGCGATTATTGAATTTCAGGAGGCACACAAGTATGATCAACTGATTAATCCAAATAGGTATTTTGGTTGAGAACAGATTAACGTGCTCTATGCATATCTCCTGAAATTCAATAATCGCTCTATCCTGTGAAACACGCACACTCCAAAGCTAAGTAGAAATTCAAATCATGAACGCAAGCCAATTGAATAATAAACCCCAGTGAAAGAAATTGTAGCTTTTTATTTATTTATTTTTTTTAATGGTTATCAGAATGTTTCAATTTGCAGGAGATATGCATAGAGCACGAAAATCTGTTCTCAAACAAAATACCTATTTGGATTGATCAGTTGATCATATTTGCGTGCCTCCTGAAATTCAATAATCGCTCTATCACCTGTGAAACACGCACACTCCAAAGCTTAGTAGAAATTCCCTGCAGAAACCAGACGTCGTACAGTTCCATTTCATCCAATGCAAGAAAAATGATGGAGTTTTTGGAGAATAACCAACAGCCCAATAGGTTTGATTAAATCAACCTCATACAAGTAATCTCAGACTCTTAATAAATCAACATAGAGGGAGTATATTTGACGATTAAATTATTGAAAAATTGAAATTTAAAAAATTTCCGAGGTAAGAGGGGAATTTTTTGTTGAATTAAGATGGAAATTAGTTTCCTGAATGAAATGAGACCACTTGGTTTGTGTTCAGTACAACCAACTTCATCGGCAGATGATGAAAATCGATGAGGTGGGCGGTCGAGCTGAAGAGCCAGGTGGCAGAGGCCGTTCAATGGGAGGTCTGAGCTAGACTGATGGCAGACCAAGTATTTTCATCTTGAACGTAATTACAAGGATATGGAGCTCGTGTTCCTGAGTTTAAATGTGATACCTGGCTAGTGTACATGGATCATTGATTAAAATAGAAGGGCAATCTAATAAAGAAATAATAACCCTCTGTGTAATAATTTGCATTTCATGGAAACAAATAATCTAGCCCCCCCCCCCCCCCCCTGAAATTAATAAATAAAGATCAAAATGTATAAAATAATGACACCCCTTACTTCATCATCAAGCCCTTTGACTTTCAACATTTCATCTTTGGCCAAAAACACCGCCTGACCGATGACTGCCGGATTGAATAATCTCAAAACCCCGTGCAACACATCAATGTCAAAATCGGTCGTCCCGAACCTGAGTGTTGCAAGTATTTTCAATACAAACAGCTGGACAGCGACTGGGATGTAGGCGAGGAGCTGAAACACGATCGTGCAACACAATTACATGAATATCTGAAGGGCGTTCCTGAGTCTGATTTGGTGAACAGAGAATATTCTCATTTTTTAATCCTTAAAACTTTGTATTTCATTCTGAATCGTTTGGTATAGATATGCATGTTGGGGGTTCGGAACATAGAAAGTAGGAAAAAAAAAAAAACAGGACAGTAGACCTCTATGGTTCTATAGCCAGATCATTTAAATGATTAATTTTACACATTTAAGTACCAAAGACGAAAAATTGCCTATGCAACCTACAAATATGTGATTCCAGCTCAGAGGAGGGGAGCTTAAACAGAGATGAAAGCAACGGCTGGGGGGGGGGGGGGCTCACAAGGTGGCAGGTACACGAATGACCCCCTCGGGCGGATGGAAAAGTGGTGCTGCTGGGATAACAAAGGGCGGAAGGAGCCCACCCGAAGGTTAGTTGAAGGAGTGTTGAGCGGGGGGGAACTGTCGAGTCGGTCGCTAAGAACTGGATTGTACTCCTGTTAATCATTTAAATGATAAAATTGTATATTAAAAAGATAGAGGATCGGGAAAGAGATATCTAAGTCTGGCTGTGTCATGAACGAGCTGTAAGTTTCCTTTAGCGAGTCAGACTCAATATCCCAATTATCCAGGGTTTTCGTATTATTGTTACATTATTAAGTGCAACAATGGCCATGGCAAAAGCGACTAAGCCAGGATAAACACTAATTTTTGTCAGAGAAGCACAAATGATTAGAAAAACTGCAAATAGAGTAGAGACGGGTATCGATCAATCAGAATATTTAAATCATCTATGTACAATCTTAGAAATCAATAATTGATTTCAATTATTGTACATTATATTGTCTAATAAATGCATTTGAAATAAAATAAATTCCCTCAACAAAATCACATGGGCACACTACTCCAGGTTTCTTACCACTGCCATTGATTTCAACCAAGGTATCACATTGACGCCAACTCTCTGGAACCAATAGCCGTTCCTGGTGTCACCGATGTTCTCCAAGCATGGCATCATCAAGTGAACTTGATCTACCCTCTGGTCTATAGACTCGTCCTTCAGGAGCTCAACGCAAATTTTCGCGCCGATGGAATGTCCTGGAAAGAGACGCAGAAAAACATCAAATGTGGTACAAAATCGTGAAGAAATAAGGCTATTTTTGTGGAAATTTGGAATTTTATCTAAGTACATTTTATTTATCTTATTTGCTTATTTGCTCCCCAAGCTCTGGTGTTCTAAATTACTACCTTTAATTGTATTTATTAAATTAAAACTAATTTTGACTTGGAATTGAAGAAAATGAAGATATAATTTGCGATATACTTCACCAAATGCTACTCACCAACTAATATTATCTTTTTGCTTTTAGGAACATACGTTTTTATGAACTCGCTTTTGTGTTTTACTTGCCCCATCAAATCGTACAGTTCCGGCCTCTCTTTGAGAGAGGGGCATTTAGGGTGAAATATGTGTCCTGGAAAATAAAATTACCAACAAATAAATATAAATTAATCTTATTTTATTTATTTATTTTTTTTTTTTTTTTTCAACTTACAATTATAACTTTTTTATATTCCGATTCGAAACACACAAAAAGCAAATTAACTTTTATTTTGAACTTTTGACAGAAAAGACATGACAAAAACTCTCATCTGTGATTATTATGACACTAAACAAAAAGGTTCAACGAGCTATGGTTGAACTTATCTCTTCTCACTACAGTAAGACTTAAAAACAGCTCAATTCAAAACTCAAATCGTGGTTTCTATTGCTTCAGCACAAAAATAACTCTTCTTTTCGAACCCTGGAATCAAGTTATAATTTTTTTCAACCAAATCCGTTAAAGTGCCAAGCCCAACTTGCTGTTCAAAGTCATCTGAAGTGTTTCAAACAGGATCCAGACTAAGTAAATATTCTACGTCAAAATCTTGATGGATAGCTTCTCCAAAACCAAATGTGGCTACTGAATAGTGCACTTTCAAGTTGATAGGATTTACTGCAACTTAAATGGTTAGTTTCGTTACCAGCTTGACCGATGAGCCAAACGGGATGACCGCCACACTTGGCTTGCAGGGACTTCATGAACCCAACGTAAAAGTCCGTGATCCCTGGATTCCCAGTCACGACAACTATCACAGAGTCAGTCTGGATTTCCTCCTCGGTCCAGCCACCCCAGACCTATGAAGGAGTAACAACATTAGTTACTTATTTATTCAATAACTACGGCATAAAGCCCAATTATAGTTAATAATAATTAATATCGTAGTTATAAATAGGGCTGCGAATTATCGTATATATAAAGACGAAACTGTCAGAGTATATCCGTTTTTCAGAGGGTGGTGACGCTGGGCGGGTGGAATTCACCCCTCAGGTACCCCCGACCCCGCCAGTGAAGGGGAGAGGGCCCCAGCGGGGCGGAGCGTCTCCCAGGGCAACCGACCTGCTCCTCTCCTCAGGGACTTGGAATATACGATTTTTTGACTTCGCGTATTGTTTTTATTACTCCCTCGTTGTGTTATTAACCTATTTCTTTTAACTAGTATGCAATAAAAACAAACAACTATGAATATATATATATTTGAAAATACATTAAATGTATCTTTCTGCTAATTCAAATTTTGTTAAAATATGCAATCAAAATGTAAACATACGTATTAGAACAAAAAAAATAGGTAGGTACACATAAAACATAGTAGGTACATGATGTGCATACGAAACCGCAATGCATATATACTCGTACCTTGGGTAAAAACAGAAATTAAAGTGGAAAAAGAGATTGTTAAGTTTTATAGGAATACATATTGGAAGAAAATTCGGACCTCAAGAGGCCGTATCCGCATAGTCTCTCGAAATATGAGTTGAAGTTATGGCTGTAACAAGGAAATGCGGAAAGACAGACCGACAGACACGGAGCCAAATTTGTTCAGTAGGCTTTGAAACGTAAAATGAGAGTGGAAATTTTGAACTCGGGCAACAAAAATTTGTTGGCTCCCGAAAGTGAACACAAGGCTTCCGCAATCCGCAGACTCAGAAGCAATATTCAGCCACGCTACTGAGACTGAGTTTCCCATTAACTTCGCATTGATCCAGTGCTTTGTTGATAAATTTTGGTAGGTACTCGTCCCTGAGACTGTGATGCCATTGCAAATGAAATTAATGTTACCAGATTTTCCACACCTAATTACTCAAGTTGGGGAATCGAACAAATCGGTTGGGAAGGACAGCACCGTTTATGAAATAGGACATTTTGGAGGTTTTGACCTTCAATGATTTGTTAGTTTGTATGCGGAAGTTAAATTTTCTGCATTTAATATTTGCCTAGCTCCTAAAAACACGTGCGTCCGAGTCGTTACTATTCCGTGTTTCTTTATCTAATCCAGGGATCTCGAAGCTATTTGCCCCAAGGGCCGTATCACAATGTGGAGGTGGTGGGGCGGCCCAACGGGGAGAGGGGGTCTGGGGGGCCATACCTCCGGAAAATTTTGAAAATTAGATATTTGAAAACAGTGTTTTTAAGCACTCCTAGACGAGTTTAACAAGTTCAAAATTAGGCCTAATATAGGAAACAAATTAGTTTTTAGTGATTAAATATATTTGTTTAATGCCAAGATTATTAATGTTTCATTGTTCAACAACAAATAACAACAATTTCATTCTCAGGAATATAAAAACAAAGTACCTATTTAAGAGAAATATATTTTGTATTTATTTATTAAAAATTATTACATACAAAAAATTATTTTTGGAAAATGTGCAATTGTTTTTTTCTTACAATGTCTTTCCACTTGGGATCAAAGTTGATCCAATCATAAGCAAATTTGTCAAGTGTTCTTCTTAAATTATGGCTCGATATTTGGATTTGACATCTGTCATTTTTGAAAAGGTTTGTTCGCAAACATACGTTGAACCAAAAATTGTTATCATTTGTCTGGAAAAACTCTTGATTCCCTTGAAGTCATCACGTTCTGACGGTAGTTTGGAGACCCCTGATCTAATCTATCTCAAAAACAACAACCCGTCAACTATCAACAGTCGGATTGATGTCACTGATGGGTAGCATTCTGTAATTTGGAGATTCATCAACTTTACAAACTGTTCGAATTAATTTAAACAAAATAACTCTTTGCGCTAAGCCCGGTCGTTATTTTGTATTTGTAGTAAAGAAATCTTGAAAAAAAATGTTCATCCTCACCTGAATGCACGTAGGGACGTCATTTATTATCAACCACTTTTCACAGCCAGACTCGACTTTGTACACCATATTGCGTGGAATGTGGAAGTAAGTTTAAACTCTGAAATAATCAACGATATAAATAAATTTTAAAATTTTGTGGTACATAAGCAGCAATTGTTTAAATACGGGTTAACAACCAAATTTTCGTGTAGGTTCTACAAAACCAAAATATTGAGCCCACGAACAAACTTCCTCCGAAATGGGTCCTTTGGGCAGTCAGGTACAAGCCGTATTATAAATAATTTAGGCGAGTAAATTCCCGATCACAGCAGGTGATTGAAAGATTGATAAATTACTAATAACCTGTGTTGGCATTTTGGCAGTTCCACCGTTTGACATTTCTAACTGTTCGAATAGGGCAGTGGTTCTCAAACTACTGCCCACTTCAAGAATTAATTATTTTCTAGCGCCCCCCCTTTTTTTTTACTTTTCTTCTTCACTATATCATATCTTAAGGCTGATATCCCAAATTTGTTTGTAAGAACGAAAACGTATTAGAAAAACTGTTATTTATGTTATTAAAACAAACATTTCAATTAGAATTTTAGAACTTATCTAATGTGAAGGATGTATCTGATAATTTTTAACAAGTTTGTTAATATCAGGCTCCAATTTACTTTTAAAAAATCCGCAGATCACGGCGTTCGGTAATCTGCAACCGATTCCTGTTTTTAGTCATCTACGTTGTCACAGCATAAAATCCACGTTCACACAAATACGATGAAGGGAACGCTATCAAAAATCGTTGAACGATGGACCACAATCCAGGGTACAATTGCGGGATTGGCTTTTGCAGCCAAAAATCTCGGTACCCATTTTTGAACTTCATTTTTATTTCCTCGTTCGTTATCAGTTCTATGAGTTTTTCTTTTAGCTGGGGTGATCCTGCTGAGTTGACATTTGAAAAAGGGTCTAAAGCTGGATTCACATCCATCCGGCAAGCTATCGGGAAAGTGAATACGAGCAACTGATTGGTTGGACACCAGCTGGGGAGAGGGAATATTTTTTTCGGACAGGCAGGTTTTGAAGCAAACTGTACCCATCAGATTTTTCAAATATTTTCCGTTCCGGATGGCGCAGTACACTATTAGTGGTAGTTCCATTAATCAATTCACAATTATCACTAAGTAGTCGAATAACTGTCACTTGAGAATAGATATACCTCATTCTATATCATTCAACCAGTTCATACGTTGTAATGCAGATTCTCAACAACTTACTACGTACTCAATAATACACTTCAAATGAAGTAGTTAAGTAACCTTCATACTAAGATAGTTTCAATAATCTATCAGCAACTGTCACCGGATAGTACCTTGGATCCCATCCTATATATATACTCATTCTATATACCTCACTTATACCACATTCATCATTCATTCATCCCATCCTATAGGTATATACTTGTACGTGGTAATTCAAATCCTAAGCCACATTTAATGGATTCAATCTATAATAAACTGTCATCATGTATCACTCGTCCACTCAAGAACAAGTAGTCGAATAACTGTCACTCAAGAATAGAATATGTATTTTATGCTGATTATTGTAATCGTACATCTAAAACGCGTAGTTAAACGAAAAAAGCATACTCACCAGAAACGCACTCAGCAGAACGTTAAAATTGTGACAACTTCAACCTGAGGTTGATAGAACTGAACGTGAACCCCTTCAAAAGAAACGGCTCTGAAAGCTAAATTGTGTCGAGCGGAAGAAGTTCTTGTCAAAATAGCAACCTGGAAGGTCGATAACTAGAAATTGTCATTTTTTGTCCGCCTGAATAATAAAAGAAGTGAAACCGTGACGAAGAACCCTCGCGTCAATCTCGTGATAACGAAAATTCTTCAAGAGGTTTATCAGCAAAGAGGTTGTTTCTTCTTCCTCTTCACTTTTCTTCTTTACATGACTAGAACGCAACTGTAACAGTCACAAAATGTGTCAACTGCCTCAGAAGTACTAGGTACATGACATGTGATATACATTGTATATCTTATTATGTGCTTACCCCTTTACATATATTTAAGAAAGTTGGAATGAATAGTAAATATACTTATTGCAAAAACTGTCGTGAATTAGAGATTTCCAAAATTAAATTTTTAAAATAATTATTATGATTGACTTGCAGCTTTTTTTTGTGGCTTGGTGACAGGTGTGTTTGAGAAGAGGTATCTTTCTACCATTCTTTTGCGAAATTCTAACTGATGCTAAACTATAAAACTATTTTAAAAAACTATAAATTGAACTAGGTAGAATGATTTAATTTACGATCGGCCGGGTACAAACGAAAACAAGATAATGATGATGCTAGGAGAAGGAGGATTGTTGTCACCAGAATACTTGGTCAGTTGGTCGGTAAGCTGCGCCAGCTACCACCATTCTGTTTGCAAGGTGGGGGCGAGCAAGTTGTGTATCCAGTGTCAAGTGCTTCCATCCCCACTCCAAAGCCCCCCAGTCCAAAGCGAAATCTTCAACTAGTGTTTGCACTATCCGTCTTTCTTGTTGCATTTACTTGATGAAGGGTTTGCAATTGCTAAAAATCACTGATTCTGAATGGGCAGGTTTCGTTTCTTACTATTATAAGTGATTATAGTTTCGTTCCTTCCTATAATACTATCGGTGTGTATTATTGTGTAAACCCCTTTTACATCTAAGCCCTCGAGCTGAGAGAGCCAAAATAGCTTGAAGAGCTTTAAGCGTTTAACGGCGTTAATATTTGGGGTAGCTGACCTGAAGGGTCGAGGACTCCTGAAGGGAGCTGAAATGAAAGTAAAGATCCAACCCTAAGCTGCAGGGAATATAGGCAGAACAGAGAGCTAGACGAGCTAATAACGAGCTATTTATTTTACAATTTTAGAACGTGCAAATAAAAAGAAAATCAATATACTTCAAACTCAAGAGCAATGGAAATTATAGTACGAGCTTAGAGCTAAATGTCAAGATCTTATGCGCTAACTTACGAGCTAAGGGAAAAGGAACAATCTCAAATAAACTATATAAAGTTGGAGTAGAAACACTTACGAAAATCAACTAATCTTATCTTCTGACTGGCTAGTGAGCTCAATGAGATAAGATCGAGCCGTGAGGTGGCAGAAAGTAAGAACAAGCTAAGGTGAGCTCGAATGGTCACACACCCTTATGGGGTTGAATATTACATACGCACAACCAGCAGGGGTAATAATAATGAGAGCTAGCACTACCTTACAGGTGATGGGGGGCTCACGAGCTAGGACGAGCGCTGGCTTGCTGGGGGACAAGTCTTGATGGGGACCAGGGGGAATTGACTTTATCACTGACTTTACTGCCTCACTACTTGGCATACGACAATCACAGGGGGCTTTAGCTCATACGAGCTGTTGAAATAACTCAGGATAAGAATCCTACCTTGGCTCGCGCGCCACCTGTCACACACATTGAATTTCAGGAGATATGCATAGAGCACTTAAATCAGTTCTAAACCAAAATACCTATTTGGATTGATCATTTGATCATATTTGTGTGCCTCCTGAAATTCAATAATCGCTCTATCACCTTGAAACACGCACACTCCAAAGCTTAGTAGAAATTCAAATCATGAATGCAAGCCAAATGAATGAAATTGAGTAATAAATCCCAGTAAAAGAATTTGCAGCGTTTTATTTTGCCAACTTCTTTCTACAATAGGTACAATTGCATCTACCTTCAATTCACAGGGTACCTACCTGCCTGGGCACCTCATTTCACTAATTTCCTCAATAGGTTTAATTTGATTTGGAAAAGTTTTCATTTGACTTTGAAATGGTATAAATAGCTCAAAATTTCAATGAATACAAATGAACTGCGAACGTCTCTTAAATTGCAATACCTATAATTTGAAATGGTGGTGACATTAGAGCTGGAAAACTTCAAGTTGAAATGTAAATTGTGTAACTTGAATTCGCCCCAGAAGAGATACAGCTCAAACTGTGGCGACGAAACAGCCATCGAAATTGCCAAGAATAAACGCTGATCAAACCCTCCTTAAAAATGACGTAAGAACATGCTAAATCCACATTAGTGAAAATTCAAATGACACGGCGATAAGATCCAAAGGGTCTAATACCATATACTTAAGTACTACATCATATACGATCGGATACGGAATTTATCTGTAATCATATTAGTAGGTACTCACCATCTACATGTTATCAGATCTCATCATAATACTTGACGTCATTTCTCAAAGATCGAAAGATCGTGGAATGTGTTAGTATATTCAAGTTCGGAGTAGGGCAAGGGCGTATGTGTTGGGTATAAGGGTGATTCTCATTCTACGGGACAATCGAGGTTTTGATTCTGACTTAAAAATTTTGTTCTCCTAGATTTATGATTTTGTAATTATACAATCTACTTAGATGTTACTCTAATGGTATAGTGATGAACAAGCGCGCATGATTTTCGTTTGTTTCCTCAAAATTCAGGTTTTAAAATTGTAGAATTGAATTATGTAAACGATGTTTAGGTAAAATTGAATGAGACAGATATTTAAACCAAAAACATTTTAATTCCTAGTTGAAGCAACATGGTTAATTCAGTTAGTTACTACCACCCAATATTAAAAGTATAAAAATAATCACGGTTCACAAAAGTATAGGTGCTGATTTCAGTTTTTCCTGACTTAGTACTAGAACAAGTATCAAATTTTATTATTGAAATCAAATGGCTATTGGGGTAGCCACATCAATGAAGTTTAAAATCGCCACGACATTAAGAAATCAACGTTAACCTTCTGCAATTAGGAGTCCAATGAACACTTATACAAATTGAAACTTGCATTGAATAGGGTTTTTACATCTCTATCCCAAAATGAATGCTAAAAAAATCAATAAGATTGATTAAGAGTGATTCTCAAACCCATAATAATGAGAACCTGTTTTAGAAACGGCTAACTTCATTTTTGAGCCGCAGTTGTATAGCAATAGCGGAAGCATGGTGTTCCCTCAAAGGGCAGGGTTAGCAACGCTGAAAAAACGTTGAATTGCCAAAAAATGCCCTAATTTGGGAGAGCTACGATGATTTCCTTCAAACCCATGACAATGAGACTGAAGTTTCGGGACAAACTTTGAGCACTTGATTCGTACAGACTATCTAAAAGTTAGTCCCACTTGTAAGCGCTCTAACATCCAGTAACTAATTCTGAAAAAATACTAGTTAAAATATTTCTGGTAAAACGTTCTTTGAGAGGATAAAATCCCGGATTAACTTCAAATTTTGACTCACGGACAGACTGGAAGTCTGTAATTGTACTGAGCGACTCGGGAGGTATCGTGTTGTTAAGATTTGCTGACGTTATCAACCAGACAAACAAAACGGACGCTCATACCGGGCTTCCTACAGGGTCCGTTGCGTTCTTTACTTTATTACGAAGAAAATCAGACCGCGCATGCTTAATTTGATCGATTGAAACCGAAGATATAGTTTTAAAAAAAACCATGTTTGGGTCATAAAAAATCGTCAAAATATCATACTGCTACAGCTTCAAAACCGTTCATTTTTGGAGGAGCTGACGTGGTAGACCTTTTTTATTCGTTAATGGAATCAACTACACCAAGTATGAACAAAATCGGAGGGGGTCGGTACATTTCGAGTCTGGGTATGGAATGAACCAAGAGTGATAGGTCAGGAAAATGTTTAAATGAAGTTATTCCTCAAAATATTTCAACATTGGTGGGTTCATTTTTTGCAGTAGGTTTGGCCCCTCTTCCCCATAATGTTACTGTTTGTGCCCCTTTCACTTTGTAAGCCTCAAGTGGCATTGGTTGGTCCTCCCCGCCCCTTTCACTTCTCTGAGCCAATATGATTCAATCTCCTTTCACCTGGGCCTGTATCAGTTCATGTTTGTTACTGATGATGGGGCGCTTCTGCCAAAGTTGAGGTTTTGCGGGTAGCCAACAATATCACAAAATATGCTGCTTTGCCACTACTTAGTTAGGAAAATGAAGTCACTTTGATACCTATGATATGAAGTCAGTCAAGTTTGATAAGTGATAACTATATAGGGATCCCAGCCAATATTGGGGAGGTCCCAGGAGAGCCAAGTTAACAAGAGTGTAAGAGCCGGCTAAAACGAAGGAGAGAACTGACTCCAGATTCTGTTTACCAAAAACGGGAAAATTTTGTTTGGAGGGGAAGTGAAGAAAATTTAGAGTGGGAAATCGCGGGGAGCAGAGAGAGGGGGGTAGTAGAAACCAATCAGGGACGGGGTTACAACTACCCCAGGAAACCCCAGGGTACTAGGGGGGAGACTATGAGTGACTGACCATTTGCCAGAAAAAGGGTGGCTTGGGAAAAACCAACGGTGCAAAGCAGCTTGGGGAATTTGGAGTCCATTAAAGGCTTTAAATATTTTTACATAGGAACGGGATTAACGGACAATGAGGTGACCAACAGCGGCGAGTACGGTCCCGTTACCTGTGGGACTTGAATACGAGCCAGGTGTGGTTTTCAAGAGGTAATGACCTAAATACTGAAAAATTCTTCATGGTCTAAAACCATTTCAGATACATCTGAACAGTCTGTATTAACAAGAGCTTTTTATCGAGGATAAAAACGAAGTTTCCCTCAACACTTCCGCCATTGGTGCTTCTAGCCGTCGCGTTCTTAAGTTTTCGTGGGGCTCGTATCGGTTCGTAGCTGTAAACGATTTGTTAGCATTTTAACTTTTGGCATCTCAATTTAAACTTTTGGCGACTCAATTTCAACTTTCGGCATATCAATTCGAGCTTTTGGCATATCAATTTATACTTTTCACAACCCCAACTAGTCCAACATTCCACCCCATATAATGATCAATAAATGTTTTTTCTCTCTCAATTTGTTAGCATTCATTTGTCAACTGTAATGAGTTGGGTTGTTAGGTGGGCGGACTCCATAAGAACGTCAACGCGTCGGTGAATCGCTCCGGTTCAGCGAGCAGTCAAGCAGAGCGATAAGTCTTCGAAGGCGTTTCCTCACCTCGAGTTACATCACATTTTAATGACGAGGGTGAGTGTTATCCTGCTAAGCCATCCGAGGTGGGTAATGATAACGCTGGTGACTTGACCAGGTTTTGTAGGAAGGAGAACATTTTGTGGTTCAACCTGGGAGAATCAGTCACATTTCGTCAGGATACATGTTGCCACCATACACACCAGAAGAATGAATGAATAGGAGTTTATTACCATAAAATTAAAGCATGGACAAAACAACAGAAATATACCTTAGGAAATAGACCTTAGGATTTTTTATATATACCTAAATTAAAACGCTCTTAAATATTGGAAATTACCCCACGCTGTGGAACTACGTTCCGTGTTAAGCTACAGGTAAGCTACAACGAAATATATATGAGTATTTATACATTTAATAAAGAAAAGAAAACATTGAAATTAACACCACATTAACTATTTCTTATATTTCGGCTGCTGCCTTAGGGGGCATAACTAAAACCCATATAAAAAATTCCAGAAATTTCGACAACTTTTTTTATAAAAATGTTTTCTGATCGAAATTGCCTCTATTTTACGAATCACCCATATATGTAAATTTGATGAATTTTCGAGTTTTGTTAGGTTTAAATGACAAAAAGCACATAGTGAGGTGCTTACGATCCTCCAAGACTCCACATTAGATATTGACAGGGAAACCAATTTCTCCATGGCAAGCAATCTCTCCTCACAAATGTCAAAATTAATTTTATCAATAATGAAAATGGGCATTTAAAAAGTTGAATCTCAAACTTATGTTGAAAATTAAAATTAAATTTCATCACAATATGCAAAAACAATTGATAAAATGCTAAAAATTCTAAAAATCCAAAATCTTTGTTTGAATAGAAGAATGTCATTTAGAGCAACTTTTGCTTCCGATCACTAAAGTTGAAGCATTGTTTTCTTACCGTTTGTCTCCAAAATCAAAATTTCCACTCGCAAAAAGACCTTTCAACAATTTTGGTTCCGTTCTGTCTGTGTGTCTGTGTGTCTGTGTGTCAGTCTGTCTGTGTGTGTCTGTCTGTCTGTCAGCAAATCCTTGTTACGGGCAAAACTACAATAAGTTATTGTCCGATTTTGATGAAATTTTCAGGGATTGTGCGGGTTGGGGTGTAGATGGTCACCTATAGGTTTCATGATCCCCGGATCAATAGTAGCCTCTGCGCATGCGCAAACGTGAAATCCTTGTTACGCGCATAACTCCGGGAGTTCTTGACCAATTTCGATGAAATTTTCATTTGTTTGGTTTGATGTGTAGATGGTCCCCTATGAGTTTTGGTCTCCGGATTAAAGTGAAACGTGAAATCCTTGTTACACATAACTGAGTTGACCAATTTTGATAAAATTTTCAGATTGTTCGGGTTGGGGTGTAGATGGTCCATGACCCCCGGATAAATAGTAGTCTCTGCACATGTGCATATTACATAAATCCGGGAAACCGATTTCATGAAATTTTCAGGGATTGTTTAGGGGTCCATGGCAAGCAATCTCTGCGCATCAAACAAATGTTACGCGCATAAATAAGTTTTATCAATAATGAAATGCGCAAACGTTAAATCTTTGTTACGCGTATAACTTCGAATTTCTTTACCAAACTCGATAAAATTTTCAGGGATTGTGCTGGTTAGGGTATAGATGGTCCCCTATGAGTTTCATGACCCCCGGATCAATAGCAGCCTCTGCGCATGCGCAAACGTGAAATGCTTGCCAAACCGATTTATGAAATTTTCATGGATTGTTCAAAATATTTTATAGTTTGTTCAATAGAACATGCCTAATAGTTATTCTCCTGCATAACAATAAATTTACCCTAATTTTTACTTCGCCTAATTCAACGTTCTTTAGTCAATAATAGAAGATCTATACAGTCATGTTATGGATACGAGGAAGCTATGTGCCACACCCACTTTTTTTTTTTCTCGCCTTAACGTTGACAGTTATTCGTACAAAAAAGTGTTCGAATTTCAATTTAATTTAATACGGTTATTTTGGAAAATTCGCTCATACATCATGCTACAATATTGGAACTTTTTTTCTCGAAAGAATGAAACGGTCGCAACAATGGCAGACTGATTGCATTCAGATGACGGCATTGTTTGCAACATTAAAGCGTTCAGACTTCCGAATAGGTAATTGTGTGTCGTGGATTCAATGGGACTGGGCTAAAGGAAGGCGACAAGGTGACCTCACTGGAAATAAGGTAGGGACCCAAACCTTCCTTGACGCTCCGTTGCAGGGATTTCCTCTTGTTATAATAACTCAAAACTAGAGTTCGGATAGAATATGACGTGAAAAATGTCAGAATATGACTGAAACCCCAGTGCCTAAATATGACCTGAAAAAGGACATAAAACGTTCGAAATCTAACTTTAAAAAATCCGAATATATATACCGTTAATAGAATTAAATCTACCAGAAGAACTGAAGATCAATATTCATCAGGGGCTGTTTGAGCCAATTTTACAAAATGCAATTGTAATGGTATGGGGAAGCACTTTCAAGTATGTAATTGATAAAGTTTTCAAAGATTTAAAAAATTAAATTTCAAGGTCATTGTTCAATCAGCCCAGAAGCCATACCACGGATACATTATTTCATGATTTGAATTTGTTAACTGTCTATCAATTGAACACGTCGAATGTGCTCAAACTAATTCGTAAATAAAAAAGTACATATTTTGCTCTTTTTCAAACGTTTTTTCATTAACAGTGGACACTGCTGACTTGAATTGGGAATTCTATCCATCATATCCCCCTTGAAAATGGAGAAATAAAACTTCGAAACGTTGGGAACAAGTTTTTTATCAATACCAAACCTCAATAATCCCCTGGAAACTTCATTTGATTGACTAATCTAGCTATGTATCTAGAATTTAAATTCTAGATAGATACATAAAAAGAAAGTTTATTTTAACTTTTCTTCTCATATAGCTTTTCCAAGTCAGATTCGGAAATTTCCAAACCAATTTCAGAATTTTCCATTTCAATTTCAGAAAAAGCGTAAAAAAGGGGGATAAAGAGAAGGAAATAAGTAGGTAGTACACAAAGTGTATTAATAAAATTAAAAAATTATCACGAGAGGTGAGAAGGAACTGGTTCATCGAAATTGATAAAATATGCGCATGTTTTGCTTCCGAGTCTGCGAAGCAGCGGAAGCCTTGTGTTCACTTTCGGAAGCCAAACAATTTTTGTTGTCCGAATTCAGAATTTCCACTCGCATTTTGCGTTTCATAGCCTACTAAACAAATTTTGTTCCCTGTCTGTCTGTCGGTCAGTCCGCATTTCCTTGTTACAGCCATAACTTCCACAATTTTGAATGAATTTAGCTCATATTTTGAGGGATTATGCAGATAAGGTCTCTCGAGGTCCCATACGATTTTCATCTCAATATAATCAGCAGTACGCTCTGCGCATGCGCTAACGTGAAATTTTTGAAACAGGTATAACTTTTTGGCTGTTTCAAGAATTTCACGTTAGCGCGTTTCACGTTATCAATTTCGATAAACTAGTTCCTTCTCACCTCTCGTGATAATTTTTTAATTTTATTAATAAATTTTGTGTGTTGCCTACTCATTTCCTTCTCTTTATCTCACTTGTTTACGCTTATTGATCACATTCTGAAATTGAAATTTCTGAAATTGGTTTGGAAATTTCCGAATCTGACTTGGAAAAGCTATATACACGGCTGGCTCGGATGCTGGTTATACAGGGTGGATGGGGATCAGTGTGAAAATTTTTTTTGGGTAAAAATATCATATTTGCGTCGAAAATGGAGTTTTTGGTTATGATTTTTTTAGTGCTTTCACGGTCAACACCGACCTCACGTCATGAAATCGAGTTTTCTGGAACACTGAAGCGTCCATTTTAATTTTATTATACATTTTCGGATTCAGCATTAAATTTTCTGTAAGATAAACATCATTTCAACCTTATAAAATTTGGATAACTTTGTTCATTAGTCGCAGTGAAAGGGAAAATTTGAAAAATTTGAAAATTTTCGATAAAATTCGAAACAGAGCCGACGTTCCAAAAATTTTTGTTGTCAAATCTCATAAAAACTCCTCGTTTCATGAATTTCCAACGGTCATTCACTTTCAGTCTTGCGACATTTTTTCTTTGAAAATTAAGTTTCAAATACGATTTTTTCCCTTGGGGGAGTCAATCTTGTACGGAAGGGGGTGCAAGGAGTTACTCACGTTCTCATTTCTTTCTGTTTCTTTATTCTTATTTTCTGTTAAAAAACCTGCAAAGTACAACAAACAAAAATGAATTTAGGTTAACATTTGTTAGAACTGACGTCCCCTGTTACGAATGCATAACCTAGCTCGTTTTCGATTATCTCACAGTAACTGAGAGTGTTAACTTCTCCTGAAGTTTTTGAGCTGCTGCTACAATTTTTCCTCTCAACTCTTCTTCTGTGTTCACCTGCGTTTTGTAGACTTCTTGTTTCAGAAATCCCCTAACGAACGTGAGTAACTCCTTGCACCCCCTTCCCTACCAAGATTGACTCCCCCACCTTGGTTTTTTTTGTATTTGAAACTTAATTTCTCAAAGAAAAAATGTCGTAATCCTGAAATTGAGTATACCGTTGGAAAGCTCATGAAATGAGGAAGTGTTTATGAGATTTGACAAGTTCTTGGCCTATTTTTGGAACGTCGGCTTTGTTTCAAATTTTAGCGAAAAATTCCAAAATTTTCAAATTTTCCTTTCACTGCAATTATGAACAGAGTTATCGAAATCTTATAAGGTTGAAATTATGTTTATCTTATAGGAAATTTAATGCTGAATCCGAAAATGTATAATAAAATTAAAATGGACGCTTCAGTGTTCCAGAAAACTCGATTTCATGACGTGAGGTCGGAGTTGACCGTGAAAGCACTAAAAAAATCATAACTATCCAATGGACTGAGATAACACCCCCACTCTGGCGGCATTCTACTCCATTTTCGATGTAGTTTTACCCAAAAAAAAAAAAAAAAAAAAAAAATTTCACACTGATCCCCATCCACCCTGTATAAATGGGCTAGGCAGTGCGGCTGGTGGCAACCCAAGTATTTCCGTCTTGTTTTGGGTGAAGTCGACTTTGTAATTAATTGCACCCGTCATGCTTGTGATTATTATCACGATTATTCCGATCACTGATTTAAAGGTCAGTTTGGAGGAAAACACTTCAATTCTTCCCTCCCCAGATGTTCCTTCGGAGACGAAATCCGCTAAACCGAATCGACGACGGATTTTTGTCCGCAGGAGGGCGGAAGGCGGTGGAGCGGCGCAGGCGGCTGGCACCGCAGAAACTCGTCGGCTTTTGACGGAGGCGTCGAGACGCGTCGCAGAGTTTGGGGACTCGCTGAGGCCAACGTCATGAAGCGCCACCGAGGTCAGCCACCTTCAACTACCTAATTAATTACTAATTAACTAGTGATTACCTTCTAATTATTGAATGATAACATGATTTATTTGTAAAATAAGCCATACATTAATCAATAAACGTAAACAACTTAACAATCATGGTCATCTGACCGTCTGATGAGTTTGCCTGAAATTAGCAATTTGTTTAAAATGTAATGATAAACTTAAAATAAAACGTACCGTCAAGTGGGGTGAGAATTACATAGGTTGGCGAGAATTTGCCAATCTCGTTTTTGGACTTCTAGCGCATTGTCGCCGTTCAAAAGCGCGCTGTTTCTACCTCAGTATCACTGAGATTTCCGGAAATTCATCTACTTTTGAATCGTAGTCGTTATCAGTGTTTTTTAAAATCAGTTTTGACATTTTTCATCATTCGTTGCCAAAACTCCTTCCCTACGAATACGTTCGATCGCCTTAGAAACCAGGAAGGTTCAGGGAATTATTGAATTTCAGGAGATATGCATAGAGCACGTAAATCGGTTCTAAACCAAAATACCTATTTGGATTGATCAGTTGATCATATTTGTGTGCCTCCTGAAATTCAATAATCGCTCTATCACCTGTGAAACACGCACACTCCAAAGCTTAGTAGAAATTCAAATCATGAATCATTGAATAATAAACCCCAGTGAAAGAATTCGCAGCGTTTTATTGCAGATTTGGATTCAACACCCTTTGAAACGTAAACCATGAAATCTTCAGGGGGGGTTAGAAAATTTTTTTTTTTTTTTCAAGAGCGATTATAATTGTTTATTATTGAATAATAAACCAAACGTGAGACAAAAGTAGCGCGTATTTTTATAAAGATTTTCACTTACAACCGATCTTTGCTAAGGAAATTTATTTTCGCCATTTTTCATCGCACAAAAATTGTTCACCACTTTTGGAAAGCTGTGAATTTATTTGACACCAGACCACATCCCACGCTGCCAATTTCCCCCTCCTTACATCCCGGAGAACCATTGGTTACGAGTTGGTTTTGTTGACAAAACTTCTTATTGGAGTGAAGTTCTGGCTTAGTTACCTATGATTTCCAGTTACAATCGATCGTTCCTAAGGTACACATTTTATTCTCTCTCCTGAAAATTCGTTACTCAGGATAGATTGGATAAGTTCCAGGCCAGTTACCGGGGTCAGATCTTTAATAATACAATACAGTGAGAGTTACAAAAAGGTATCTTATACAGGGTGTCCTAGGAGTTATGCACAATTCGACTCCTACGAGTTCTACAACTCATTTCCAAACAAAAATGCCTCGAAGCAATTTTTTACCAGAAGCCTCGTTTCCGAGTTATTCGTGATTTAAGATTTTTTCGTGTTTTTGATCTTAAATCATTAAAACTATCATAACTCCCTCAATTTTGGATATAGCCCAAATAAGATGACACCGTTGGAAAGAGCGTCAAATTTCCTATCTACTTGATCCCATAAAACATTTTTTTTTTTTATTGCATTGAAGATGTGCATTGCTGCGCGAAATGGCAGTTTTGTCAAAATCTCAAAATCGCCTGTTTTTCATCTCGCCTAGAAACCCCATTAATGCTTGATGCAGAACTGTGCAGGCCTGGTAAAACGTGCACCAAAATGTCAGCTTTCCAACGGTGTAGTCGTTTTGGTTTTAAAACATATTTCTAGTTAAGGAAATGGTGTTTAGCTGCAGAAAAACGTGTGTTTTCTGTTAAAATTAAGGTTTTTCCAAAAGTCTCGACGAAAAAAGGTTGTCGGCGGGATATACGTAACTTTTCTCGCTGAATCGAATGGTGACAACGCCAGACCTCTCAAGGGACGATTTAAGTTAGTTTTGTCGGATGCGTAAACCCGTTCGTTTGTGTACAGCGTCTACGGCATTTCTAAGCTGACCGCCCAAAGTGAAGATAATCGAAGAGCCGAAAGACGGCTATTGTTTGTGTTCATTTACGATTGATTGCGATGAGTTGCATTCATCTTTTTGTGGACACTATGGACCCTTATCAATCCAGGCTTCCGTATCATTACCAACTCTTCCCTTTCGTCTCTTTCCTCGCTGTATTTCCTTCAGCGTGGTTTCCCTATTGCATATTCCAATTCATCATGGTGCGCTATAGCTATTGAACATAGCTGGTAGTAATAACCAAAACCTTAGTGACAAAAAAGGATTAGTAGATAAAAAAAGGATAGTTTACCAGATAAAAAAAAGGATCAGTGACATAAAAAATATTATCTACAAATATTTTTTCCTCACACTATCCGACGTGTTCGCAAGGGTGTGAGTTGTACACAGGAGGAGTGTGACTCCCTTGCTGCTTCAGAAGCATTACCATTGGCAAAACCGTACACAAAAATCATGTCAACATACTCACTTGTGGTATAGCTACTCAACTGAAAGCAACTCATCGCAATAAATCTTAAATGAACACAAACAACAGCCGTCTCTCGGCTTTTCGATTATCCTGACTTTGGCTGGACAGCTTAGGAATGCCGTCGATGCTGTTCACAAACGAACGTTTTCATTCATTAAATTCATTTTCATTTTTAATTTTTGAATATTTACTTTTTGGTTTATATCTTAACAATGTTGTTCAAACTCTAACTCTTTATATGAACTCGATTTAAACCCCAATATCTTACCATTGTCTTACAACTGGATAACAAGTTTGAATTTGATCAGAAGCAACCATCAACATTACATTGCAACACCCAACGCTACGGCCACATCGGATTGGGTTGATGTTACACGGCGCACAGAGCAACCCCTCCTTCAAGACCGCTGGGTCGTGCGGGTCATTGCATATCTTGCCCCTGACCAAGACAATGCCTGTTCTGTAGCTTTCCCAATTGTTGAGAAAAGATTTACGTGCTCTATGCATATCTCCTGAAATTCAATAATCGCTTTATCACCTGTGAAACACGCACACTCCGAAGCTTAGTACAGATTCAAATCATGAACGCAAGCCAATTGAATAATAATAAACCCCAGTTAAAGATAACTTATTTACCATAGTAATAATGTTGAATAATAAACCCCAGTAATAATATTGAATAATATTTACCTATATATTATCAGCGTTTCATGCATATCAGAATGCTTCAACCCGTGTATCGGCTATAAACTACAAGTATCCACATCGGCTATCACTCCGAAATTGAAATCATGAATCATTGAATAATAAATACTAGTGAAAGAATTTGCAGCTTTTTTTTTTTTTTTTCAAGCGCGAGTGCAATAAAAAACTATTTTGTTTGAAAATTTTAAATTTCGTAAGACGGAGCATGCATATCAGAATGCTTCAAGCCGTGTATCGGCTATAAACCCTTAAAAAAACGCTGTTGTTTTTGTTTTGATTGCAGTAACCTAGTGATGTAGTGAATGTGGATGCAAATGTTGGCAGCATAAATCGGGCCATACATCGGGAATGGTTTGAGCTACGGACCTAGGGAGGGGCTCATTCGATTCCTCATGGAAAGTTCTTCAAAAAAAGTCCAAATTTTGGCCGCCTTGACTTTTTTTGAGGTTTTTAGAGATTTTACAAAACTTTGAGACAACTCTTAAAGGTAACTTAAGTGAGAGAGCTGGCTAAAGAATTGGGGCGTTAATTTTTTTATTGAGACCATTATTTCAAATAATATACCTCACTGACATTCTTAGTATACTGCACAGGGTTTGTTTTTAGGCTATCAGCATGGTGACAGCTCATGATATTGACAGTTCATTTGTTTATATGTTAATAATGTCTCTAATGTGTCGCAGGCGGATTAGTCTTCTTACTGGGGGCCGCTGGAATCCTTCTGTAACTAATGGGTTGGTGTGTTGACTGTTACGTTCGAAGAAGTTTTTCATTTTTTCGATGAGAAGTTCGCTTGGAGTTTGAAGTTGGAAATCATGATACAGCGTTGCATTTCGAACAAGCGGCGGAGCGTGGGCTATATTTTTTTGTAATGTCCTGTTTTGTTGCTGCTCGATTCGTCTAAATTCCGACCTGGAGCATGTCCCCCACACCTCCACTGCGTACAGCCAGATAGGACGAATGAGCGTCTTGTAGATCGTTAATCTATTTTGGAGGGAAACGTGTGGGCTACTCAGAAGGGAACGGAGTTGGTTGGTGCGGTTGCGTAATTTACTTAATGTTTCAGTAATGTGTTGGTGGAAGGTAAGTCGCTTGTCCAGAGTTACTCCTAGGTACTTGTGATAATCCTCATTGGGAATGAGCTCTTGCATATAACTGAGGCAAGGAGAGGTGGTATTTCTCTTGTACGTGTATGTGACAATGCTCGATTTTCCGGGATTAATTTTCAAACGCCACTTTGTACACCATTGTCCCAGTGTGTCGAGTAGAGTTTGAAGTCGCTCTGCGGCTACTTCGGAGTCAGGATCGCTCACAGCGTAGACTAAATCATCAGCATACAGACCGGAAAATTCGTCGTTTTGAGCAGGTAGTGGTAGGTCGGAACAAAAAATGGAGTATAAGTAGGGCGCCCAAACGCTTCCCTGAGGTACGCTTGCTCGAATGGTTCTCTGCGTTGACGTTTCTCCTTGAACTGACACCACGAATGTTCGGTTTTCTAAATAGTGACGCACAAGAGAGTACAAATTGTTGGGGAGACTGTTCCTCAATTTGAAGAGTAGACCATAGTGCCAAGTCCTATCGAATGCTTGCTCAACGTCGAAGTATGCTGCGTGGCATACTTCTTTCTTTTGGTAAGTATTTTTGATGAAGTTGGTCAACCTCTGAAGCTGCATAGGACATGAGTGGGACTCGCGAAAGCCAAACTGTTGGTTTGGGATGAGATGAGATGTGAAGCTTAGAAAGTGTGGTAGGACAAGACGTTCGAAAATTTTGGAGAGCAACGGGAGGAGGCTTATTGGTCGATACGAGGATGGTTCGTGCTCGGGCTTGTTTGGTTTAGGAACCATGCAAATATTTGCATGTCTCCACTTTTTTGGAAAGTATCCAAGTCTGGCTGCTGCAGTATAAAGATGGGCTAGATGCGCGAATAATCGTCTTGGTCCGTTGAAGAGGAGAGGTTGACCAATCAAGTCAGTTCCTGGTGCTTTTCTTTTTGGTAACCTTTTAATTTCTTGCTTCACTTGATTTGGGGAAAAATAGATCGGTGGGGAGGGGAAGCCGCCTTGAAAATCTTCCAAAGGGCCAAATGGTCCTTCATGAGGCTTGAATCGGTCTTCTAACATGTCAGCGAAGACGTTGGCTTTTTCGGATGGGTGCGTGATCCAGGTCGTCCTAGTTTTTAGGGGTGGCATCAATTTGTGGGTTCTTGTCAGAATTTTGGTCGCCCTGTAAAGAGAACAGTCTTTGGTATTGAGCGAAAGCAACTTGTCTCTCAGCTGTTCATCCCTTAGGTTTTTAATTTCGTATTTGAGAGCATTACCTAGTCGGTTGGAAAGTACCTTCTCAGAGCGATTACTCGTTCGTAGCCATCGCCGTCGGGCTTGTTTCCTCGCTTTCCACAGTTCATGAATCGGAGGGGGAAAGTGTAGGTTCGGTTTCGGGGGCGGTGGTTGTTTGGGAGCGGCTAATGAGGCAGCTGAAGTAATTATTTGCGTTATATTGTCGACTGCGGTGTCTACATCGTGTTCAGATTGTATAGATGGGAGGGTGGGGAGTTTTTCAGCAATGTATGTTTTGTACACATTCCAGTCCATCGGGTGCCGTATGAGGGATGGTCGTTGGTTTATCTGAGTTCTAGCGTGTAGGATTGAGTGTACTGGAATATGGTCTGAACTGAGATCGTGGTGCACTCTTGTATCTGACATCCTGGAAAGCAAGCCCTTTGTAATGAAGAAATCCAAGTGGCTTGGAGCCACTGATGACCTCATGTCGTAGCGTGTAGGAACTCCCGGCGTCTCAATATGAAGTTGAAAAGTGTGCCTCCAATCGTCAATAAGCTTACCATAGTGATTAGTTCGCCTGTCATTCCAAGAGGTGTTTTTGGCATTGAAATCGCCTCCTATTAAGAACTTTGATTTCAGCTCATGCGATATGGACCAGAGAGTGCTCATTTGTAAGTTTCGACCTCTTCTTCTGTCTTGTGGTGGTATGTATATTGCTCCCAGTTGAATATCTTCCCCTCCTAAGTGGAGAAGGCATCGTGCCATTTGAACTTCAAGTTCTCTTATGGGAAGTAAAGGTGACTGTTTCAGGTAAGTTCTAACTAATAAAATGGCACCTGCACGACCAACATCTGTTGGATCGTGTGCTACATACGATTGAAATTCAGGAAGACACCAATTTTTATTGCCAGGTAGCTTCACTTCTGAGAGCATTACGATGTCTATTTTGTGATGATTGACATGATGTAAGATTTCTTCGTATTTTCCTTTTATTGAACAGGCGTTCCAGGCCATGACGCGTAGTTGTGACAATTTTGGTTGGGGATTCATGGCTGAAGAAATTGGGCAAAATTGAAAGATTTGAGCGCTTGAGTGATTTCAGTTTTTAATGTTTCCATTACTTCTCGGATCATTGAAGAAATTATTTCTTTAATGATCGTTCCGATCGTGGAACCCTCTTCCAAATTATTTTTCGCTAGGTTGGAGGTACTTCGACGGAAGAAGTTGGTATGCGTTTGGCTTGATGTGTTCCCTTGGTAAGTAGAGGTACAGGAGGGGTTTAAAGGTGGGAATGATCCTTCATCATAAGAGAACCCCTTTGATTGAGGCTGCTTGTCGGTTTGGGTGGGGAATTCCTGTGGATTGGTTGTTCGGAAGGTACGGGTGGTTCGTGATTGACGCATGTTTTGAAAGGGTTGGGAGGAAGCCACAGTGTGCTGAGGTTTTTTAGTCGGATTGATTTCAATATCAGTGGCTGAATAGAAGTTTTTTGAAATTTTTTGGTAAATGGGGCAGCCTCTCCAGCTTGAGGCATGCTCCCCACCACAATTTACGCATTTCCTCCTAGCAGGTGTTTCGCATTTTATTGTTTCGTGAAGCCCTGCACAAAGTCCGCACTGGGCAGGCCGTGAACACTGCCCGCGGGCGGGTGCCCTCGGGGACAAGCCATCAGCCCAAAATGGGATTAAAGCTCATACCCCAATGAGTTAATATCCAAGCTTCCTGAGGGTGGCCGGTTATTCCGACATAGAGATAAATTTGGAAACATTTAGGCCTTATGGTTTTAAGCTGAGTTCTGTTGAAAGACCTAGGTTTCCCTCGAACAGTTTTCAATTCAGGGGTTTGATTACTTACTTACCTAAGATAAACGCACTGAGTCTAAAAAAGGCACAGAGTGAACTCGTTTCAGCTCCATAGTTCGTCGAATGTTTTAACATGACATGACCAGGTAACAATTCAAAAATCAAGTCTACCAGTAAGCGAGTAAAACCCATGTCAACCTATTTGAGTTGATGCCAATGCACTTTACTAGCAATTTTTGGAACTAAACAGTTTAACTCTCTACAGATTAGTTGACTGTAATCGATCACCTGACTGAATAGATCACGTTAGGGGTTTGTCGGTACTGAGGTACCGGGACTGTGGAACCTAGTCTCACGATGAAACGGCTCCAAGCAGTGACAAAAACCCAGAACCTGCTCGAATTTTTTATTAGAAGGTACCTGCTGAATCTCCGCGCTACCATGATACCGATCAGGGGAGCAGGTACAATACGGCTCCATAATAATGAGCCATACCGGTAAGGGAACTGTACCGGCAATTAGGAACGGCTCCTTCCTCGTCACCGTAACCATTGGAACCGCTCCAGAGAAATACTTGGACTGACACACCATATACACATACACACCATGTATAAATGTTGTGGTCTCTGGTAGTGCAATAAAATTCTAGTAGCCAAGTGATTCGCTGAAGAAGATTTCTTTAGTACAGAAATAATAAGCCCATGTGTAATAAATCGTAGCGTGGGGGGGGGGGGGGTCATGACAAAAAACTATTTTCAAACTTTGATCGTCATTAATACTCCCTTAAAATCTCATATAAGGGATATTTACTTCAGTTGATACGTCAATGCAGTGTTTTTGCGAGTTGGGCAGTCGTGTTCGTAGTTATCTGATTTCACGGGTTCAGAGGAGCTTGAGAGGCGGGCGTTCAAATCAGACATCGAGGAAACAGTCGTCATCCAGGCAAAAAGCACAAATTGTGTTGAGATACGTGGCGTATCCGAGGTAGACGAGGAAGGGAACCATCAGGAGTCCAGCGGGCTTGCTGATTCTCCAGAACATCTTGGTGGTGATGAGGCCGGAGGCTGTTGTGGCGAGGATGTGTACGAGGCTGAATCCGTACCATCTGAACTTGAAGAGCACCGGGTGATAGGTCCAGTACAAGCCCATCAGCGCTAGGTAAGCTGTGGACAGAAAATATTATGATTATTAAGGTACCGACAACCATAATTATTATATTTACTTTCCCAAATACCAGCTGAAAAATGAAATTTTCTATCCTTTAGCACGACCTCGCAAATTTCTGAATGAATCTGAAGTTTTTACTTTTGTTTTGGCGTTTCCGAGCAATATAGACGGATATTGAGCGTGGATCGGGCCCTAAGGGAAACCAAATAATCAATGAGATTCATAGTCGTGAGGACTATGGATGTGCAGTGAACGTTTGGTAAACTTTTCAAAATGGAAAAATTGTCTAGAGAAGGTTCAGGAAGATATGAAAGCACCCTAGTTAAATACAATCAACTAGTCGCTCTTATAGTCACCTGGATATGAATTTGAGGTACATTGATCTGACAGAAAGCGAGCAGAAGGCGCCCATGTTCGCCCTGAAATGGGTTTGCAGAATGAGTTAAAACTTAACTGCCGTCCGCATATGCCATCTTAACAAGACGGTGATCGAGATATGCTCGCTTTTTAACACGAGGACCTGGAGCACATTTTGGCGATTTGCCCTATATTTTCAGAATTTCGAGTGGCAAGCTTTGGAACGCCACGTCTTCCCTTTGAATGGTGTGAATTGACTGCCGCTAGCTAGATATTGCCTAACAGCTTAGGGACACAGGTCAGAGTTGATCCAGCATTTTAACTGGGAATGTTTAAAATTTCTCGTTGTGCTGTGTAACAGCATCCAATTATTAGCTGATATTTTGCTTTCCCTGATTTTGGTTGGTTTACCACTGTTCAGATGTATCTAAAACGGTTTTGGATCTTGAAGAGTTTTTCGGTGTTTGCGTCATTACCTCTTGAAAACCACACTTGACTTGTATTCAAGGCTTGCAGGTAACGGGACCATACTCGCCGTTATTGATACCCCATTGTTTGATAATCCCGTTCCTATTTGAAAATATTTAAAGCCTTTAATGGACTCCAAATTCCCCAAGCTACTTTGTGCCGTTGGTTTTTTCCAAGCCACCCTTTTTTCTGGCAAACGGTCAGTCACTCGCAGTCTCCCCCCTAGCACCCTGGGGTTTCCCGGGGTAGTTGTAACCCCGTCCCTGATTGGTTTCTACTATCCCCCTCTCTCTGCTCCCCGCGATTCCCCACTCTAAATTTTCTTTACTTCCCCTCCAAACAAAATTTTCCCTTTTTTGGTTAACAGAGTTTGAAGTCAGTTCTCTCCTTCGTTTTAGCCGGCTCTTACACCCATGTTAACTTGACTGACTTCATATCATAGTTATCAAAGTGACTTCATTTTCCTAACTAAGTAGTGGCAAAGCAGCATATTTTGTGATATTGTTGGCTACCCGCGAAACCGCAACTTTGGCAGCAGCGCCCAAGGTTTTATTCAACAACACCTGTATTTATTTGATTGGTTCACTGTATCGACGAATACTAATTGTATTGTAATGTATGTATTTCCATACTCGTTGATTGAGCATGTACGCATTGATTTGAAATACAGCCTCCATCAGTTAACTGCTCAACCGTTTACGTCTTTTTTGGGTTCACCCTAACAACCCCTATTGTTATTGTTTCTGAATCTGTTTCTATCAATTATTCGTATTTACCTTAATTGTCTTACTTTCGACGCTAATATAAAATGGGCCCGCTCTAACAGATGGGTATAGCTCATTGTCAATTTATGTATATATTTGTTAATTTATTTAGTTCTGCGAAGAAAGCTTTGTAAAATTTTAAAAGCCATTGCAATAGCTTCATTTTCTATCAAAACGGGCCCAAATCTTGTGGTTAGTTCCCCCTACCCAATTCTTGAAATCGCCACACACTGGGCAAAATCACCAATTTAGGTGGACAAAAGTCAAGTTTCTGAGTGCTTTACCTTTTTATCATTCGTTAATGAGACTCTTAATACTAATATTTCCCGCCATACGTTGTTTACAAACAAATAGTAAAGGAGTGAATCATTCACGTTTACACAAGTGCCTAATAACCGCCTGTGGGATCATCTTTATTCGATGGCCATTCATTATGTTCAAGGCGTGTGTAGCGCAAAGTTTTATTGCTTTTGTTCAACAATGGACATTGCTGAGACAGATAAGACATTAAATTTCTACATCCCTTATTGAATATATATTGCATTCTACCTGTAGATTTAATTTAGCAATTTGTAAATGTATGCTCCTATTCAATAACAAAAAACTATATTACCCCCAAGTTACCCCAAGGATTTGTTTGCAGGATTTGTTTCATCAATCCTTCTAATCTTTAAATATTGCAAAGAATTTTAGCGATTTTTTGCGTTTTGGGTGATACATAATTTTTTTTTTAGTCAGTCAAATAAATTTGATTTTAGACCACTGTGTGCTCTCCAATCGTGTCATAAAATTATTTAGATTTTTTAAAGTTATTTTTCCCGTATCCTAGGACTTCAATCGTTAAATTTAGAAAAGTCTTAAATTTTAGCTAATCAATGTGATTTTAGACCACTTTGTGCTCGCCAATCGTGTCAAAAAATTAATTCGATTTTTTTTGTATGATTTTCTCCGTAATCTGGGAACCCAAAGGTTGAATATGGACAAGTTTCAGAATTTTGTCCACCTAAATCGGTCATATTTTCCACTGTGCGCCACCTATGGGGGTTTCAAGCCCATTTCTAGTGCCGTGGATACCGTCTGGGTGTTGCGGGTATTAAATGCCTCAGCCGTTGGAAGGGGCAGGTAAGCCATCCCATCACAATCGCCCTGTTACAATCTATAAGAAGTGATTTGTTCAAACTCGCTTGTTAGAGGAGGAGCGAGTTGTCGGAAGCCGCCGCCCTCCTGCCAGACGAGGTAGGAGGCGCAACCGGCCACGAGGTTGCGCGTCGTCATCGCGTTCAGGTGGACTCGTCCGAGGAGCTCGTGCCACACATTTTTGGAGAACTTTCTCGTGTACCAGCGGTAATACTGCGGCATGAACGTCACCGACCCCAACCAGAAGCCCATGTTGGGGAGCAGGCCGAACGCCATCATTTCCAACTTCCCCGGGATCTCACGGGGGAGGAAGCTGAAGATCAGCATCTTGCTGAGTCAGCAGCCTCAGCGTGGTTTCGGAAGTTTACATTTGGCCCATGCCCTCTTCTTTCTTTTTGGTTGGTGGTGGAGAAACCGTGTGATAAAGTTTGAAATGTGGTTATGTGGTTGGCTAGTTTCCCCATAAACCGTAGTAACCTAGAATGTCATAGTGGCCTAGAGACCTGGCATCCTTCACAAACAAACTGGAGTGCTGAGAGACTTTGGTAGATGGGAATAACATGGGTGATATTTTTATTTATCATTCTCATCATTGAATAATTTTCATAAATTACAGAGGATTAACATGATTTTTGTTTAATATTTTCAATAATAGTAGTAAGGAACGCACTAATTCACTCGCGATGAAATTGTGGAAGCACATCTCAAGAAAAATGTAGAGTTTGTAGAAAAGATGTAGAAAGCTAAAATCGGACAGGGAACCTCAATGAGACTATACGAAACAACATAACGGGCTTTAACTTGATCAGCTGAGAGATCAGAGTGAGAAATTCTCTCCTCTTCACCCTAGAAAGCTGAAATTAGATAGGGGGGCTCAATGGGGCTATTGGCCTTAAGGACCAAAACCAGATTAGCTAAATTTTTTCCCTTAGGCCTCGGAAACTGAAAGGCGGTAGGGAGCTGTATGGCAGAATGAAACGATTGCCATGAAGGGTTTCAACATGATTAGCTGAGAAAGATAAATTCACTTCTGTTCACCCTAGAAGGCTGAAATTTAATTGGTAACCGTATGGCAGTATGAAAGGATTGACATGAAGGGCTGAGAGAGCGAAATTTCCTAATGTTTGCATTGGAAATGTGACAGGGAGGCTCAATGAGGCTATTGGCTATTGGCTATCGTCAACTTCATCGTTAGCTCATGCAAAAAGATGCTGTACGAAAATGAACGAAATAGAAATTGCCTAAAAACGCTGCAAATTCTTTCACTGTTCACACGAATATGATCAACTGATCAATCTAAATAGGTATTTTGGTTGAGAACCGATATAAGTGCTCTATGCATATCTCCTGAAATTCAATAATCGCTCTATCACCTGCGAAACACGCACACTCCAAAGCTTAGTAGACACTCAAATCATGAATGCAAGCCGAATGAATGAAATTGAATAATAAACACCAGTGAAAGAATTTGCAGCGTTCCATGCATATCAGAATGCTTCAACCCGTGTATCGGCTATGAACCCTTTTAGGAGTTCAATCCAGTATCCACATTCACTACATCACTAAATTACTGCGATCAAAACAAAAAACAAAAAACGCTGTTGTTTTTGTTTTGATCGCAGTAACCTAGTGATGTAGTGAATGTGGATGCAAATGTTGGCACCATAAATCGGGCCATACATCGGGAATGGTTTGAGCTACGGACCTGGGGAGGGGCTCATTCGATTCCTCATGGAAAGTTCTTCAAAAAACGTCCAAATTAAGGCCGCGTTGACTTTTTTTTAGGTTTTTATGGATTTTACAAAACTTTGACAACCCTTAAAGGGCACTATAAATTAAGTGAGAGAGCCGGCTAAAGAATTGGAGCGTTGTCGGACCAACATGGATTTTTCCTGAAAATTTCAGATCTTTTGCTCCAGCCGTTTGGAGAAAACGTGCGTCAGTACGAACGGAAAATTTTTTATTGCAGATTTGGATTCTACACCCTTTGAAACGTAAACCATAAAATTTTCTGGGGGGTTAGAAATTTTTTTTTCAAGAGCGATTACAATGGTTCATTATTGAATAATAAACCAAAACAACGATCACTGACAGACAGACAGACTATCGTGGAACCGAAATTGAATCTCTAAAACACTAAAGGCAAGCAGAAATTTTGATTTATGAGTACAACAATATTGTAGAAGAAAAAAACTGCGAATTCCGCACGTTCATCCTTTCTTACGACTTCTGCAACACCTATCAATACTGTCTACGAAAGCAATCAAACCTGAATGTGGAACAATTAAAAAGAATGCTCTAAAGGTGTGAGTCAGTCGCTACCTGTGTAATGGAATATAAGGTGTCTTCAGTCCGTATGGTTCTTCTTTATGAGGTGGATTGGCCAACCTGCAACACATCAAGTTATACCAGCAGGTTATTTCATTGTTACCTACCTAAATATGTCTACTTATACTTGTATAGTATACCTTGTGTACTTACCTGTGGCGAGCCGTGATATTTTTGCTAGGTCATCGCAAGTGGCGGCGATTGGTAACCAGAAGTGGGGGGGGGGGGGGGGGGGACACTCTCCCCAGCAAAGAAGGGGAGTCCGGGGGTCCTCCTCCGGGAAATTTTGAAAAATTACCCGTCAAAAAAAACCCATTTAAGATATTTTTGACGAATGAAATTCACGTTTTTTATAGTTGAAATCAGTGTAAATGACACTTTTTGAACCAAAAACCACTTCGACGTCTACAAACCCCACCTTAAGGTTGAAAATCGCTTGCTACGGTAGCCCTGTCGTTGTGACTTTGAACCGAAATTCCACTGACTCCGGAATTCCGTTTCCTGGGTCTTGAGGATGGGGCAGGACTTCAGATCTGGGATGATCAGTGTGAGAAAGTTGAAGAAACTTACTTATTTGATCAGAAAACCTTGGGTTTATTATTAACCTCTCTCGTATTTGGGAGGGGAAAAACTTATTTCCATAAATCAGTGAAGTTAACGTAAGTTTCAAATAATCGTTAAGGATAAAAAATACTTGAGGATTTATTGAATTTTCCTAGGATGTAGTTAAGAATGAGCACATTGTGAGATCGACGTGAAAGTCACATTGATCACGTCGACAGACTGGTATTCGATTGACTTTCGGTTGTCTGTCCAAGAAATGGCGGCTCATCGTGCCGACGAAATCAGTAGTTTGCACGGAAAGCAAATCGGAGGAGCCATTTGGACTGATAGGATTTGACGACCATTAGCTGGAGTTCAGAGAGGCGCCCACTAGAGAAATAATTATCTCAGTCCCTGTACCGGTGGTGTAAGGGGAAGAATTCCAACAGCTGAGCTGGGAGGGATCCGCGTCTCGTTTCCAAGGAACCATCGGACGGAGCTTGGGAACTGGTTTTGACTTCCTTATCATATCAGTCACGGCCAGGGGCTTAGTGTGTTTCGGGATTCCCAGCCCTGAGGATCTCAAGGAGACCAGAAAACGCTGGATCACGAATGATTTACCACCTGTTGCCTGTTGCTATCCGCTCTTCCTCCTCATCTGTCATCGATTGTTGCAACCATCACGTTTCGTCATCGCACAACCAACGATCTGATTGATCCACGATTGATTGTCAAAAGGTAATCGTCACATATTTACCATTATAACCCTTCAAACGGACAAAACTATATGTACTGTATCCTTCTCGGGAATGAGTGTACTTTGCCGAAAAGTTCGGAAGATCGAAATGTCCTAACAAAGTAAGTTTTGAGTGTTTGTGGTTTGAGTGTTTTTAGCTATAAACTAGCTGACCCGGCGAACTTAGTTCCGCCCTGGAGATTATAATTGAACACACTGCTAATTTTATGATGATCAATTTTTTTGGATAATTAATACAGGTAAATAAAAAAAGCAAGAATTTCAAGGATTATATATTGGCCATGCATTTTAGTGCAAATGGTTCCACTTTTCAGTTTATTGCCTTGTGATAGACGACATTTTTTGTTTTATTATGCTGGTGCAAGAACAAATAACGCAAATGTTCTTCCGACCCGTGAACATGCCACATCTAATCGATCATGGGGAAAACATGGATTTTCTAGATTCAGACCACAAACTTTTAACGATTGCCCTTGTGATTTGTTTATGGCCATGGCGAATGCAAGACGGATCGAAAATTGAACTCGTTTAAGCACAAACATGTCAATTGGGATCATTTCAATTATTGGAATGAGAACTTATCCATTTTCGAATTTTCCTTTGAGTATCGTCGCTTAAATCACATTATTCATCAATTTCCTAATCACCATCGCGTTCAGTTGCACAGTTTTGGTTGGTTCATGTTTCGAAGCATGATTACTAGGAAGCCAACCTCCGTAAGTCGTAAATTGTGCGGTGTTAAGCCTGGCAGACCCAAGGAATTTGAAAATTCAATTGGATTTGATTGCTTTCAATTGCATTTTGTTATTCCACATCAGTTATTATTATTATGTACAGGATCCAGGGAAGTAAATTATCGAATGTAGGGTTGTAAAATCAATGTAAGTGAAGAAGGAAAATGAAAAAACAAATTCAATCAAACCAATATTGGTTGGGGATAGAGGCGAGGAAAACCTGATTGAGTGCTCTCCAGTAAACCCGAGTCCCCAAGATGTCCCTACCTTTTTACCTACGATTTGCCTACCCTATTCTCCTATGGAAATTTTAAAATTAATTTTGAGCAATAAAATGTAGGAAGTAGTTGACATGATGAATTACGGCTGAAAAATATTGGATCCGATAGTGTACATTTAATGTCGATGTATCGGAATAGAAAATATCGCCCAAAAATATCGATTAATCGACGGAAGAATATAGATATTTCGGTATATCGCTATTTTCTTGCCATCCCTAATGGATAGGGTGGAGATTGAGAGACTTTTCATCTCCCGAGATAGCAAACTGCATGAGAAGATTCTTCCCATGCTTGAGCAGAAACATCACTGACAGTAATAAATTATTGTATGCCATTATGGTTACGGTTGCTACTGCAAGATTAGTGAAAAAAATAAGTTTTTTTTCAAACTGCTTCCTGTTTTAATTAATGTTTTAATAAATCAATACTGTCATTATTCATTTTGCAATTCTGTACTTTGCCAGTAATTCTGTCTGATTAGTAGTCCTACTAATAGTCCTACTATCCTGATTTCTCAATAATTTGTTCTTTAAAATTCATTATGGCAACCTGCAGCTTCTTCTTCTTTTTTGCAATCTTAAGCAATGTCAAACGACGGTTTGTTTTACACTTTCAAAGATTCAAAATCGTAGTGCTATTAGAGCTGTGTTTTTTTGTGTTCTGCAGCCTAAGATGTCGGATATGATTGATATGATGATTTACGGCTGAAAAATATCGGATCCGATAGTGTACATTTAGTGTTTTGTCATTTTGGGATCGGTCGCTCGATTTAAATGACATTTTTCATAATTAACCAGCTCTGTATTCACAACAATACTGCAGGTTTTCTTGTTCCTTTCTTGTTTGATTAAGAACTTTGGTCCGATTTGAAATTTATTTCAGAACTTTCAAATTACTTAAGGAAGGAGCTGAATGAAAGAGGCAAAGCAAGTTTGATCTTCAAAAAACCATAGATAGACGCGTAAATGTTATGGTCCAAAACCTGGTCAAAAACGAAGTTGTTTAAATTTTGTTAGTGAGGTGGATGTCATTTCCAATTAATTTTCGACGCTATTTAAATGGGTCCCAGACCAGTCCGAGCTTATCTGTCTCGGAAAATCTCATTTTTAAGGGCAAAAATGATGAATTTGGGTGTAAATTTGAATATTTAAAATCTCATGTAATTTAAATTTTCCCGTTTTGATGAGTTGACAGTTGATAAACGTTGTGGGAGGAAGGTGTAGTTTTTGTACTGTAAATTCATTAAATTTTCCTGTAAGATAGAGGTGTGTTGTCACCGGAAAAATATCAACGGTTGGCTGAACCCTCAACTTGAACGAGATAAATGTTTAATAATTTCAGGGGGTTGAGGTATATGGGTCGTTTTCCCAGAAAGGGCCAATCGTTGTCACAAGAGGTTTCCGAGTTCCCATTTATGATTTGGGGTTTACAAAAAATTCTCCATAATCCATCAACTTTGCTCTACCACGGCCAATCGTTAAACTATGCAAATTTTCAATATAAAATATAGAAATTTAATTTTAAACAGCGAAATGTCTCCTAATCTGCCATGTCACAGCCCCTAGGTAGCCAACTTTGCTTGAACACAGCGGATTACTGATCAAATGAGCGAACCAAATTAATAGAAATTCTTTATTGGGTACATCCAGAGATGAAAAAAATGGGTCGGCAGATATTTTGAAAAGCACATTAAATACAGTTAAATATTTTGGTCATTAGATAAAGCGACACATTTACGGATGGGACTGTGTATTGAAGACTGTTAATGAATATTCATGTTTTACTGGATTGTTTCGGAATTGAAATTTTATTGCAAGTTGAACCAAATTGCTCAAATACCCTAAAAAAGTTATTTGGTAATTGCGCTTTGCTTTTCCCATTCTAAGAATATTTCAATTCAGATTTTCAGACAAAGTTATGCATATTTACACTGAGTTTTGAAAACGGAAGTTTGGAAAAAAATTCACGTCTTTAATCTGCCGGTGCATGTCTCTAATCTGCCAATGTATTTCCGCGATATGGGCACGTAAGTTATCTGCCTTGGGTGTCTTTCATCTGCCGACTGGTTTTCCTAATTAATTTTTAATTAATTATTCAAGCGCCCCATTGAAGCGCCATCCACTAAAATGGGATGAGGATGGTATAAGGGATGGAGAAATACCACTGAACATGCTCCTACATACATGAACGCCTTCAAACCGTTAGTCGACATGTATTGCGGGCCTGTCGCGATGATTCTACAGCTGCTAGAATGATACGATCGTGTTGAAATTGATATGACGTTTCTAAACCGTTCTTCTCTGACTTAATGAAAAACATTAGCGCGATCGATCCACTAGAATCGGAGAAAATTATGCTTGGTCTGTTTCTCTTGGGAAGTTGAGAATGTTATCGACTTCTTGCTCGGAAGGAAAGATCCCATACTTCAGACAGTTGAAGCAATAACACTTATTATTAGTTAATGTTTGTTTCGTGGTAACCTAACTTATTACAGTGGGGCAGCTCCAAGGTATGAAATGAGTGATTTACTAGTCGGTGAACGTTAGTAGATAAGAACCGTATGACGCCAAGTATTAGCAATGAATAATACGTTGCCATTAAACCGAATCTCTTTCCGGGATCTGAGATAACCGAAAACATGACACCGTTCCGTCGTTGACTCGTTGAATTGGTCATTATTCAAGACCAGCTCATCGTCAAGGTCATCGTCCTTCCAAAATGTTCCGCCCGTAATGTGGACTGTCGTCAAACGATGATGAGAGTGTAACATTTCCCAATGGTGGGGTGGTGACGACGCCAATTCATTTATTTACTACGTAAAACACAAACTAGTAACCTCAACTTCAAAACGCAGCACCATGTTACTCAAGGGTCATTCTCAAATTATTTGGCGTTTCCCCTTCTATCAGGCGTCAAATTCTCCAAAATGAAAAACGCTGCAAATTCTTTCACAGGGGTTTATTATTCAATTTTATTCATTTGGCTTGCATTCATGATCTGAATTTCTACTAAGCTTTGGAGTGTGCGTGTTTCACAGGTGATAGAGCGATTATTGAATTTCATTAGGCACACAAATATGATCAACTGATCAATCCAAGTAGGTATTTTGGTTGAGAACAGATTTACGTGCTCTATGCGTATCTCCTGAAATTCAATAATCGCTCTGTCACCTGTGAAACACGCACACTCCAAAGCTTAGTAGAAATTCTGATCATGAATGCAAGCAAATGAATGAAATTTAATAATAAACCCCAGTGAATGAATTTGCAGCGTTTCATGCATATCAGAATGCTTAAACCCGTGTATCGGCTGTAAACCCTTTTAGGAGTTCACTCCAGTATCCACATTCACTACATCACTTTACTGCAATCAAAACAAAAAACAAAAGAGAAACGCTATTGTTTTTGTTTTGATCGCAGTAACCTAGTGATGTAGTGAATGTGGATGCAAATGTTGGCACCATAAATCGGGCCATATATCGGGAATGGTTTGAGCTACGGATCTGGGGAGGGGCTCATTCGATTCCTCATGGAAAGTTCTTCAAAAAAGTCCAAATTTAGGCCGCCTTGACTTTTTTTGAGGTTTTTAGGGATTTTACAAAGCTTTGACAACCCTAGGGTTACCCGGATACGAAAGATGTTTATTGCAGATTTGGATTCTACACCCTTTGAAACGTAAACCATGAAATTTTAAGGGGGGGGGGGGGGGGTTAGAATTTTTTTTTCAAGAGCGATTACAATGGTTTATTATTGAAAAATAAACCAAAAAATGTGGTAACACTCAGGTAAAGGAATAAAATCCATTTTGTGGAGGACCAACACACATCAAGTCCACAAAATACGTGGTAAGCAACTGATGATAACAATGTAGTCTGGGCGAGTAGCGATGCCAATTAGACGAAGCAACCTGTCAAATTACGCTAGATAGAGGCATTTTGAAGTTTCGGTAACAGCCTTGTCGATAGGTGGGGACGAACACAAAATAATTTAAAATAAATAATATATTGCTCTATGGATTACGATTACAAAAAGCAGCTGGAATTTCGGGGTATGTGGAACAATTCTATAGAGATCAATTTCATTTTCTCTATCCGAGACCCTGCAGGTACGCGGATAGTCGGTTCAGGTTAATGAGTTCGTGGCCTCCAGCATCTCTGCCGGAGTTTCTCCCAAGTGCCGGCGATCGTTTCGAATGAATGAACGGAACGTAATCGGTTCAGAAGTGGACCACCGGAACCCGGTACTCGGGTCCCCGTGGATACTTCAACGTGGATACTCCAAATTGCGGACGCCCCGGCAGGACTTGCCCACCTTATTCATATCTATCGGCCAGTTCCGGCTGAACCTGCGTCGAGGTTGTGAGGGGATTGTCATTTTTTCGCTTCATTATCCTTATTTTATAATATCCCCCCCCCTCCTAATATCTTGAGGGGAAAAATATCGTTTGGAAGGAGCTCCTATCTGGAATAGACGAATCGTAACTATGTTCTTGAGGATACCGAAATGTGAGTACTCAGTTCAATTATTTGCTTGCGAATGAACTTGTAGAAAGCAGAAGCGTTGTTGGTTTATTGTAGCAAACAATTTCATTACCCCCCGAAAACTGTGTCGTTTTACATTTTGAGGTGCGTAGATCCAAAACTGTAATGTTCGTCCGCCGTACGTGGCTTAAAAAATCTTGAAAGTTGTGTAAGAAGTCCAATTTTTCGCTCTTGGACACCACTAAGGGTCTACTTCGTCCTAACTTCTAGCCAACCTGATTGGCTCATGTTAGGGGCCCGAAAGTGAACAAAAACGTGCTAAAAATGTGGGTTTTCGAGGCTTCCCAAACCATTAATCTTCGCATCCACGGTTCAGAGGAAATAATGCTTCCAAATTTTGGTGTAGATCGTCTGGCTGAGATCAAGTCATGGAATATGCACACACACACACACACTTTTTTTTTTTAATCTCCCCTCAAGTGCGGAGGGGGCACACCATTAAAATGTAAAAACGAAAAAACTAATGTTTACCCGACGGCCCTTGGGATTTGGGAAGTTGAGGATGATGGAGGAGGAAGGGAGGGATGAAAGGAAGTGCCCCTATAAAATGACCACCAGTTTAGGTAAGAGCCCCGGATGACGCGGGTGGTGATACCACGAAGTACTCCTGATGAGATGCCCAACTCAAGTAACTCCGTGGCACTTTTCCTGCACCACGCCCCGCGCCATGACACGGTTACAGCAATAACCTTGACGTTTTTAGGCGCCACTCCTTTTAGCTCAGATACCAAAGGTCGTTCCGTATCGTATTTTTTCGATTTTTTATTACCTAAACATGCTTTTTTGACTATGTCCTCCAGGTTCCAATCGATCATTAAGCGTTGCGGTCTGACTTCGTAATGGACATCGCAACGGATTGCAGAAAGGCAGAGCATCCGTTTTGATTGTCTGTTTAACGTCCGCAAATCTTAAATCCGGCACACACACACACTCACACACCTATGTATATATAAAATGTTCAAAATTATTAGTTTGGCAAAATCCCCAACGGGTTTGAATTTTTTGACAGTTATAACGATTTTATCAAATTATTTCACTTTATTTCGCGTTTTATCGATGTTAAGCTGAAACGTTCGAGATATCGAAAATTGTCATTTTGAATTGGCGTAAACAGACATAGTCAGTAGAGCTCTAACTGGTTAAGTCAGGAAGTTTGACGTAAAACTTGATTTTTGCTATCGCGAAGGTATTGGAACAGCGGCCGTGCCGTGGTAGGAACCAGACGCATCGCATCGTGAAACATCGCCTTTGCCACTGCTACCTTCTTACCCAAAAATGGGCAGACTTTGTTTTGGCTCGGCAAACGGTTGGAGCCCTGGAAAAGTCAAAGTCTCCATCCGAATGGATATATATCAGGGTAGAACTTTTATTTCGTGACAATTTTCGATATCTCGAACGGTTTTCGAATAATTCGGCTTTACCATCGATAAAAGTTGGTAATGGCGGTGCTAGAACGCTCCGTCAAATCACACCCGTTGTAGTGCATTGTAAAACAAGTAATTACAAACATTGGATCGAACGCCTAATTCTTGAGCTGTTATCTGCCAGACAAACGAAACTCCTCATACTGGCTTTCTGCAGGGACTTTTTTCCTTGCTTGCAACGGGGGAAGGAGGACGTAAGTAACTGGGGCACTCCCCTTAAATCAACCTTGGGATATACGAATTACAGGGGGGAACATACTAAATTCTCCAGCGGAAGGAGTTCAGTAAACTAAAAACAAGTATGATTTGTCACGCGATGGTTTTAAAAACTATATATTCTACATTTGTCTTTTGATAATGGCCTATTGCGATTTTACTAGTTCATGCAAGGTTGTTAAAGCGCAATCTGTCACTATTCTTCTATCATTGTGGAGGAATTACAACGGATTGTTGCTTTTTCTCGGCCGCCCTTAGGTGCCATCGCAAAATTGATAGGCGTGTTTTTCGATACAGTAATTGTTCCCGGAATCAGGTGAATATTATTTTCCAATGGGGGAGCCCCGAGACTCCTAACGGTGTTTAAGGAGCTACAATTAAGTTAAACACGGGTTCTCCGAGTCTGCGGTCTCGTTTTTCCCAAAGTAATCTCCCCTTTGGTCAAGGAAAAATATCAGCTCTCTGAATGACTAGGAAAAAATTGTGCTGGTGACATTGGACATCATTCGTACCAGATATTATAGCACCTTTGAAGAGGAAAGTTAGTAAGAACACCACCAACTGAGATATGAAGTAGCACTAGTAGCTGATAAGACATGGGAGAACCGAAGGAAGATTCTGGAGGCAATTGAGAGGATTTAACGTGTGTCAAGCGATGCAGAACCTGGAGGAGTCCAGGAACGAGAGTTTGGCACTGACGTTCATTGATGTTCGCATCATGAAACTTGACTTGATTTCATTGATGCTAAAGTCGTTCTTCACCCATATACAATAACCTTCTCATTTTTTCGACGAAAATTTCATCAAACGTGCATTTCTGCCTCCCCCCGCCCTACTCACTACTCTCGAAAGAACAGGTGGAAGGAGGTCCAGATAGGAATGACAACAATACATCGATGTTGTTGCGAAAAACAGCGATGTATTTCCATCGATGTTTGGTCGTCGATGTTTTTGAGCCATCGATGTTTGCCTGTCGATGTTTCAAAACATCGATACATAAATGTTTTATTTTTTTTTTTACATCGAAAAACACGCACACTCTAAAGCTTAGTAGAAATTCAAATCATGAATGCAAGCCAAATGAATAAAATTGTAATTATAAACATCAGTGAAAGAATTAGCAGCGTTTCATGATATCAGAATGCTTCAACCCGTGTATCGGCTATAAACCCTTTTAGGAGTTCACTCCAGTATCCACATTCACTACATCACTAGGTTACTGCGACCAAAACAAACAAAAAACCCTGTTGTTGAAAGGGAGTTTATAGTCAGTAGAGCTCCGATTAGACCCATAAGGTTCAGCTCTAGTTTGACCCGTAAAACTTGAACATTGCTATTCGCGAAGGTGGGGGTAAAAAAAATTTAGCATCTTAAGAAATTTATTGGATTATACAACTGATTTGCGAGTTAATACTGTCACATACGAGACAACTGACTCTCTGACGCTTCCTTTGTCCCTACCCCTGCCCCTACCCTGCTGCACCTTGTGGGTAGAATTAGAGCGGTACTGACTATGAAACTCCCTTTGCCACTGCTACCTTCTTACCCATACCCGTAAATGGGCAGACTTTGTTTTGCTCATAGCTCGTAAACGGTTGAAGCTATAGAAAAGTTTAAACAGTCCATCCGAATGGAAATTTTAAGAGCTGCAACTTTTCTTCCAGTACAATTTTCGATATCTCTAGCGGTTTTTGAGATAATTAAGCTTCAAATTGATAAAAGGCGGAATAGAGTGAAATAATGGTCGTGCATAGCCCTTAAAATCGTTATGACTCCGTCAAATGAAAATAACACACAAAACCCGTTGGGGGCATTGTAAAACAAGTAATAACAAACGTTTTAAGACCTCGAACGCTTAATTCTACTGAGCGACTCGGGAGGAATAGCGTTTTTAAGATTTGCGGACGTTATCTGCCAGACAAACGAAACGGAAGCTCATTCCGGCTTTCTGCAGATTCCGTTCTTTACTTTATTACGAAGAAAATCAGACCGCGTACGCTTAATTTTATCGATTGAAACCGAAGATATTCAAAAAACCATGTTTAGATCATAAAAATCGAAAAAATCAAAATATCATACTGCTATAGCTTCCAAAACCGTTCATTTTTGGAGGAGCTGACCTGATAGGCTTTTTTTATTTGCTAATGGAAGCAACTACACCAAGTATGAACAAAATCGGAGGGGGTCGGTACATTTCGAGTCTGTCTGGGTATGGAATGATCCATTTGCATTAGTCATAATTTCAAGTTCATGAATAGACACGAGATATCGTCAGTAAAGCCAAATATCGATTGCCGTAATGACTTGCCGCTGTGCAGTCATTGGCTGCGTGTTTTCCATCTAGATAGATCATTCCTCCGCCGAATGAGCCGGAAAATGATTGCCGTCTGCCTCATTCGCCCACATAGTTAGTTTTTGCGTCAGAATGAATCGCCAACATGCCTGAAAATAATATCAAAAATTGATCTACAGTTCATGTGAACCATTTACGAAAAATTAAACAAAAACTTTTTTATTAAAGCTTCTATTCAAATGCCCTTGAAGAAGGAAATCAATTTTGGTTTATTATTCAATAATGAACCATTGTTATCGCTCTTGAAAAAAAAAATTTAACCCCCCTGAAAATTCCATGGTTTATGTTTCAAAGGGTGTAGAATCCGAATCTGCAATACAAAATTTTCCGTCTGTCCGCCGTACGCCGTACGACTGGAGCAAAAAATCTGAAATTTTCAGGAAAAATCAATATTGTTCCGACAACGCCCCAATTCTTTAGCCAGCTCTCTCACTTAATTTAAAATGCCTATTAAGGGTTGTCAAAGTTTTGTAAAATCATTAAAAACCTCAAAAACAGTCGAAGCGCCCTAAATTTTGACTCTTTTTGAAGAACTTTCCATGAGGAATCGAATGAGCCCCTCCCCAGGTCCGTAGCTCAAACCATTCCCGATGTATGGCCCGATTTATGGTGCCAACATTTGCGTTTTTTTGGTTTATTATTGTTTTTGTTTTGATTAGAGTAACCTAGTGATGTAGTGATCGTGGATATTGGAGTGAACTCCTAAAAGGGTTTACAGCCGATACACGGGTTGAAGTGTTCTGATAACCATTAAAAAAAATGCTGCAAATTCTTTCATTGGCTTTTATTATTCAATTGCCTTTCGTTCATGATTTGAATTTCTGCTAAGCTTTGGAGTGTGCGTGTTGAATTTCAGGAGATATGCATAGAGCACGTAAATCTGTTCTCAACCGAAATACCTATTTGGATTGATCAGTTGATCATATTTGTGTGCCTCCTGAAATTCAATAATCGCTCTATCACTTGTGAAACACGCACACTCCAGAGCTTAGTAGAAATTCAAATCAAGCAATCATTGAATAATAAACCCCAGTGAAAGAATTTGCAGCGTTTTTTGGACTTAGTGGAAATCTTCTACTGGTATCAGTAGTTATTACCGGTTACTGGAAAACCCCTATGAGGTATCAGTGAGGCATTAAACTCAATTTCAGAAAAATTAACGATGACATGTAAAGTGCATTCATACTTTGCGTCAATCAAATATTACGTTTCCACGGTAACGATGTTAAGGTCTTCAATCCCGCCGTGAGAATTTCCGGAACGAACCCAATAAGCAGGCAAATGCACCGATGGTGCCATAACAAAGATTTTCTCTCCTCCCCCTCACTGTGTATGCGGAAGAATTGGAAAGCACCTAATCGCTTTTCATGGATCATGTTCTGCTCGGCTGTAGGGGACATTGATCCCCAGTTTGGCCGATTGGTTGCTCTTTCTAGTCCGCTGAACTACCCAGCTATTCGATATGAGGAATCAAGAGCTAGTTTTCCCTTTTCATTCGAGAGTATGTCGACATTTTTCACTGATGCAGCATGATTGTACGATTGAATAAAAACTTTGTATACGACCATACACGACTGAAATTCAAAAAACGCTGGAAATTCGTTCACTGGGTTTTATTTTTCAATTTTATTCATTTGGCTTGCATTCATGATTTGAATTTCTACTAAGCTGTGGAGTGTGTGAGGTTCACAGCTGGTAGAGCGATTATTGAATTTCAGGATGCACACAAATATGATCAACTGAATAATCCAAATAGGTATTTTGGTTGAGAACCGATTTACGTGGTCTATGCATATCTCCTGAAATTCAATAATCCCTCTATCACCTGTGAAACACGCACACTCCAAAGCTTAGTAGAAATTCAAATTATGAATGCACGCCAAATGAATGAAATTGAATAATAAATCCCAGAGAAAGAATTCGTAGCTTTTTTTTATGGTTTTATGATTTTATGGAACTTGTGACACTTACATAAGGCGTTTTTTTTTTTTTTTTTTTTTGTCTTGGGCCTAGTTTCTTAGGCAAAATGTTTCTCTTGTGTACAAGTGTGTATACCATTTTCATTTGGGGCAAAAATGTTCCTGCCGAACGCGGAAAACAAACCCGAGAACCTGTGGTTGTGAGTCCCGTACGAAACCCTTGCGCTACGGGTTTGTTTTACATAGTTTACTTAGCTTATTTATAAGATTGAATAATAAACCCCAGTGAAAGAATTTGCAGCATAAGATCATGCCATACATCGGGAATGGTTTGAGCTACAAGTCTAGGCTCATTTCGATTCCTCATGGAAAGTTCTTCAAGAAAAGTCCATATTTAGGCCACCTTGGTTTTTCTTGGTTCTTAGGGATTTTAAAACTTTGACAACCCTCAAGTAGGTTTACGTTGGTATTGAAAAATTCCAACCCAGCTGACAAGGTGACAAAACGTGTACACTTCTTGAGATTCTTTACATAAGTAACATCGTATTCTCAATGGTAACATTCAAAAAGGTAAAAAAACACATATCAATAATATCATAAAAAAACATTGACAGTTTGAAGGCAAAAATTTTAAATAGTCTGATACTTGAACCTTTCAAGATTGAAATATATCTCTTAATGACAGATGGAACGTTTTAGGATTTTCCATGAGGAACTGGAACGGTTTCAATTACCTATTTCTTCATTAGAAATAGACTCAAGTACATCTTTTTCTGCAGCTAGAACCATAAGATTGGACAACCATGAGCCTCCCATAGCTGATCTGAGTCTGTTTCTGATCATTTTAACTCGACTTGTTCCGCTGAACAACTAGAAATTGTTAAGGAGAGTAAAGTTGTGTAAACCACTTTCAGAGCAAAAAAGCTAGAAAATTTCATCAAACATCTGTAACGTTTCAAAAATCCTTTAGTGATCCAAAAACTCTTAAATTGCTCTGGGAAATTAGTACTTTCACTAACAGACTTTCCATCAAAGTCCCTTTCTTCTGGATTGTCGTTGCTTTTGCCTGAGTTAGTGGTTGTTCTTTGTTTTTGGGAGGAATTAGGCCATAAACTGGAACACTAGGGTGATCACGGACAATATTCAAGCACTTTCATTGTCATTTGCAAATTTTCAGATAGAAAAATGCACCACATTTAAATGAATTACTAGGTTCATAATTATTTACGTTCCATCTAGTGATGTAGAATAGTTTTGAATGTCGTCACGTTAAACACTGTTTCAATCAACTCTAGCCCCCCCCCCCCCCTTACATTTTTTTGGACCCCTTCCCAAGAATTTCAATGACGCAGTCTGCGTCAAAATCCCCCCCATCCCTGTGGGAACCCCTGTCTAACTCACGTAGAAGCAAAATGAAGGGTAAGGTATCGTGAACTTTTCCGAAGGGCTATTTTGAGTATGATTTTCTGAGTAACTTGCAAGGATTTTAGCATTGATTCAGTGGCACTACCCTAACCAAAAACACCGTACTTTAACATAGAAAAACTAAGAAAAAGTAGATTGTTCTCAATTGCGACAAAGACAAATATTTACGACCTTCCTTGAAAACATAAAACAATGTCGCAATATCTTCATAAAGTCCTAATATGGAGATTGAATTTCAAGTTATGGTCAAATTTAACTCTCAAATATTTGGATTGATCGACCAAAGGTAAGAAATTACAATAACAAGATTCTATACTATGAAAACACGAAAAGTGATGAAAAGACACTCCTGAAGGCTTTGAGCGATCGCAATTGGAAAAAGAAAATCTAATTAGGAGATCTTCTCTATATTTAGACCCTACCAATTATTATCCATACAGGTCTTGACTAGAAATGAACCATAATTAGTTGTATTAAGTAACACTGGATCGTTTTTTCCATAAAGTAAAAGGGCTGTGTCGTCCGTAAAATCCAAAAAATTACCATCTATGTATATTAGAAATAAAATAGAGCCTAACTGTCCCCTGTGGCACTCCACAAGACAATATTACTTCACTACTAAAAGCTTTATTGATTCTAGTTATTTGTCGGCGATGTGATAGGTACGAACCGATCAACTCCGAATGCAATCCCACATTTCCCCTTCTTATCCCATATTTATATCATTTTTAAGTAGGATTGTACGATAAATTGAATCTAAAGCTTTTCTAATGTCCAGAAAAGCTACATATACATCCTTCATCTAATTTGTGTGTTATGGTGCCTTTTACTCTATACAAAGCAAGGTCCTCTTGCCCTTGAAACCATATGATTATCGGAAATAATCTCGGGATTGACTGAGATCGATAGCCGGAATTTAGTCCCCACTAGACCCCTAATGTGAGCTGTGTAATGGGCGGTGGGATTTTGTTTATTCAATTTTCTGATTCTGCACATCTTGCAACATAAAACAAGAGGTTTGAGAGGGGGGGGGGAACTCTTTTTTTTTATCGATTACAATGGTTCATTATTGAAAATAATACACCAATATCCATTCTTTCGCAGATGCACTGATTATATAGCGCACTGATTCAATTTCTATCTAGTGACATACTTTGATGTAATTTATCCAGGATAAGATTAAACCGCTTTGCGTCAATTCGCAACCTTCAAGATAAGAAAAAACTACGTAAGAGCAAACAAACAAGACAATGTGATACAGCGAAGCGTGAATCTTCTCAGAAATTTCCTTGTTGTCGTTGATTATTTTTCTCGTCGCCAAATGATATCGCCTATTGATCCGCACTCTTTTTCTAAAAACCGCGTCGAATCGGGAGTTTTTTCCCCACCCCAGGAGGCGTCCGATCATCATGTTTTTCCTTGAAGGCCGCCCCGGTGTAAAAGGTCTTAACTTCCCAGCAACAATGGGCATGTGTGTCTTCGCACCTGTAATTAGGTAGCTGCTAGGAGATACTACCGTAATCTGCACACGACGTTTTCATCGTCAACCGTGAGAAATCGATCCGACAAAAGCACGCGAAAAAGAACCGAAATATCTCGGGAACCGACCGTTTTAATTCTTCCGCTCAAAATGGGACAGAAAAATGGCCTTTTTTTTTAGTTCGCCGGGTGAAATTAGGGGTCTCGTTTCCTCGAAAAGTTGATCGTTTATCCCTCAAACGAGATGTCGAGGTCAATAGATTCAATTGCACGTACTTACGCTACTTTTGGTGCTAATCGTCACTAAAGTGCTATAATTATTGATGAGTCAATGTTCACGCTGGTCTTTATAAGCCTAATCGATCCATTTCATTGAAAAATGTGTGGTCACTGTCTCCAGTTTCTTGAAGGAGCATGTTTGATTCTGGACCGTTAACAATAGACAGTAGGATATCGCTGGAATCCAAATCAAAGTTGAGGGTACGTTGAGGTGGTGCCGGATGCACCGAATAATTCCTTGCGGTAGGACCGTTCTCAATAGAATAGAATATTAATTTATTGACAGAGAAAATAAAATTGCAAAGCGGTAAACAGTTGGACGAATAAATAAATGAAAAATTCTGTCCACCAATTGAATAAGTTCATAAAACTTGTGGTTGCTGGTGGAGCTGGTCTTAGCAGAATCATTCATGTAAATTATAACATTATTAACACTACATATTTATCTAGATAAACAAATAAAAAATCACTACAGGTGATCTCCTTTATCCTGTTAAAAATACAACACTTGAAATTAATATAACTACTGAACATGTCCATGCGGAATCTATTCTCATAAAAGAACTGTAAGACGTGATAATAAGCATTATTTTCGGAATTGGGGTAAATGAATATTTGAAGTTAATGCAGTGCGTGTATGCGAAACAGTATTTCTAAGCTCTGGCCGAATAAGAGTTTTGAAGACAAGAGATTGAGAAGAGAGAGATAGGGAAGAGTTTATTCCATATAACTACAATGTACAAACCGAAAGTTAATAATTATTGAATAATATAATCCGTCAGTAGGCAGAGCCTGTATTGACGGATTAGAGTTGCATGATTTAACAATAAGTACAAGTTTACAATTTAGGTCTTAAGCGGTAATTATTTCATTCTCTATTATTAATATTATTATGTAACAATTATTATTTATAATGATTAATCAATTTTTAATTTCCATATTATAACGTGGCTTCCTATCTCGACGCGACAGCAGCATTACTTGTGGGAGAGAAATTAGCTATCAAATGTAAATGCTTGTGAGAATGGCATAAGCATTTGCTGGCCACAAATTAATTAGCCAGGTAAATATCATCCTTTTGAAGGCTATGTTAGTAGGATTTTTCAGATCTGTTGGCAAGGAATTGTAAACTAGGTATACCAAGTACTGCGGGCTGCGTGAAGTAAGCTTCAGGTTTATTCTTGTATTTACCACATGATGGAGGAGTTGAAAACGGGTGGAGTAAACGTGAATGTTAGGTTTTTGACAATTGATGGGTTGCAGTAGTAAAATAGAATTAATCGTTTAATGAAAAGCTGCCTCAAATTAAATACGTTTGTTTCCCGGAAGATTTGCTCGCTAGGATATCGCTCGGGCTTGCGAAGCATGACCTTTAGGATTGCCTTCTGCAGCACCGACACTTTACGTACATAGCTTGGAAGAGCTCCTCCCCACACTAATATGCCATACTGGAGCAATGACTGGACGAGTGATAAATATACCAGTTTTAAGCGTTCTGCTGAAAGATGGTAAAATAGGTAAACGAATTTACGGAGTTTGGAGTAGAGGTAAGACACATGCTCTTTCCACAACAGCGATGAGTCCATCATGACCCCAAGGTATTTGAGCTTGGAGAATCTTTCCAGCCGCACGCATCCACAGGACACCCCTGGTGTGCAGGAATGAATTGTCAGAGTGCCATCACCAGGAACCCTACCTCCACCAATAAGCATGTACTTTGTAGACACGAACATGTACAAACAAGCACGATTTTATATTAAGCAGATCAAATTCTCGATGCAGGAGGACAGCAGGGTATCGCGGACCCTACCGTAGGGCTATTTTGAGGATAATATTTAGCGTAACTTGCACGGATCTCAACAGTGACTTACTAGCAGCAGGAATGTGCATGGGTCATTGATTTACTAGAAGGATTACTCTTATAGAGAAATGAGAAACCTCTGTGTAATAGTGTACTGCGTTTTTATTGTTCGATTACCAAAGTTTAAAGTTGGAACCACATGTGTGCTCGTGGTACCTTTATACTGTCGGGAATCGTGACCATCCCAACAAAAGGCAAGCATTAACTGCCAACTCACCACGTTATATATTCAACTCGTGTTGTGCTGATGAATAATTTTAATTTAGATATCGCATGATTCAAACATTTCTGGACCGATTCCCCACTACCAGGAAATCCGTTCGTGTTTGACATTTCGTCTTACATAGTCGCAGGTCACAACCAATGATTTGCCTTCAAGCTGAACAACGTCATTGACCTTTGTGGACGCATCATATTCCTCACGGCAACCTCCGATCAATCATCGGCCAAATTATTGGCTACGACAATTATTATGTTATGATAAGTAATATCAAACAGTCGTCATTCGTAGTATACAAGGACTCAGCCTGGCTGTTGCCTCACAAGGGTACATTTGAGAACCGTGAGACTAAAAAAAAGTCGTGATGGATACGGTTGGTATGCAAATTTCCCAACAAATTTAATCGGGTCATCAACATTTCCGCGTTTTTCAACCAGTAAAGAAAATGCGTTTGCAGATATCATTCAAAACACGAATCTTAACGACAAATGATTAAGGATTTGAATAGACGGGGTAACGTCCACTTTATTGAACTCACCACTCTGCAACGTGGAGGAGTTTGCTCAATCCGTCGATTCCTAAAAGTGGATTTGTGATGGCTCAAAAATATTGATAAATCTGACCGTTTTTGAACTCGTTTCCTTACAACTAAGGGGAAATTTCCTTCTAGTTGGTATACTCCAATGGGTTGGGCTAAGAGCCTAATTTAATAAAAACTGTCCGACTGTGGGTTATACTCGTTGATCATAACAGATTGTACTCGATGATAAGATGCCGGCAACTCGGAGGCCACTTTTCCTCAGTATATTTTCACTTGACCTGTATTTTTACTCTGAGTTTGGAACCTCAAATTAAACAGAAGAATCGCAGTGGGAATTGGTGAATTCGTAGTGGGGATAGTAAGAAGAGTACTGCCTGCTGTTAGGGGGCAGAGGCAGGCAAAGCAATTTATTGATTTCTCCAGGAAGAGAGCTAACGAGCTGCTTAGCCTAGGAAGAAAGGAGATACGTATAGTAACAGGGCTCTTAACGGGGCACTGTCCACTTAGATACCATCTCCACAAAATGGGCAAATCTGACACCACCCTCTGCCGGTTCTGTGGGTTAGAGGATCACATGTCATGTGATCAGCCACTGCTCTGTGCTGGCAAAACAGCGTTTCTTAACCTGGGGGCAGGCTTCCGTTGATACTCGGGTTATTAAAACGGGAGAGGTTAAGGATCTCCTCACATTCGCCAAAACGTGGTGGAGAAGGGTGGACCTTCCAGCTTTGTCTGGGGTTGACGACACTAGGTCTCCGCAACAGACTTGGATGTCAATGCCTGCCCAGTAATTATCAAGTAGTTAGTGCTTGGGTCCCAGGCAGCTCCTGACGATGTGTGCAAGTGCTGCACACTGGGCATAGAGTCGGACAGACAGATGTGCCTGCCCACCAGGGCCTCAGTGGTAAAAAAAAAGTGACGAATCTCATCCAAACTTACTTTATTTTGCTTCAAATTAACGAAACATGCATTCTGGGAAATGACCCTGGAGCACCACTATTAACAGAACGGAATCGAAAAAAAAAATGCTGCAAATTCTTTCACTGGGGTTTCAATGATTCATGATTTGAATTTCTACTAAGCTTTGGAGTTTGCGTGTTTCACAGGTGATAGAGCGATTATTGAATTTTAGGAGGCACACAAATATGATCAACTGATCAATCCAAATAGGTATTTTGGTTGAGAACAGATTACGTGCTCTATGCATATCTCCTGAAATTCAATAATCGCTATCCAAAGCTTAGTAGAAATTCAAATCCAATCGAATAATAAACCCCAGTGAAAGAATTTGCTACGTTTTTGATATTGTTTCCTGTTCATGGTTGATTCTTTCTTCTTCTTTTTTGTTTATTCTCAGTTGTTTGAACCATAGGTTCGAAACATAGGTACATGGGATACATTCATTTAAGGAAGGACATGAATGCTACAACCCCTCTAAGAGAACTTGGGCAGCTTACCAAACAATATAATTGGTTACAAAACTATTGGTAAAACAAAATTAAAAATAATGATACATTAAACTGAACATAGTTTCAATTCAAACATATTTTATCTTAAATCAGGAGAGACGTATATTTCTAATTTATTGATAAGTATTATCTGTTAATTAACTTTTATTTGTAAATCAAATTTGAACTTTTAAGAACTCAATTGGGGCATCTGGTGTACTAAGTGCATCAAATACATGACTTTTATCCAATTTTGGTTTATTATTCAATAATAAACCATTGTAATCGCTCTGGAAAAAAAAATTCTAACCCCCCTGAAAATTTCATGGTTTACGTTTCAAAGGGTGAATCCGAATCTGCAATAAAAATTTTCCGTCCGTCCGCCGTACGCCGTACGCACGATATCTCCGAAACGGCTGGAGCAAAAAATCTGAAATTTTCAGGAAAAATCCATCTTTGTCCGACGACGCCATAATTATTGAGCCAGCTCTCTCACTCGATTTAAAGTGCCCTTTAAGGGTTGTAAAAGTTTTGTGAAATCCCTGAAAACCTCAAAACTAGTCGAATCGGCCTAAATATTTTCCTAATTGAAGAACATACCATTAGGAATCGAATGAGCCCTTCCCCACGTCCGTAGGTCAAACCATTCCCGATGTATGGCCCGATTTATGGTGCCAACATTTGCGTTTTTTCGTTTATTACTGTTTGTTTGTAACCTAGTGATGTCCGGCTGATAGCGTCGAGTTGTAGTAAATGTGGATACTGGAGTGATAGGCGATGTGAATACTTGAAGTGTAGTTAGTATGCCGATACACGGGTTGGAAGCATTCTGATATGTATAAACGGTTTGAAGCATTCTGATAATATATAGGTAAATATTATTCAATATTATTACTGGGGTAAATAAGTATTCTTTCACTGGGGTTTATTATTCAATTGGCTTGCGTTCATGATTTGAATCTTACTAAGCTTCGGAGTGTGCGTGTTTTACAGGTGATAGAGCGATTATTGAATTTCAGGAGATATGCATAGACGACGTAAATCGGTTCTCATCCAAAACACCTATTTGGATTCATCAGTTGATGATATTTGTGTGCCCCTCTACATCTGTCTACCTTTGGCTACATCGTTTAAATTTGGATTTGGGGAAGTTTTAACGCAATACGAGTGCCAAAGGACTTGATAAATTATAGATGTTTTTATTGTGGGGGGGGGGGGTATTGAGGTTCAATAAAAAACGCTGCAAATTCTTTCACTGGGGTTTATTATTCAATTGGCTTGCGTTCATGATTTAAATTTCTACTAAGCTGTGGAGTGTGCGTGTTTCTCAGGTGATAGAGCGCTTATTGAATTTCAGGAGGCACACAAATATGATCAACTGATCAATCCAAATAGGTATTTTGCTTGAGAACACATTTACGTGCTCCATGCATATCTCCTGAAATTCAATAATCGCTCTATCCTGTGAAACGCACACTCCAAAGCTTAGTAGAAATTCAAATCATGAACGCAAGCCAATTGAATAATAAAACCCAGTGATTATTGAATAATAAACCAAAAATCGTATATTCCAAGTCCCCGAGGAGGGGAGCAGGTTGCCCTGGGAGACGCTCCTCATTGGTGGGGTCCCCTTCACTGGCGCGGTCGAGAGGGGGGGGGGGGGGGTTAATTCCACCCAGCGGTTGCCCTGGGAGACGGTCCGACGCTCCCCTTCAGGGGTTTGGGTGGGGGGTGGCGGAGAATTCCACCCGCCCAACGTTACCACCCCCTGATATACCTACCTGCTCTGATATTTTCGTCTGTATATAGATTGATGATGATGATGATGATGATTGATGATTGATCGAAACTGACGCTGGCACATAGGTACGCCGCCTGCAGCACCGCGCCTCTTGAGAGATAACTCTGCTGCAGCGCGGCGCAGCTGGCGTCTGTTTCGGTAGGTACATGAAGAAATCGCAACGCGCAGACGCATCATGGATACTTACCTCGACGCCGTGTGGTGAAAAACGAACGCGATCGACGGGGGCGAGCGGGCGCCCATCGCGATCTATCAGTGCGATCAAACAGTACAACTCTACAGATGTGTCAGACGTAACAACGCGGCATCACGTCTTCGTGCCGCGTGTTCGAGTTTTCTTCAGTCCAAGAATTTTCCTTAGCCGATCAGCCTTCACATGTGATACAACCATCAACCTTCACGCGTTCGCGCCAACCTGAGTCACACCGGCGCTCGCGCAGCCGTCTGTCGACCGCCCTTGATTTTTTAATGATTATCTTGCTGGTTTCTCTACTTTCCATTGCAGTAAATACAAAAAAACTAGAATGAAATTCGAAAAGCGCTGCAAATTCTTTCACTGGGGTTTATTATTCAATTGCCTTGCGTTCATGATTTGAGTTTATACTAAGAGAGAGAAATATGAGAGAGAAATATTTTATTCATAGTAAATGACACAAAGAAATATTTGATACATATGTTAGACCATGAATTCGCCGAAATAGGCTAGGCCTGTTCTTCGGCGAGAGTTGTACTAGTATTACTTGACTTATGTTGTATGCCTAAATTATTGATGTATTTTATTGCCTGTTGTACAGCGATTTCCACTCTCTTAAGCTAAACATAATATATAAGAATGGAGGAACTCCTCACGATGAAAAGAAAAAGATTTCTAACAATAAATTCGACTTCGCAGTTGTACAAGATCAGTTTGCCCTAAATTTATTAACCAAGACGAAATCACATTTTTAAATTTAGTGCGGGTTAGGTGATGAGGAAATTTGATAAACTGGGGGGATCTGTTATAAATATTCACCAAATTGTGAAGCTTTTGTAAGCTTTTGAGTGTGCGTTTTTCTCAGGTGATAGAACGATTATTGAATTTCAGGGGATATGCATAGAGCACGTAAAGCTGTTCTCAACCAAAATACCTATTGGGCTTGGTCAGTTAATCATGTAAATATTCAAATTTGTGTGCCTTCTGAAATTCTATCACTTGTGAAACACGCACACTCCAAAGCTTAGTACAAATTCAAATCATGAACGCAATCCAATTGAATAATAAACCCCAGTGAAAGAATTTGCAGCGTTTTTTAATCAATGTTTTTCTAAAACTATCGATGATTAACCTACGACATATATATCGGCATCGATATTTTAAGGCTCGCAGTGAGTTGGGCAGGGGGATGTCAATTTCCAAATTGATCATTTTATAGGGCATACAGCCACAAGGGGGGGATTGCGAGTAAATAGGGGCAGCAGGGTAATCAGGACAATTAACAATAAAAGGGCCAATGGACGTAACCACGCTCAGGCGCCCCTTCCGAGCAGGTGGATGCATTATTTATGCTCCGCCACGCTCAGAGGATGATTCAGACGCTTGCAGGCGTCCGGTACATCTCCCAAGGCGACAGATTCTAAAATCGAGAAGGGTAATGACAATTAATTAATTGATCATATTGAAGGTCAGGTGGTCAGGTGGTTTGGTATGCGGTTTGAGGGAGCGATTACACCACTATGGGTTCATGTAGTGCTTCATATAGTATTGTGAAATTATATTGTGTATCTGATTGGGGAACTTCTTAACTGATGGCTTAGAATAACTGTCTTATCTGACGGCTGCCGCAACACTAAATTATATTCTATTTTATTAAGGGGATGAGTTAGGTGAATCATAAAAATAACGTCATAAAAATAACAATGTTATTCTTCGGCTCTGGACTTGTATAGCAGTAAGAAATTGGGCAACGAACTCTTTCTGTCTGGTCTGAGATGTGCCGGTAATGTGGGGTCCAGAGACCATTCAGACCACTAACGCCGTTTCTATAGCTGGGAGCATCAGTTCGGCTTGGGATTATAGTGTTCAACGTAGGTAGATCGCCGACCCGGAGAAGTAAAAAGGGTTACGAGATTGGGAAAAGGACGTTGAATCGGTTCGATGGCTGCGTTCGGAGCGAACGGACGAGCGGGTAGCGGGCATGCGGTCAGCCGACCGAACGGCGCGGAGGGGCGATTCGCGAATAACTTTCAAACGACAGCTGGGTGGAGGAGGACGTAAAGGAAACCATCTACCGTATACCACGACCGTTCGTGAGCTGGTAGGTACCTAGGTACGCAGGTACTTAACCCGCCAAGTACTAGTCACCTCTAGGTGACACTACTTTGATAATCAATTAAAAATAAATTAGCCGCCAAATTCGATTTTTCTGCCGTCCTACGGGATCTACAGGGCATGGACAACAACTTACGAGTCATAGAAGAAGTTAATATTCATGACAGTTCAACTGATAAGCTCATATGTTTTGTTATCTCGTGAATTTCGTGTTTCCCTGCAACTTGTCAAGAGTTTTGAGAAAAATGCCGAAGATCAGGTAAAATTCTGGGACTTTTTTGTGATAATCTGTTTTTTAGGATGTAGCATGTGTTTGTAAATAACATTTTGTCCAGAAAAATTCAAACTGAAGCACCCTATGCTCAACCAAATCAGTCATGTCACCTGTAGCTGACTCTAGGATTTCACGGAACATCAACCCCCAACTCTCACCCAAGACGTCAAAAGTGTTTTATTCGTAATACTTATGTTTTATTTGAACTGTGAACAAGGTGAAAGTGTGTGTCTGGTGTTGGCTGTTCTCTGTTGACCCCGTTGGAGGAGAATTTTAGATGTCACATATCTACCATGGTAGGCATGGCAGCAAGCAGCACTTAAAGGGGAAGACAATCCGTTAGCCACCAAGAATGGGTTCCTTGCGTCGATTGAACCTTACCAAGGTGCAAAAGCTGCCCCCTTTCCTCATCAAAATGAAGTTGGACTTGGAGCTGCAGTCGTCCTCACCACTCATTCAAGGATGCCAACAGAGAACTGACCATACAATTTGTACATTGAAAATTTTTTCACCTGGTTGCTGCTGCTGAATATTCTTTATGGTTGGTATTCATTCCACCAAACTAATGTTTGATTCAACGTACAAGTGATAAAGTTCACAGTGTAAGATTTTGGAGGACTAATGCTGTATGTAGTGTTGAGCTCAGGCCTAGAGTCACCTAGGGGTGACACCCTCATATCTTTTGAATAAATAATTTTTCTCGCGGTTTTTCTTCTTGTATGCTTTTCATTACCTCTCAGTAACAACATATGAAAAGAAGGAGTGGAAATTTGCATGGGCGCCCTTATAGTACCTGGTTGGTTAATAAGTGGTCTTGTGTAGCGTTCACCTACCTACGTCTGAGGGCTATACCTACATTGGTTCGTTTATTTTCAATAATTACTATTTGAACCTCCCAATACAATGGCGCTTCTAACACATAGGTTCATTATATTCAGATAGCCCTTTTACGTATACCACGGACTGCACGTAACAGAGCCCTACAAAAAACTAAAATGTCAAGATCCGTAAAATACACTTGTGTATCCTTATGTATTTTTTGATGCTGAATTCGAATCCAAGGTCCGAAGAATCCCCTGACCCCCAAAATTTTGAGCTATGGCCAAAAAACTACCCTTAAATTGGTGTCAGAAAATTCTTTTTGAGTCATGAGTCATTTTTTAAAGTAAATCTCTACATTTTTTTCAATTTCACACTAGGAGAGTACATGGAGAAACTACCTCCCCCTCAATCACGCTCCACCACCCCCTCCTAGGGGTTGAAATTTGAGTTCTCACTCCGAATCAAGTGGGCTACGGATCTCCTTCTTTTTTTTAAAATTATTATCATTTATTGTACCAAATATTAATTTACAAGCAATTTTCATTTTGATAAAATAATTTGTAGTAAACTTAGGTACTTCACTAAGTCTTATGTGTTGTGATTCACCGAACGGTTTCGCTATAAAGGGGACCACTTTTACTTCCACAAATCTTGCTGCTTCGCTCTTTTCAGACGCCTGAGTAGGTCATCAACATCGAGCAACTGGACAGCTTCATCGTTGACATGCCCTTGGAGACGCTTGTGATGGGCTATGGCCTGGGTTTTGACGACTTCATCGGCGGTGGGGATGTGAAGTTCTTTGTGTGGTCGGGTATTTCTGGTGTGCCGACATGCGTCCACACAGCATCTCAGTACGTTATTTTGGAACCTCTGGATGATCACACGGTTGCTTTGGGCAGTGCAGCCCCACAGCTGCGCTCCGTAAGTCCAAACTGGCCTAAGGACTTGCTTGTATAGAGTTAATTTATTATTGATTGACAATTTTGATTGCCGGCCCATCAACCAGTACATTTTGCGGAACTTGATCGCCTGCTCAGCCATCTTTATTTTGACGTGTTTCTTCCACCGCAGTTTAGCATCCAAGCCATCCCGAGGTATTTAGCTTGATAAGCGTGCGGTATTCTCTTGCCATTCAGGTGAACCGGTATAAAGTCTAGCTTACGGTTTGGTGAAGTCGATATGGACCGATTTCGCTTCATTCATCTTTATCCTCCATCTTTTTGTCCAGTCCAGGAGGCGTGTAACGTAACGTCTGAGTTTAGGTATCGTTATGTGGTATGTTTCGCCCACAGCAAGTACGGCTGTATCATCAGCAAACGTAGCCAGCGTGTTTTCTCTCTTTTCTCTTCTCTTTTCTTGTGATATCTCTGTGATATTCGACAGAATTAAAAGTCATTGGAGGAGACCCCAACAAAGTTTTGAAAGCCTTTCAAAAATCATATTCAATTTGAGCGAACCTGGGAACAAAGAAATCCCTACCTATTCGACTTAGCACGAAAAATCAAATTTCAACCCCTAGGAGGGGGTTATTAAGGGAAGAAGAGGTGTCTACGGACTCTTGGAAGTTCAAATTCGATCTCAGAAACCCCAAAAACATAGAAGTCCCCACATAAAATAGCCCTTAGGCTATTTCACCTGGAGTGCTCTCGTCAGATTTTAGCCACCCCGCACAGGAACTACCCTTGAAACTTCACCCGAAAATTAGGACATGGAACGCAAATATCTACTGTATATAGAGACAGGACGTAGGTATCCACGAGTAGAGCAACTTTATCGTGTCGCAGCTTATTTTCGTTCAATTTAGTTGTGGAACTGAATTCAGATTCAAATGTCATTATATAAAGAGGTAAATGGAGGGGTTTATAGTGTTTAGTGGTTGTCTTCACTATTTTTTTTTTTTTTTTTTTTTTTTTTTTTTTTTTTTTTTTTAGTTTTTATTATTATTGTTATTGTTATTATTATTGTTTGTTTAATCCAATTTTTCTTAAACAAACCTCAGAAATTTTGAATTTGAAATTCAAGCTGTCATTCAAGCTGTCTTATCTACTAAAATTACCATACAATCTTCTTGATTTTTTGTCCAATGAAGGATTTGGTTTAGTTTTAAAAAGTATTCAAGTACAAGTGTTCATGAGTTTGATCATACAAAACCCGGTCAAACGGACTCTAAGCGTGCATTACTTACCTTTTTTTTCTAAGATACCTAGTTTTTGACTTTGACTTTTCCTTATTGGAAATCGTAATAGATTCTAGAACCATTAATGTTTATATTATTATCTAGGACGTTCACCTGTTGATGGCAACTTACTATCGATTCTTTCTTTCGAAATTGAGACCAGTACTCACATCGATCCTCCGCCAGCATCGTTCATTCCCACTAAAAATCCCAGATCTGGTGGGGAACGTCAGACTTGGCGGAATTGCTCACAAGGCACTTTCGTCGGTAGGTGTTCCAGGGCGAGCTGCCAAAAAGTTGGCGTGCGCCGTCGGCATTTCAACGAAATTTTTCCGCTCGCTTTCGAGTCCGCAGGCAGAGCGGACCGCACGTGACAAAGCGAATCCCCCGAGGATCCTCACACGAGCTGGCCCAGGTTTCACTTTGTCCGTTACCTCAGACAATAAACCTACATATTATCGACTCTGAATCAAAATTGGACAATATCTAGGTACCTGCGTATCTTGGACGCTTGTTCGCATACTTCTGGCAAATCTGAGGAAGTCTTGCGGGAAAAGGTGTCAAATCATCCAATTTATCAAATTCGTTGTTTTACGATATATGTCGTTTGAAGGCCGTTAATATTATGATTGTCATGAATTGGTATAGATTCGGCCAAAAAAAAAAAATAACACAGGCCAACGATGAAAAAACCTTTTCACTGAAAATACCTTATTCTTATGTTTTTTAGGTTGCTGAATCCAAGTATAATGTTGAAAAAGGTGTATCACCCTCCACTTATTCACAATTTATAGTTAAATATATGAAATTAAGCAATATTTGTAGAATTTTACACCGTTTTTACAGTTTTCAAATAACATTGAAAAAGTAGATCTAATGAACAGAACTGATGTGTATCATGTGTGTAGAAAGAGGGAACAGCAATTTTCAAAGTATTTTGAACAAGAGGGGGGTTTGGTGCAGTGCTCAGACATTCCTGGTCCAATGAATGAGTCTGGAATTGAGTACAGCAAGGAAGACTGGAGGTTGTTTATTGATTCACCCAAAACTAGTTTGAAGGCTGTCTGTAAGGCATACTACACTATGGCAACATGTATGCTTGTGTACCTGTCGGTCATTCTGTACACATGAAAGAGACCTACGAAAATCTAGAAATAGTGTTAAATGAAGTAGGTTATTCTGCACATGATTGGATGATATGTGGTGATTTAAAAGTAACCTGCATGCTACTTGGTCAGCAAGGTGGTTTTACTAAATTTCCATGTTTCTTGTGTGAATGGGACAGTAGAGCTAGAAATCAACAGCGGTGTAGAAAGGACTGGCCTGCTAGAAAGTCTTTAAAGCCTGGTGAGAAGAACATTCTCCGCAAAAACCTTGTAGACCCCAAAAATATGCTCCTACCACCATTGCATGTCAAGTTAGGTCTCATGAAACAGTTAGTTAAGGCTTTGCCAAAAGATGGACCTTGTTTCAAATATCTCTGTCAGAAGTTTCCACAACTTTCAGAAACAAAACAGAAAGAAGGCGCCTTCACCGGACCTGATATTAGAAAAATGATGTTTGATGTTAACTTTGAATCCACTAAGACCTCAAATGAAAAAAAAAAAAGCATGGTTATCATTCAAGCAAGTTGTCACCAAGTTCATGGGAAATGAAAAAGACCCAGAATATGAATCTATTGTTGCTAACATGTTAAAAACGTTTGAACAGTTAGGGTGTTTGATGAGCCTCAAAGTTCATGTTTTGAACAGCCACCTTGATTACTTCCTGGACTGTTAGGGAGATGTTTGTGAGGAACAGGGTGAACGTTTCCACCAGGATGTTAAAGTGATGGAAAACGTTATCAGGACCGATGGAACATTATCATGATGGGGGATTACTGTTGGTCCCTTCACCGGGAAGTTCAGCTAGCGGTTCATCGTAGAAAATGGTACACAAGAAGCCTCATGGAAAAAAGGACCAATTCCAGTTGAAAATATAGATTGTATTATCATTTAACATATAGTAGGTAGTCAACTGTATATGATATAACATTGTGTTTCATTAATTTCCCTATTATACTGTAAATGGGTATGAGACTATTTAAAAATACATATTGCTTGTAAACTGTGGGTGACCCAAAAAAAACTAAGGCCAGATTTGGATTCAGCACATTAAAATCTATAAAAATCAGTAGTTTTCAAATCTTTTTTTTTCTTTGTTGGCCTGTGTAATTTACCTACAGTACGGTGGTTGTAATTTCCATTCGTACAGCATAGGAGCTAGTGCTTCGTTCTTACTTCTTGTTTTGACAACTTTTTGACACTGCTATCAATAAGCTATGCTCCCGTCTTAAGCTGCTCTACACTAGAAAAGGACGTTAGAAGTTCGTTCACACCTGAATGTTTCTATATAAACGTACAGAGATGTGTGTAGTGACGTGGCAGTTACTTCTACTCTTGTTTTCACTATCTGTACGATCGCACGGCGTGAGAAATTCACTTTTTCTTGCGACGTCCAAGAGATCCGAGCGAATCCCACAGGTGGCGAAGGAGATTTCCCAATAGTTGTGCCTACGGCTTCGGAAACTTGCACAACGCTCGGTGCAGATTATACGGCGAGTAGGCAACCACTTGCCGGCACCATTTCCAGAAACAAAGTCCTTACGTAAAACGTAATGGTTGCATTAAAGGGATTTCCCGTCGTCCGGTTTTTATATGTTGAATGAATCCCCCACATTAAGGAACTCAAAATTTCTGAGCTTTATTGCACAAGAGAAGTTTGTTAGACCAATAAAAAAGAAAAGTAGGTGAAATTTTGTCATTACGATTCCTCCAGTGCAATCACAGTGAATAATAAGCTGATGTTATAGTGAGTTGATAACGATTTACCACTACCACCACCTTCATCAACCCCTTTTCATAATTAGATTCGAAAGATCTGAAATATGTCTCAAAACAAGGATAACATTCTTAATCGAACGAAAACGCTGCCAATTCTTTCACTGGGGTTTTTTATTCATTGATTCATGATTTGAATTTCTACTAAGCTTTGTAGTGTGCGTGTTTCACAGGTGATAGAGCGATTATTGAATTTCAGGAGATATGCATAGAGCACTTGAATCGGTTCTCAACCAAAATACCTATTTGGATTGATCAGTTGATCATATTTGTGTGCCTCCTGTTTTGTAAAAACCCTAAAAACCTCAAAAAAATCAAGGCGGCCTAAATTTAGACTCTTTTCGAAGAACTTTCCCCGAGGAATCGAATGAGCCCCTCCCCAGGTCCGTACGACAAACCATTCCCGATGTATGGCCCGTTTTTTGGTGCCAACATTTGCGTCATTTTGGTTTGTTTTTGTTTTGATAGCACTAACCTATTGACGTAGTGATGTAGTAATGTGGATACTGGAGTAAACTCCTTAAAGGCTTTGTAGCCGATACACGGGTTGAAGCATTCCGATAACCATAAAAAAAACGCTGCAAATGCTTTCACTGGGGTTCATTATTCAATTGAATTGAGTTCATGATTTGAATTTCTACTAAGCTTTGGAGTGTGCGTGTTTCACAGGTGATAGAGTGATTATTGAATTTCAGGAGGCACACAAATATGATCAACTGAACAATCCAAATAGGTATTTTGGTTGAGAACAGATTTACGCGCTCTATGCATATCTCCTGAAATTCAATAATGGCTCTATCACCTGTGAAACACACACACTCCAAAGCTTACTAGAAATTCAAATCATGAACGCAAGCCAATTGAATAATAAACCCCAGTGAAAGGAATTCACAGCGTTTTTAGTGATGTAGTGAATGTGGATACAAATGTTGGCACCATAAGATCACGCCATACATGGGGAATGGTTTGAGCTACGGACCTGGGGAGGGGCTCATTCGATTCCTCATGGAAAGTTCTTCAAAAAAAGTCCAAATTTAGGCCGCCTTGACTTTTTTGAGGTTTTAGGGATTCTACAAAACTTTGACAACCCTTAAAGGGCACTTTAAATTAAGTGAGAGAGCTGGCTAAAGAATTGGGGCGTTGTCGGACCAATATAGATTTTTCCTGAAAATTTCAGATCTTTTGCTAAAGCCGTTTGGGAGAAATCGTGGGTACGGCGGACGGACGGAAACTTTTATTGCAGATTCGGATTCTACACCCTTTAAAACGTAAACCATGAAATTTTCAGGGGGGTTAGAATTTTTTTTTTTTTTTTTCAAGAGCTATTGAATAATAAACCAAAAAAGAAGTCCAACCAATTCACTAATATTTTCAGAACGGAACAGTTTTTTCGTTTTTCCAAAATCCAGTTTGTTTTGGCCTAGTGGCCCTTTAACATTCACCGGTTCATTTTATATGATGAAGAGTGAAATAATAAAACAATAACGATATGATATCTACTCGATCGGCTTTTGAGGATAATCCGTCGCAAGGTCAGAAAGCAGAAAACGATGGTCACGCTGGATTCTTCCAGGTATCGGGGAAGAAAGCCACACACGGCGCCGGATCGGACACGGAACCTCGAACACGGGAGATCGAACCCGTCAAATCGAATACGGCGAGTCCGGACGCGTCTCGGGGGAGACGATTTGCATTTCGTGTTCGTCGGGGGGGCCGGCCAAAGGGAAAACAGACCAGTCGCTCCCCGGCAGCCGCGCTGTGCTGGTGATGAGCGGTACCGATCTCTCGATCCCTTCCCGTCCCGGGCGACGTCCTTACGTCCGTAATCATTTTTCCGTGGCGTCCGTAGATTTATGCCCCCAATTTGGTGAGAAACCAAACAATTTGTACTCTGTCGCATGGGCCGCGTCTCCTTATTTATTTGTGTCCGCCCCTCTTTAGCCAAAATTTGGTCGAAAAACAACCGGTACTAAACAGTACTCCATCCTAGAGTCAAGTGTAGTGCACGTGCTTCTCCAAGCTTTGTAGTCTGTAATTGCTACACAATTTAGATATTTCTCCTTATTCGTATCAATAGTTACCCAACTGACCTCTTACAACCTTAGTCATTACCCGCTACCTAACTGGCCAGTTGCTAGTCAGTACCAGGCCCGCTACTCGTACAAAACCGTCTCGATTCCGAACTGAACTATCGTTTAACAGAACTGAATCGTCGTTAAACCGAACTGAATCGCCGCATCCATGGTTTTCGCCACAGGCCCCTACCACAACACGCAACAGGTCCACGTTTCGGAAATCCTCAGCTCGTTGAAACCGTCGAAATGCGATCTTCACAAGAGCCCCAGCAAATTCAAAGGTAAAATTTAACTTTCAAATCCTAAACATAAAAACCGTTGAGGATTTAAAAGAAAATTCAACTCAGAACAAAAAAGTTCAAAATCAAAAGAGAAATAAATGGGCCAGTAAATGAAGTCTTACAAGTGAAAACCTCAAAAACAACAACTAGACAAATTAATCATTTTAAATAAGTACAAGTATCAATAGACATATTAAATATTTTGGCGAATTTCCGTAGAAAATTAAGCTACAAGATATATTTGATATAAGCTTGAGAATTTAAAATGAAAATGTTCGGTAAATTTCTTCATCTAAATCCGTACTGAAGCATTCAGAAATGATTCCTGAATTGTAACGCATATATATTATAATGTTTCTCCCAGTTGTGTGGGAGAAAATTGATTTTCAAGTAAGAAGAACGTGGTTTTTCACTGGTTACTCCGGTTTTTCATCATGCGTTTTTCTTCATTAAGCTATATTAATGAAGCACTGTAATAAATAGTACTTTTTTACTGTAGACACTTTTCAGAATGTCCACCATTCTGCTGAATGGAGAGACAGCACCTCCGCCGAACGATGTCGACTGCTCCCTAGTGTTTTGCCTCTTGTCTTGAGCACATTGGTGGACATTTTGAACTGTATCTACAGTAAAAATGTACAATTTATTGAATGAAAAAAACGCATGATGGAAAACCGGAGTATCCAGTGAAAAACCACGGTTTTTCTTACTTGAAAAGCAATTTTCTCCCAGAAAACTGCACGAAATTTCAAATCGGGTTATATCACTTGAAAGCCTGCTTTTTGGCGCATCTTTTAGCACTACAGGCTACAATTCACATGCCTTATTACAGGGACTCATAAGAATCTATAGTCCATTTTTTTTACCTGAAGATAATTTATTTATTGTTTTTTAAAGAGCTGCTGCCTCTTGTCTCCCACTGGGTCACTTGCGACAGAGGTTTCGACCATTTTTCGGACAGGACGAAAGCAATTCTTTTTAAGAAGTAGTCGTATTCTTTGTGGAGGGAGCCCTCGCAGGATATCTCTAAGGGCGTAAACGAGCCTCTCATATCCTCGGCTGCCCTGTCATACTTTCTGTGCTTTGCATTGGCAGATTTTTGGGAAACTGAAGTCCACGTTTGAGAGATGTAGGAGGAGGCGTCAGCGTTAACTACGCGGATATCCAAATACCCCAACCTTTCTACATCCCACAAACCGAGGATTTTCAGGTCTGCATTCAGTCTTGAGGTGCCGTCTCCATTCTTCGCCAGAGTTAAATGCCAAGCTTGCCATCCTGGTCTCTAATGCGGCCATGACCACACTTAACCTGTCCCCCTCTTTTGCAGTTTAAGGCATGGCTAAGGTCCAGCAACTCACCACAACCATCACAGCGGTTTGGCATTCCTTTTGGGTTCCCTTCCACATCTTATTGCCAGTGCGTCCCTAAACTGCATCGGCGAGAGATCTAAGTCATCATTTAAAAGCGGTGTTATGGTCAGCCATTGGGACGAATTACTGTCTGTGATTCTTTTGATCGTCCGTGTCTGTTTTGGGGGGAGGGAATCGAGGAGTCTTTCTTGTCTGGCTATGCTGAGCTGCCTTGTTGAGCACTCGTCCATCTCTCTGTACTTCCTTCATCCGTTGTTCGTGCTCGTTCATGTTTATCCCTATCCCTGATCTGCTTCTGCCAAGATCTGAGTCAGATTGGATTAATCCATTGTAAAGCTTACTTTTTGGCTCAGGTTTTAGGCGGTCTGCACAGTCGCTACAATAACTAATAGGATTTCAAACCGTTTGAAAATGGGTAATATTTAAATGTTGAGTAGATTCCCTTATTGGACTCTTTTTCCGTTACTTGATCCTGCTCTGAAAAAAATTTTTAGGCATTAAAATGATAGCAAATTTAATTCTCTTTCTAACGGTGTTCTCAAATTTGAGTTAAAGAAGTTATGGTAATTTTAGTGAAGTAAGAACCAAAACACGAACAAATCTTAAAATTGAAATAATGGGGAAACGAAGCCTCTAAAGAAGAAACTCTAGGAAGCTCTTTTGGTCGGAAATATGTTGTAGAACATGAAGAAAAGAGGTCGGACACAACCCGCGTTGCAAACTGGGTTAAGTTTTATGTTCCATTTGGAACTCCATTCAGAAAGATTATTTTCTAAATCTTGAAGGGTTTCGTTGGGTTAGTTCCGCATCTATATTTCGGGAAAGAACAGTTTCGCCTTCTGCACAGTGATATACACTATTATTGGAAAAATTTCATTTAAAAAAAAATCTTTAAAAAGTTTTTTCCTCGATTGCGACACTGTGCGACGCTTCTTTCATGTTACCGGTAGACTCGGAAGCGGCGTTGGGGCTAACATGACGTCGACCGCATAATTCAGCGTAATGGCTCGATGTGTGCTCTTGACTCGGGGAGTCGGAAGGACGACGTAAGGTGAAGGAGTTGGTCCTCCGCCGCCTGCCCTTGGCATTAAACACCAGCTCCCCGGGCCCGGTAAATTAGTTAGGGGTGCGGAAGGCGCTCAAAGTTGATTGCTCCTCCCCTTAGAAAGAATTTCAGTGTAAAATATAAAGAACGAAAATTATGATAACAATTGCAATGACTCTAATATTTTAAAGCAAAATTGGATGCAAATTTATTAATTTCAACTTTGAAATTAAGCCGTTAGATGCATTGTTTTTTGTTTTGTTTTTTTTTTTGTTTGTTTTTTTCACCATATCTGTTTGAGAACAGCCTTTGTATTTAAATCCCTTATCCATCTACAGGGTGTTAAATTTCTTGACGGTCACGGGCCAGGAGAAGATTCTACGGAGTCTTGTATTTTTATCCCGAATGCTTTTTTTATTTATCGGGGACAACTGCCGGCGAATGCACTTGTTAAATGGTCAGAAATTCTTTAAGTTGAGCTCGAATTGATTCAAATATTTATATTTCCAAACCCTCTACATTGAAAAAAGCGTCAGTAGCGCATATCGTGTAATGCACTATGTATCAATTTTTTGATAATAACCAATTAATGAATAAAGGATCGATAAAAGCATATCACGAACGTATAGGATATATCCTACTGCGTAAGACGGCCCATTCAAGCGTTTCTCGTACAGCTTATGCTGCCTATTTGGGATGCAGTCAGCTAAGATAATAGTGTCAGCTCGTCAGCTCGTCCGGTTTCGTTAATCCTACGACAACTTCAGCGATGTCAACTCGTCCGCTGACACAAATCACGCATTTGTGGAATCTACACATCTTGAAACACAAACAGGACAAATTTGCACATTACTTGGGAACAGCTCGACCACCAAACCTACCTTAATATAAAATAAAAAGTGATGTAGGTACACTTCTTCGTCGTAGTTCCCCAGCATCGATCAGAATACCGGCTTATTAAGGGGCGACACCTTCTTCATATACTCCGCCCGCGTAATTTGACCCATTATGTACTGTTGAATGTAGCTGTCGATATGATGCATTTATCTTGATACCTTTTACGTAGGCGAACCGTTTCAGCAACACTGTTCACGGCTATCGAACTGTCTATTTGAATATCAAGAAGTCCTTCCACAAATACAAAAATGTTCGGATGCTTGCTGCAGTTAAATTGTTTATTGAATTTAGAGTGGAAGGACTCGCAAGCGTTGGTTGTCCTGCAGGGGTTTGAGTTCCGCTGCGCCCACATAATTGGCGGAAACAATGATTTTGGAGTAGTGTAAGTGGCCTTCAAGTATTTGATAAATTGCTGAACTTTTTGGTTTATGGGAACTGAGAAATCATTTTCCAAACTGTCATTCATTTCAAAAAAAGAGAGGTATGGCAAGCCGAATAGCGTTCTGAGGTATTTGCCTACTTCCGTATTATTTTTGTAGTCGCACGCCAACCCCAAATTTTTGAATTTTGCGCCACCACGCTTGCGTCAGGTGAAATTTGCAACCAGTAATCGTGCTGTTGATGACATTTTTTGCTGCTTGGTGGAAAGCAACCTCAAAATCTACTACAACCGAGTTCCAATCGGCTGGTGACTCACTCGAAATCCCTTCCAGTAGCCCGAACGGACTAGTTGACACGTGAATCCCACATTTCACCCGAGGGGGGGCTCATTAGGGAACCGATCACCAGCTTACTATAATCCTCTCACATCGGACGAGATGACCTGTACCCCCCTATTTTCTGGCATCTTTTTGTGTTTGATTGAGAACTTTGGTCTATTTTTGAAACATATTTCATATTCTATCAAATATAATTGTCTTAGAGGTGATTTTTTCACACGTGGTCACCCTGGTATATAAACAAAGTAAATTGGCACCAGTGGAAGGCGACCCAAAGCAACCTCCGGCGGAGAAAGAGCGAATTACATTTTTTCAGTGACTCACCCGGACGCTTATTAGCGTTCCCGGGTTAATTCGGGAGAGGTAACGCACATTTCCTTGATCTTTTTAATCATTTTACGGCCAAAATGAATTAGAGCGATTCATTTCCACAGTAGCTCACTCGTCTTCCACTTGGCTGTGCCCCAAGTGTTCAGATTATATCATATGAAAATGATTGCCAACCTGGCACGCATGGGAATGTTGTATTGGATTTAATAACTCGAATGGGAATTATTAATAAAGAAGCGACGACTATCAACAACAAGGGGCCATTTGAAATGCTAATTCCTCATCTTCAAGGACACCGATCAGCTAGTTCGCTATTGAGGTCGCATGTTTGCGAGATTGTGTGCATGCGAACGGGCTCATGATGGCGTCCAACTCGCCGAACGAATGACTAACCTTCGCAATTCACATTTATTTGCGACTCCGCGAATTGTATTTATCCAAAACTCCACTGCTGGGAGCCTGAATCTGTGAATTTATGCTTAGTGTGTTGTTTGCTAGGGGGAGCGGAAGAGAAAAAATCCGGCTCGGGAGAAAATCCAGGAAATAACAATGCAAATCATTACACAAAAGTTTATTATTTCTGTGACAGATAGTCTTTATAGGTTGATCTACAGATATCGCAGTCTGTGGTACATTATCTAAACCCACCACCTCGGTCCCCTTACCTTGTAATTGCATCCAAGGTGAGAATACTTGGACACATTCAAAGTTTGTGTCAAAAGCTAAAAAATGTGCCTGTGCCCTGCATAGAATCAAATCTCTATCAGTTAAACTAAAGATCAATATTTATCTTTGTTTGAGGCAATAGCTGCAATAGCACTCGCCTCACGTGCAATTTCTAGGGTACCGTAAAATACCCGCTATAGGGACTGGATCCTGAATAGGGACGTAATTGGTAGAACGAGATTCCATAGTGATGGTTAGGATTCCATTTGGGTAAAATTATGCTTCCTGCGTGGAAAACCAAGCTTTTTCGAAGGATAGTATTGGAAAACCTCTAAAATCTGTCCCTATTGCGGGCACTCTACGGTACCTATCTATCTACGTACCTAATTTCACTCATTTTCTCAATAGGTTTCATTTGATATGGAAAATGTTTCCTTTGATATGATTTATAATTTATATTATGTTGCTCATGATTTTCTTCTTGACGTGCTCTTATACTCATAGTTTGCTGGAAAATCATTCCCAGGTCTTGGGCGGTGTTAGTTATCGGTGTCAGCTAGTTCATTCAGGATTGGAGACAATGCACTCGGATTTGTTTGGAAAGTGACGTGAGACGTTTTTTGCTCATTCAGTTCCAACTATAGCGGACTCCTGTCCGCCGTTCAGTGCCCTTACCTAACTCTAAACTAAGGTAGTGGAAGCTGTTGCGTTCGTCGAAGCCGAGACACCGTAGCGGCGTTAAACGTTAAAGACGACCCACAAATCACCTCCGCTCGGCTTCTCCCCACAGTGAGAAATCGGCTAGTTTTCCCCTTTCAACGTGTGAAATATTAGTTTTCCTTCGTAAGTGGGGTTTTTTTTTTGTCGAAAGAAAAAGGAAAACGTCCGCGGAGCCGGTGGACGCTGGAGCTTCCGCGATGTCGACTTTCACCCGACTCGGGTTAAACTCGAGAGAACGAACTCAAAGAACTCAATTGTGTTCATCTGCACGAAAACTCCCGAAGTGCGAGCCGTACTGCTAATTCACAAGTTTTTCAAAGGAGGAACGTAAGAAAACTAAAAGGACAGTTTCACCAAAGATTTAAATCAAGTTTACTCAATAGACCGGAGATCAGGATGGAAAACTTACAGGCAAACAAAAACAGAAAGCATTGATTAAAGCAAGCGAACAGAAATGTCAAAAGAGATTTCAAAAAAAGAGGTTGTTGGTTACGTCAACACCGTCATCCGTTATCACCCTCATTTTGCGGGAAGATACCTCCTTGATATCTTTCAAGGGCCGGTTTCACCAGTTTTCAATCAACGTTTACTCAGCAAACCGGAGATCAGGCAACAAAACAGACAGAAAATAAGGAGTAAAGGAAGTAATGCAAGCGACGGAAATGGGAAAAGAGCGACAATAGAAAAGGCTGTTGGTTACATCTCTGCATCTCGTTATCATCCTAATTTTTACGGGCAAATGCCTTCCTGATATTGTCTTACATCTGGTTTCACCACATTTTTTAATCGACGTTTACTCATTGAACTGGTGATCTCAGTAGTTGAAAACGTAAAAGATTTTCGGTTTCACCAACTCTGGTTCATATCAATCCCAGGTGCATTGGAATGTAAGAAGGTGTGTTCTGCCATCTTTCTCGATGTAACACAGGCTTTTGACAAAGTATGGCACGATGGGCTAAATTACAAACTCCGAAAAATGTTACCAGCAAAATATGCAGAATTATTACAATCCTATCTATCAGATCGATACTTCCAAGTAAAGCGAAGATGCCTACTCAGAAGCTCACAGAATACACGCAGGTGTTCCGCAGGGAAGCGTACTTGGTCCACTCCTGTACATCCTGCTCCTGACTTTGGCTGGACAGCTTGGAAATGCGGTGGACGCTGATCACAAATGAACGTTTTCATTCATTAAATTCATTTTTTTATCATTTTTAAATATTTATTTTTTAATTTAAATCTTAACAATCTTGTTTAAACTCTAACTCTTTGTATGAACTCGATTTAAACCCCAATATCTTACCATTGTCCAACAGCTGGATAACATGTTCGAGTCAATAAACATTTTACTAAAACTGAATTTGGTCAGAAACAACAAATTATCAACATTGCAGCACCCAATGCTACGGCCGCATCAGATTGGAGTTGATAATACACGGCGCACAAAGCAACCCCTCCTTCAAGACCGGGAGGTCGTGCGGGTCATTGCATATCTTGCCCCTGACCAAGACAATGCCTCCACCGTAGCTTTCCCAATTTTCAAACATTAGGTCTGTTTTAGTGCTACAGGGTGTCCCAGGACTTATGCTCAATCCGACTCCTAAGTGTTCTACAACTCATTTCCGACTGCGATGAGTTGCATTCATCTTCGAGACTTTTGGAAAAACCTCAATTTCAACAGAAAACACACGTTTTTCTGCAGTTAAACACCATTTCCTTAACTGAAAATATTTTTTAAAACCAAAACGACTACACCGTTGGAAAGCTGGCATTTTGGGGCACGTTTTACCGGGCCTGCACAGTTCTGCGTCAAGCATTAATGGGGTTTCTAGGCGAGATTATGTTGAACGAACTACATGGTCACTGACATTTCACTGGTTGTTGTGTTGTTAATTTATTTTCTATTTCCTATCTTTTTTTCGAGAGGATTAATCAGTTCGAAAAAGATTTGATTAGTTCGGAAAAAGTGTAATTGTATTGAGAAAATGTTTAATTGTTTCGGAAAAAGGTTTAATTCTTTTGGACAAAGGTTTAAATTGACTGGAAAATGCAATATTATTATATTTTTCTTTAATTAAGGCAAATAGCCTGGCGACCCCTCCGGCCATGGCTTATTGCCTTTTGTTTGGCGGAATTAAATTTGAATGAGAGGTGTTGAAGACAATACATAAGAATTTATTTATTTCAAGAAAAAAAGGCGTTAACTCATTATTCGATTGTTATTTTCAAAACTCCGATAGAAAATAATATGGGAAGCCAAGAAAGCACATCACGTTAGTTAGATAGAAAATAATAAATTAAGAGTCAAAGAAGGGAGTTCCCAATGATGCGCAAATCCAAGTTCGTTGAGGAAAAATAAAAGGACGCCAAGTTTATTACCAAGATAACTGGTAGAACTGGCCACTCTTCGCAGGTAGAACGAGATTTCGCTCGGGAAATTTAAAAAAAAAATGGAATAAAATAAAACTGAAAAACCCTAAACCTCGGCCAAGCGACAAGGTGAATGAGGTAACTGTCCAAGATAACTCGGGAGAACGTAAATTTAAAGAGGTGGAACGGGGGATATCAGCTACGGAAGGAAGGTACGTATTTGCGGCCCAACCGAAGGTCGTTCGGTTTAATTTGTCATGATCACGTTCCGAAAGCGCTCGTTTGACTTCTTGCAAAGAAACAACTTAGAAAAACTTGGTGAACTGTTAACAAACGCTCCTTAAACCTGAAGTAGACAGTGGCCCGTTTTTATATTTGACATGCGGTTGTCAATTTTTCGATGAGTAGATAGATCTCCTCCCGTAATACCTTCCTATTCAAGCGTAATAAAAGAAATCGGGAATTATAATATTTCCACTGATTAATTTTTATGATTTACTTTAAAGGTTCACACAGTTTATCACAAATAACATTTAAATATATCACAGTACGGACAGTAGAAAAGGTGATTACAACAATTATCGAGGAGATTAAAATATTATTTTCTCACTTGGTTTTTATTACTTTCACTTTTGAATAGAAAGGGAAGGTGTTACAGCAAACCCATTAGCTACTGTTACCTACCTGCGTAACAGTTATTCAGGAATTACCAAGAAGTTAAGTAGGTAGGTAGTTATCCCCTGTCGATATAGCAGTTAAAGACGAACTAACATGTTTATCCTCATTAGACACACAATCATTTGTGTTTATCACGTTAGCAGGTACCCATCTTAATGGATAGTCGGCGGTACATTTGGACAACACATCAATTATTATCGGTCTCCAGGAATTATACTATGCAGTGGTGTACAGTGTATACCGGTTGTATTCGGTTCAAATATGCCTCAGAAACTCCCCTATTCGTTCGCAGCCGAATCATGGTTCTGCACTACAATTTATGGGCGAACCACCCAACGCAAAGGTCTTTTGGGAATTAGGGGATGAAAACTTTACTTAACCCTGGAATGGAAACATTACGTAAATTTTACTCCTTGCAAATTGAAAATGGCCTGGCTGGACGGGCAATGGGTGGGGGGCGCCGACGAACCATCTATGCCTTCTCTGTTTGTTCCCTTCAAACCAACATTGAAGCCTTGTGGTCCTTCCGTCGATGATAAGCTACACGTAATGTGGTTCCTTTCCATTGAGGTAGGTAGGATGACGTAATATCTACTCCATTTCCATTGAACCCTGATGACAAGTTTTTTACCTCATGTTTCCAATACCCTTTTCTCAAGGGGTAATGATTACTTCACGTTTCCATTGCAGTCCTTCCAGATAAATTTTGCTCCATCGGTGCGTCAGATGTTTTACAGTTTTACTCATTTTATTTATATATTTGCGTTACCTTTGTATATACTAGAATTTCATATTACTAGAGATTATAGAGTTTCATATTACGAGAATTTTGTTAGTGTACATGATGGTAGAATATCCTAATAGTTATGTATCTGTCAGAGTAGCTAAACTCAAATGTTCCAACTTCCTCAGTGAATACTACTTTTTTCTATTTGCGAAAATGGAACGGAGATCGTTCAAGGAAAAATTCATGTCTGATGATGACATTTTGGAAGTTCTGGCTCAAGTTGGAAGATAAAGGGCTCAGTGACAGAAAGCCCATATAATGACGACTTGAGGAACTACGACGATGGAAATGATGTTGACCTGCTGGATTCAATCGATTTGGAGGATGATAGGGATCTCAATTTCGGCCCAGACTTATCATTGTCCTCGGAAAGTGAAATTGATGTGCATGATTTTGACGTCCATCTCATTCAAACTCGAGCGACAAATCAAGCAGAGTACAAAGCAAGAAGCATAAGAAAGACAAGGAAATACTTTGTGATGAAGATTTTTTGGTGAAGTTTGACAGCAGTGGTAACGGGGAAGGAGAGGAAAGATGGCTCCAAATACATTTGGAAAGCACAGCCAAATTTACACACATTTTCCATAGAAATTAAAATCCCCAAGAGAAATGTAGTCCATATTCAACCTGGCCCATCAAAATTATTTCATTTATTTCTTAATTTATTCATTTCAGTCATTTCTTCTATTCCATAAAAGTATGGTTGGCGTTCATTTTTTTCATGTTCCTGTGATTCTGTTTTCGTGCTATTCATAGCACTCATTTTTTTAGGATATTAGTTATTTGTCCCCGTCGTAATAGAAGAATTTTTTTAACTTACAGACTTGAAAATCAAAAACTGATTTCATAAATATAGTTGGTGTTCATTTTTCCGTGTTCCTGTAACTCTTCTTCATACGAAACCTGGTAATTTAGTATTTGTACAGGTACCTACTCCAACATTCCATAATTTCTGGAAGTAATTAAACACTTATTGTCATAAATATTAGTACTTATTGAATTTTGCTGGAGGTTCTTTGTGGTTTTGCGCACTGATATAGCTTCCTCATTAAGCCAAGATTTATGAGAAGGTAAAAATTGAGTAAAGAGAGGGAAAATCGAGATTTTTTGTGGAGAGTAAAATTTACGTCGAACATTAAGCATATATTGCAGCACGTTTCCATTCCAGGGTTAAATTTCAATAAAAACGGTACAACAAACACTATAAAAATTGAAAAACTCTGAAAATTATTGTGCAAAGGTTGTGAGTTTGATTCCTCTCAGTATTCGTATGTTGGAATACGTGTATTTGTGATTTCACGCCCGCGAACGTGGAAAATAAAGTCGTTAGTCCTCTCGCCCTTGGAGATGTTTGCTTTTTCTAACGAGCTCTGGAAGACTTTTTGGCCAAAGCCAACCTGCAGGGGTTTCGAATCGGACGTCTGAAAGTAACATTTCTATTTCCGTAACCGTCGCCCCATTCATAACGTTCTAAACGGAAGCTCCGATCGTGGGCTCGACCTTCCAAATATACCTCCAGCAGGTGTAGCTGCGTTTGTATCACACGAATGATCTTTTCCCCTGTAATTACAATATGAGTCGTCCAAAATCAAGAAATCCAATCCAGAAAAAGTGAGTAAGGGCAGTTTCTTATAGGAAATTTCACGGGGAATTCAATGGTGTAGTCTTTCTGTGTCAAAACGGCTTCCTTTTCTTCGAAGAACTACCTTGAAGACTGCAGAAACCAAGCGTTTTAATCAAAGTGTGTCCTATCCACAGGCCTAAATCGCCCCACCGACCAATCAGGCTGCTTACCGGTTTGATGAACCCTCACCTGCTGCCTCTGCGCGTATTCTTGAGAAGTTTATATTATTCATTTCCAACAATTTTAGAAAAGTTTTTCTATTCCACAGGAATCAGAGCTAAAATTTACTCATAGCACACACAAAACTCCAGTTTTTTCACTTATAAATTCAGTTTTTAAAAGCGTAACGGCAGATTGGAAATATATGATTCCAAAATTGGATTCACTGTGAAAAATCCTGTAGGAATTGCTTACTTCCGTCTGTCAAATTTCAGAAAAAGTGTTGTTTGTGAAAAGTACAACAGATTGTCGAGTGACTCGAGAACTGTTGTCCGTTTTAAAGAAGAAAAGTACAAGTTTTACGGGTCAAACTGGTGTTGTACCTCATGGGTAGAATTAGAGCGGTACTGACTATGAAACTCCCTTTGCCACTGCTACCTTCTAACCCAGACAGACATTGTTTTGCTAGTAGCTCGTAAACGGTTGGAGCTATTGAGAAGTAGAAGGAGTCCTTCCGAATGGAAATTTCAAGAGCTACAACTTTTTCCCCATGATAATTTTCGATATTTTGAACGGTTTTCGAGATAATTCAGCTTTACATTGACAAAAATCGAAATAAAATGAAATAATGGCGGTGCATAGCTCTTAAAATCGTTATAACTCCGTCAAATGAAACTTACACACAAAACCCGTTGGGGGCATTATAAAACAAGTAACTACAAACATTTTATCACCTCAAACGCCTAATTCTACTGAGCGACTCGGGAGAAATCGCGTTTTTAAGATTTGCGGACGTTATCTGCCAGACAAACAAAACGGACGCTCATACCGGCTTTCTGCATGGTCATTTGCGTTCCTTACTTTACTACGAAAAAATATAGACCGCGTTCCCTTAATTTGATCGATTGGAACCGAAGATATAGTGAAAAAACCATGTTTAGGTCATAAAAAATTGAAAGAACTGTCAAAAAATCATACTGCTATAGCTTTCAAAACCGTTCGTTTTTTGAGGAGCTGACCTGACAGGCCTTTTTCATTCGTTAATGGAAGCAACTACAACAAAATTGGAAATGAACAAAATGGGTATTTCCTGTCTGTCTGGGTATGGAACGACCCGTATATTACTAGACTTGAAAAACTCGATTTCAAAGGGAACTCTTGAAACCAAATTACACAACAATTGTAGCAGCTGCAGCAGAATTTAATTAAATAGCTTAGGAATTTTTACTACGTCCAAGCACGTCCACATTCACATTCATGTTTACGTTCTTTTTTCTCTCAAAGAAGAGCGAACGGATGAATTTAAAGCTGTCAAGGTGGGCGCATTCAATGTTGGAGATTTTATGTCCTTTGGATTCTACTCATGAAAATGCAATTCCAATAGATTGCGAAAAGTGTACACAATTAAATATTCATTTTCATTCATTTTGCGCACGAGCGTGGATGCTCCTCTTGATCCGACGGCAACGAATTCTTATAGGGCCATCTAGGAGGTAACCCGCACTATCCTTGAAAGTTTTTTCTGGTTTTCCTTGAAGAGAACTTTGGCGTATCACAATGCGTGAAACTGTTTGTCTGGATTTGTGGGGATTGAAACATTAAAGTGTTTATTTCGGATCGTTGACAGGTGAGGTAGCAGGTTCCACCTTGACCAGAGTAAGGACTTGCTTGTCTACTTAATTCGTAATCTCAGAGCGTTCCTAGGAGCTTCGGGCGGGTTCCGTTTACTCTGTAACGGTTCAACAAACGCCTCCGATATCCGGGGAGAAGGTTGCCCGTGTAAACCTCCCACCTCACGTTTGACCCTCATCTCCTCAACCGCAAAAGATGAGTTTTTGACAGTTTCCTCTCAATGTGATTTAGAAAGTAGAAGAAACGATAGCGTTATAGTGCTATCTTGTTTCATTAGATAGATAGTTCGATAAATAATTTATTCAGTCAAACAAAATTTATACACAAGCATACATGTGGATAGCTCTGAGAGAGAGAGAGAGAGAGAGAGAGAGAGAGAGAGAGAGAGAGAGAGAGAGAGAGAGAGAGAGAGAGAGAGAGAGAGAGAGAGAGAGAGAGAGAGAGAGAGAGAGAGAGAGAGAAATTTATTCTTAAAAAAACAAAGGAAGAAAAATTTACCACATGAAAACAGTGGTGACGAGCAAGAGTCGTTAATATACTACAATTTGATCAAATTAATTACTTTGAGGTTATTAAGACTAAATTAATTACAAAAAAAAACGCTCTTCAAACCTACAAATAAACGCTTCTCAGAAGCGATTCATAGTCATGGTAGTCCACTCTAATTAACCAGGTAAATACCATATGCTTATATATGTTTCGAGAGTGATACATGGGGAATCTCATGGTGGGAAGAAGAAGGTTCAAAATCAGATGAAGGAGGTACAAAGGACTGCGAGAGGACCTAGTTGTGGCGATTTCAGGATTAATGACATTATTTAGAAGTGTAAAACGGGTTGGGTACAAGTGGGATGGAGAAGGGTTGCAAAGGAGAGGATTTTGATAATAGTGCATCAGGAGGTTTTTTATGAACAGTTGGCGTAGGTGGAATAGTTTGGCTTCATTGAAGATAAAGTAGCTGGGCTACCTTCGAGGTCTAAATAACATGATTTTAATTATGGTTTTCAGAAGGGTGATTAATTTAGACAATGCGCTAGGGAGCGTGCCTCCCCACACTAGAATACAATAATGCAAGGCTGATTGAACTAAAGACATATATAGTGCCCTGTAATGAATAACTAATGCAAAGATATGGGAGGGGAGCGGGAGTTAAGTTTATTACACACCGGGTTGTTCAACAGCAACGTTTACTAAGTTCACGAGAATAGTCCCTCTATCAGAGAAAATTATATGTCCTTCTAGCAAGCCAGCAATATTGTATTCTAGTGTCCCTCTATTGACGAACCTTTGCTTAAAAGGACGTCTTAAAAATCCCCTACAGGAGTACGATCCACCACAGGAGCGACCGACCCGACAGTCCCCCCCCCCCCCCCGCTCAACACTCCTTCAACTAACCCTTGGTGGGCTCCTTCCGCCCTTTGTTATCCTGCCATCACCACTTTTCCACCACCTTGGTAAGCGCTAGCCTCTCTGGTGCTCTGGTTGTTTTCCAGGGAGTTGGTAGGCTTAATGTAGTAAGTACCATTATGAACACGGCTTAGTAAGTTCAAACTGGACCGCTTATGAACACAGAATGCGCTCACGTAAACCCTTGTTAAGTGCCCCCCCCCCCCCAGCCGTAGCTTTCATCTCTGTTTACTAGCTCCCCTCCTCTGAGCTAGAATCCCATATTTGTAGGTTGCATAGGCAATTTTTCATCTTCGGTACTTAAATGTGTAAAATTAATCATTTAAATGATCTGGCTGTAGAACCATGGAGGTCTACTGTCCCGCTTTTTTTCTTTAACTCTATCTTCTGGGATGGTTTCTTATCGTGCAATGAACCAAAACCTAAACGAATGGGGATGAGACCTAATTATCTAGAGGTTCTGATGGACCTGGTGACCCAGTCAGTAACGATGAGCTTCGGCCATGGATCGTATAAGTATACTCCCTTGGTGCGTGTAGTATCCACAAGGATAGTATCCAGTTGTGTAGTATCCAGTAGACTGATCCACCATTCAGTAACGATGAGCGTCGCAGGATGAAATCATGGATCGTATAAGTATACTCTTGCAGCATCCTGCCTGCCCAGAGCCTCTCAAAACTGGAGATGGAAAAAAAACTCCTTCCCCCTCGACCACCACCATTTCCTCCTTCAGTTCGTCTCATCATCATCTGCTTTTCCATCTTTCGGCTCTTAGCTGGTCCTGCATGTCATCCGCCTCATCTACTTTCCGCTCCGGAGGTCGCCTTCACGGTAGGCCAACTACCCTACTCATCTCCGACGGGCTCACCAACCAGCCCACATCTCCCGCGAGAAGAAGTTTATTCTCGAAGAAAAACGAAAGTTTCAGTGGAGAAACAGCGTAGGATGAACATCAAAATCCAACGGTTGCAGACCGTTATAACTGTACGTCCCGTAATGCAAACTCAGCAATAATTGGGATTTCTTCAGTTACTATTCCTTCGGTTCCAACAAATCACAATGGACTAAATCCATTCCTAATCGATCTAACGTAATGAAATATAAGTAAGGCTTTCTTCACCGCATCTATAGTGGATGAAATGAGATGGAGGCGGACAGATAGATTTTTTCTTTTCGATATTCGGATATCTTCATTATTAAAAACAATAAACCAAAAAACGTTAGAAAAAAATTAGACGGATATTGGCATTTCGGGAATTTTTAGGTGGATTAGTAGCAGGGCACAAGTTACAGTTTCATGAAATACTCTCGCGATATATCAATAGGTTTTACTCTTAATTTCAGTTGTAGTTTTTGATCTATAAGAACGGTTTACTTTACGAGCGAGCCTAGAATGTGCGTTTCTCGAATTGATGAAGGTGCGACATAAACTTCTTACAACCAATAAAATCAGTGGTAAACCTCACTTCAGCGGATGGGGCAATCAAAACCGGCCTCTCGATGCAGATAAAACACGCATGAGAGTAGCGAAATGAGAAATACCGGGAGGGTAGGATGACAAACTCTCTGTCAGTACACCATGTTGGTCGAGATGAGAAGACGTGTGGTTGTGATGCAAAACAGAAATACGCCGGGGGAGCATCAACCTGACTTTACCAAAAGTAAGTTTTGAACTTCTTTTAGTTCGTGTCTCGACCTGAGAAGGAAATCGTGTACGAACAAAGTGCATAAAAACACATGAGCAAAGAAATTTGACAAATTCACAGGTGTGTTTCATAAATTTTGAATATTATCTAGGTACAACAAAAACGCTTCAAATTCTTTCACTGGGGTTTATTATTCAATTTTATTCATTTGGCTTGCATTCATGATTTGAATTTCTTCTAAGCTTTGGAGTGTCCGTGTTTCACAGGTGAGAGAGCGATTATTGAATTTCAGGAGATATGCATAGAGCACGTAAATTGGTTGTCAACCAAGATACCTATTTGGATTGATCAGTTGATCATATTTGTGTGGCTCCTGAAATTCAATAATCGCTCTATCACCTGTGAAACAAGCACACTCCAAAGCTTAGTAGAAATTCAAATCATGAACGCAAGCCAATTGAATAATAAACCCCAGTGAAAGCATTTGCACCGTTCTTTTGTGGTTTTATGATTTTATGGCACTTGTGACAAGTACATACAGCGTGTCTTGGTTTTGGTTTTGTCTTGCTAATAAACTCAGTCTGAACGTGAAAAACACAGTTCGTGGTGTATTTACAGAACGCAACGAGTATCCCGTCAAATTACGACCTTAAATTGCACACTGACATATGCTCTCCCGAAAGCTGCAATACAAGATGTAAATATTTGCCCCTTTTTGAAAAATTCAAAATTTTGCCTTCCTCCATGCTGAAAGAGCTCGCATTTGTGAAGCAGTTCGTGAAGCTTAAGCACTATGTTCACCTGTTAGTACTGCGACCAGTTCTCCCTTATTTCTGTAAATTTTTTGGAAATAAGGCATTAAAAAAAAATCTATAAAGGAAATCTACACAAATTTACAGTGAAGCTTATCGCTGTTTCCATAACTTGAAGTAGACTCCCTATCTGTCACGTCCATATTGGTTTATCATTCAAAAATAAACCATTGTAATCGCTCTTAAAAAAAAAATTCTAACCCCCCTTGAAAATTTCGTGGTTTACGTTTTAAAGGGTGTAGAATCCAAATCTGCAATAAACATTTTTCCGTCCGTCCGCCGTACTCACGATTTCTCCCAAACGGCTGAAGCAAAAGATCTGAAATTTTCAGGAAAAATCCATGTTGGTCCGACAACGGCCCAATTCTTTAGCCAGCTCTCTCACTTAATTTAAAGTGCCTTTTAAGGGTTGTCAAAGTTTTGTAAAATCCCCAAAAACCTCGAAAAAAGTCTAGGCGGCCTAAACTTTCCGTGAGGAATCGAATGAGCCCCTCCCCAGGTCCGTAGCTCAAACCATTCCCGATGTATGGCCCGATTTATGGTGCCAACATTTGCATAAAACAGATTGGCAACAAACAAACAACAGCGTTTTTTTTATTTTTTTTTAACCGCAGTAACCTAGTGATGTAGTGAATGTGGATATTGGAGTGAACTCCTAAAAGGGTTTATAGCCGATAGCATTTTGAATGCATGCTGATATGCATGCTCCGAACTTTTTCCATTGTAATCACTCTTGAAAAAAACGCTGCAAATTCTTTCACTGGGGTTTATTATTCAATGATTCATGATTTGAACTTCTGCTAAGCTTTGGAGTGTGCGTGTTTCACAGGTGATAGAGAGATTATTGAATTTCAGGAGACACACAAATATGATCAACTGATCAATCCAAATAGGTATTTTGGTTGAGAACCGATTAACGTGCTCTATGCATATCTCCTGAAATTCAATAATCGCTTTATCACCTGTGAAACACGCTCACTCCAAAGCTTAGTAGAAATTCAAATCATGAATCATTGTATAATAAACCCCAGTGAAAGAATTTGCAGCGTTTTTTATATTTCTTATTTTATTTCTCCAAATTAGGGAATGAAGCGTAAACATTCTGTATTAGATCAAGTTGAAGAAGAAGGATTTATTGAGTTAAACAACAGCTTCAAAACAGGTGTATGAATTACAATTTTAAACAAATTTTTGAAGAACACAGGAGTCAAGTTATGCAAATTTGTCTCAGTTTAGAACTGCAGAAAAATACAAAAGAAGTGATGGTCACAAATCATAAGATATTGTCAAGGCTCTTTGACGACAAAAGCCTCATAATTTTTCATCTCTCGATTCTTCAAATTGTATTAAAGAGCGAAGGAAAACCGAAAGTTCTCGAACTTTCAAAATTGATAATAGGACAGGAAATCACGAAAGGTGAAGTAGACGAGAAATGTGGGCTAACTTTCGTCCAGCCACCGACCTTCGTAAGTCCCGTGTTCTATCGCCTCCCGAGTGGTCCGAAGTTTATTATAATCAGTCAATTATCTTGCTGTGGATCAGTCAAGATGTACAGTGACAGGTAAACATGATTTTACGGGAGAACAAACACCTTCACTTTACGACTCTGACTCGCTCTTTGACGACTTTGACTTGAGTTTCGGTTGTCGTTACACTGTGCGACCGTTCCGTTGTTCGTAAAAGTCAGTGGCGATCGTCCCATGAAACTGCACAGGGATCAGTCAAATCTCAACTAAATACAGTTTTGTAAGTGTTTTAAAATTGTCTTCTATGTGCATGTACATGTTCCATGGAAAAGTATGTACAAGTTGTTCCTACAGGACCCAGGAGAAAATACTCAAGTCCGTATTTCTCACTCCCTACAGCTGTCACTAACCAGAGGTAGACAACTTCCATCGTCACTGCTCGGCGAAATATTTATTGGGGCTGTTATATCCACTTACACTATGAAAGAACATACCATCTACAATGGATATCCGCCTCAGGAACAAAAATTGGATCAAATTAAGTAGCCTGATCAGCCCATTATTTCAGTGTCACACGGGTTTTCCTCCTCCCTAGAATGTTTTGAAAAGTAGCCCCCAACTGACAGGAAAGGTTGTTTATGAAATTGGTGCAGCACTAGTTTGACCCGTAAAACTTGAACTTTGCTAATGGCGAAGGTTTATTGGAACAGCAAGGGGTCACGGGGTGGGGGTAAAAAAAAAATTTAGCATCTTAAGAAAGAGGCCGGTCACGCCGCTCCGGGAGAGGGACAGGGGGACCCAAAAACTATTGTTCGTTTTAAAGATGAAAAGTACAAGTTTTACGTCAAACTGGTGTTGTACCTCATGGGTAGAATTAGAGCGGTACTGACTATGAAACTCCCTTTGCCACTGCTTTCTTCTTACCCATACCTGTAAACGGGCTGACTTTGTTTTGCGCATAACCCGTAAACGGTTGGAGCTATGGAAAAGTGGAGGGAGTCCCATCCGAATGGAAATTTCAAGAGCTACAACTTTTATTTCACGGACAATTTTCATATCTCGAACGGTTTTTGAGATAATTCAGCTTTAAATAGATAAAAATCGAAATAAAGTGAAATAATGGCGGTGCATAGCTCTTAAAATCGTTATAACTCCATCAAATGAAAATAACACACAAAACCCGTTGGGGGCATTGTAAAACAAGTAATTACAAACATTTTAAGACCTCGAACGCCTAATTCTACTGAGTGACTCGGGAGAAATCGCGTTTTTAAGATTTGCGGACGTTATCCGCCAGACAAACAAAACGGACGCTCATACCGGCTTCCTGCAGGGTCCGTTGCGTTATTTATTTTATTACAAAGAAAATCAGACCGCGTACGCTTAATTTGATCGATTGAAACCGAAGGTATAGTCAAAAAACCATGTTCAGGTCATAAAAAATCGAAAAAATCGTCATGAATCATACTGCTTCAGCTTCCAAAACCGTTCATTTTTTGAGGAACTAACCTGGCAGCCGTTTTTTATTCGCTAATGGAAGCAACTACACCAAGTATGAACAAAATCGGAGGGGGTCGGTACATTTCGAGTCTGTCTGTCCATAACATGGGAGATGATTGCGAGATGTACGAGAAGAGTGAAGATGAAGAATACTCATGCTTTTTCTAACTTAGTATAAATGCTATCAAATCAACATGAAAAGGTGAAAAAACCGCGATGTTTTACCCATTTGTTTTCGATATATTGGTTAAGAACAATCGACTGTCGATAAATATTGACAACCCAACATCGATGTAAAATAATAGGCTCTCCTTAACATAATATCGATATTTTTGAATCTCCCCGTCCCTATTATGAATCTTCGTTGATCCCTGGGTGGTGGCGAATTGTGAGCGATGTGTGAGAGTAATTCGTTATGTTGGTAGGTCATCTACGAAGTTGATGGTATGCTCTAGGGTGCAGAAGTTTCTACGTACTGCAGTGTTCCACATGTACCGTGGTGCTCCTGTTGTGATTCTGAGAGCTTGGTTTTGTACCCGTTGGACTGTGCTGTAAGTCCAAATTTGACCCCATAGAGCCAAGTTGGACGAATGAGAGTGAGGTAGATCTGGATCTGGCGAAGTGGAAGATTTGACAGTTCCTTGAGTAGGAAATACGTTTACATCCCGGCAGCAAGTTGAACTAGAACGAACATATTACAAACGTCTTTACCCGTGCAATGCAACGCCTGAGGTTCATTAATGAATGTAATGAACCGGTAAAACTTTGTGTTTCTGCCCGAGTCTGCAACAGCCAAAGTTGTAGTCACTTATAAATATCGCTTTGTTAATTTCATTCCAAAGTTCGTTGAATGGGTATTTGTATTTTCCCCATAACACTGACGAGAACACCGCATGTGCAGCTGTCAAGGATAAACATATGAAACACTGGAAACCAATGGCATGACTTCATGTGACAGAAGTGAGTATAGAATGTCAATACAGTCTGGGACTGTTCATTCAATATTGTATCTGCAAATCGAGAAAACGTTTGATGAAGAATCGCACGCCATCTCCTCGGACGAGCTCGGTACATGCTCAGAGCTAAACCGATCCGCGAAACAGTGAACGTCGCTTAACGACAGATCTGTGTCAACGATATGCACGCGATCGTCAGCTCGAGTTTCTGAATCGTTTAATGTCCCCTCGAACGATGATGTTATTTCTCCCCGAAACGAACATCCATGTGAAAGAGCCATTGAATCGTATTGACGGACCAGGCGTTGACGAAGGCTTGGGAATTATCGTGCGCCGTCGAGCAGATAACGTGGTGGATATTGCGATTTGACCTTCCGTATTCTCATTACGGTAAATACCGGATTTCAAATAGTCGCTTTTCTCAAAGGGACAATTTGATAGAACAAACTTGCAGTTTTCCAGAAATATAACGATTTTCCGTGGAAGCTTTAGCACTGACATCAAATATTAAAAACTCGCTGATCAATCTCATAGCCTTCTCATTCCCCTTCATCCAGCAAACTAGCTCATTGAATTTTCGAGCTTTTATATAACAAATGTTTACCGCTCACACGAAGAAAAAACATTCATGCAGCATGATCGCATGAGCGAATTTTGGAAAATGATAGCTTCACATTCAGGTTAAATTGACTTCAAGTGTGACCACTGTGTGCTAAGAAATTGTCATTCGTAGAATTAAATCAATCGGTATAATCAATATTTTTTCTCTAAAACCGATTATTTTTTTAATCGCTGTTATTCTGGCTTGATTAATCGGTAACCGATTAAATGTATTTGATTCATTGGGTTCGATTCTTTGAGGTGGTTCTTTTTGTTGATTCTTTGAAGGTGGACGAGCTCTGAGATCGTGAATAACATTATTATTTTTACCTGATGTTGATGAATTCATTATTTGTTATTTACACTCTACAAGTACAAAAGTTCATTTTTTCGAAAAATCAGTTTTTGTCATTTTGGTTTATTATTCAATAATAAACCATTGTAATCGCTCTTGAAAAAAAAATTTTAACCCCCCCCCCCCCCCCTGAAAATTTCATGGTTTACGTTTCAAAGGGTGTAGAATCCAAATCTGCAATAACAATTTTTCCGTCCGTCCGCCGATTTCTCGCAAAAAATCTGAAATTTTCAGGAAAAATCAATATTGGTCCGACAACGCCCCAATTCTTTAGTCAGCACTCTCACTTATTACAAAGTGCCCTTTAAGGGTTGTCAAAGTTTCGTAAAATCCCTAAAATCCTCACAAGGTTAGGTCAAGGCGACCTAAATTTGGACTCTTTTTGAAGAACTTTCCACGAGGAATCGAATGAGCCCCTCCCCAGGTCCGTAGGTCAAACCATTCCCGATGTATGGCCCGATTCATGGTGCCAACATTTTCGTTATTTTGGTTTATTATTGTTTTTATTTTGATAGCAGTAACCTAGTGATGTAGTGATGTAGTATTGTGGATACTGGAGTGAACTCCTAAGAGGCTTTGTAGCCGATTCACGGGTTGAAGCATTCTGATATGCATGAAATACTGGGGTCTTTCACTGGGGTTTTGGTTTATAATTGTTTTTGTTTTGATAGCAGTAACCTTGTGACGTAGCAGTGGCGTATATATACACTATTTTCGGGGGGGGGGGGGGGGTCCGAGAATACCGGGGGTCTGGGGGGTATTCCATCAATTTTTCAAATCAGGTGTCTAAAATCACATGTTTAACTATTCTAGCACTAAAAAAAGAACGATAGAAAAGTAGTTCTATTTTCTTGCTTTTTTCCCAGTAATCAACGAAACAGCCCAGAAACTTTGTTAAAACTATATAGCTGCATTCAAAAGTTTACAGCATATCAGCATATTTTCTCGCAGTCCCTCCCCCCTCCCCCTAAGTGTTTGGTATTGACGGTCATGTTACAAGCGAATTACCATCATTTATCAAAATATGCATGTTGTCTCTGGTGGTCCTCCAAGTCGAGGCCGCAACGTGAGTAAACCCACCGGCAAAGGTGCTCATTTCATCGACTGCGAAAACTCAAAAAGAACGGAACAAAAAACCCCAATATCTCCGCCTATTCAAGTCTTAACGACTCCGCCGTTTCCCACATACGAGGAAGAACGCGCGGTCTAGATATCTAATTTGTGAAACTGCCTGCCGGGGGGGGGGGGGGGGCAGTAAACGTTTAATTATCCCTCCGAGAGTTTCGTTTTGAAATTGAGCGAGAAAAACCGGCGATGACATTGTTTTGAGTCCGGTACTGTGATTTTCTGAGGAGATTTCCCACGGATCTTGTCCGTTGTAAGTGGACGTCTGAAGACGTCAGTCCTCCTCGGGTGGTGCTATGATACGCAACGGTTGGACCTCAGGTTGGTGAGTTTGCAAAACCTGTTACAAGATGAGAGAGAAGCCCGTGGTAGATGACTCCACAGTTCTTGGACCATTAGTTCATCAAATAATAAGCTGTCTTTATTCAATACAATTTCTCAAACAGATGAAAAAACGCTGCAAATTCCTTTAATGGGGTTTATTATTAAATTTTATTCATTTGGCTTACATTCATGATTTGAATTTCTACTAAGCTTTGGAGTGTGCGTGTTTCACAGGTGATAGAGCGATTATTGAATTTCAGGAGATATGCATAGAGCACTTAAATCGGTTCTCAACCAAAATACCTATTTGGATTGATCAGTTGATCATATTTGTGTGCCTCCTGAAATTCAATAATCGCTCTATCACCTGTGAAACACGCACACTTCAAAGCTTAGTAGAAATTCAAATCACGAATGCAAGCCAAATGAAAGAAATTGAATAATGAACCCGGGTGAAAGAATTTGCAGCGTTTCATGCATAACAGAATGCTTAAACCCGTGTATCGGCTATAAACCCTTTTAGGAGCTCACTCCAGTATCCACATTCACCACATCACTAGGTCACTGCGATCAAAAAAAAAACGCTGTTGGTTGCATACATCGGGGTACATCAATGGTTTGAGCTACGGACCTGGGGAGGGGCTCATTCGATTCCTCGTGGAAAGTTTTTCAAAAAAAGTCCACATTTAGGCTGCCTTGCTTTTTTTTTTTTTTTTTTTTTTTTGAGGTTTTTAGGGATTTTACAAAACTTTGACAACCCTTAAAGGGCACTTCAAATTAAGTGAGAGAGCTGGCTAAAGAATTGGGGCGTTGTCGGACCAATATTGATTTTTCCTGAAAATTTCAGATTTTTTGCTAAAGCCGTTTGGGAGAAAACGGTCGTACGGCGGACGGACGGAAAATTTTTATTGCAGTTTGGATTCTACACCCTTTGAAACGTAAACTTGAAATTTTCAGGGGGGTTAGAAATTTTTTTCAAGAGCGATTAAAATGGTTTATTATTGAATAATAAACCAAAAAAGAAGTCCCCAAAATTATTTTTATTTATTTACGGGCAAGGCCAATTTACAATCAACAATACATTGAAACGAGCGAATAGCAATAGAAATTGAGAAAACACAATATACGGGGGGAAAGGTTACAGAAACATACTGCAGGGGGTTTAAACTTGAGAAATAATTTCAATTAACTGAATTTGATGGGGGAAGGAGGAATTAAGGATTCTAGTGTATCTAACAGTTTTAGATATTTCAATATACTATTGGCGATATCGTCGGATAAGCTATTAAATTCCAATGCTCCAATGTACAAATATGATTTTTGGGTGGCAGTACTGCGATAAAAACGAATTTCCATCTTGTTTTGAGCCTGTATGAAAAAGATGCAACTCATAGGGTACCATCAACATTTTAACCCAAAATTTCTCAGAATATGTAATGAAAATCGGATGAAAACTGTGGGAATGAGGCTTGTTACAAGGATCTGCTGTCACAACGACAGACAGACACGAAACGAAAGCCGTTCAGAATGTTGTGAAACGCAGAATGCAAGTGGACTAAGCTGATTGATACCGATCAACAGTAACTAGGTTTAACAACCTGGTTAAAAATGAACGCACAAACTTGGAATTTATCAACTTGAGTGGGTCATTAAGAGCAGGTTCGTCTCCTTTCACTAATAATTAAATTCTACACCAATCGACTTCGGTAAGTCCGTGCAATTGTTTTTTAGTATGGACAATGTGTTTTGTATGCAGTATTTCCAAATTTTTATTGAGACTAAAAGTTGCATAGTTAGACCAGCATCAACTCCTACAAATTTTAAATTGAAATTTGCAGTTGATTCTTTGAAAAAGGAAAACGAATGTGGGGACTTTCCAGGCGTTTTTCACTTGAAAAAAAAAAAAAAAAAATGAATAAATAAAATTGGCTTCCACCCCTAAGAAGTGATTTGTTTAAAGCATTTCAAATACCATGGCATTCAAGTAAACGATACGAGTTGTGCTATTTCGCAAACCCAATTTGGCAGACAGTTCTGCCAATCTGGCTCCAGCGATCACTGTAATCTAGAACCGCACGAATCCTCTCAGATCATTGGCGATCATTTGACTGCTGCTTTCCTGTTTACGTACTTAACCACGTTCTCCGAGTTTCTTTATTGTTTAAGACGGTGATTACGTCAAACTTGAGAGGGAAATATCTCGACTTTCCTGTCGGCCAGAAAGGAGTTTAGTCTCAGATCGAATCGGAAATAGAAAAACAAAAGCTTGGGCAAATATCGCGGCGTCCCGACGGAATCACAAAGCCCACTCGTGTTTACACCATTAGAGGATTCTATTTTCTTTCTCTTTCTCCGGAGTAAAAATAAAACACGTCGCCAGAGGCTAGTTTACCACTATACTACTTTCCCGGACGTTCTCCGCACTTACCGAATTTTCGTGAAAAACTGCAGCTATTGCGAAGGATCTAAAAGTTACAGAATGGTGCTCGACTCCAAACTAACATGGAACAAGCACTTGAAACATATAGTTTCAAAAGGAACTAGAGCTCTATGGTCATGCCATAGAATGCTAAGTAAAACATGGGGGCTGACTCCCAAAATGACACTATGGGCTTATAAAGCAATTGTCAGACCCATGGTCACATACGCCTCTTTAGTATGGTGGCCAAAAACCTGCCGAACCACTGCTCTTCTGGAACTTAATAAACTTCAGAGGCAGGCCTGTATTGGCATTACAGGGGCCATGAACACCACTCCCACAGCAGCATTAGAGGTTCTCTTAGACCTCTCGCCTCTGCACATTTATGTGCAGAGAATAATCTACCTGGGGGCCATTAGAATGCAGCAAATGGGAAAAATTAGGCCCTACCTACAAAAAGATAGTCACTTGGTACTGGACAAAATAGATACAGATCCATTGACTATGTCCATCTCTGACGTAATGTTAGAAAAGACTAATTTTGATCTACCTTTTAAAGTAATCATAAATGATCGTGAGTTTTGGAAAAGAGGCATGCCTCAATTTAAACCAGGCTCACTTGTGTGGTACACAGATGGGTCCGTGATGAGTGCGGCGGCCGGTCCGGGGATTAAAGGGCCCAATTTCAAACTGGCCAAGCCTCTAGGTTCGACCGCAACCTGATATCAAGCGGAAACCGATGCTGTAGAAATATGTGCACAAGAGATTGCCAGGAAACGACTCAAAGGTGCAACGATATATATACTATCTGACAGCCAAGCAGCACTAAAGGCTATTTCTGCCTTCTCGGTAACTTCAAAGCTGACTTGGAGTAGCCTAAACTCCCTCAAGGCTGCAGCCCGAGGCAACAAACTGATGCTACTATGGGTGCCGGGTCATGAGGGAATAGAGGGCAACGAGGAAGCTGATCGCCTTGCTAAAAAGGAATCAGAGTCCAATCCAATTGGACCTGAACCCCAACTGGGGGTTACCAAGAGTTATATAACTCAACAGGTTCAGAAATGGGAGGACAAAACACGCACAGAATACTGGCACAACACTCCTAAGCAGAGGCAATTCAAGCGGTTCCTCTCTATTTCAAGGAAACGCGCAAAAGCCCTTATATCATTGAGGCGCAAAGACCTTCGCAAACTAGTGGGTCTTCTGACTGGCCACTGCCCCCTAAGGTACCACCTAAACAAAATGGGTAAGGCCAGGACAGTAGAATGTCGGCTCTGCTGCGAAGAGGCGGAAACAGCAGAACACATCCTCTGTAATTGTCCTGCTGTTGCATCAACTAGATTCCGGCATTTCGGGAAGGGTTCCCTAACACCCTCTGATATGGCCCTAGGAAACGCCTGAAAACCTCCTACACTTTGTGAACGAAGAGGTTATTAATAAGGTTTTGAATTAAAAATGGGGACAGCGTCACAATAGATCCTAGCGGTCTCAGTGACCAGGGGCTCCTCCCATCCCTTATCGGAAAAAAACAAAAGTTACAGAAACACATTTTGAATCATTATTGAGAAAGGCTCATAACTATGAAACCATTTCATCCAAGGCTCGAAAAGTTATGAAAATTCATTTTGGTTTCAATTTTAATCGTAAGGCTTCATATCAAGACATAAAAAACTTAGATCTTCCTTAGCGCCGTACTTGATAATTGGTACAATTATTATATGAAGAGAAGTGTGTGATTTGTGGTTTCGTTGCGTGTTTCAGTTGACTTGAGAATGGGGAACATTCACATCAACCGCGTCCTCTACCTCGGGGCTTTCGGCGCAGTCGTCTTCATCATCGGCCTCTTCTTCGCCACGTCCGGCACCGACATGATGATCAACGCTAAAATCAGAAAGGTATCAACTTTATTACGAGTTTAATTCTAATAATAATGTCAATATTAATTATAGTACTACAAATATTCTAGCTGTCCCATGGATAGGAAACAGTTTTTCTTGTGATGAAATAATAAGTTTGGTTCGGTTAGTACTGGCTCTCATGAATCATTTCCTGAGACAAAGAAGAAAAAGGTTTATTTAAAATATATATACGACGAAAATGGTCAAATTTATAAGAAATAAACAATATGGCAATAGTAATTTGTCTGCCGCAAGTAGGGGAATACATAGCGTAGCATAAAACTCGTAAATGAATAAAATTAAAAACATCATTTTCAAACTGTTCTGATAAAAGTCATATTACGAGCTGAAATTCACGGTTTTCAATTAATCAAAAATTAAATTCTGATACCAGCAATTACCTATACTTATTACCGAGCCAATTTGCAATAACGCCCAAGTTTGGTCTAATCCGGGCCGTTTAATATAAAAATAGCCCCATTTGGGGACACACATTTTATTAATATTCTTATAAATGCAAATTTCTTTAAACATGTTCATTTACTGATCTGGCTGTGTCGTACTTTCTTCTCAGAGACCAACGAAGCATGGTTCTGTGCTTTGACACCAATGCAGTTCACATGTAATAGAAAACAAAAAAATGCTGCAAATTCTTTCACTGGGGTTCATTACTCAATGATTCATGATTTGAAATTCTACTAAGCTTTGGAGTGCGCGTGTTTCACAGGTGATAGAGCGATTATTGAATTTCAGAAGAAATGCATAGAAAACTTAAATCGGTTCTCAACCAAAATACCTATTTGGATTGATCAGTTGATCATATTTGTGTGCCTCCTCTACATCAGTCTATCTCTGGCTACATCGTTTAAATTTGGATTTGGGGAAGTTTTAACGCAATACGAGTGCTAAAGTGACTTGATAAATAATAGGATGTTTTTATTGTGTTCATTCATGATTTGAATTTCTACTAAGCTTTGGATGTGCGTGTTTCACAGGTGATAGAGCGATTATTGAATTTCAGAGTTATGCATAGAGCACTTAAATCGGTTCTCAACCAAAATACCTATTTGGATTGATCAGTTGATCATATTTGTGTGCCTCCTGAAATTCAATAATCGCTCTATCACCTGTGAAACACGCACACTCCAAAGCTTAGTAGAAATTCAAATCATGAATGCAAGCCAAATGAATGAAATTGAATAATAAACCCCAGTGAAAGAATTTGTCAGCGTTTTCAAAATATTAACAACTGGTAATAATTACCTATGTTCATTGGTAAGATCATATAAAACCCGGACATAGGAACTTCTCTGTAGTGCACGCATCACTTACCAGTATGTTTTTAACGGATTTGCAGTTAGTTTGGTCTGAAATGGATTTGTATTCAGTTGTTTTCCCATGTTTCGTTGAACAACACTCCCGCGAGCAATTCTTACAGGCGTCCTCCTAAAGACGAAGACTTGCCTCAAAGTTACGCCCTAACAATCAATAACTGGTAGAAACTGAATGCCAATTACCGAATGTCCAATGCATGTCATATGTGATCATTTTCAGGGCATCGTGCTGGAAGAGGGGTCTGAGGGGCTCAAGAGGTTCCAGAAAACGCCTTTCCCGCTCGAGTTCAAAGTTTTCCTGTTCAACATCACCAACGCCGAGGACGTCATGATGGGCGGGAAGCCGGTGCTCACCGAAATGGGCCCCTACACCTACGAGTGAGTGCATTTGTTTCTCATTCGCTCTTTAGGAAAAACCATTTTCCAAACCTCAATTCCATAAGAAGTACTTTCGATGTACTGCAAATTTACAGGAAGGACAGTAAATTGGTCAAACTACTAAAAGTCTTGATTTACTACACAGGAGCGCATTTCCCATTGGGATGGCAAACAAAACTAAAAGATCGATGTATCGATGTTACGAAACATTGACAGGCAAACATTGATGGCCCAAAAACATCGATGTAAGAAAAACATTAGTTTTTAGCAGGTTATTTTTTCCAAGGTTCTGGGCGTTACTGATGAAGTAAAGATGAGGAATAGCTAGGGATGACAAAAAAACTACAACATCGATGTTTTGAAACATCAATGGAAGAATTAACATGCACTTTTTTCGTAAAAATATCGATGTAAGAGAGGGTGAATGTGGATACTGGAGTGAACTCCTAAAAGGGTTTATAGCCGATACACGGGTTGAAGCGTTCTGATATGCATGCTCCGTCTTACGAAAATTAAAATTTTCAAATAGAATATTTTTCCATTGTAATCGCTCTTGAAAAAAAAACGCTGCAAATTCCTTCACTGGGGTTTATTATTCAATGATTCGTGATTTTAATTTCTACTAAGGTTTGGAGTGTGTGTGTTTCACAGGTGATAGAGCGATTGAATTTCAGGAGGCACACAAATATGATCAACTAATCAATCCAAATAGGTATTTTGGTTGAGAACAGATTTAAGTGCTCTACGCATATCTCCTGAAATTCAATAATCGCTCTATCACCTGCGAAACACGCACACTCCAAAGCTTAGTAGAAATTCAAATCATGAATCATTGAATAATAAACCCCTGTGAAAGAATTTTCAGCGCTTTTTTAATTAGTTTTTTTCCCATTAATTTTTTTATGTAAAAAATAATTAAAACATCGATATATCGATGTTTTGAAACATTGACAGACAAACATCGATGGGCCAAAAACATCTACAACAAAATGAAAAAAAGTAATGGCGTCGGATACCGAGTCACAACGATGGGGAAACGTGCGAATGTCTCCAGCCGTCAGTACTTCACCAATGTTATGTTCAAGTTGAACACCTGAATGATGCATTTTTGTGATTTGCACACAAAGCCTCCGACCCTGCTCAGTCTTCACACCCCGTAGGTAAAGTTGAAGTGGTCACCCATCTTGAAGAAACCCCTCAACATCCCAAATTGGATGTGTCACAACTAACACAACAATAACCGCATTCCCGCAAACAATATACGACGAGATCGCGGATGGGAATTATTACGATTCACCCGGGACTGATGGCTTTGCAATGGGCCATTGCTTCACTTTCATTTCCTCCAGTGGCTTACCAGCCTACCCACCGCTTATTCTTCGTACTAATGGAGGGAAGTTGGGCAACCTCCGAGATCCGTTCTTCGGGCTTTTTAAAAGGGGGACTCGCTAACAACAATCATCGGTTCGGCTTGCGGTTGACTTAGCGGCTGGGAAGTGACGAATTGCTACTTGAGTTCTGATTTTGGTTATTTCGGCACCTACCTACCAGTTTCCTCTCACGCTACTCGAGTTGGAGCAACGTTGGTATTCGTGTGAGAGTTCCAACAAATTTCGGGTTATCATTTTTAATAATAAGCATTTGGAATGTATAGCAAGATATCGGTTTAAAAACGATTAGTTTGGGAAGCTATCACATTTAAATTCACATATCGTAAACCAAATAGGTACATAGTTACAATTAACCACGATGTGGTTACGTCCCTGCCCTCGACAATCAGATCATTTAAATCATAACTCCACCTTTGCCTTCTAGACAACGCTGTCAGCACCTCATCTCATTTCCTCTCTTCCCCATACTCTCCCGTCCTCTATCTGCACTTTTCTTCTCCAAATTCTGCCCTTCCTGCGGATTTGTAATCGATTCGTAGATTTTTCTGTGGTAGGAACCCCGAGAGTTCTTTCACGGTCAGATCCTGAAATTTCTATTTTTTTTTTAAACAACCGCATCATGAAACCGCCAACGCCAACGGGACTTTTTTTCCACGCAACTCTCTACCTAAACACAAGTATTGATTTTCTTGTTGTATCTTTTCTTTCAAATAAGCTGGAACTCCTCTTAAGTTTGGTAGGACCTTCTCAAGTAATATTTCTCAATAAACTGAATCTGTGCGATTCAGAGTTTCAATTTTTCTTTTAAGGATTCCCTCCAGCACAGCTTTATTCAGATTATTAGTGATTGAATCAATTGCATCAGAGAAAAGTATCGACTTTTGTGTGAACGCTAATCGTTTTCCGTTATTTCTAAATTTCAGCTGATTCGTGAGGAAAACCAATTTAATCATCTCATATCAAATTCAATTCGATTGAATCATTAATCCAACGATATACGCTGTGTGAGGTTAATGGTGGACCGAATAAAGTTCAACTGTCACAATTCTGACCATTTCGTCAAAATCGGTCTATTAAGCAGCCCAGAAGTTTCGAGTTAGCAACCAATTTCAGGCTTCCGCTTGAGGTAATGGCGATAACGTAATGGTCGTGTTCTTTTGGCACGAGTGTCATCTGTCATTGGGGCTCTCGCTCTCCCGTGGGCAGCTATCAAACCGAATGTCCTTCATGTTTGATCCTAAGAAACCTATCTATCGACAACTTTTATTTGATAAGCTATAAATAGACCTGGGATCTTAATTCACTGCAGAAGGGCCCCCTAATATGGTTTTGTTTTAGGAGCCCACATCTTCATACCAAGTGGTCACAAAACAAAACTTCCAGTCATGCAGCATGATCGTATGGTTAAATTTTCAAAAATTATCGTACCTGCTACGTTTACCTATGGTAAATTAGGTTAAAAAAATTTCGAACTGTCAATTTTATTGCGAAAAAACTTGTTCTAAGAATGGTTTTTCTATTTAAACAAGAAATTAGGATTTAAAAACAAATTTTTTAGAATTTGTATCCAGTTGTAGAACATTTTATTGAAATTTAGGTACAATTTTAAGTATAAATTTGAGCTTCAGTTAATTAACGGACAGTGTAGTTGCTGATAAAATTGTTTTCAGCAATATTCAGCTCGATAAATATGTAAATTTATCGATTTTTAGCTGTTTTTTGCATAATGCGTATGCATAAACCCGTTCGTTTGGGGACAGCGTCTACTGTTCTACTGTTCTATCCACTAAACTATCTTTTTTCACCAACTAATCGTTTTCTTGTCACTAAGGTTTTGGTTATTCCTACCAGATATGTTCAATAGCTATAGCGCACCAAGATGAATGAAAAGGACACATTGTCAAATCGTGGAGATCTCGACTTTCTTCAAACGCTTATGAGTCCGTGTAGCAAGGCATGTGAATTTTTGCCTGTAGGGCCAAGATCTCTAGGCTTTCCAGCGATATAACCAGATTTAAAATTCCGCGTGGTTTTCCAGGAGAAAGTTGCTTTTCAAGTAAGAAAAAATGTGAATGTGGAGATAAGGTCGAAGATGGTCCCCTAAGAGTTTGATCGCTTACAAGTCAATACATCGATCTAGTGATGATCAAAAGCAAAATCCACTAATCACCACTTACTCACGTTCTAATTGTCCGATATCGTACAAATTTTCAGGATAGTCGTTGAAAAACGGTCCTGTAATCTCTAATATCAATGTCAACACAATAGAATCATTAGTTTATTCGCTATCGACTTCGGCGCTGAACGCGTTGATGTCCGCTTTTCGTGTCCAAAGCTCCTTGAAACTAGATTTATCCTCAGTGAATGTAGCAAAACTTTCTTCAACTCCAAGATTATTATGAAAAATATCTTTGAATATTTATTTAGTGGAATTTTTTCAGAAAATAGTTTGTTTTCCTTTGAAAATTATGGAATGAGGAATATGAAGATTGAAGGTTGTTGTCTTAGAACGGGCATTTTCCTTGTGAAGGTGTTCAAACAGACAATTATTGTTGACTTTGAGATTATGAGGGTACCTCCACGGTGAAGGCAATTTAGAGGAATTATCTCTGTAATGACTACCAGCGTAGAGCACACAGGCATTGCCGTACGGGTAGGCAGGTAGTTAGCTATATACGTATATCCGTGTATACATATGTATATTTATACTCGTACGTACCGACTTCGTAGCGGCGAAGGTGATTTCGCTCTAATTACAGGTCGTTAAAAGACTCTGAGATGACTCGAATAACTGGAGACGGTAGTGGAAAACTCAGCCGGTTAAGTTTGGATTTAGGCAAGTCACCTACCGAGAAAGTCACTGCTACGACTAAAATCGAGGATGTTGGGAAAGTAGAAAGCATATTCTGGTGATATGGTAATTCATTATACACGTTGTCCCGACATAAAATCATTGAACTTTGAAGCACATTTCTAACAAAAAACGCTGCAAATTCTTTCACTGGGGTTTATTATTTAATCATTCATGATTTGAATTTCTACTAATCTTTGGAGTGTGCGTGTTTCACAGGTGATAGAGCGATTGTTGAATTTCAGGAGATATGCATAGAGCACTTAAATCGGTTCTCAACCAAAATACCTATTTGGATTGATCAGTTGATCATATTTGTGTGCCTCCTGAAATTCAATAATCGCTCTATCACCTGTGAAACACGCACACTCCAAATCTTAGTATAAATTCATCATTGAATAATAAACCCCAGTGATTGTAAAAACGGCTAACTTCATTTTTGAGCCCTAACTGTAAAGAGATGGCGGAAGCATGGTGTTTCTTCAAAGGGCAGGGTTACCAAAGCTGAAAAAACTTTGAATTGCCAAAAAAATGCCCTCATTTGAGAGAACTGCGGTGATTTCCTTCAAACCCATGACAATGAGACAGAAGGTTTGGGACAAACTTCGAGCACTTGATTCGTACAGACTATCTAAAAGTTAGTCCCACTTGTAAGCGCACTAACATCCAGTAACTAATTCTAAAAAAAATCCTAGTTAAAATATTTCCGGTAAAACGTACTTTGAGCGGATAAAATTTCGGATTAAGTTCAAATTCTGACTCACGGACAGACCATGACAATGAGATAAGAGGTACATTTCGGTCAATCACCGGCATGTACAATGGAGAGTAGCCGAACTTTATGACAGCCATGAGTAGGCCTAGTTACCACATAAAATCTACAAAAATAGTTTTTGGAAAGAATTGAACAGAAAATTATTAATCAATGAACTACAGCGATTGTCCCGTAAAATGGGAATCACCCATCACATTTGCCTATGTCAGTAAAAACTTCGTTTTTGGAACGTTTTTGATTAGTTTTGCCACATAGCAGAGAGACCACAAATGGAATCTACACGCAAAAGAAAGGCTTTTTTTACATTAGTTCCAAAGCGTTTTTTTCTCCGTACTGCGAACAGCTTTGCAGTTGGATAATCGTCACACCTTGTAACGTAAAAGGCGAAAATTTGAGGTGGGTTATTAAAACTCTTTGCTACAGGATTACGACATTATTGAAAATAATAAATGGGTCATTTCTTCCCATTATCTTCTTCCCAGACAGACAGACTCGGAATATACCGACCCCCTTCCGATTTGGTTTATAATTGGTGTAGTTGCTTCCTTTGACGAATAAAAAACGCCTGCCTCCTGCCTGAAGTGGAAGGAGTCCATCCGAATGGAAATTTCAAGAGCTACAACTTTTGCACCATGACAATTTTCGATATCTCGAACGGTTTTCGAGATAATTAGCTTTACATCGATAAAAGGGGAAATAAAGTGACATAATGCCGGTGCATAGCACTTAAAATCGTTATAACTCCGTCAAATGAAAATAACACACAAAACCCGTCGGGAGCATTGTAAAACAAGTAATTACCAACATTCTAAGAGCTCGAACGCCTAATTAAACTGAGCGACTCGGGAGAAATCGCGTTTTTAAAATTTGCCGACGTTATCCGCCAGACAAACAATACGGACGCTCATACCGGTCTTTCTACTGGGTGCGTTGCGTTCTTTACTTTATCACGAAGAAAATCAGACCGTGTACGTTTAATTTGATAGATTAGAACCGAAGATATACTCAAAAAACCATGTTTAGGTCATAAAAAATCGTCAAAATATCATTCTGCTATAGCTTCCAAAACCGTTCATTTTTGGAGGAACTGACCTGGCAGGCCTTTTTTATTCGTTAATGGAAGCAACTACACCAAGTATGAACAAAATCGGAGGGGGTCGGTACATTGCTAGTCAGTCTGGGTAATGGAACGACCCAAATCAAAGTCGGTTCTTTCGCTAATGGACTCCATTTGGGGTCAATTGGTTATAATGTTTAGACAGCCAAATCACAAAGAGCGCATAGATGGTGGTCCAAAAAATGTAGTGTAGTATCGAAAAATTCTTTCACTGGGGTTTATCATTCATTTGGCTTGCATTCATGATTTGAATTTCCACTAAGCTTTGGAGTGTGCGTGTTTCACAGGTGGTAGAGCGATTATTGAATTTCAGGAGGCACACAAATATGATCAACTGATCAATACAAATAGTCATTTTGGTGAAGAACCTCTGATTTACGTGCTACCTATTTGGATTGATCATATTTGTGTGCCTCCTGAAATTCAATAATCGCTCTATCACCTGTGAAACACGCACTCTCCAAAGCTTAGTAGAAATTCAAATCATGAACGCAAGCCAATTGAATAATAAACCCAGTGAACGAATTTGCAGCGTTTTTTTTTCTCTGTACTGCGGACAGCTTTGCAGTTTGGTAATCTTCAAACCTTGTAACGTAAAAGGCGAAAATTTGAGGAGAGTTATTACAACTTTTTGCTACAGGATTACGATATTATTGAGTATAATAAATCAAAGTCGGTTCTTTCGCACATGGACTCCACTTGGGGTCAATTGGTTATAGTGTTTAGACAGCCAAATCACATAGAGCGCATAGATGATGGGCCAAAAAATGTAGTGTAGTATCAAAAAAGTAAGTTTTTCGAAGTGTTTGCTCACATAGTACGGAATGGGAAGTGGTTCGTCATTTCCCAGTAACTAACTTTGGAACCAAAATCGACTGCGGGAAGATTTCAAATCCGTTGAAATTCACCCTTAGCAAATAATGAGAATTATTTCTCACAATGATTCTAGCAATCACGCACAAGGGCGTAGCAAAGCTGAAAGGGTTTCAGCACCCCCCGAAATTCTAAAAAATACCTTCTTAAAATAACTTAGTTTTGCTGCTTTGCTGGTTAGTTTACCGAACTATTCAGCGAGGTTATTTGGCGGAGGAGGGCTGTTCTCTTGTAGTTTTTCGTGCTATAAAAACTATCTACATTTTACAAGTATCTATGGAACTAATTAGAACATGTAATTAATTATATCATAATACGTTTTCTGTTCTAATCAATTAAGCGATAATACAATTGACATTTGTTGTAATTTTGTCTCTTGTTCGCTTTTTTATCCCATGAAACTATTGCTTCCTTATAACCTTCCTGCCTATTTCAGCACCCTCCCAAAATAAAATCCTAGCTACGCCCTTGATCACGCATTATCCAAACACTCACACCCAAGTTTATCGCTCCATGCTGCATGACTTACCTACACTTGTTTTCCTCGAATATTCTCTAATGCGGACGAACGTCATTTCCCTAACATCCACCTGTTGATAATCCGATAGGAGGGCAGGTTCGATCGCTCTAAAAACGAAGGCAAAGGACGAAACAAATAGGACAAACAGGTTCACATTTACGTATCCCTCAAACGCCAGAATCCAGTTTGTCAGGGGCAGCTACGATGTACCGTTCTTTACCGTTTTTCGAGCCTCGCTCCATCCTCAAGTTTTCTCCTTCCGTGCGGTTGGTAAGTCCGACACCGTACTCAGACCTTGGGAGCTGCTCTTTCTTGCCCAATTTCAACACATCCTTCGACCCTCAAGGATTTTTCCTGTTCTTTACCCATTGGGTAGCCGTTGAATTAGCAAGGAAAAAAAATGTTAGGTAAGCAATGCATTTATAGTATTTTACCTTTTAGTTAAACCTTTCTCGCATTGATTTAAACCTTTTTAATTTTGATTTAAACCTTTTAAACTTTCATTTAAACCTTTTTAACTTTTGTTTAAACCTCATTTACTTTGAATTAAACCTTTTGGTTAAATTATTCAATAATAAACCATTGTAATCGCTCTTGAAAAAAAAAAAAAAAAAAAAAAATGCTAACCCCCCCAGAAAATTTCATGGTTTACGTTTCAAAGGGTGTAGAATCCAAATCTGCAATAAAAATTTTCCGTCCGTCCGCCGTACGCCGTAAGCACGATTTCTCCCAAACAGCTGGAGCAAAAAATCTGAAATTTTCAGGAAAAATCCATGTTGGTCCGACAACGACCCAATTCTTTAGCCAGCTCTCTCACTCAATTTAAGTGCCCTTTAAGGGCTATCAAAGTTTTTTAAATCCCTTAAAACCTCAAAAAAAGTCAAGGCGGCCTAAATGAGGACTTTTTTTGAAGAACTTTCCATGAGGAATCGAATGAGCCCCTCTCCAGGTCCGTAGCTCAAACCATTCCCGATGTATGGCATGATTTATGCGGCCAACATTTGCATCCACATTCACTACATCAGTAGGTTACTGCGATCAAAACAAAAACAACAGCGTTTTTTTTTTTTTTTGTTTTGATCGCAGTAACCTAGTGATGAAGTGAATGTGGATACTGGAGTGAACTCCTAAAAGGGCTTATAGCCGATACACGGGTTGAAGCATTCTGATATGTATGCTCCGTCTTAAGAAATTTAAAATTTTCAAATAGAACATTTTTCCATTGTAACCGCTTTAGAAAAAAACGCTGCAGATTCTTTCACTGGGGTTTATTATTCAATGATTCATGATTTGAATTTCCACTAAGCTTTGGAGTGTGCGTGCTTCACAGGTGATAGAGCGATTATTGCATTTCAGGAGGCACACAAATATGATCAACTGATCAATCCAAATAGGTATTTTGGTTGAAAACCGATTTACGTGCTCCATGCATATCTCCTGAAATTCAATAATCGCTGTATCAACTGTGAAACAGAGAATCGTGTAAGAGAATCGTGTAAGAGAGAATCGGTTTAATAAACAAAATAATTATTGGTGTTCCCAGGAATGGAGGTCTGATGCGATCCACGTGTCACGTCGTCAGTAATGACATGAGATAAAATGAATTCAGTTAATGATACAAGTAACCCAGCCAAACGGCATTACAATTCATTGAATAGCGAAGTACTCTTCAATAATGTTAACGAGGTAGAAGGCATCCGTATTTTGAGGGAAAACGCCATTTTGTAATCGGAAGCAATACTCAAGTGATTATCACATTCTCAGACCACCAATCGAAAGTTGTGCAGGGGAAACATGAATATAACACGAATATTTTATGCTTGTTATCAAGAATACCCCTCCTGTCAGCAAAAACAAAGTTTCCTAGGTTTTTTGCACAACTAGACTGATATTGGGTTCGAAATAATTAGAATTGGGAGCCTTCGTAGCCATTATTGCTTGCCATTTATAATTATCAATTAATTTATAAAACGTGAAGTAATTTTGAAATGTTGACACTGTCTGATTAAGCAGTGTATCAGCAAAATTTTCAAACTAGGGTATAGAGCTTGGTGTTTAATAGTTTACGTTGTTCTTTGTTGCAGCTTATATAAAGAAAAGCCGGACCTGAAATTCGTAAGCGATGGGATGATCGAATACAACATGACTTACCAGTTCCATTTCAACCCGCAGAAATCACGAGGATCCGAGTTGGACATTGTGACCGGTTTGAACATACCGCTTTTAGTAAGTTTCCTTGCAGTAGATTTTATGAATGATTGAAATTTAAAACCGAGTGTAATCGTTCCGGAACGCTCCGGCAGAACAGAAAACTTGTAATTTGCGTTGTTGTTCCGTCCACTGCTTTATTAACTAAAAGAACTACTCGGAGACCTGCAGGTCTGCCAAACCGTTCTTCACAAAGTGACCTGAAGTTCACCCATCCGCCATTAGGTCGGGTTTCCTTCTAGTCAACGAAGGACTCCCCTCATCGTAGAGTCAATACCATTCAAATTTACTCAATACTAAGCTATACTGGTCGATACTATACTCTTCAAAGAGTCGATTATATTTAATAAGTAGGTATTTATATGAAGATCTGCACGAGGAAAAATGACTAGGGAGTAGGAAAAGAGAACAGTAGATGACTGTCATTTACCAAATTCTGACGGATGATAATAAGATAATAGAGGTTGACGGTCATGCCACGAGATAGGGATAGTGGTGGTGGCTGTCTCGGAATAAAGACGACGAACTGCAGGTCCCATTCATTCACGAAGTGAACTGCAGGTGGCTCATTCATCCACGGAGTGTACTGGTGAACTGTGGAGCGCCCTGCAGGTCGCATTCAATCACAGAGTGAACTGATAAACTTCTCCCACTGACCTGTCTTCGACTGAGTGACCTGCAGGTCGTCTACTCCCTCAGGTTACCTGGGTTTACACACCTCTACTAAACCGGCCGATTCTTGATACTCATATTGCACCTTTTTGTAAAGCCCTTGCTGAAATTTTTCATCTGATGAAATATATTACGTAAAATAAGTAAAAATTCACGTTCTGTCTGCAGGGAACGGCGACGATGGTCGAGCAAACTTTTCCGATGGGCTTGGGATTCCTCAACAACGCGATTCCTTTCCTCTTCCCCAACATAACGGACATCTTCGTGAGCTCTACAGTCAAAGATCTTCTGTTCGATGGACTCCTCATTAGGTGCAACTATACTTCAGGTGACCTGCTCCTGGCTTTCATGATTTAAATTCATTTTAGGGCCATGGGGGCCATGGCCCCCCCCGAGAACTCCGTTTTTTTTTTGGAAAGTCCCAAACAGGACTATACCAAAGTGCATTTTTGTTTATATTAAATTATTTATTCCGAAATGTATATACAGGGTGTCCACCTTTCAGGTGGACCAAACTTTAAGGATCGATTCTACAACTAATTTGCGACAAAAAGTGCCCCTTAGACTTTTTTTTTTAGAGGCTTCGTTTCCGAGTTATTAACGATTTAAGTTTTTTTTTCGTGTTATCGACTTTACTTCACTAAAACAGCCATAACTCCCTTGTTTTTGGAGTAATCTCAAATTTGAGGAAACCGTTGGAAAGAGCGTTAAATTTCCTATCCGTTTAGTGTGAAACGCTATTTTTTAAAGCAATTTTCTGAAGTAAAAAATAAGCCAAAGTCAAAGTTTTAATTTTTTTTCGAAAATCAACATTTTTCAGGTTAATTTATCGCCTGTAATAAATTGGAATATTGGTGTGCACTCAACGGAAAAAACTAGCCCAAGACCTCAGCTTTCCACCGGTATCATCATTTTTCTCTTTACATTTGAATAAACCTCGTAAAATGACGTTTTGATGCGAAAAAAAGAAGGATTTTTCGTTAAATTTTAAAAAATAGCGTTTCACACTAAACGGATAGGAAATTTAACGCTCTTTCCAACGGTTTCCTCAAATTTGAGATTACTCCAAAAACAAGGGAGTTATAGCTGTTTTAGTGAAGTAAAGTCGATAACACGAAAAAAAACTTAAATCGTTAATAACTCGGAAACGAAGCCTCTAAAAAAAAAAAAGTCTAAGGGGCACTTTTTGTCGCAAATTAGTTTTAAAATCGATCCTTAAAGTTTGGTCCAACTGAAAGGTAGACACCCTGTATATCGAGAAAAAAATTTCTTAAAATATTTTCAAAGACGATAATTTTTTATTTCCATAGAGCTTACAAATACGAACTCCTAATTTAAGTCACGTTGACATTTTTGTTCGCTATTCATAATAGGGGAAATTTCAAGTGCATAGCGGGCTGCCGCTATTACGAGGTTTGGTGGTTTGGTTGGGACTGGGGTTGGATTTTTGAGTTTGTGTCAGTCGTCAAGTGTGGTAGCATTGTAGTATCTCGTGAGTTGACTGAGTTGTGTAGTGTGTGATGGTGGTTGTTTGACTGCAAACAAACTTAAAAAATCCTTACAAACTTTTGCATAATCATGAAGAAGGTAAGTAGAACAGTTTTATTATGTATTTGTATAATTAAAAAATTAGGAGAAAGAGGCTTAAATGTAGTAAGAAGGTAAAGCAAAATTCAAGGGCCAAAAACGGTAGAGGACAGACACGGCGATGGGTTTAGCTTTGCTTCTAGCGACACGTCGGAAACACTTTCTAAACCATTTCTACGAAGTTAATAGATGTCTAAATACACTTTAAAAGTTTTTCCGAGTTTTGCTTTTATATTTTAAGGTGACGTCAGATAAATATCTAATCGTAACCAAGTTGAAGTTCATTTAGCATATGAGTCAGTATCATTTCAAAGGAATAAACAAATGATTTAATCGTTAAGTACTTATAATTAGAATCATAATTACATAACATGTATATCAAAGTACTACTATCTCGTAGGTAAAGGTATTAATAAACATGTATTGCTGGGGGGGGGGGGCTAAAAATAAACACAAGTTTCACTTGTGGCCCCCCCCGGGAAACTATCCTGGAGCCGCCCTGAAATCCTTGCCACAAGCATAACTCCGGAGTTTTTGACCGATTTCGATGAAATTTTCAGGGATTGTTCGTACTGATGTAAAAATGGTCCTCGTGAGGTAATAAAGAGAAAATAAAGTTTTAGCCTCGATTGAACGAAGTTCTTTAGTCAATAATAATTTTCAATGATCTATACAGTCATGTTATGGATACGAGGAAGCTATGTGCCACACCCACTTTTTGCTTCCGAGTCTACTAAAGTAGCGGAAGCATTGTTTTCACTTTCGGAATGTGAAAATTTTTTTGTCTCCAAAATCAAAAATTCCACTCGCATTTTGCGTTTTAGACCTTTCTGAACAATTTTGGTTCCGTGTCTGTCTGTGTGTCTGTGTGTCTGTGTGTCTGTGTGTCTGTCTGTCTGTCTGTCTGTCAGCAAATCCTTGTTACGGGCAAAACTACACGAAGTTATTGTCCGATTTTGATGAAATTTTCAGGGATTGTGCGGGTTGGGGTGTAGATGGTCCCCTATAGATTTCATGACCCCCGGATCAATAGTAGCCTCTGCGCATGCGCAAACGTGAAATCCTTGTTACGCGCATAACTCCGGGAGTTCTTGACCAATTTCGATGAAATTCTCAGGGATTGTTTGGTTTGATGTGTAGATGGTCCCCTATGAGTTTCATAATCTCCGGATTAATAGTAGTCTCTGCGCATGCGTAAACGTGAAATCCTTGTTACGCCCATAACTCCGGGAGTTTTTGACCAATTTCGATGAAATTTTCAGGGATTGTGCGGGTTAGGGTATAGATGGTCCCCTATAGGTTTCATGACCCCCGGATCAATAGTAGCCTCTGCGCATGCGCAAACGTGAAATCTTTGTTATGCGCATAACTGCGGGAGTTCTCGACCAATTTCGATGACATTTTCAGGGATTGTGCGGGTTAGGGGTCCCCTATAGGTTTCATGACCCCCGGATCAATGTTAGCCTCTGCGCATGCGCAAACGTGAAATCTTTGTTACGGGCATAACTTCGGGAGTTCTTGACCAATGTCGATGAAATTTTCAGGGATTGTGCGGGTTAGGGTATAGATGGTCCCCTATGAGTTTCATGACCCCCGGATCAATAGCAGCCTCTGCGCATGCGCAAACGTGAAATCCTTGCCACAATTATAACACCGGGAGTTCTTGACTGATTTCGATGAAATTTTCAGGGATTGTTCGGACTTATTAGGTATACTTTATAGTTTGTTCAATAGTTGAACATGTCTACCTTTATTTTCTCAAGTTACGCTCCTGCATAACAATAAATTTACCCTAATTCAACATATACTTCGCCTAATTGAACGAAGTTCTTTAGTCAATAATAATTTTCAATGATCTATACCGTCATGTTACTTATCGATACTTCCATACTAGACAAGAGGATGCCTACTCTGATTCGCAAGAGATGAAAGCTGGAGTTCCTCAAGGCAGTGTGCTAGGGCCAGTATTATACCTTATATGTACTAGTGACTTACCAGAAATTGAACAAAATACAACAGCTACATTTGCTGATGACACTGCAATGTTGGGAGTTGCAGAAGATACTGTTGAATCAGTTTCTGAGCTCAACAAATCTTTAGTGAAAATTCACAGATGGGCGAGGAAGTGGGAAATTTAAATGAACGAGGCAAACGTGAAATCCTTGTTACGCGCATAACTTCGAGAGTTCTTGACCAATTTTGATGACATTTTCAGGGATTGTTCGGGTTGGGGTGTAGATGGTCCCCTATGGGTTTCACGACTCTCTCTCTCTGTCAATGAAATTTCTCATGCGCAAACGTGAAATCCTTGTTACGCGCATAACTCCGGGAGTTTGACCAATTTCAATGAAATTTTCAGGGATTGTTCGGACTTATTAGGTATACTTTATAGTTTGTTCAATAGTTGAACATGCCTACCTTTATTTTCTCAAGTTACGCTACTGCATAACAATAAATTTACCCTAATTCAACATTTACTTCGCCTAATTGAACGAAGTTCTTTAGTCAATAATAATTTTCAATGATCTATACAGTTATGTTATGGATACGAGGAAGCTATGTGCCACATCCATTTGGCAGAGGTTTTTCCAACTAATCTGTACATAATTATAAAATTGATTTAGGATATTTTTTGGTGTATTCATTTAAGAGCATGAAGTGAAGAACGTATACACGAATACGAATGTAAACATGCTTGGACTAGTAAAACTTGTCTAGAATTATGCGAGGATTGCTCGATTACGCAGACGATCTGGTTCTCATTTGTCAAAGTGAGATTAATGACCTGTGCAAGCTCAGTGAGGCAGCAGGACTCAAAATTAATGCGTCATAGACCAAAGCCCTGAGGATTAATGTCCCACTGACTTTACCATTGGAAATAAACAAATTGAAGTGGTTAGTGTTTCCTTATTTGGGTAGTCAAGTGACCGCAGATGGGGGTGCGCTCCTGGAGGGAGTTAACAAGGAGGAATCGAATGAGTCCACTCCCCAGTGTCCGTTCAGGTCAAAACTTATTCCCAATGAATGGCCCCATTGGTGTATGGATTTATGGTGCCAACTTTTGCGTTATTTTGGTTTATTATTGTTTTTGTTTTGATTACAGTAACCTAATGATGTAGTGAACGTGGATACTGGAGTGAACTCCTAAAAGGGCTTATAGCCGATACACGGGTTCTGTATTCTGAAATAAAGAATCTGCTCTAAAAACGTGCAAATTCTTTCAAACTTTAGTTGAAATTAAAATCATTACTCAATTGGCTTGCGTTCATGATTCGAATTTATACTAAGCTTTGGAGTGTGCGTGTTTCACAGGTGATAGAGCTATTATTGAATTTCAGGAGGCACACGAATATGATCAACAGATCAATCCAAATAGGTATTTTGGTTGAGAACAGTTTACGTGCTCTCATAAATTCAATAATCGCTCTATCACCTGTGAAACACGCTAACTCCAAAGCTTTTAATCGTGAATGCAAGCCAACCTGAATAAGAATCGTAACCCCAGCGAAAGAATTTCACTTTTTAGTTCCTTGAGTGTAACTGGCTTAATTTCATATTCATCTGTTTTGACAGTCAGTGTGGGCAGATCCTCCTCTGCTACCTGACTCCGCAATGGTTGAAATGTTTCTGAAAGATGGTCTAAAAAAGTTGAGCTTTTTCCTGATTACTTCTAGCCCATTTCCCATCGCCTTTCTTGATTGGTGAAGTGCGAGTTATCGGTCTTTTCAGATAAGTTGGGCTTTTAACGTCAAATAAAAAATGGTTAGTGAATAAAATCGTACCTGACTGACCATGATTATTGTGCACATTGGTATTTAAAATATTTTGAAAGAAGAAATGCAACACAAGATTTCATATATCTGAAGGAATCCTAAAATAACATACCATTTTTGTTTTTTTCGAGAATCACCCATATGGAGTTTCCCACATTTTCTGTCTAGTTTCCTTATCATGAACTATTTGATGAATTGACTAACGATAACCATTTGATGCCTTACGCAGAAAAACACAACAAGGGAAGGCCCGTACAAAGTGAAGACGGGAAAAGATGACGTCACGGATGTAGGCCAGATCGTCGAGTATCAGCACCGCCAAACCCTCAAGAACTGGGACAAGAATTCAAGTTGCACCATCATCAAGGGAACGGACACCACCATCTTTGGACCCCCTAAAAACCCTCATGATGACCTCTACATCTTCGTTCCCGACGTCTGCCTGTGAGTGTCCATTGCCCATTGCACATTTATTTCACAGATTTGCTTTTGACGTCTACCAAGAGTGTGGTAGCATAGTGAGGGGGAGAAGCCCAGTGTGACATTTGCATTCCACATTTGAAACAACCTGATCGACGTTTGGTTTTGTCTCTGGGTTTGTACCTTGTAACCTTGTAACACGCTAGTAATTCTCACCCTGTGAGAAAAAATACGTTCCAATTCACCGGGACATGTCACCAGTTTAAAAGCTCTGTCCCGGTTTCCTGTCAAATGTCCCAGTTGGAATAGTATGAAAGCTGTATGTAGTAAATTTCCTGAGGGGAAATTCACCTACTATTTAACTTTCTCTCCTGAAGGGAGATATTCGCTTAAGTTGTTACCCCTTTCGGTCAGTTGATCAAAATTGAGGTTTTAGCTCGCAAAGTCGGCGATGCCAGTCGCGTGCGACCGAAGCACCGAAATTGTCTGCTGTGTGAGAGAGTGGATAGCGCACAAAGTTGGCGATGCCGGCCGCGAGCGTCCGAAGCACCAAAGTTGTTTGCTAGGAAGGAAGTGAGCGGGATGTAGTGCGCGAAATTGGCGATACCAGCCTCTCGAGGTTGCGGCACCAACTTGCTTGCTACGGAGGAGAGGTCCTTGGATGCTGAGGCGATACCCGTCTCTCAAGACGGCGGCACCTCAGTGGAAGGAAAAATATAGCCCTAACTGACCGACTAAGTACTCAAGGCAAGGTTAGGTAAAGTGAAATGAGAACGCAGTGTTTTGGTTAAAGCTGCTAGGGCTTCCACCGACTGTAGCCTCCCGGCTCGTAGGCCGGGTTTTTATACGGATATGGAACCGTATAATAATAATAATAATTCTGTCTTACATAGGTAAATTCCTCACACTGTATTTTTTTCAAAAACCGCAGAAAAAGCATCGGAGCAGAGGGCATGAAAGTGGACTTCGTATCATGTGTTCTAAGTCAACCTATAAGTTAACTAAGTAAGCACAGGTACCAATAAAAATGGCCCAGCATCACTGTCCCCTCCCCTCTCTCATACTTTTCATGAATTTGGATATGGAATTTGGTGCCCCAGTCAGCGCCTAGACTATTATGGCAATCCTAATCTACACTGGACGCACAATGAATACGAATTCCTCGGAGAATTCGTCAGTTTACCCCGCATAAAAGAACCACTAGGTTTACGATAAGTGGCGATTAGCACTTGGGCATTTGAGAACGTGTGTGAACAGAATTCATAATTTCTGGTACTGGTGGCAGTACACACCACAAAGGACGTTGCTGATGATTGTTTGAAAACAGTGTTAGCTCTTACCGTGTAAACAGGCATCTCATAAATAAATACGAAAACTGAGCCCTCAGAGCGGCTATATCGTTATGATAACAAAGTGAACAGCAGAGTGGAGCGTATATTAGTTTTTTCATGTCATTTGTGGGACACGTCTCGCCCCACAACGGGAACTTCCTCAGTCCTGCCATTCAGTTATATACAGAGTCAACAACATTGGATGATATTAGATTAGATGCTCATGCAATGAGTTTTAGTTTTGCCTGCAGGTCTATAATCTCATTATTAAAACTTAATTTCGGTATTAAAACAAAGTGAAAGGATGTGTGGCACCAACATGTCTAAGCCAGAACTCTACATGTATTGATGACATAAGGCTGATGAAGTCCCCGATGAAAGACGAAATGTACCGATGAAAATAAAAACCCATGCTCCAAATAAGGGATTCGAAGTTATATACATGTACAGCCAACCAACCATATCCAGGTCACCATATTTCAATTATTGCTGGAATAGTATTTCATCATCATTCATTTCTTGTATCCCAAATATGACTTGCTCGCATCACCTTCATTCCATAGGTATTTTTGGTATTATTATGTGTAATGGTCCCACACCACATTACTTTGACAGAAACTATTGCAAAATGTATAAGTTCCCCATTGAAAAAAAAAAAAAAAACGCAAGAAAACTTATGAGAAAATAGAGAGACGGAAAGTAGGTTTCCTACAACAGAAAGTGTAAAGTGACTTCGCGTACGGATTGAAATGTCTCAAAGGTAATTTCATTGAAGAATGTGCACAATCATGAACTACCATCAGCAAATACAGTCGAAAAACAAAAGATATATATGGCGAAAAGAGGTGAAGGGAAAAATGGAGTTCCTGATAAAATGGTAGGATACAAATCAAGAGGAACGCGACGTCATGAAATACATACCTCACTAAAGTTGCACGTCGTTATGCGAATGAGCACTATCAATTCGATTTACCACGTAAATGATAGCTTTAATGAATACAAGTATCTAGTGAGAATTCTTTCAGTTACGTCGGGCAATTTTCCCTCAGCTAAAACGCAACCATTTTTTCAATATTTGTATCAGTGCACTCGAAATAATGATTTGCAGAGGTAACACTTAGATACGTTAGATTGTTCCAACTTTTTGACAATGTAATCAATATATCTAATCGATTTCTCAGCCAGTCGGTACTGAAAAATAGGAATTGTAACGGATGTTGCTGAAAAAGAAGGGGAAGCGTTGAGTGTAGGTAGGTACACTACACCTGACCCCATCTGGTATGTCGATTTTTCAAATACCAATTTGGTTTATTATTTCTTATATTTTCTCGTTTTCGACTTGGCAGTCGTGATTAGCTGTTGTGGGATGGATAGGGGGGGAGGGGTCAAAGTAATAAACCTTTGTGAAGTAATTTGCAACATTTTTTTGATATCCAACGTCTCAAACTCTATAACAGATGTAACACGAACCGAGCGAGCTAAACGGTTTATAAAATGACATTGTGTGAATTGACTTTCAGGAGTTTCACCGCTAATTACGTTAATACGTCCGTCGAAAATGGGATCCCCCTCAACAAGTATTACTCCTCCGAGAAAAATATGGCGTCTTCCACCAAAGATCCGGACAATTTGTGCCGTTGCGCCAAAGATGACGAAGGAGTGCGACACTGCCTCAAAGACGGCGTCATCGATGCTTCGCCCTGCCAAGGTATTTGGGTATACGCATTCTATCGGAGTAGAAATCAAGATTGCTCATTCGTACAACCCTAAGGGGCAGTACAACGTCTAACAAGTTTGAAATATCCCATTTGAACGGAAAAATAACAAATATTTAAGAGAAACCTTAGTTTTGGTTTATTATTCAATGATAAACCAGTGTAATCGCTCTTGAAAAAAAAAAGTTCTAACCCCCCTGAAAATATAATTTCGCTAGTAGTATTAATTCATCTCTGCTCAGGTTGTCGGTTCCAAGGAGAGCTCTCCTGTAGAAAGACAATGTAGGACAAATCGCCAAAAAGTGTTCGGTATCCTCGTTCGTGTTCATATTGCATAGTGAGCATAAATATATTCTATTTTTTATCCACGGAAAAAGAGAGGAGGAGAGAGGGATGAGGGTGGAGATGGAGGAGTTTGCGCCGACAATTCAAGATCCATGAAACTTTCTCTAGGTCCAGCCCTTGTGACAATATATTGTTAAATCCGTTTAGAGAGAAATCTTGTAGCCTTGGATCTTCTATAAGATAAAAAAGGTAGGTGGAGTAGGCACACCAATAAAAAGAACGAAAAAACTAAACAAAATAAAATTGGGGAGGACGCCCAGGTTTACCCTACGCCGACCAGGATGACGGAGGGAGAGAGGGATGAAAGTAAGTGCCCCTATAGAATGATCATCAATTTAAGTACGATCCCCGAATGCCCCGGGTGGTGATACCACGAAGTACTCCTGACGAGATGCCCAGCTCAAGTAACTCAGTGGCACTTTTCCCGCACCACACGCCACGACATGACACAGCCCGGTGGGTCTGCCATGATGTTGTTTGGCGCCACTCCTTTTAGCTCAGATACCGCTTGCTGCAGGTCTTCGACTTGGACATCCAGGATTATGGCAGATCCATCGGTCTTAACGGGAACGATATCAGGGTCCTCCCGTAAGGTTGCTCTGGAACTTCCATTTCATTTTCCAACTCAGTATAGTTTCATGTGTACACCGGAGTGGTTCCAAGCAGCAAGTGCCCTACACTGCCTTGCCCCGAACCTGCTCGGAGCAGGTAGGTTGGAAAATCCTTAATATCTGTTCCAGGCTGATTCATGGAAGCCTACCAATGGCGTAATTTGAGATGAGGTAGGTGTGCTCAAGTGTGATCTTCAAATTACGCTCAAACCAAATCCCTAGATATTTACAATTATTCGAGAAAGGTACAATTCCGTATGGAAATTTCTGTTTAAACGAAACGAATACGTAATATATTGCAGTAGGTATAAGTCTTATTTTATTCAGAGCTTTGGACGGGGTTGTTTTTCGGATCTGACGGCTTGTGAAGCCACGTTCAAGTCGTCCAAGCCAGTTTTAGCGTCTTCCTGCTTCCCCAAGACGTTGTCTATCAGTCCAAACTCGAGTGCAGCCACAGGTGACATGTAGTGGTCTCTGTCCACGTGCTCCGCTATAACTTCAACTGGTTTCCCCGTATGTTTGGCATACAGAATGTTTATCTGTTTTTTGAGGTTGATGATCTCTTCTGCTTGGATGAGAACGTCACTGGCCTGACCCCGGGCGCCTCCGGACGGCTGGTGGATCATAATTCGAGAGTGAGGAAGAGAGTTGCGCATTCCTTTTGTCCCAGCTAAGAAAGATTCGTTATGTACAAGAAAAATGTTTTCAAAGAGAGGTTTAACACTCTCTACCAAACTGTAATATAAAGAGATGTCGTATTTCCCCTTCCCACCACTCAAAATGATTTCCAATATACACATTTCAAAAGAATTAAGAGATCACCGTTTGTGAATGATTTCATTAGAGAATTTTCGGTATCCGTTAACGGGCACTTAACGTCACCCAGACGGACCCTGTACGTGGCCTTGAGGGGACGTTAGCAATAATAACGTTATACTGGCTCGTTTAACGTCACCCATTTACCAACTCAGACGGGGCTCTTTAGACCCTCAACATACCAGCTATGTAACTCTACTGCTGTTAAATCTGAAATTCTCACTTTTACCTGTTATTTGTTTTACAAAACAAAGGAGTTTCCTTGTACCAGATGACGGATAGAACACATGATCTGGTAAATAATACAGTTCCCTCGAAATACACACTTCTGTCTCCATTTTCTTGAAGTTGGTACCTACCCAGATTTCTCCAACTTGCTCCCCTCATTTCTAAGACTGCCAAAAATCGTCTACACGCAAAATCAAAAGATCGATCAATCCTTAAGTTATTAGTTGGGAATTTTCATATGGATAAGCGTGTCCATCAACCAAAAAATTTTGTCACATTTGCTGTGTCACGAAGCGTGCTGAGGAAACTGCATTTCAACCACTCCGTTGCTGTAGAAGTGTCACTCTGTCAGTTTTCATCCCAAGAAAATCGTTCGCTACTCTTTAGAAAGAACTCAATGTACCCCAATCTATCACACTGTCAAACGGGCAGCCGAAAACGGACTTTCTGCACCATAAGGAGCTAGTTCAGTTGACATGTCTAGCAGAAATGAAGCCACTTATAACGCCAGTCCAAAATATTGTGCTGATTTCGGTACTCTTCACGTCTGTACCTATTTACTGTCGGGCTCTATCCAGCGTAGAGATAAAATCAGCTCTAGGAGCGACAGCTAGGGGCTACTTTCAGCAGGATGTTGGCTCTGGACACGTCAACTTCCTACAGAGATCATCGAAGAGCAGATGCTGCTTCAAGTAGGTGCTACTTCCAGAAGACACAGAATGAATGAGAAACGGTGCATGACTTACGATCTAATACAATTTCTCTTGAATACTGAAAGGTCTTTCGAGGAAAATGGCAGATTCATTTCTTCCCCCGTCGAAATCTTGAGCGTGTTATGGTTGTTCGTTTGAAGTAAAACAAAGCAAATAAGTGCGATACCTACCATTTCCAGTAATACCTGATCACGAGACACAATGTCAATTTTGTCTGATTTGATTGAACATCTACAACGGAAAGTGATCCCTTAATTCTTTTGAGGTGTGTTGCAACAGAATTTAGATTGAGTACCTACCGCAGAGCTGAACATTCTCTTACAACGTAGACTTCAGTCTAGATAACAGATGTCCTAAGGCAGTTTTATTTACTCCTATCTAATTTAAATCCGACCTTGAATGGTGTATTTCAAACTTGTGATGACCCCATCAGCCCCAATTTGAAATTTAAAATTGAGCAGTTGAAAATTTACATACCAGCGAGTATTAGTGACCCCATGCTGCAAGCTTGTCCGATGCACCACGTGACAACAGGTGGCGACACGAACTGTATTGTGTCATAAATACCAAGCCCTGCTGTTACGCTTCCTCCAGGACTGTCAAAATAAGAATATAAATGGTAGCAAATTATTATTATCATTTATTTTATTTTCATTTTAATGATTTTTTTTAATACTTATATAGTTTACTAAGGAATACTCATGTCCAGATAATTGTAAATTGGTCTTTTTATAAATTCTACGGTTGTGAACTAGTTATCGAGTAGTGATCGCTTCCCACTTGTCTTAAACTATGGTGAAATATTCATGTATAAACATCAAAGTTTATTTTTATTTATTTATCTATGTATATAAATCGCAATATACGGGCTAAACTGCTAGACCGCTTTTGACGGGAGCAGTCATAAAATTATCAGCGAGCTTCCGTGCATAGCGCAGGCTAGGTCAGAACCTCCGAAACGTCCTTCTACTTCGTAAACGACGCTATCCTTCGCAACCGATTAGTTAGGTTCCCGAACTTTTGTTATTAAGGTTTCTAACATTAAGTTTATTTTCTAACAGAAAATTGTGGCCACTGGAGAAGCCATCGACAGGAATTTTATATTTAGTGCAAAACATTGGTTTCTAGAAAGTGTAACAATGAAAATTTCTAACCCTAAGAGAATGCTGTTGACTAAAAATTCTTAGGGTGAGTCACTTTCATTTAAAAATATAAAACTAACAAGGTGGTAATGCCTGTTTTAAGATGCAAAGTAGGTCCTCATACCAGGTACCACGTGTTTTGTAACAGTTTGGGACCAATCTTCAGTATTGGTATGAGGAACTGTTACTCGAACCGTTCCAAAAAACGCCAACAGAGCCCACCAAGGTCCTCTATCACTTATCGTATCTTCCTTGTCCTCTATTGAGGCAAGATGCATACTTTGTGCTAATAATAGCAATGCAAATGCATACAAATAATTATTATTCATTCACATAATTATTCCGATATATTCATTTATATTACCCCTTGCAATCCTCACCTCTGGGGTATTTTGGTTTATTATTCAATAATAAACCATTGTAATCGCTCATGAAAAAAAAATTCTAACCCCCTCTGAAAATTTCATGGTTTACGTTTCAAAAGGTGTAGAATCCAAATCTGCAATAAAAATTTCCGTCCGTCCGCCGTGCGCCGTATGCACGATTTCTCCCAAACGGCTGGAGCAAAAAATCTGAAATTTTCAGGAAAAATCCATGTTGGTCCGAAAACGCCCCAATTCTTTAGCCAGCACTCCCACGTAATTCAAAGTGCCCTTTAAGGGTTGTCTAAGTTACTGTAAAATCCCTAAAAACCTCAACAAAAGTCAAGGCGGCCTAAATTTGGACTTTTTTGAAGAACTTTCCATGAGGAATCGAATGAGCCCCTCCCAGGTCCGTAGCTCAAACCATTCCCGATGTATGGCCCGACTTATGGTGCCAACATTTGCATCCACATTCACTACATCACTAGGTTACTGCGATCAAAACAAACAAGAGTTTTTTACTGGAGTGAACTCCTAAAAGGGTTTATAGCCGATACAAGGGTTGAAGCATTCTGATATGCAAGCTCCGTCTTACGAAATTTAAAATTTTCGAATAGAATATTTTTCCATTGTAATCGCTCTTGAAAAAACGCTGCAAATTCTTTCACTAGGGTTTATTATTCAATGATTCATGATTTTAATTTCTACTAAGCTTCGGAGTGTGCATGTTTCACAGGTGATAGAGCAATTATTGAATTTCAGGAGGCACACAAATATGATCAACTGATCAATCCAAATAGGTATTTTGGTTGAGAACCGATTTAAGTGCTCTATGCATATCTCCTGAAATTCAATAATCGCTCTATCACCTGTGAAACACGCACACTTCAAAGCTTAGTAGAAATTCAAATCATGAATAATTTAATAATAAAACCCAGTGAAAGAATTCGCAGCGTTTTTTAATTCAAATTGAATTTTATCTAATATATCTCTTCAATACAGTAGTCTGAGAATCCTCCCTTAATACCTTTCTTCGAGCGACATTTAAAGAGATTGGTACCTATTAAATTTTCCAAGTGGCTCCTGTCTCACCCTTACTTGTGTTGGTATATTAAATATATCATATCATAGAGAAATTAAAAATGTAACCACTATGATTGTCAGGTTGTGTTTTACCTACATTGATTAAAAACATGGAAACCTTGCGCATATTGTCTAAATTATCGAGTGAAATAGCAATGTAGAAACCTTTTTTACATTGATTGCCTCCCAAGTACAGTTGAGCCGCGTCCACACTGTGCGAAAAGAGGTTGGTCGGCCTCTTAGGGTCGGCATCGCGTGTGGACGGGGCGATCGCCCTCAGTCAGCTTGTAGCCTTAAAGAGTCGTGTAATTTTCATTTTGGTGACAAATTAGTGGAATCATTATTAGTAGGTAGTGAGTAATAATAATGAGTGAGAACGATCGAATTCTAGTAGCTACCGCTGCAATTCTGATTGGAGTTACTGCTGAAAGTTGTCGCAGCCGCCCTCGAAGATTTTGGGTTCGTCCATCCATGAAAAATGGAAGGAAAAAATACAGCGCCACCGAATTTATGAAAGATTTGATATTTTGTGAGGTGGACGCATTAAATTACGAGTATAGAAACGACGTGGGCTTTGCCAAATTTTTCCGATGAAATGCTGTGATGCCCGACTGAGGGTGATTGGCACGTCCAGACTATTCATGCGGATCCGCAATCTTTGATCCGGACCAACGCAAGTCGGTTTGGGATCGCCCTCGTTCGGGTCGCCTTCCGCAAGTTCGGCACGCGTCCACACTTGTTCACCTTTTCGGATCTTACGAGGGTGCCCACCAGTGGCGAAGCCTGTGGTCATCTCTGGATTCGGCGATGACCAGACGATTTAATAAATTTAAAGAATTAGTTGATACTAATGTTAAATATACATTTCCCTCTTTATAAAAAAGAAATGTTCATGCTCGCAGTGGCGCAATTACCGCCTCATCGGCGAAATTAGCGCTTGTGTGGAAGCGCAGTCATTCTGCGTATCACATAAACCCCCCTGAACCCACCGCAAAGGGCCCCCTCTTCTTACTCCCTCCAAAACATCGACCAATCAAATCACTTTAAGAGTCGTGCACAAACACGCAACTTCCAGCGAGTCCAGCAACCTTTGGGAGCTCTTGTGACTTCTTGGTGGCGTCCGTGGAATTTCGGTTCAAAGTCACAACGACAGGGTTACCGTAGCATGCGATTTTCAACCTTAAGGGGGGTTCGTAGACGTCAAAGTGGTTTTTGGTTCAAAAAGTGTCATTCAAAGTGTCATTTGCACTGATTTCAACAATAAAAAACATGAATTTCATACGTCAAAAACACCTTGGATTGGCGTTTTTGACAGGTAATTTTTCAAAATTTCCCGGAGGAGGACCCCCGGACTCCCCTTCTTTGCTGTGGGGAGTGCCCCAGACCCCCCTCCAATTCTGGTTACCAATCGCCGCCACTCGCGATGACCTAGCAAACATTTCACGCCTCGCCACTGGTGCCCACCTTCAACCGGCATAGTGTGGACGCGGCTTTACAGAATATTGCTTTCAAGTTGTAGAAACTTCAGGAAGGTAACACCAATTTATTGGAGCTGCCTACCAAGGTCACGTTGTCTACAAATCTGCATAAATGGATTCCTTATTTGTTTATTCGAAAGTCGTTGGGCCTTTTCAGCGAATTTTCATAGAAACTGGTGTAGGTGTACTTAGTTAGTAGAAACATCATCTCCCTACCTGTTGATGTATAAGTGAATGGGTTTCTTGTTGTTCTCCGACTGCAGAAACAGGAGTTGGGCTATGACGATAGATGCGGAGTCATCAGTCACTGGACCCATCATGCATACGATTCGCTCCTTCAGCAGCCTTGAGTATATGTCGTAGGACCTCTCTCCTCTTCCTGTCGTCTCCACCACGATCGGCACCAGCGGATAATGACTACGAGATGAAGTGCTGATGTTCTTATTCCAACGTTTAGACGACGCGGAAACGGCTCTCAACATTTTCATCGACATGTTATCTTGAAGATCAGTGTCTCGGCTAAAGAGTTTTCAAGATACAATTTGAGCCACCTACCTACGCATAGTAAAACTCGTCTTCAACGTTTCTAAAACAACTGATTACCAAGCAAAATATTTTACATATTTATCTCCAGGGAAGCAAGGAGTTCGATGTGTTTATTTCCTATTACATACTGGTTACATAATAAATGGAGGAAGAATTGTTAACTTAGGTATGAAATATGTCTTATTTAACTAACTAAGGTTATTTAGTTCGCACAATTACACTTTCTTCGCCATCGTGTGAGGCCAGTGAAGAATACCACAACACAACTTGCAGTACAGCACTGAAGCGCAATGGGTTTGCTCCTCTTCAAACTTCCTGTGAATTGTTCAGCAGCTGAAGAGCCTTTATTCTTGCATGTGCCATATTTATTTATTATCTCGTTGAAGGTTTCCATTAATTTCGTCATTTCTCAAGTGCCATGGAGCATTAAGGATTGCCTGACGTACTTTACTTGAAAATGTTTGGATCATTTGGATGTTTGTTTTTATTAAGTACCTCCGTAGTTGAATTCCATAGTTCCCTACAGGTATCAGTGCTGACTTGTAAAGCACCATTTTGTTGTAGATGTTGAGTTGTGAGATTGGTCCATCAGCCAATACATTTTCTGAATCTCTTTTCTTTTTTTTTTTTTTTTTTTATAGGTGCTCCAGTGATCATGTCAAACCCCCACTTTCTGGATGCTGACCCCGAGTATCAGAATGCAGTTGTGGGCCTGAAGCCAAATGAAGAGAAACACAAAACCTTCGTAATGATGGAACCAGTAAGTTGTCTGTGGCATTTTGCCCTATAATTGCCAAATAAACGTATATTGACACAACAGGCTTGCTGGAGTAGGGAACCTACATTCTCAGTCCTCCATTTAAGCGCTGTGTCTCTCAGATGAGTGTCATCTCTTATCGTTGTTGATCGCTGGTTCCGGCATTTCTTCCAGGAGTAAGGCATTTTTTATTATAATTGAGGAGTACACCATCTGAAAGCTTGTACTTTAAACTATTTTCTACATAGTCGCTAGATTTTTCTATACATTTTTGCTGACGAGTTATCCACTTTTGAAAACCCTCTTCGAAGAACTCCGCTGCCAGGCCATTGAGGAAGTTTGTGACCACTTCCTGTACCTCTTCGTCCGATCTGAAGCGTTGTCCACCCAAGTTTTGTTTCAATTTGGGAAACAAGTGATAGGGCTGTAGGGGGCTTGTTGAACCACATTCCAGCCGAATTTCTCGATTAGGGCATGGGTCTTCCGGGAAACAAGTGGGCGAGCGTTATCGTGGTGCAGCCTAACGTCTTTTTTCAATCTTCCTCACCGACGATTTTGAATGGCTCTTTTGAGTTTTGCAATATCTGTCCGAATTTATTGTCGTCCCTGTAGGCATGAATTCGGTAAGCAAGACACCCTTCCAGTCCCAGAACACCGTAGCCATCACTTTTCCAGCGGAAAGCGTCTCCTAGAATTTCTTTGGTGGTGGCGATTCGGGATGTTTCTATTGTCGTGATTGCATTTTCGTTTCTGGGGTAACGTAGTGGCACCACGTTAAAACAACACTTGGGTGGACAACGCTTCAGATCGGACAAAGAGGTACTGGAAGTGGTCACAAACTTCCTCAACGGCCTGGCGGCGGAGTTCTTCAAAGAGGGTTTTCAAAAGTGGATAACTCGTCAGCAAAAATGTATAGAAAAATCTGTCGACTATGTAGACAAATAGTTTAAAGTACAAGCTTTCAGATGTTGTACTCCTCGATTGTAATAAAAAATGCCTCACACCTGAAAAAAATGTGGGAACCTTATTTTTTACTTGACCCTCGTAGATTGGAATCTGTGACAAAACTAGCGTCTCTGCGTTTTGATGTTGAAGCATCAATAAATAATGTTAAAATATGTGTAGGTATAAAACAAACAAATTTCGGTACCGAATGGATTCAAACCCACCTCCTCCTACTCGGTAGTCAAGCCTTGTAACTTCAATGCTATTGTAAACCTCCCTTTATAAAAATTGAGATGTAAAAGCATTGTCATCCAAATGAAAATGTATCGAGTGAGCTAGGAATCGGAAACACAGTCTATAGTTCATGGCATTCGAAGGAAGATGTTTGTGAACACACAAGTCAGTAATGATTTGCATTAATCTTTCATTCAATTATTCTAGTAGAAATGTCTTTGGCCATTGTCGTCTCCTTCCGAGTAAGAACGTTGGTTCCCCTCATACTCAATACACAAATGTGCTCTTCCAAAACTAGTTAATAAAAGGAAATGTCTATTCTCACTGTTTGATGTTATTCTTTCAGAAAACCGGAGCTCCAGTCGAAGGCAGGAAGAGAATGCAAATGAATTTGCTAGTCAAGAAGGTCAACGGCATCACCCTCTTAGAAAACGTCACAGAGCGCATCATCCCCCTCCTCTGGATTGAAGAAGTAAGAACACATATTAGAGTCAAAGCCATTGATTGGATGTTATGCCGAAAAATGGGAAAAGCTTGTTCCAACAACGAGGACACCATCTAACAGCTGTTAACAACAGTTCATGCCATTCTAGTCTGTAGACAAACATTAGTGGGAACGTTTGAGCCACCCTACACCCATTCAACCTTAACAGCCTCTTGAGATGTTTAATTGCCAAGGTTTTCCTTGTTAGCAGCAAGGAATGGAGCCCTTCAGTGCCATCTGTTTCCATTCAACAGCAGTCCCCTTCTTGTAAGAGGAGCTGTCAACAGCAGTATATACCATCGGGTAGTTGGTAGGAGTTAGGGGGTCCATATTTGACTTTTTCTTAAATTTTCCATTGTATAAGGTTGAACAAAATTGCCATGAATTTCTTTTTTCAATCTTACAGCATTTACAGCATTTGGCTCCTATTTTTAATCTGTGCTTTTGATAAATCAATAAATTTACTGACTGGATTATATGATTTTGTCTCACAATAAATGAGAACTGTCACATAAACGCCATCTCGGGGCATTTTTTTAAATTTATTTTAATTACAATCAAGTCAGTTTCAACAAATTATTAGTAAATTATTTCTAGTATCAATAATTTAATATGCATTCTCGTGTACATAACAGGAGTTTCTTTTGTTCTAATAATAATAATAATAATAGTTTGTTCGCACTTCACTCGCGATAAGTTACTTTATACGTCAAGTGTCAGTTCGAACGGCTTTTTTCTCTTTGGTCTTCGAAAAAGGTTGTCAACGTCAAGGAGATGGACGGCCTCCGTTGACGTGGCCCTTTAGCCGTTCAGAGTGTTTCACGGCGAATTTTCTTATTGTGGCTGCGACACTCTCGATCTTCAAATCATTATGAAGGTTGTCGTTTTCGAATGTTCAAGCATCGACGATGTTCCTCAATACTTGGTTCTGGAATGCTTGTACAATTTTGATGTTGCTATTAGCAGTGCAGCCCCATAGCTACACACCATAGGTCCACACAGGTCTTAGGACCTGCTTGTACAAAAGAGCTTATTAGACGTTGACAGCTGCGACTGTCTGCCAGTACATTTTTCGATATCTAATATCAAGCTCCTTCCGCTTTTTTTGACATGCTCTTTCCATTTCAATTTTGCATCAAGCGTCATCCCAAGGTACTTTGCTTGGTTAGAGTAAGGGATGGTCTTTCCGTCCAGGATGACAGGTAAGTATTTAACCTTTTTACAGGTAAAGTCTACATGTATTGACTTCGCCTCGTTCACTTTAATTTTCCACTTCCTCGCCCATCTGTGAATTTTTACTAAAGATTTGTTGAACTTAGAAACTGATTCAACAGTATCTTCTGCAACTGCCAACATTGCAGTGTCATCAGCAAATGTAGCTGTTGTATTTTGTTCAATTTCTGGTAAGTCACAGAAGGTATAATACTGGCCCTAGCACACTGCCTTGAGGAACTCCAGCTTTAATCTCTTGCAAATCAGAGTAGGCATCCTCTTGTCTAGTATGGAAGTATCGATCAGTTAAGTAAGAAGCTAAAATCCGTGAATAACATGATGGCAACCATTTTCTTAATTTGAATTGAAGTCCTTCGTGCCATACTTTATCGAATGCTTGGGACACATCTAAAAATATGGCAGAACAAACTTTTTTCTGTTCTACTGCTGCTTCTATTACATGTGTGATTCTATGTACTTGATCGATAGTTGAATGCTTATGACTGAAGCCAAACTGATGGTTTGGTACTATTTTTCTGTCCCCAATAATAGGTAGGAGTTTTTTCAAACGTTTTTCAAACAATTTTGACAGGACCGGCAGAAGAGATATTGGTCTGTATGAGGTAATCTGTTCCAGTGGCTTGCCGGGCTTAGGTAGCATAATGACCTCTGCAATTTTCCATACTTGAGGAACACGGTGCAATTTTAGAATGGCATTAATAATCATAGTAATTTTTACAACGGATTTCCGGGGGAGCTGCTTTAGCACTTGACCTGTCATGAGGTCGTAACCAGGGGCTTTTTTGGTATCTCGGGGCATGTTGTGTTCATTCTGCTTTTTTGAGCCTGAAAGAGAGTAACTGATCACAGACCTTCATAGCTACACCTCGATGTAGTCATTGACTTACTCCTCGTTGTCTTGTTGCAGGGCACGAAACTGGAAGGACCCCTCCTCCAAGAGCTGCAGAAGCTCTACCACATCAAGGGGCTCCTTGGCACCTTCAGCTGGGTCCTCATCGCCGCTGGCCTCGTCATCATGGCCATCGCCGGCGTCCTCTACCTCAAGGTCCGCCATCTCTTCTGTTTCGCTGGAACGCAAATCGTAGCTCCCGTCGACAGCTCCATTGGTGGGGCACAGAAAATGAACACGTTCGGAGTCACCAACCAGGGTTCGACAAACATCTCTTGTTTTTACCGAATTTAAGTAGGAAATAAAACTTGCGATCCTGTAGACTCCTTTGACCTACCTCCTTCCCTTCTAATCCTTGACCCAATCAGAAGGCATCTTTCACTTTTGGTTCATTATTTCAAATAGTAAGCCTTTGTAACCGTATAACCAACATTTTCATGTGCCTAAATTTCATGTGGGTTATTCCATACCCAGACATACTCGAAATGTACGGACCCCCTCCGATTTTGTTCATACTTGGTGTAGTTGCTTCCATTAACGAATAAAAAAGGCCTGCCAGGTCAGTTCCTCCAAAAATGCACGGTTTCGGAAGCTATGGCAGTATGATATTTTGTTCGATTTTTTCTGACCGAAACATGGTTTTTTGACTATATTACCGGTTTTAATCAATCAAATTAAGCGTACGCGGTCTGATTTTCTTCGTAATAAAGTAAAGAACGCAACGGACCCTGCAGGAAGCCGGTATGAGCGTCCGTTTTGTTTGTCTGGCGGATAACGTCCGCAAATCTTAAAAACGCGATTTCTCCCGAGTCGCTCAGTAGAATTAGGCGTTCGAGGTCTTAAAATGTTTGTAATTACTTGTTTTACGATGCCCCCCAACGGGTTTTGTGTGTTATTTTCATTTGACGGAGTTATAACGATTTTAAGGGCTATGCACCGCCATTATTTCACTTTATTTCGCCTTTTATCGATGTAAAGCTGAATTATCTCGAAAACCGTTCGAGATATCGAAAATTGCCGTAGAAGAAAAGTTGTAGCTCTTGAAATTTCCATTCGGATGGACTCCTTTCACTTTTCCATAGCTCCAACCGTTTACGAGCTATGACCAAAACAAAGTCTGCCCATTTACGGGTATGGGTAAGAAGGTAGCAGTGGCAAAGGGAGTTTCATAGTCAGTAGAGCTCCAATTTGACCCATAAGGTGCAGCACTAGTTTGACCCGTAAAACTTGAACTCTGCTAATCGCGAAGGTTTATTGGAACAGCAAGGGGTCACGGGGTGGGGGTAAAAAAAAATATTTAGCATCTTAAGAAAGAGGCCGATCACGCCGCTCCGGGAGAGGGGCAGGGGACCCGAGAACTATTGTTCGTTTTAAAGATGAAAAGTACAAGTTTTACGGGTCAAACTGGTGTTGTACCTCATGGGTAGAATAAGAGCGGTACTGACTATGAAACTCCCTTTGCCACTGCTACCTTCTTACCCATACCCGTAAATGGGCAGACTTTGTTTTGCTCATAGCTCGTAAACGGTTGGAGCTATGGAAAAGTGGAAGAAGTCCATCCAAATGGAAATTTCAAGAGCTACAACTTTTCTCCTATGACGATTTTCGATATCAAGAAAGGTTTTCGAGATAATTCAGCTTTACATCGATAAAAGGCGAAATAAAGTGAAATAATGGCGGTGCTTAGCCCTTATAGTCGTTATAACTCCGTCAAATGAAAATAACACACAAAACCCGTAGAGTTCATTGTAAAACTAGTAACTGCAAACAATTTAAGACCTCGAACGCCTACTTCTACTGAGCGACTCGGGAGAAATCATGTTTACGATTACTGGGACGTAATCAGCCAGACAAACGAAACGGACGCTCATACCGGCCTTCTGCAGGGTCCGTTGCCCTATACATATATGAAAATTTAGGAAAACTCTCCCATTTTCTCTCTCTCTTCGCGTTGATAACAGGAAATGTGATTCATTACTTTCAGTAATAACTAGTGAACCATAGGCGGCTTGTTTTACTAAATATCTTACTGTGTCCAATAATTTACAGCAGTCCTTTTCCTAATACCTCAAGTTGAAGAAGAACATTTTGTTATGAACAGCTGTCTTCAGATTTGGAAAGTATTTTGGCCTTTGACATGTGTTTTCGTACTAGCATTCTTACCATTATCTCAGTTCCTTCAGAATTTGTGCTTCAAATGCAGTCGACAAAATAAAACTAAAGGCTATAAAATGTATCAGGGTAGATTTGCAAGGGGGGAGGGAGGACGTAAGCACGGTGTGCTGGGACACTCCCTTTAAATCAACCTTGGGATTTACGAATCCCAGGGGGGAACATATTCAAATGCCCTGCCTACTCCACGGCTTCTCCCAGTATTAAACCCCCCCCCCCCTTTCCACTGCTTTTTGAGAGCACTGGGAGCGTGATTTACTTGGATAGTTCACCACTCCTGAAACGGCTATTCCTGAGTGTGAACCTGATGTTCCCTTCAAGGATATCCTCAGCTGTGGAACGCATATCGCCTCCATCCTTGGAAGGGGAAATTAGACCATTCCACCGCAGAGATCTTCCGGTTCAATCCTTCATAGGAGAGGTCTAAACCATCTTTATTGGTATAGAATTATATTCAGTGAAAGAATCTTGAATTTAAAATTGCAATGACCACCTTTTAGTTGAATGTTAGATCAACTCAAGTTGCCCACAAATATGCATATTTCATTTAAGACGTGGTATGTCCTGTTGCCCTCTCATAAATACAAATTCATTCATAATTTTTATACCGATTTCAGGCAGTGACGATTACCAAGAACACGGATATCCAGGAACGACCATCTATCCCCAGCTTGGCGACGGTCAAGGGAAAAACGGTGACCTGGTTCACACGGTGGCTCATCCTCAAGCCAGATAACGTCAGGCTGAGCTCCCATTTGGCATCATAACACCGATAAGATGATTCGTTCTACATGTACGATCCATGGTTTCAAGAAGATTGTCATTCAAATTTCCCATACCTACTCGATACTTATATCTATATTGTAATTAAGGTGAGGTGAGGTAATGGTATAATCAGAGGCGTCTGTGTACGCGGTTTCAGGGGAAAAGCAAAAAAATGGTGACTGGATTTTATCAATGTCTTCTCCACGTTATGTAGACTGTTGATATGGTATACAAAATCCACTGATCATTTTCTATTGTGCCAGTCCTACTCATCCCTTACCCAACTTGTGACAATGTGAAGGGTGATTCTTGTCATTAATGACACACATCAATCATGAAAAACGAATAGAACCAGGGTGGGTTCACACATCCGAATGTTTTGTCCATTTTGTGGGACGAATTAGTGATTGTTAGCCAGTAAGAACTGGTGTCTAAAAACAGAGGTATCCCTAGGGGCAGCTACCTGTAAGGTGGGATGTAATCTTCAATACGTAACTGAATCAAATGGCAGGTTAAGGACAGGGTTATCCTCTGGTGTTGACACAAGTGTCTCCCCCTTGAGCTCCATACCATAGCTGTGAATCGTACATCCTCACTACTCTTTACCTCTTCTTTATCTTATGAAACTGTATTCATTTCATTAAGAGCAATTAAACCAAGTCATTTTGGATTTGATAAACGTTGGTTAAATACATTGGTGCCATCTAGAAACTTGCCAGCACCACCATTATGTCAGTGCCTAAACCAGAGCCAGGATGAAATTCAGGAAAGAGCCTATTTTATTATTAACTTCTGACAATCCTAATCACTTCACTTCAAAGTCTCTCCCCGAATACCTTGATGTTTTGATGATTCAGATAATTTCACACGCGGAGGGCTTCTGAGACGATAACTTCTATCAGGCTGTTGATGAGACGAAGCTATTCAGTTTGGATCCAACTAAAGCCGGGTTCCCACGGCCTGTGTTAACATGAGCCAATCCACGCGCCAGTGGCGCGAGGTGGTTCGTCAGTTTCATGATCCACGACCAGTCCCACGGCCTGTGGATTGAGTAGGCTCGTGGAGGGTCGAGAGGAGGCCGAACGCTACTACAGGCCATGGGAACACCATCACAACATCGACTTCAAACCAAGACGCACCGCCACGCGCCCCTTTGATCTTTCCGACAAATCATGGGAAGAGGACGCGCCTGGTCGCGCCACCTCGTGCCTACCCGGGCTTCTCCGTTCCCACGGAGCGAGGGTCGTCGAGTTTGTGGCGCGGCTTGTCTCAACACACGTGGGAACCTGGCTTAACTGTAGGCACTTGATGGGAAGAGTTGATTGTCATTGAACGTTGACTAGCATGCTGAAGGATGCCTGCTTTTGAATCTTGACGGTGTTATATAATGTCGGTAGTCTCGGTGGGGTCATTGCTGAAGGCAGGCTCCTCCCAGCGGACCTGACAAGATGGTGTTTGACCTACGTCCAAATCGTAGGTCTCTCCCATCCCCACCAGACTATCTTGTGTTCCTTGAGCCAAAGCTGCAGGAAATTTTACCGAAGTTTGATAGATCACGGAGTAAGCACCTTGCTATTCTCCGTCATACATTTTTTGGCAGCTTTCTTTGCGCTGCTCATGAGAAGTACATCCGATCAAATAAATCAAGTCTGGCAAACTGCAATTTCATTTGATTCCTGTCAAATGCCTGCAGGCCACCAAAAAGTTCCATATGGCGCCATCTTCGTTTCGTTCAGCTGCTCTAGCCGTTCAGAAAGCTCACACCATCGACCGGCTGAAGGGAAAGCGGTTCCCTGGCTTGGGGGGAACATCTTGCGTTCTAGTTAACTCCTGCCGCCCGTTTTGGATACCCGTTCTTAATGCTGAAAACAGGCGAAATGCAACATGATGCGAATATAAAATAATTAGTAGATTTTGACAGAATTTGTGTATCTGATAAAAAATTGTGATATATGTCACAAATTCTAGTATTTGTTGAATGATTTTGATATGTGAACCCACCTGAAGGCTATTTCAAGAACTGATAAGTTCTCCAAGGTTGTCTTGATGTTCGCATTTCAAGAAATATTTAAACTCAATAAGGGCTCTTGAATCAAAGACAACATTTTAAAATTTTCCAGAGCTAAAAAAAGGTTGATTGTGTTTACCTGCCCAAAATTACGTCTTAAAGGTTTTGTTCTACACAATTATTGTAGGAGAGAAAGTGTCAACATCACACAAACATAATGTAGTCAGTAGTGCTTAAATGTAAAAATTATCGTAGCGTTTTATCTATCCAATATTTTCTTACTTCCTTGTCTTAAAAATCGTGAGTTTTCCCAAAGTGCTCTTAAAGTAACGACGTTTATATTTTCAAACTTAGTTCTTGTATTTTATCTCCCAGAGGGATAGTGTGGTTTGGGGCCACAAATTCCACGATAACCTTTTAACCTACTTCATTGTACCTAACTTTAATAATACAATAAAATTTGCCCATGAGTTCAACTTCGAATTCTTCATCATTCAAAAAAACCTTCTAGAAATGTGTAACAGATCATGTCACTCAGCGTACCGTGATAAAAACACCTAAACTCTTGTACTTACTTGGAGATCTTTGTAAATCCGAATGCAAAAATGCTTAACGTTTCATATATGTTAGTATCAAAAAAGTTAAACATCACTACACATCTTGTCGTTTCTATTCACAGCAGAAAGTTGTTCTCCACTTCCATTGTATATACGAAGTACCTTATTTGGACCAACATTTTTAGAATTAATAAAACTTAAAATTAAGGATCTTTTATTGAACGCCTGCATTAAAATAAAGGCAAACAAAAAGGACCAATAACATAATGCAAATGTGTATTATTTTAACTTAGTGTTTAAGTTTTCAAAGTACTTGTACATCACTGAAGTGCCTACCTACGTTTGCCTTCCTTAATTCTACTTTATCTTCTTCAGCATTGACAGCCAAATTTTATTCTAGCTGTAGATTAATTCAGTTTTCCTTAATAAATCGCGCACCTTTGTCACGCGTTTTTAGTGAATAACGATTGCTTAGAAGCGTGTTGAAGAAAAGGACATTGTCAACAGTTGAGCTTACATCGAGCTCTCGTTACTTCTAAATTAAGTAGCCTACAAATCGAAGATACCAACGGTGAGCTGTTTTAAGGTTGTGTGAATTTTATTGTTACTGTTTATTCAATCATTTAAAGAACGAGTTTATAGAAAGTTTTTATTACCACCAAATAGTGATAATTCTGTGATATAATTTCTAGCTAAATGCGATTTTTTTGCTGAAATGTTAACGTTTATTTTGTTGTGAGAGAATTTATAATTGTGTAATGTATGCAAATGATATTGGTTATTGAATAAAATGATTTTTCTTAAATTTATCAATGTTCGTATCATTTGTCCAATAATCCAATGAAGTTCTATCTTGAAAAAAAAGTGGGACAGTAGACCTCTATGGTTTTACAGCCAGATCATTTTAATGATTAATTTTACATATTTAAGTACCGAAGATGAAAATTGCATATGCAACATAGAAATATGGGATTTAGCTCAGAGGAGGGGAGCTAGTAAACAGAGATGAAAGCAACGGCTGGGGGGGGGGGGGGCTAACAAAGGTTTACGTCAGCGCATTCTGTGTTCATAAACGGAACTTACTAAGCCTAACCAACTCCCTGGAAAAATCTGTAGATTCAACCAGAGAGGCTAGTGCTTTCCAAGGTGGCAGGCACACGAATGACCCCCCTCAGGTGGACGGAAAAGTGGTGATGCCGGGATAACAAAGGGCGGAAGGAGCCCACCCGAAGGTTAGTTGAAGGAGTGTTGAGGGGGAGGGGGGCCTGTCAGGTCGGTCGTAAAGAACTGGATCGTACTCCTGTTAATCATTTAAATGATAAAATATTTTCGAGCTTAAATAAACCAATACATTTCATTGGACCAAAGATACTGTGAAATTATTGTTCCCAATTTGAAGTTTACTTTCAACTATTTCCTTATTATTTTTCTACACATTTTCATTTTTATAAATGAAAGCACGCATATTGTCTTCTTGTGTTGTTTCCCATACATTTTTCACGAAGTAATGGTTTTATATTGGGACTTCATTTTAAATGAACAAATCTTGCTCTTGTACAAATCTCTGGTTTTACCTTGAATATGCCACCCCAGTGTGGTCACCCAGATACTCGCTTCACAAATATTCCCTGGAGAGAGTGCAAAGAAAATTTCTGAGATTCGTCGCGTTCAAGGCTGGTGTCCTCGCTAGGGACGTTGAGCATGCACCCTTGCTCGAGATGTGCCAACTTTTACCACTCAAGACCCGCAGAAGCCTGGCCGACCAGAAACTTTTCCACAAACTTTTGAATAACCAGCTTGACTGCCTGGTAGGGATGGGATATCGAAGGCATGATATCGATATCACTACTGATATCGGTATTGAATACCTACCAGTAAGATATCGGACCAGAGATATCGATATTCCTGAAACTGGTATCAGTACCATTTGAGGGAACTACTGAGAAAATTAATAGCATTTCAGAATCAGAATGGTGGTTGGGTGTTGGCTTTAGCAGTTTAGTGGGTGGTTCTGTCGTAGCATTGGTGGTCTTGCATTAGCAACATTTTATTTTTTCTCTCGATTTCTGTTGGAACTGCTGCTTCCATCTCTACTTGAGAGTAAATTGAGATAGCTTTTTCCAATGTGGTTTCTCGTGTTAGGTTCCTGATGTTTTTTTCACTTGCCCACATGTTTTGCACTTGGCTTTTTTGCTGTCAATGCGAAAAAAAACCCACCACTTCCGTTTGAGCTGCATTGTTGTGAACACAATCACTTTTAGAGACAGCTAGAGAACAGCTAATATACGAGTGGAGAAATGAATAACGGTATACAGAAAAGAAATGAAAACAACGAGAATATTGAATAGTGTCAGTTGGTTGAGTGGAGATCACAATGAACAGTTCTTTAGTTACTAATACGCTGATGGAGATGTAGGTAGGTTATGTTAGAAGCCGCAGGTTATACCTACTGATATCGATATCGGTTTAAGGATATCGATAGATAAATATCATTCATTATGATATTGATACTAAGATATTGAGTATCAACAGTTTGATATCAATATCCCATCCCTACTGCCCAGCTCTCTTGTCAAATGTGAACCTTCGGATTCCCAGGTTATCAGCACAATCGTCCCACCTCTTTGATGTACATTTTCTCCAACAAACTATCATCTACATAGTCTTCCTCGTCTCGCCAATTGGAGTATACAGTCCAACACAATGTATGACTTTTTTAATGATTCCCCTGCCATACTGGAATCAATAGTACAATCCTCCCCATTATTTCAATAGTAGTCCTTTAAAGTTTCGTACCATGTGAAGTTGTACCTCAAGTCTATATAATATCAGCAAGTATTAAAAATATATTATATTTTTAATACTTGCTGATATTTTTGTTGTTATTTGTAATTGGGCTTGGCCGTAATTATCTAATAAATAAATAAATAAACAACGAGAAAAAGACAAGTTGAAATTTGTATTTGGTTAAGAAATACCTCTTTCTTCCCCTTTGCGATAGCCCCTGGTGACCTTGGTGCATCCTCCCCCCTTAGTTTGAGGGGAGGGGCCACTAGGGGCAACATATTTTAAGCCGGGTTCCCATGGCCTGTGTTAACACGAGCCGTGCCATGCGCCTGTGGCACAAGGTGGCTCGTCAGTTTCACGATCCACAACCAGTCCCACAGCTTGTGGATTGAGTAGGCTCATGGCCGTATAGGCTCGTGGAGCCGTACAGGAGGCCCGTGCTCGTCCAGTCCATTGTCCTCCATGGGTGATGAAGCATTGCCACTAGTGCGGCCAGATCTGCAGTGCGATGACAAATAGTGAAGATGATTATGTGTGTGCCCTTGCGGCTTATGTGATTATAAATTATTGCAACGAACGAGGACGGAGGAAGAAAGCCCAGAAAAGGCGTTGTTGGATGACCGAACTGTATAAAAGTCGAGAAAGGTTAGTAGGTACAATATTTACTCAGCGATCAAAAATTTGGTCAATTATTCCCTGAATAATGAACCTATGTGTTCATCCCAGATGTGGATCTCTCCAATTTCTTCCAAAATTCCAAAAAGCAAGTGGCATCTAGTTGACAGCACGAGGAAATTCAACCCCAGGCTGTTGGAACCCAACTACAGGCCATGGGAACACCATCACAAGTTCGACTTGAACCCATAGACGCGCCCCTTTGATCTTTCCGACAAATCATGGGAAGCAGACGCGCCTGGCACCAACTCAGGCCTGCTTGCGCCAACCCCGGCTTCTCTGGTCCCACAGCACGAGGGTTGTCGAGTTTGTGGCGCTTTTATTGGATATTTAATATCCAGCTGAAACAAGGAAAATAAACAACTTATTTGTGGTAGAGCAGCGCTATTGTCTCTGAAATTCTCCCATTTTTCAAATTGGTAAAGTTTTTTTTGGTCTTGTAACTTATGTATGACGTTTGTATTTGAGGTTGGTTAGTGAATGTAGGGCAAATGCAGAAACAAAACAAATTGACTATTCAAAAATTTATTTTTCACTAGAATAATTCTTTACGATAGGCAATGGTCGTAATTCAACGAAAGTCAATACATACACAAAGAAATGACGGATCAGTTCAAATAGAAAACGTATAATAAACAATGTAAATCAACATATAGATCAAGTAACCAATAACGAAGGTAATTTACATTTGACTGGAGATTTTTGAGATCCAACATGAATGGAATTGAGAAGAACGTACAATGAAAATCGTGCAAGGATAGGAAGGTATATGAATGACAACCGTAGATGTGTGTATATATAGAGCACAACAAAAGTTGATTGAACAATAATCTCAATCTACAATATATGTATTGTTATAGTTACAGGTAAACCGTTTCGGTAGTTGCGTGGGAGGGGGCATAACCAAACTGGCGGGTAACCTTCGGTGTCGGTTGGTAACCATGGAAAATATGATTCAGGCGGCAGCGTCAGGTCCTGGGTCGCTTGACTGGCCGGCCCACTTCCCTCGCCAACTCTCTGTTGATGGCTCGTTTACGACGATCACTGTATTTTCGTAAGCAGATACGGAGCTGGGAACAAAAGAAGTCGAAAAAATATTTCATTCATTGACAATGGACAATAAAACGGAGAAGGATACAGGAAATAAAAACCAAACATACCTAAACAAAATGAAACTTTGCAAACGATTAGAAAAAACACTGCAAATTCATTCACTGGGGTTTATTACTCAATGATTCATAATTTGAATTTCTACTAAGCTTTGGAGTGTGCGTGTTTCACAGGTGATTGAGCAATTATTGAATTCAGGAGATGCATAGAGCACTTAAATCGGTTCTCCACCAAAATACCTATTTGGATTGATCAGTTGATCATATTTGTGAGCCTCCTGAAATTCAATAATCTCTCTATCACCTGTGAAACACGCACACTCCAAAGCTTAGTAGAAATTCAAATCATGAATCATTGAATAATAAACCCCAGTGGAAGAATTTGCAGCGTTTTTTTTTTTTTTTTTTTTTGAAACACAGAGCAATTGAAATGGGAAAATATTCTATTGGAAAATTTTAAATTTCGTAAGACGGAGAATGCATATCAGAATGCTTCAAACCATGTATCGGCTATAAACCCTTTAAGGAGTTCACTCCAGAAACCACATTTACTAGGTTACTACATCACTAGGTTACTGCAATAAAAAAAAAACGCTGTTGTTTTTGTTTTGATCGCAGTAACCTAGTGATGTGGTGTGGTGAATGTGGATGCAAATGTTGGCACCATAACACGGGTCATACATCGGGAATGGTTTGAGCTACGGACCTGGGGAGGGGCTCATTCGATTCCTCATGGAAAGTTCTTCAAAGTTCCTAATTTAAAACTTCAAAGAAGTATCAATTCCTTAAAAAATCGATACATTTTTTATTCTTCCCAAAAAGATTGATACGATTTAAATCGATTTAACATCGATCCTAGTATACTATATATTCTTCTTATCAGGAGGGGCCCCCTATTCTGAACTTCAGCCACAAAAACATCTCGGCTGACATCTACAACTGCTGTCATCTATCTCAAATCTTATTCTCACCTCCAACCATGTCCGTATCACTCGCCAACAAATCCACACAAACCTCTCTAAAAAAAAAACTACGGCAATCAGCAACAGTAGCCTTAGCTAGGTTCAATTCGTGCATAATGTGACTCAGGATGTGTGTTCGAATGTGCTGTCTCGTTTGCTGGTCTGGATGCTCGCATCTCAAAAGCAAAAAAATATCCTACATGAATCCTCCTAGTAAAGTATAGATCAGTTGGACAAATAGAAGGTTGACAGTTGTACTGGTTCGAGAACGAAAGGTTGAATAAAACCAGGAAAGGTGGCGGGCCATCAGCTGCTTGAAGGTGGTAGTGTAAAGCAATCCGACATGGCAGCGGTATCGATATTAGGATCCTTTAAAACATCGATCCTAGTACACATCGATTTATTCTTCTTATCAGAGGGGGCCTCCTATTCTGAACTTCAGCACGATATTTCAACGCAGATACTATCAAACATCGATATTTTAAGTTTCGATGGCCATCACTAATGTACATTAATAAGAGGTGAATGATGTAACACTACAGGAAATGTTAGTCACCGTCTACCCAATTGTTTGTCGAAGGGCACCTTCAAGGTCGTATTTCACTAGTCCAGGATCCATCTTCTGGATCTGGATTGTGAAGATTATAACATTAAATGTACTTGAACTTGATAAATAGGGATAATTAACGATATAGACATAGGTAGGGGAAGGTGGAGGCCATGAAACCGCCACCATATCAAAGCTAACCGGCAACCCAGGAAGAAGGACCACATGTGAATTCCAACGAAAAACCTCACTGTTTACTATTTGTAGTCATCATTGAAATCCTGGATTCTACACAATCCAAAATAGCACAATATTCAAAATGAGTTGAATACAAAACGGGAAGGTGTCTAATAGAGGCAGCTCAAAATCAATAATCGAACAGAAACGGTTCCGACTTACTTGCTCGTATAAGCGCGACCGCGCAAAAGAAACAAAAGGCCGAGTTCAACACCACTTTGTTGGCCAGACGTTTCTCTTCTTCGGCGATGTCTTTGGGATTTTGTTTGATTCGGATCATGTCGAGAGTTTTCTGAATTCGACACGCGATTCGACGAACCTTCTTGTAGTTCCGGCGAGCTGAGCAGTACCACTGATAGTACCGCCTTATCTTTTGCACAACTTTCATTTCATAGTCGTTTCGAACTCAGGTGTTTTTGTAATTGAATGAATATTTCCCGAATTATCTTTTTTAAAAAACGTCGGTGAAACCGACGCGTCGTCGTCTGAACGACGACAGAATTTATGAGAGTTTTCGATTTTGGATGAAGTGTTTTGGGTGTTTGAGAAACTAAGGACATCACTGGGTCGCGAAAATGGCGCCAAGTTTCAAAATGAAGTCTGGAGAGGAGGAAGACGTTGAAATGGGTTAGTTCTGGGATACGAAGCCGAAAATTTGTACCTAGCTTCATCCTGAAGAACGGTCCGGTTCGAAAATTGAATTTAAAAAACGTTGCAAATTCTTTCACTGGGGTGTTTACTATTCAATTGGCTTGCGTTCATAATTTGAATTTCTTCAAAGCTTTGGAGTGCGCGTGTTTCACAGGTGATAGAGCGATTATTGAATTTCAGGAGGCACACAAATATGATCAAATGATCAATCCAAATAGGTATTTTGGGTGAGAACAGATTTACGTGCTCTATGCATATCTCCTGAAATTCAATAATCGCTCTATCACCTGTGAAATAAACACACTCCAAAGCTTAGTAGAAATTCAAATCATGAACGCAAGCCAATTGAATAATAAACCCCAGTGAAAGAATTTGCAGCGTTTCATGCATATCAGAATGCTTCAACCAATGTATCGGCTACGAAGCCTTTTAGGAGTTCACTCCAGTACCCACATTACTACATCACTAGGTTACTGATATCAAAACAAAAACAATAATGAACCAAAATAACGCAAATGTTGGCACCATAAATCGGACCATACATCGGGAATGGTTTGAGCTACGGACCTGAGGAGGGGCTCATTCGATTCCTCATGGATATTTCTTCAAAAAGAGTCCAAATTTAGGCCGCTTCGACTTTTTTTTTTTTTTTTTTTTTTTTGAGGTTTTTAGGGATTTTACAAAACTTTGACAACCCTTAAAGGGCACTTTAAATTAAGTGAGAGAGCTGGCTTAAGAATTGGGGCGTCGTCGGACCAACATGGATTTTTCCTGAAAATTTCAGCTTTTTTGCTTCAGCCGTTTGGGAGAAATCGTGCGTACGGCGGACGGACGGAAAATTTTATTGCAGATTCGGATTCTACACCCTTTGAAACGTAAACCATGAAATTTTCAGGGGGTTAGATTTTTTTTTCAAGAGCAATTACAATGGTTTATTATTGAATAATAAACCAAAAACGCTGCAAATTCTTTCACTGGGGTTTATTATTCAATTGGCTTGCGTTCATGATTTGAATTTCTACTAAGCTTTGGAGTGTGCGTGTTTCACAGGTGATAGAGCGATTATTGAATTTCAGGAGGCACACAAATATGATCAAATGATCAATCCAAATGGGTATTTTGTTTGAGAACCGATTTACGTGCTCTATACTCTCCTTTTATTAATGAAATATCTGAAATAATGAATATAATATAGTTTCTGTCGTAATAGAACCTTACACTATAAGGATGAATGTTTTATGTTTGTATGCAGGACTGAGGAAGTCCCCGTAGTGGGATGAAACGTTTCCTATATAAAAACTAAAAAAAAAAACAAATATACGCTCCACTCTGCTCTTCTAATTGAACGTGGTCACACCGCAACCATATCTAATTAAAATTTGGTTAAGGATGGTTTAGTATTATTGCAGAATAAATATACACTTACAAAGCTGTAGAAATCAATTGTAAGCATCTCTAGGAGGCTTTTGATTTTGAAGGCGACAACTTCCGCCCCAGTGCTGGCAGGGTTGTTTCCCCTGTCTGGGAATTTTTTCTCTGAATAGAACGGTGTCTGTCCTGCCTCAACAAATCATTTAAAATTTAAAATTAATACACCATTCGCTCAGAATTCGAATGGCCCGCGGTTTCAGCCCTTGCCGCTAGAGTAAAGAGCATCATAATTAATATTTGTTGAGCGAAGAGGCCAAAGAGAGCCATCACTTTCTTCAGCGAAGAATAGATATACAAAACCCGATGCCGAATTCAATTTGGGTAAAACACTATCTCACCCAGACAAGAACTCATGGTTTTCCGCATTCATAAGAATCGTTTTCTCTATGAAATTCAATCGCAACAAAAATAAATGTATTAACCCTTTAGAAAGCTGAATTTTTGGCGCAGTTTTTAGGAGATTTGGCCAATCCTGGTACAAGAACTAGTTGGATTACAAGGTGTTTGAGAAATAGGTAATTTTGGAATTATGAAACAATTCCCTTTTCGGATTGCATTTCCACGCCTCAATTCTGCCTGAAAACTTTTGCCTAGGCAATAAAGTAACGGGGAATTTGAGGCTTTTCCTAATAGTATCCATCCTCAAATTCGTATTTTTTTAGAGCTGATTAAGGGAGTTGTGGCAATTTTGGTGAAGTAAAGTCGGAAACACGCATGAGCACGTTTTGGTTGTTGGCCAGGTGAGGGGTGGGAGACACTCGGTCAAGGGTGGGGAGTTAGGGCTGCCACTCCATGCCATCAGTGGAGAAAAAAGTCTTTTAACTGCCGTAGTATTAGCGAATTTTCGAAGAAAAAGAAACTAACTATAGTTCTCGGTCTTAAATATTTAAAATGAGAATTTTCAAAAAATGTTTTCATCAAAATCCGTTTTAAAGCATCCTAAATCCACTGTCAAAAGACACCAAAAACACATTCCAGACGATAACTCGCGATAAAATTGAGATTAAAACTCAAATTTGCACTAACAAATCCACCTAGGCTTTCAAAAGGCTAAGTTTGAAGATGAGCACAATTACCTCACTCTACAGGGCGATTTGGGGCATTTCAAATGGGGGAAAGTTACCCAAAAACCCCCAAGCAGGTGACTCTCTTTTATAAAGATTTTTTCACGCTGAACACGATGGTGAAATCGGATTGGAAATATCTCAATCCGTTCAAACTAGAGCAGTTTGAAGATGATGAAACAAAATAGATAGGCTAAATTCGCAAAAAAAAAAATCTTCAGCTATCAACAATTTTGAAATTAAAATTAGGTATCACAAGTCTTGTCGATTTTGCGTCAATATTCCTCATAATTTTACTCCCACAGATACTGCATCTGGCAGACTTGGCGTTGGTCTTATGATAAAAATGCCACCACTTACTTGGAGACATCTTTATGGAATATTCACTCACAAACGCTGAACGAACGAACAAACAAAATCCTCAGAATACTAGCAAGAAGCGATCGGTAGTAGCGTGTAATAAGGATACTGTTAACTAATAAGGACACCAATATCGAAAACATCGATGTTTTCACTAAACATCGATATCAATATTGATGTATTCCCTCGATGTCCCATCCCTAGTTAAAGTGACACACCAAACGTGGCATACGGTTTTCGTCCATAACAAGTTATGACACCTTATAGAAGCTGAACATGTCAGCGATCGCAGTGAGACATTCACTGCAACTTGACGTCACCAAATTTGTACTTGAAACTGTACCTTTTGTTCTTTCATGGTTTCTCTGTTGGCATTCTAGGCAATGCAAAGTCACTTTATAGCCATATTATCATTTAAATGATCAACAGGAGTACAATCCAATTCTTAGCAACCGACCCAACAGTCCCCCCCCCCCCCTGCTCAACACTCCTTCAACTAACCTTCAGGTGGGCTCCTTCCGCCCTTTGTTATCCCGGCATCACCACTTTTCCGTCTGCCTGAGGGGGTCATTCGTGTACCTGCCATCTTGGAAAACACTAGCCTCTCTGGTTGAATCTACAAATTTTTCCAGGGAGTTGGTTAAGCTTAGTAAGTTCCATTTATGAACACAGAATGCGCTGACGTAAACCCTTGTTAGCCCCCCCCCCCCAGCCCTTTCATCTTTGTTTACTAGCTCCCCTCCTCTGAGCTAGAATCACATATTTGTAGGTTGCATAGGCAATTTTTCATCTTGGGTACTTAAATGTGTAAAATTAATCATTTAAATGATCTGGCTGTAGAACCATAGAGGTCTACTGTCCCGCTTTTTATAGAACGATCAATGAGAATTCAAAATCAAAAATTAATGCGAATTCCCCAATGAGAATCGAATAATGTAATGATGGATGGAAAGATACGAAGGAAGAACATCAGATTTCTAAGAAAAAAGTATTTATTCACAGCTTCAGTCATTCTCAAGGGCAATTTAGCTAAAAATTAAACCTAATTTCTTCTTGTCAATAAATACAGTAATTTACATAAGTTGTCACCCAATTTAGCTAAACAATTATCAGGCTACATAAGAGATTTTTTTTTTTTAGTCAGCCATATTTTCAAGTTAACTCTGCAATAGGTTACTCATATATTTTACAAGGTGATGAGGTGAAACTTATCCCATATGACGACACATGGGGGAACCGATGTTTCGCAAAAGATGGGGAGAGGGAGGTTGTTGAAGGCGCCATTCGGTGCGGAAACACCAATGATTAAAAGGTCAACTGTTGAAATACTGAAGGCCTTATTGTTATTTGAAATGTCACACGTTTCACGAGGGATACACATTTTTTTAAAAACAGGAAGTATTTGAACAATTAGGAACATAAATACCATACAATGGCACCAGTGTGTAGAATGGATGACAATTTTCGACGTATTGCTGGTGAAAGGTTAAGCGATCAGATGGTGATTGGGAAACGTGAAAGAGAGGTTCAGTACACAATCCATATATATAAAGACGGAACTGTCAGAGTATATCCGTTTTTCAGGGGGTGGTGACGCTGGGCGGGTGGAATTCCCCACCCAGCCAGTTAAGGGGAGAGGGCCCCAGCAGGGCGGAGCGTCTCCCAGGGCAACCGACCTGCTCCCCTCCTCGGGGACTTGGTCCACACATCATCTTTTGAAAGAACGTACAATCAGAAGTCAAAAAGATTCCATTGCCTTGAAACATTCGAATATCGAGCTACTGGCAGAATGTTTCACACATACTTGATCATCGAAATCCCTTTCTTTTATTTCATCTTCTATATAGTTTCTTCCACTTGATAGATAATTTCTCTTTCAAATGAATCATTTCTTTTGACCATTCAAATATTATTTTATTGGCAGAAACTGTTAAATATAAAAACATTTGGTGCCAAAAATATTCTTTCTTAAGCACGAAATTAGAGGAATAGCCCTCCATTTCATTAATACTCAAAGGTACTCATATCGAATTTCTCCAAAGAAATCACCCTATCATTTCCATTTATTATTACTATGAAAAATGAGGGAGAAATGGATTTTTTATTTTATGATATGTTTCTGCAAGACAGAAAACCACAGTTTTTCCACCGGTAATAAATTGTTGCTCAATAAATGGAAGGTAGACAAAACAGAAAGTAATAAAGTTGCAAAAATATGAACATTCGGATTGTGGCTGATTGTGTGGGAAACCATATGACCATAATCGAGTGTGAATTGATTTTACAGCGCTTTCTCAAGTAAGTTAGTGCTCTAGTAATATCAAAAAACTCCGATGTCATGAAACTTAGTGTTACTGGAGGATGTATTTTCAGTGAGGCTTTCTTGAAATATAATAAAATAAATGTATATCGAATACTCTGTAACTTTGCATCACGAAACTAGTAACCTAATTGGTAAACATTGTGAGAAATTACAGTTTTTTTCATGTTACCCAAGACTCATTTGTACAACCTTTCTTTCACTGTTATGTGCCAATCTACCAGTCAGATCCTTACACCTTCACCGGTCACTATATCAAATGAAGCAATCAAACACGAAAAATGCAAGATACTGAATCACAATACCTCCATACAAAGATAAAATGTGATGGAACATTATTAACTTTCAATACAATTAAATAATCACCCAAAACTAAATATTGTATTCATTACGTTCATTTTTGTAAGTCAGAAAATTGTTTATAATGTTTTGTTCTACCCTTAGATAGATCCTACTCTTGGATAGTTCCAATTAATACATGTTTTGTGAGTAGTAAACAATGATTTTACAAGGATTTTCATCTTTTTATCAATGGCGCCAGTACAACCACAGTCAAATGTTTCCATCATTACATGAAAGCTGTCCCACTAGAAATTAAAAAAGGGGATTTTAGAAATTCAAAGCACATTGAAACAGTTTTCATACGACATACTTGAAGAATGCCCAGCATTCGAATATCCACAACGACGACGTCGTACGTCTAGCGCATCAATTAAACATCGAACAACAAAAAATTGCTTACAATTTGTTTCTTCGTTTACATCATCGAGTGATATATTTTTTGAAAACCTTATTATTAGTAGAGTGTTACATTACATACAATTTTTGTACATCTAGGTCATTTCCCATCAATGCATGATGGCGGATACAATTTTTTTCTTCTTTGTACCTTTCGTGAAGGTTGAATCAGTTGATTGAGTTTCACCAATCAATTCAGTCGTTAATTCAATTTTGGAAACGTTGGGAGGTCAAAGGAAATCAATTTAACAGCGTTTCAGGGTGAAAAAGGAGCATATTCTACTCTATCAAAGCTTATCCTACCTCCAAACAGGGGTTTAAAAAAGTTTTAATCAATCGTCAGAAAGAAAATACGTCATGTTTGATATTTCAAAAAAGTAAATACGATCTTGCAGAAAATTCAATAGTAAAATCGTTATACAGAAAAAGCCAAAGCTTTTATCAGAAATCGATTGACACGAGTATGCTACAGTAACAAATATTGAAACATTTCTTTTGTTTAAAAATTAAAAAGTTAAACGACTTTTTAAATTCATAATGAAGGTGGAGATGTAAATTGATTTACTGAATAAAGAAGGTTGAAGTTGTTAATTTTGTTAGAATTTGGAATTATCAATGAGTAAATAGTTTCCCCTTTTTAATAAAATGCTGAAAATTAGATCACCTGAAATCTTCAAAACGTAGATCGTAGGGGAATTTTAATACAATTAGTTGAATAAATTAAACGATCGTAGGATCAAAATATACAATTTCAAAGAATAAATTACCAACATCCTTTTTCATATTTTTAGATATAAGTTCCACGTGAAATCAAAGTGAGAATCCATTGGAACTACGGAGTTTATTTATTTATTTTTTTAATTTCATGATAATTCAGAAAATACAGAATATTTCTATATAGAAAATAGAATAGACTAGAAAAATGAAAAGTGATAGATTTTTCAACACTCCGTGCCCAACATGAATCAAATTCATGCTGATTCATTGATTTTTGTTTTGTTCCACTTGGAAATCTTGACAAGTTTTTGCAATAGTCCGGAGGGGCAGTGGGAACTATTGAGAGAGCTTTTTTAAGTCGTAAAAATGTTAATCGTCCAAACTTTTAAATGTTCAGTTTGATTTTCAACGCCTTCGTGGGAATCAAATGGGAAGGACAGTAACACCCATCATCACCTCCCTTGACAGAATGAAGAACAAATTTACAAACCCTCGATCTGGCAGATTTCAAACACTCTGAATTTGTCAATTTCAGGTTTATCCAAAGATAAAGCGAGTTAAGTCCAGTTAAACCATTCAGATTAAAGTTGAACTAACATTTCAGGCCTAACATTTATGTGATGTGTAAATATTTTCATTATTTTAAGACATTATACGTTTAAAAAAATTCAACTAGGTACTTTCTAAGGCTTGTATGGAGCAGAATTCAAGAAGCCAGGTTCCTGCTTATTATTTTGGGGAAAACAAACTAATGTCTGGATTGAATTATAGGGCGTTTTAAATTGGCACATCATACCGTTGAGGATTGAGGAGAAATACATCTTGATAGATGGGCAGTAACCTTGGCATGTTTCTTGAAATGCTCCTCCTAAGGCTACACTTCGAAATTCCGGTTATTGCAGGCTAATCGCCTCAGTTCTTAGAAGGGGCAATTGCTCTCGAAGACGAATCATGTGCCATATATTACTGAAGTTCAGTATGCCGACTATTCGGTGCCAAGCACATGTGTGAGATCTCTCTTTTTATTGGGGAATGGGGGACGAGCTTTAGACAAATTTTAAATGCTTGGAAACAGTTTCGAACTCGAGGCAAAACAGAACGTTGAAATCTACGAGATCGCGCGGTGATTGTTCATAAACAGATACAAAAATCAACCAAAAAAACGTTACAAATAAATAAAATAGACTCTGAATATCAACACAACAATAACAAAGAAATACAAGTTAGTGATTCTCCTCGCCCTTCGTCAACATGAAGCCCCTTCCATTTTGCGAGAATGAAGCAAAACAGGAAGATGCACTTTATGGCCAGGTAACGGCCGGGGAGAGCTCCCCCCGAGCCTTACAAGGTGTGGAATGTACTTACAAACTAATTTTAAAAAAATGAAGTCATGACGACCAAAAAAAAAAGGAAACTTACAACTATAAAAGAAACGACAAGAATTGTAAACCAAAAAGGAGTAAATGATAGTTGTTGTTTACATAAACTTAGCGTGAGTTACAACACAAATAAAAAAACATAAAAAGGATGAAATTAAACGTGATTTTTTTGGACTTATAAAATAAAACGACTACTTAATGTAGAGATAAAGCACATATCACACTTTTCAAGTTCAAACCAGGTCGTACGTGTTCGGACAAATCCAAGAGGAGTTTGACAATTTTTCTTCCTGTAAGGAAGTTTGGCAGGGGGGGTTGTCGTTTTAAACGAAAAGTAGGGGAAACTAGATATCTGAAATTGCACGATTCAGTGGGAAGAAGTCTACGAAATCTGAGCAGTTCTCAGACAATGTTTTGGTTAAAACAATTTCTCGATCAGAAGGAATGAACCCGCTACTATGAAGTTTGAGATGGAATATCACGGATCACGGATACTAGACAACACGGTTGGGGCCTGTTGTCTAGTATCCGTGTTACGGATTACAATAAGAGATTGTTAGTATTTGTCCATTGAAATTTGAAGCAAGCTGGAGTATGGTGAGGTGAGACAATTATTAACAAGTAATCAAATGTTGACCGTTTCAGTCTATGTTTAGCCAGTAGGGAAGGCTGATAGTGAGACACTATCGATAGTTTGATGCTATCGGTGACTAACTATCAATAGTATCGATAGCATCGATAGTACGGAATATTAAAAGGAATGCCTGGACCCTATCCCCATTGTCGGCAAATCAGCCTCTTCCAACGTGCATCTATTTGCACGTTCAATGGGGATGGGGTCTACCCTCCTGTATAAAATACCTGTACCTACATTAACTCAGCTCAATCATTGTTTAGAGTCAAATAGATAATAATTTACTTTAATCAAATATTGAGTAGGTTCCTAAGATGTACATGAGTTAGGCAGAGATGTGCGACCCAGTGACTTACAAATATCGGTGACTGGCATGTCGGAGACAGGTAGTGGAAATGAATGAAATGTGTCGCTGTCACCGTTTTGCTGGTGAAGCAGTGACAGAGACCGTAAGTAGATATCCGATATGAGATTCAGTGACTGAGGCCAGAGCTGCCTAGCGGAGACGAAGCGAAACTGCGGTACCTGTTCCAATCCCGCGCCTGCGCACAGTAGTAGTACTTTGTGTTGGAATCCAGCGCAGTCACCGAAGTATCTGTCACTGCTTTTTCCAGTTCCTTGTCACCGATATATCGGACAGAAATTTCGAACACATCTAGAGTTAGGTAAATTAAATATTTTCGAGAGGAAAAATGCCCTTTTTTCAATACGGAGAAATTGAAAGTTTTCAAATTTTAATTAGTTGGAAATGGGTTGGAATGAGTTGGATATGTGATCATTTGAATGGAAAATTTAGAAAAAAAGGCAATGAGACATACGTAGTACGAAATACCATATTTATTAGCAAATAAGCCATTATCTTTTTTCCTATGCTCGAGTTCTCGTTAAATCTTTATTAAACCCCATGTTTTTGACACCTCCCTGAAGTTTTCTAGACCTATCCACTGTTGTTCCCATTCAATGAATTTGAGTTGTGAATAGGAGGAACCATAGATCTATTGCAGATGCCTTTCAATACTTAGAATGAATCAACTTTCCTTCAAGTGAAGCTTTAAATTTCAAGGGAAGCGGGCAGAGTTATTTCGCATTCCCAAACGTCGATAGTCAACCAACAATCGATAGTGTGAAACTATCGATATATCGATAGCCCTATCGACTATCGGCCTTCCCTACTAGCCAGTTCATCAAGGACCTCGGTATTTATTTAAAAACTAGACTTTTGATCAAGTATCGACAGGATTTCTTCAAAATTCATTTTCTGCATCACAGTAGGTCCATCACAAATTATTATCTACCTACTTGTTTGTGCAGAAAAGCTCAAATTAGCAATTGTTTACAAATGCAACATAACCATGAGGGATAAAGGCAATGATAACTAGGAAAATTAGTTTTGTTTTCAGGCTACCACCTTCATTTCCAGAGGCTTCAGATATTAATGGAACCTTTTCATTGGTTTTAGCAGCACTGACCGCTGTTCAGATCTTAATCAGATCCTTTTTTTTAAACAAATTTCAACTAATGTTTATTATTGTACTGTTGTAGTATGGATGATTGCTGACAATCTCTTGATTGTAATTCCGAATGGAAAGGAAGCTCTTCAAGGATACAGATTTTGAATGAACGTCTCATAGTGGTGTTTGCTAATTAATTATGTGAACGCAGGGTTTCAAGGGAATTGAGGGATTACATGTAACGGGCTACCCCTGCAGGCTTGGAGAACATGCACCAGAATCTTTACATCAATCTTGACTGCTTTTTGTAATGCAATGGAACCTGTCAAAGAGGTTGGAGAGAGAATGGAGAAGCTCTAATAAAGAGGAGGGATTACACACAACAAACAGCTGCTTCCATGGACACTGATCAAGTCTCACCAATGAAGTTTGATCAGGCCTTATCAATAAAATTACATTTGTGATCCAATGAAGATTATAAATGAGGTCCACGATTGTGGTGCGTATAAAGTAGTAAGAGGAATTCACTGGTAAAATTTGCTTCTTGATTGATAGTTGGTATCACAATTGTAAACAGGAATTTCATCGGATACACTGGACCCACCAATTGGACAAATGGTGAAGCTGAACGAACAGCTGAAGTGGCTACACAAGTAGGAACCCAGCTGGGAAAACAAGAACGAACAACAACGAAGAAGCTGGCTTGAGACAGGGAATGGAGAATCCACAGATGAATACCTCCTACAAACACCAGAACTTGTGGTAAAGTGTACATTGGGCAAGGATACTGTTTAGTATGGAACTTCTGAGTAACTGAAGTGAAGTCATTAGAGAGTTGTTGAACGTTAGGTCAAGTTCAATAGGTAATACATCATTCAAGACCAACCCCATTTGAACAGGCAGGGGAGATAAGTCAACATATCACACAAACAAACGAATCCATAGAATTTGAGAGCAACGTCAATAACGTGACTTCAAGATGGGTTGCCTTCTCCTTCTTCTCAAAAACATTTCTTGACCTAACTTTCAGCACTGCTTGCCCTAGCTCAGCAATAAGTGACCTAATGATTAGATCATTCCATGCCGTCGACCTAACATACAAACTCTCTCATACCACAACAAAATTTCAGTACGTGGAACACCTACACAATATGGTGCATTTGATGATGTACTTATCTTAGTGGAATTAGTGTGACCATCTGATCCAAGTATTTCTAACCTATTCTCCTGATTGCCCACTTGGTCTTGGTCTGTCACATTCTTTAAGCTGTATCACCCACTTTCACTGCCATTTTAGCCCACTTTGATCACCGCATTACCCCCATATGGTACACCCCCCCAGTCAGAATACGATTATCTTCATCAAGGCGTTTCGATACCCAAACAACTCCATTCTAACTCAACCAACACCTTTGACAAGTTGGTTTGACAAACAGCCAAACGTGAGATCCGTAACAATATTTCTAACAATGCTTATCGGGAAACCAATTGGAACGATACACCTGTTGAATCGAGAGTAAACCTAATAAAGAAATCGAAAGCGCTTACAAACCAAAGAGAACAGAGGCAGATTAAAAAATGGGGCAGCCTTGTGGTTAGCCGTAAATTCCTCCAAATGACACATCTCTCCGAGAGCTTTTCAAAATGGAGTAATCAAGCATATGAGGGGTGATGGTTGATTGTGAATCAGTACTGGAGTTGATCACCATGACCGAAACTCTTTTTTCATTCATATCTAGCTTGTAAACCAATAAAATTTGCAGTAGCTTTCATTTTTAAAACGCAACCCAATTTTGAGATCATTAATATAAAATCCACAACCATAAGGACACCCCAATTTTATTTGCGACCCAAGATCTAATCCTCAGCAATCTACAATATTAGTTCCATCACCTAATTAGCACAGTGACAATGTGATTAAAAAAAATCACTCATCGAGCAATGGAAAATATCTTCCTCAAACAGCGAAGAAAAACAGAACAGCTAAACAAATCAACGCTCCTTTTTCTCAAACTCAAAATTATATTCGAAACAAAATGAAGTTATCAATTTTTTTTTCAATTGTTTTCTTTTTTTTTTTCATTTTTATAGCAACAAACGCGGGAAATCTATGCAGAAGATTTATATAGATATTTACAACGACGAAAAGTTTCTGTTTTTTGATATCACAATATTAAAAGTATACATTTAGAAATTATCAACTAACTACTGTTAGAACGTTTAACGGCCAAGGTGCGGCAGTGCGTGTAAAATTCAAAATTACTGGAAGAAATAGAAGTGAAAACAGGATCCGAAAAGGGAGATTTTTTGTTGATCTTATCAAAAATTGTTATTCGGCTTGACGGAAAATGTAAAAAGGAAAGCTGGTTTTCTGGAATAGATCAGACTACAAATCAGGACTTAAAGTGTAGATAATTTTGTTTTCACATGCATTTGTTTGATGGTGAGTGGCTTTATCTTTAGTTGATGGTGAAGTGGGCATTCGGATCCTTAGAAAAAGGAATTTATTGTTTCTGGGTTGGGTTGGAATTACATCGAACGATGCACTATCAAAAAACGAGATTAAAACAACCTCTACTGTTTGCCAACGGTGGTTTTGGATTAGCTACTTAAAAAACTCGAGAAAAGTCAGACTTGCTGAGGATACAACAGTAACTAGTATCCATCGTATCCAATAGAAATATCCACCTTACATAATTGGCTGTTGCCATGTTCAGAGAGGGTCTAAACCCGGGGTTTCCAATGTTTTTCAAGTCTGCAGTGCAGTTAAAAACACATTATTTTATCATCTTCACCGATGAGAGTGCTCAAAAAAGGTACCCATGAATATCTGTGAGGATATTTTTGCTTTCAACGGCATGACAGGGCATTGCAGCGCACACTTTGGGAACCCTTGGTGTGACCCATGAACCTACAGAGTTGTGATGGGAAAGGAAACGCATTGACGCACCTTGGGCTTACAATCTAAGAGCAAACCAGTCTCACGAGAGATAACTTGGCATTATACTAAGTTACTTGTGCTGCCACAACGATGGGCAGGTCAATAGTTCGTGTTTCATTGCCACATATCAAGCGAAGCCTTTTGAGTTTGCACTGTGGAGGGTAGAGGTCGCTGGGGGGCTCCTCGTTGTGCTTCCTTTTGTGTCGGTGGCGGCGCTCCCGGTGGTTCCTGTCTCTGGATTTGTGCCTATGCCGTCGCTTACCACTCTTCCGGCATTCCAACTCCAAACCACCCGTCTCTTCTGACGCGTCCGTTCCTGTTTCACCAGACAGGGCTGTCTCGGATTCGTCAAGGTCCACCCCTTCCACGCGCAACACCTCGTACTCCGGCTCGAACCCGGAGCTCTCGTCACTCCAACTTGTCCCGCTTTCAGTCATATCATCGAGGACAGGGCTTCGTTTCATACGCAGAGTCAATTTCAGACGCCGCTTCTCAGGTATAGCTTGCTCTACTCCTGTCTCTGCCTTTTGTACCTGAAAGGACCACACCAAAACATTACTCAAGCCTCCCATACAATAAAAATAGGCCCACCAATTAAATAAAGACCAGATATCTATCTCTACTATCTGACAATTCTATATCAATTATGCAATCATTGGCAAGTTTATGAAGTCCATCAATTTGAAATGTGAAATTGAGATTTTAAGAACCTAGGACTTCCCTTTTAATAGGACAAACACCAAAACTATATCAGACTCCCATTAGATATATCAATAAAATAACAGGACATGGGTGTTAATGAAAATACAAATTACTGAAGCTTTTGGAAGTCTATCAATATGGAATATAGAATCGAAACTTGAAAAATGCAAGATTTTTTAATAGGAGAAATACCAAAACTATATTAGGTACCTACTTAGGTACATAAATAAAATTAAGAGACACGGGGATAATGAGAATACAAATTACTGAGTATAATGCAATCTTAAAAAACGAACCTGGAATGTATTGTATAAGCCATTATACATAATTACCTACCAAACTTAATCATTGCGTAATCAAAACGCATATTGGGACAATGATAAATTGGCACAAGCAGGACAATCAGATAATTTATCAGTGAAATAAACACACATAAAATTGAAGAACAGAAGGGAGGGAGGGAGATGTTTACTGTTTATGGGATTATGTTCATCAGCTTCTTTAACATTTTGTATAGAGTAAAAGGTTTTAAAAGTTATATTTGATTTAGAACTTTAGACTTGGGTTGTTAAAAGTTTATGTTTTCATACATTCGATCCAGCGGAGAGGAATACGTATAATATAGCAATTAAATAAATCATACAATCATCAGGTTGGTTGACAGTGGCCACCACACCAGTAAAAACAGCTCCCTAGTTTCATTTCCAACTATAGTATCAATAGTAGTCCATTCGTATTATCCATCAAACGTTTTGGATCAAATTGATAGATACGATTTAGAACTTTAGACTTTCTTCTGACTGCTTGTGAGGTTTTTGCAAACACCACATCATAATAATTCCAAGTGACCAGGACAATCTAATCATTCACTCAAGTCATAGAAATCAATTAAGTCATTTATCCTAGAAACTAGAGATAGAGCTGGGCCCAGAATAAAAGAATAATTGAAAATACAAATGTCACGAGGGTTTTCCATCAGAACTGACTGTTATCCTCTCAAATCACTCATTTAGCACTGTCCTAATAAGGATTTCATCTGGAAATTGCAGTGTTTCGTTTTACTAACTTTTGATAAAAGAATGATTTTCAACAATATTTACATTTCTCGAAAAGGAAGGTACGTCATACCACCAAAAAGGCAAGTTTGGCAGCGTACGGAAATAATACTACTTGACGAATCTATGTATTCGTACGTAAAAAAATTCAGCTAAAATGGATGTTCCATCAGTCACTGCATATTATTGTTTTAATTCAGTACTAAAGTGAATGGGCATATTGCGAGAATATCCGTTTTCTCTTGATCAATCAAAGTAGCTTGTTGTTGTTGGGTTGCGTACAGTTAAACCCATTTGGGAGTAGCTATTGGATGCATCCTGCTGTATCTTCAAGAAAGAGTGAGGGAAACCCACTACTCTGCATCCGTCAAGTCCTGCCAGATTGTGTTGGGCCAGAATGGGCCAAAAAACAATCTAACCAACTCTGACACTGCAGGGTGGATTAGCATGAGGATAGCTTTAGGGAAGTTTAGAAAGGAGGGCCCCAACAAGACTTCTTGGGAACCTTGGAACAACTGTACATTGCAGAAAAGGATAACCTGGACCTCTCATCGACTGAATTTCAGGATGGTCTAGCTGTTGGATACAGGCGTGCATTTACTAGTAGGACTGTGAATTGATTGAATTGAATTGTGGGAGTGATTGTGAAGCAGATGGATATGAAACATGGCCAAATCAGCAAGAAAGGAGGAGCTCTGAAAACATGGTTTTGACCAAATATGAGACCAGCGTGGTGGAATGTGCAGTTTACGTGGAATTCAGACGGTTTTACACTGATCATGGCTGAGGAAATTAGTGTCTGCAAAACCCAGAGGATAACCCAGACGCTAGGAGGCGTCAGGTTTACGTCAGGGGTGGAGGATTCAAGCTGCAGGAACGGAACTATGAACGTCCATCAAACTACCGAGGGTTTAGAAAAATCTGGTGGTGGGGGGGGGGGAGGGGTTAGGCTCGTCATAGAAGCAGGGGGAAATTGTAATACTCAAGGGCAGAATGCATGTCGCCCACAGTGGGACTGCCAGGGGAAGGGGGTGTCAGGATAGTCAATAATGTCAAACCAGTGGATCATAAACATGCTCCTGCTGTTACACGGGAAGTGCAGGAATGATAAAGTGGCCCCTTCCAAGGATTGAGGCGATTAATGTCTGCAACACCCTGAGGATATCCCAGATGCTAGAAGGCATCGCTGTATAGTCAGGCAGAGCCTTCACTGAACACTGTCCTCCACAATTTCAAAAATGATAATCACTAAATTGTTCTCAAATTCACAATTTGTATGAAGTTGAAGCAAAAAGTTCAGCAGGGCACATACAGGGAACTGAACTAATCAGAAACTGGATTGGAAATGGTTGGCAACTGTGAACGAACCTTAGTTGAATGATTTTATGAGGTGCAACTTTCTGCACACAACAATAAGCAATAAATTGGTATCTAACTCCTAGTTGAAGGTAAACTTTCTTATATACTTCATGTATGGTTAAAGATACTGTTAGTTTATTAACTTCATCATAAAAAGTAGGTTTGACAAAAAACCGAGAAATTGACAAATCAATTCCACATGCAATATACTTCAATTTTCACCATAAAATAAGCAATGAAGGAAAAAAATCAAACGATAAATACCTGAATTACGGTAAGCAGTCTAGATGAGTCCTCTGAGAATGTTTCTCCAGGTCAAAAATTTCTACTTCACTAGACTAAAGCAAACAAAACACACACCATAGCAAATTGCAGCCAAAGTACGGGGAAAAATAAGCGATAAAAAGCAGTGCAATATCTTTAAAATCAAAATAAAAATGCAAAAAGGGTGCAATAAGAAGTAGATGAGACTAAAATGTCGAGTCAAGCAAGGAATTAGTGAAGCAGTAGGTAGTTAATTACTAAAGAGAAGCTGAGTGGGGAACACCTTCATTTGCGACGCAATTCATAGCGTGCAATTGAACACTTGCTTGAGGGCCTCTCAGACCCACTGGAGAGTAGCTCATTGCAATTTATAAATCAACTTTCTTTTCTTAAGCTCATGAAAATATACAGGGTGTCCCATAATTGATGTAAAATTACTGAAAATTGAGCAAAACAGCCTCCAACCGCAATATCCTCTCGCAACAAATTGAAGGTTTTATTCGAGAAAAAACACGTAATGCGCCACAAAACCGACATTTCTCCACTTAAAAACGATTTTTTCAACTTTAGACCACATTTTAGGATTCGGCTTTCAATTTCCTACACGCTTAACGCATTTTCACAATCACAAACCAACTTCCAAGTAACCTAATTCCAGTTCAAATGTCAACAATCCACAGTCGAAGAGGATTGATAGAATCGCCCTCATAGGAGAACTCGTTGGAGTGTTGCAATTAAAGGGGAATTTCCCCATAGTAGTAAGTACGCGAGTTCAAAATCAGTCTGACGTACCGATGTTTTTGAGACGAAAAAAACAAAACACATAAAAAGATTCTGAAAATCAAACACAGACCTCATTTCAAGAATCATAAAAAGATTCGAAAATCGGCTTTAACAGCTTTCCTGTGGTATGGTCAATTTTGCGATCCCTCACCAATTTCATGAAGAAAAACCAGTTTGAAGGTTGAACTCCATTTAAGAGACGCAATTTTATCTTGATAAATTAGGAAAATGTGTTCTAAAGTTACGTTCAAATGGTTTATAAACGGTAAAAACTTGCTAGGTGCTTGATTTCTCCAAGCCTTTTTGCATTGCACTTGAATGACTTGCACGATTTTTTTACTGCAAGTGTGCGGGTGGGGGATCGTGACGTGCGGCATCTGTCTTTCGCTGATGATGTGGCATTTCCAAGAATCATGATGGAAGCAATGACATTTAAGTAAAATCGGCAAATTTAACCAGCTTTCCTGTGGTATGGTCAATTTTGCGATCCCTCACCAATTTCATGAAGAAAAACCAGTTTGAAGGTTGAACATAACTGTTCCAAAACAGCTAACGTGGAACCCCAAGGATAAGAGACGCAATTTTATCTTGATAAATTAGGAAAATCTGTTCTAAAGTTTATAAACAGTAAAAAATTGCTGGGTGCTTGCTTTCTCCAAGCCTTTTTGCATTGTACTTGAATGACTTGCACGATTTTTTGACTAAGGGTGTGTGGGTGGGGGATCGTGAGGTGCGGCATCTGTCTTTCGCTGATGATGTGGCATTTCCAAGAATCATGATGGAAGCAATGACATTTAAGTAAAATCGGCAAATTTAACCAGCTTTCCTGTGGTATGGTCAATTTTGCGATCCCTCACCAATTTCATGAAGAAAAACCAGTTTGAAGGTTGAACATAACTGTTCCAAAACAGCTAACGAGGAACCCCAAGGATAAGAGACGCAATTTTATCTTGATAAATTAGGAAAATCTGTTCTAAAGTTACGTTCAAATGGTTTATAAACGGTAAAAACTTGCTGGGTGCTTGCTTTCTCCAAGCCTTTTTGCATTGTACTTGAATGACTTGCACGATTTTTTGACTGCAAGTGTGCGGGTGGGGGATCGTGACGTGTGGCATCTGTCTTTCGCTGATGACGTGGTACTCCTGCCGTCTAGTGTAATAGGGCTGCAGAGAATGATCGACAGAATGGAGGAGTATTGTCGGACTTGGTCTTCCAAAATCGAAGCTTATGGTCTTCAAGAACGGAGGTTGACAGAGTGCGAAAGAAAAGTTGCAGTTTGGTGGCCAGATAGTCGATGTTCTGGGATACACGTTAAAGCCTACACTCACTCTCAACCCGCATCTACAAGATAAGAGTTCAACAGCAAAGCTAGCAATCACCAGTATGCAGAAGCAGTTTTTGTCGCTGTAGTGCGCTCAATTTCGTGCTACTCTTTGCAAGTGTGGGGCTTTGTTCAAAGCGACCCTGTCGAATTAGTTATGCTTATCTTTATCAGGATTGTTTTCTCTCCCTAAGTGCACGCCTAATCACATTCTGCACCTTGAAACCCAATTGAAGCCTTTGTATCTGTACACCCTCCGAATGCCCTATAATTTTATAGGGAAAATTATGAAAATGCCAAGTAATTAGGCTATTGTATCAACTAATTGGAATGTCAAGATGGAATATACGCAATTTTGCACAAAGTTTCAGCTCTAGGAAACACTCTCTCAGCACCAACAGATGACTGTAAAGGGTGATTCCTATTTTAAGGGACAATCGCAGTCCTTCATTGATAATTTTTGATAATTTTAATTACTGTCCTTAATTGATTATTGATCATTTTAACAAATAATTTTCTGTTCAACTTTTTCCAAAAATTATTCTTGTAGATCTTATGTGATAACTAGGCCTACTCATGGCTGTCATAAACTTCGGCTACTCTTCATTTTACATGCCGGTAATTGATCGAAATGCACCTCTAATCCCATTGTCATGGTCTGTCCATGAGTCAGAATTTGAACTTAATCCGAAATTTTATCCGCTCAAAGTACGTTCTACCGGAAATATTTTAACTAGTATTTTTTTTAGAATTAGTTACTGGATGTTGGTGCGCTTACAAGTGGGACTAACTTTTAGATAGTCTGTACGAATCAAGTGCTCAAAGTTTGTCGCAAACCTTCTGTCTCATTGTCACGGGTTTGAAGGAAATCATCGTAGCTCTCTCAAATGAGGGCATTTTTTGGCAATTCAAAGTTTTTTCAGCGTTGGTAACCCTGCCCTTTGAGGAAACACCATGCTTCCGCCATTTCTATAAAGTTGGGGCTCAAAAATGAAGTTAGCCGTTTCTAAAACAGGTATGTACGTTTCATACTTCTCATTGTTATGGGTTCGAGAATCACTCTTAATCAATCTTATTGATTTGTTTAGCATTCATTTTGGGATAGAGATGTAAAAACTCTGTTTAATGCAAGTTTCAATTTCTATAAGTATTCATTTGACTCCCAATTACAGAAGGTAATTTCTGATTTCTGAAGGTGATTTCTCATTGTCGTGGCGATTTTAAACTTCATTGTTGTGGCTACCACAAAATCCGTCATGACTGTTTGAAACAATTTTTTTTTTTTTTTTTTTGTTGTTTTTTTTTTTCAAGTTTGGTATTTGATACTAAATAAATACCAATAATAAAATGTGATACTTGTTCTAGCACAAAGTCAGGAAAAACTGAAATCAGATTTCTGTCTCATTCAACCTTACCTACACATCGTACTATGCGCAATCCCACAAGGTTAAAACCCTTAAATCGGATATTATCTAACCAATCTCGTAACTCAATGGAGTTGGAAGCAGGAATTTGCAAAATAACAGAAGTGAAAATATAGAAATAGGCTATTACATAATACACAAATATTGTTATAATACTCGAAATTAACTAACCTGAAATCGATACGACCATTTAATCATCATTTGATTGAAAGGATTCTTGAATATTTAGGTTTCAAAAGAAAATGATTTCTAAAAAAAACGTACAAAACATTAAAAACAACTGGTTTATTGATACAATTTTGAAATTCCATAAAATTTGGAACAGGGTACATCCAAATTCACACAGTTTGGTAATGCACGAATCAATAGCTTGCTTGAAACTTCATATAAATGTTTGGATTGAAATTTGAAAAGTATCAATAATTAACAATTCGATTGATTAACTATTAAATAGGAGAGGTTCGAGAGTTATGTTGCAAAATCGGGAACTATCTCCTTACACAAAAAAAATTTTGTTTATGCTAGCAACGAGGACCCAAAGGGTTCAAGTTCACAAAAAATCGAGTGCGTATCGAATTTCAAATCAATTATTCAACTTAAATTAGAATGGGATATGTTCCAAGTTTCGTAACAATTATCGTGGATAAACTAAAGCAGTCTATTACATTGTCAGCTTATTCCTTGAAAGCTTTTCCATATTCTGCTCGATTTCCGAAGATTCTGATATTTACGCAACAAAATGTCTATATTTTACAGAAATACACTATGATTGGAAAGGGTTTCATTTGACTTGTAAGAAGATTAATTTGATTTGGAAAAGGTTTCATTTGGTCTGGATAAAGATGCATTTGCTTTGGAAAAAGTTCCATTCGACTTGAAAATGCAATAAATCAGTAGAATAAATGTGGAATTTGACGGTTCAAAAAGAATGCAATAACCATGTATTAGAAATAAATAGCCACGGTAAAAATAATAGCTTCGCTGGGGCAGAAAATTGATTTGGCCGATGAGTCTTTCTGCACATGGTCAATTTAATTATATGTGATGATTTCAGGATAGTAGAAATGTTGAATATGATGGTGGGAGAGGGGAAGGGCTGGACCTACTGCATACGTTTGCATTTGCATTGCAGACGTGGGGTTCAAGTGGGGTTGTAGTAATGAGGCATTAATGCTATTGTAGCCAGTACGTACTACAGGTGTAGAGAAAATGGTAAGATGGTTGGTAACGATGATATTACATTAAAGACGGCAGGAAGTATGAACTAATTGTCGATTGCCACCACAAAGTTGCTGTGCGAGTTGGTGTTAGTGCCGAAGTTTATGGAAGCAGGTGAAAAACCGTGCACGGACGTGTCAAGTTGTCGAGACAGATCGAAGTGAGCAAAGGAAACTCGGTGTTTTGAGGTTAGCGCAGCACATGCAGGTGTCAGAATGTCACGAGATCAACCAGCAACTTACCTCAGAGAAGTTGGAGTTCTCGCTAGAGCGGCGGCTGCTAATTCGGGACTTCCTCAGAAGCATCGGAGGTCCAGTTTCGTCGCTGAACTCGTAGACGTCTTTCTCGTTGGACTTCCGAGGAGTCGGGCGGCTGGCTGGGGGCGGTGATGGAACGGCAGGTTGAGGGTAAGCGTCCATGACAGGGGTCCTGGCACGGGTCATCGGAGGTGCCGCCACAACTTCCGAAGGACGAAGTTTCTCAGGAGATAAGCGTTGCTTCTCAGGCGGTACGTGATGCTTCTCCGGCGACATTCGAATTTCATCGTGCACATGCAGCTTCTCAGAAGATAACAAACGAACGGGCGATAATGGACGTGCATCTGGCAAACGATGACTCGGAGATAACGGCTTTTCAAACAACCGGAGTTTATCAGGTGTCAACTGGTGCTTATCAGGAGATAAAGATCGTTTATCTACCAATGGTTGTCTCTCCGGTGATAACAGAGGCTTATCCACTGATAACAGTTTTTCATTCAAAACGGGAGCTGGCGACATTGCAGGGGATTTCAGAACAGTCTCATCACTGATAATCTGAACTTTACTGCTTCGATAAACTCTATGCCTCTTCTTCCCAATACCTTTCCTCCGATTTCTGTGATTTCGCAGGTTCATTCTGGGCATCACAGACTTCATCTTATTAACCAGATTCCTCCTGCACTTATACGACATCTGTTTGTTCTCTTTCTTCGAAGAGTCCTCAGATGATGAATCCCTCTTCTCAGACCCACCACTTTCGTATCCCAAACTTGGACTTTGCTCTTTTACCACCTGGAAATCAGTCTTTCCAACTTGCCGAACCTCATTTAAAGGCTCAAGCAGCCGTTTATGGTTCCTCAGTGACATCCTGGTCGAGTTCACTGGAGTCTCCATAGACTGTGTTTCCGTTGCAGTTCCAACTGGCATCTCGGTATTGACTGACAGCGTGTTACTTTCAGGCTTGCTTTCTTTCAATGCTGATTTACTTGCTTCTTCATGCTTCTTGTTCCTCAAATTGTGCCCATGTCGCACCGCCGTGACGTCATTCTCTTTTGTCATGCTGTCAGCACGCAGTCTTGTAGATGCCACTTTAGATGTGGGGTTACTCGCCTCATTCGTATTCGAAGATTTTTTACATTCATTATCGCCAGCAATATCACTGAATTGGCATCCCTGAGCTATCAGCATCTCCATGTCGTATTTTGTCATACCTTTCTGACGGAGTTCTCTAATACTCAACGGCGTAATGATTGCACTGTTCTTGATATCAGTTTGGTTTTCAGGAATATCCTGGTTAACTGGCAGGGATTCGTGGGTTTCATTCTTAGAACGAACTATCCCATTATTATTAGATTTTCGAGCTCCTTTCACACTGTTGTTTTTAAGGCGGTTAATTCTGTTGTCAGTCTCTCTCAACCGGTAGCCTGTGGTTTGGTCTTCAATGCCTTTCCTTTCTTTAGCAAACGCGCCAGTCAAACGCCTGCAACACACAAAGAGAATTACAATATTCTGTAATAAACAGGGATAACTATATTGTAATAATAAACTATAATACTTAATTCATTTCCTTGAAAATATCTTATTGCAACTACAATTTTTATTAGGATGAAATAAAAATCAACCAGCTTCTTAGTTTACATGATAACTTAAATTCTCTATTTAAGTTTTTAAAACCTTTTAAAAAAATATTATTAAAGACTGAGACGATAGATAATTTTATGCTCTTTCCAACGGCATACTTAGATTTGCAAATACTTTGAAAACGGCGGAGTTACGGCCGTTTTAGTTACGTAAGTTCGAAAACACAAAGAAGAAGAAGAAGAATTAAAAGTGAAATAACTCAAAAACGAAGCCTCTAAAAAAAATCTCCAAGAGGCACTTTTTGTTGGAAACTAGTTGTAGAACACGTGTGCGAAAATTTTTGGATCATACGCTGCACGAAACTGATCTTCTTCAATGACATAGTTTAATTTTCAAAATAATTTTTCAAATGGAACATCAGCAGTATGGATAATATGATAACAACAAGACTATAGCTCTTTAATGCAGATTAATACACGTAGAATAGCCAATTCATAGAACGTGTTTAGATGACAAAAACGTCCACGCATACATGCAAATTATGAAATTTCTTATAAAATCCGCGTTCAAGCATTGATCCCTGCGAAACAAACGAAGATATTTCAGGTAGATTTGGGAAAGCTATTCAGGGATATTCTTTCACCTTTCACACGTTTCGCACTCGCAGTTGCAGTTATTGTCCCCAAAGAAGTCCTCAGCGTAGAAACACGTGATCTCTTCTCCGGCTTCAATGTCCCTCAACGCTTTAACGCATGCAGTATCCCGACCTGTCGCCATGAACTGAAACGTAAAATTAAAATACGTCAGTCGAGTACAAATTTAATAAAAGTTAAAGTAGTAGTAAAACTAACTTAGTAAAACTTAACGTTCAGTTAAAGTAGTTAGTAAAACTAACAGACATGTGGAATCTGATATTTGACGTCATATAATTGATCAGTCAAAATTGCTGGAAAAAGGAAAACTGTAAGGCCTTGAGACTTGAAGCTTATTTTCATTGCCCCACTGTTGAATTTGGTCATCCATACCAAGAAAAGACTGTTGACATAGTCGCCAACTTCTGCAGGATGGTATTTTTAGTACAATGAGGAATACACAAATAATATCTAGTTTTCAAGAAACAGTGGCAAGAAAATGTTCCATTTAAAGCGGCCCACACACTATCCAACCGTCGGCCGAGAATCGGTGGTGGGGGGTGCCGAAAGACGACCCCCTCTCCGCACTCGCACCTGAGTTGGACGGTGTGTGGAAGGGACCCAACCGTCGGGCCCGTTGGATGACTAGAACCACCCGACATCAAGCGGTCGGGTTCCCCCACCTTCAGTCCCGATTGTCGGCCGTTGGTTGGATAGTGTGTGGGCCGCTTAAAGAACAGACTTTAGCCTTACTTTACAATTGGCCCTGCAGTCATGATTGATAAAAGCTGCAGGGCCCAGCCACAGCTGAGCGCAGTTTTTCCTCGTGCTATACATGACGCTGAAATCGTTCTTGCCAGGCCGCAAAAGTTGACTCTCCTCTTCCTCGGTCAGTTCAGCGATGCAACCCACCAAGCAGGTAATCTGCTCGTTTTTCAACCTGAAATCAAATCAATAAATTAATAGACGGTCATTCGCAGTAAATTTTCCAACTTATTACACACAGATATATCAGTTCTGTATTTGATAACCCCTCTACGTGAATCGATGAATGTTTATTAGACATAGTCTGGCGGCGGTCCTGTACCCTGTAATTGTATTTAGATGCCTTAAGCCTTGTTCATATCTTTGTGTCGTGTTGTGACGCTCTCTGACGTGATGGCTACTGTTCACATTTGTATGACGCGTTATGATGCATTCTGATGCAATTTTTAGTAAAGTTCGGTCTTAATGCTTGGATCTAGCCAAGATCTAGCTTCTGCCCTAATCCACCTAGAAAGAACCACAGAAGATACCATCGAAATTTCGGCTTTCTTTGTGGTTCAGGGCCGAAAGAAATACTCTTTCGGCTGAATGAGCTTATCAGAAGTGACCTCGTCAGATTTTAGAAGCCCCACAGAAGCTACCATTGAAATTCTGGCTTCCTAGATTGATTAGGAAAGCAAATGGAATACTAAAAACTGCGTGAGTTTATATCTCAGAGGTTGATAGGTGAATGTAAGGGCATGAAATGTCAACAGAGATAAACGTCGATGCAGATCAAGGGGGGAGGAGGGGGTTCAAGAATCATCCGATTTTGAAGATGAATTGGAATTGTTGGCGCTTACTATGATGACAAAAGAAAGAAAGAGACGTAGATATTGGATTCATCCAATAAATAGAAAAAGGGACCCTAAGGGCGAGTTTCATAATCTCGTTAAAGAGCTTGAGAGTGATCCTGTAAGATTTCATCAGTATTTTAGAACGTCTAACGCACAGTTTGAACAAATTCATAGTTTGATTGCAGAAGACATCAAGAAAACAGAATACTGGCGCGTTCACACTGGCAAATGGCGCTCTGTCGTGTAGCTGCCCTGCCCCCCGTACGGCAGAGGGGGAGTCACCTTATCTGACGCGGACCGGGATCGCTTCTGATGCGACACATCAGGAGCCGTCACAACACAGAGCATCAGACAAATGTGAACGCTCCAAATTAATTGTATGAAACGGATACCATTCTGACGCGTCACGACACAACACGTCAGACAAATATAGGGGAACAGGGGTAATACCGTGCACTTAACTTTGGAACCATACAGTTAAGGGACAGAACGTCATAAAAATGTTTTTCTTGCAAGAATGGCTCTAGAATATATTCTATTTTCGATATCTGAGCATTTCCCTTACATAAAAGGATTTTTAAAGGAAAAACAGCGGTGAATGTTAATGAAGTGCTTCGAGCGGCATTACCAAAATGTTTACGTTTTTCGTAATTCATTCACGCTGACTTCATTTACAATCAAAACTTAAATTTGGTAGGTGCTTGAGAAGGATAATGAAATTCTGCGTATTTACATAAAACTAATCTAAAAAAGAGTTCGAATTGGGACTTACATAGCTTATTTCCGATGCACAAGAAATAACATCAAACGATTCGGAAAAATACTCACAGCACTCACGTCAAGAAGGCTAACTTTGCAGGTAGGGTAACGCTAGAACCTAGTTGGCGGGACATTTCTCTAGGATCGGCGCTCATTCCCACGTTTCTGGTGTTGATTCAAACATCCGAAACAGCCATGGGCGGCATTACCCGATGCACGGTATTACCCCTCACTCCCCTAAACGCGGATTTGGCCCCAATCACGCAGAACAGGGTGACGTGAACCACACAATGCATTGCAGAAGGGGGAAATGAAATGAAGGGCAGCTGACCACGAGCCGCAACATCAATCATGATGACAAAACCAAGCTCCAATCTCGACAATACACGTTGAAATGTTTCATCTTTTGACTTCCTTCCCCAATTCTGATTTATAAAAATAAAAAGTGTTCTAAACTGTCTTTAACTACTTATATCTTACCTATCTCTAGTCGAAAAGTGGATTTTACTTGACTTTTTTTACAAGTTATACTCTGCCAGTGGTTTAGTAACTTCAAGTAATGATAATGTAAGAAAATAAGCACAAGTGCCAAGAAACTACTATACTTGTGCGTCAACTAAAACATTAACAACATAATAAACAGTGGGAATCTGTGTTTAATATATTTTTAATGTAGAAAATAGATAAATCTCAGCAACAAAGGTGCCAAGGCCTGAAATTAATATTCACGTGAGTTAACCAATCCTGGTTGGCTCTCCGTTCAAACTTAAAACGGTACCAAACGAAATTTCTATACTAAATTCAAGGATTTCACTCCATTCATTTATGCTATTTTACTGTGAAATGCTAGGTAAGTTATACCCGAGAAACCATTGCTTTTCGTGGATTCGGAAAAACGACGTTCTCAAAACTAAATTTTGACAATCTTCACCTGAAGGACAGTAGAAAGACTCAACTCCTAGAAACGGTTTTGTTATTGTTGGATTCGTTAGAAAAAGTTTCGGCGGTTTGGAACATGTCCCTGTTCGATTAGAAAAAGTTACCTTACTCTTTGTGGCGAAATTTTCAAATCATCCAGATACTGACCATTTTTTAGTGGCTGAAATCTTAGCTCCCTTCTGCCCTTCCAGTGAATAACGGTAGCAAGGCTCGATAATGAAGCCAGAGTCACTGTCGAACATCCGCAAATACCGGTACACCTGTAAAAATAAGAACAGTTTGAAATGCCTACATCAACCCTAATGTAACGAAGGACAACTTAGATCAAGAAAAACATAATCGGCAACCTTTTCCCGATTGAAAAGTTATTCTATTCAATGTCTCCAAGTAATTGCCCCGACTGGAGTTGCCGTGAAATTAGCTTTTTCAGACAATATTTGAAATTGGGATTCAAGATGTTTCTGATGCAAATCATCTCTACAATCAATTCTTGATTTTTCAATTTTATTTTTCCATTTTTTTACTTGGGAAACAACGACATACCTAAAACACCTACTCGATCTTCGGGATTTCCTGCTGGATAGGTAGGTACTGGCGTTGTTCAGCATTATATATCGATGTAATGGGAAAGATACATAATGGGAGACAATACCCAATCAATAATATCTTGAAGGGAGGCCTGATCAAACATGGACATGACCTCGTCCGAGATGAATGTGCAAAAATAGCGAGCCTTGCATGGAACGGCGTGGTCACAGAACCAGTTTTACGTGACAGTGCTGATGGCAGCCCTGGCTTGGTAGCTGGCATGAAGGGCCATGGCGTGTGCGCCCGTGAGAGACCTGCGTTATAAACGCTGACGCAGTCTCTTACTCCTCCATGGACTGGCCTACCATCTCCCGGCATGCAGCCCAAGCCAAACACGCAAAGTACGACAGTCGCTGAACACCTGAGAGGGTCTTTCACGCCTCTCGTCATTTCATGCAATGGCGCATTGCATAAAGAATATGAAGCCTTCCCCAAGAAAGTTTCCTTACGCCTCTCCAACATGTGGTCGAAATCCTACTTTCCAGGTGATGTGGGAGTGAAAACTCAATTCTCAGTTCATTGCTTGTTTCACACTATTCCGGCAGTTGGGTGACCAGTTTTCTACCCGACAACGACACGGGAATTCGGTATATTCACACAGGAACGACAGGGACCCGGCAACGTTCCTCTCATAGCCTGTTTTGACACACAAGGATCAACAAGTTGGTGGAACAAAATGAACTTTCAGAATATCAACCACGTTGGTTAATAGAAAACAACCACGATGTTGGCTGTCTTGGGCTGTTGGACCAATAACGTTGCTGGGTAATGAAATTTCACACACACACACAATTGGGCTGACCAAAACGTCACCAACAGCCGTCCACAGCAGTTTGGCAAAATCAACCACCCGACTGCTGGCCGTCAAAGAGACGACCACGACTTCAATCAGCTTGATGTGAAACGCCCAATTCCATCATGGACCTATAAACCGGGTGACAAGCGTCTGCCCGACTGCTGGAGTAGTGTGAAACAAGCCTTACAGCCGAAAATGCACTCCAAAAACCGTAAGCGATTTTGGAAAAATTATTTTCAACATTAAGAGATCTAGTTCATTCGGTTAATATGTTCTTGGTTCTCTTTCAGAATGAATCATTCTATTTAGCTGGGATTTGCCGTAAACTCTTTCTCTGGGTGTATAGTTATCGAAAAGTAAGAATTTATCTAAATACAATCATGGCAACCATGACGCCAAAACTAGGTATTTTTCGCGAGTGATCCCTTAATTTTGATCATCAGTGTATTTAACGTTTGGTCAACCAAAACATCATTTACTTTGTGTGAACGCAAAGGGAAAAATTTTTATAGCTCCACAAAAGCGTAAGAATTGCCAGCTAACTGATTGTCGGTTTTCAAAAAGGAAAGAGGGGAATTGCTCAATGTTGTTGCAAACTCATGGGAAGTTTGCATGGGAGCATGCAAACTCATGCTTGCTTATTGGGGATTTACATTGTCACAGGGAATAAGCTTACATGCTGCTCCAGTCTCTGCTGTTGAAGCTTCCCTCTGATGTGGCACGAGCGAGGCATCCAATCTCCATTGAGCAGCTTCTTATAGGCGGCCGAGTAGTTTTGGTCCTTCTTGAACTGCTCCAGGACATTCTTCAAGTCTTCTTTGTTCCCTTTCAGAGGACGGTGTCTGAAAGAAGAAGAGCTCGTGACAGAATAAAGAAATAGAACATCATGTCGAGTCAACACCATCCACCATACCACCAAACAATGGGTTATTTGTCCATTTCCACGACACGAGAGCATTTAAAACCCTTCACCAGTGGCATATTCATGTTCAACGTTTTATATCATGTTAAAAAGGCAAAATTGTTCGATGAACAGAATCAAAAGTGTCAAATTTCCACCATGTTATGGTGTTGTATCTCTTCAAACTCTATTCTCAAGCGACAACTTCACAATTCGATTCTGCAAACCCAAAAATAAGGAAGACTGAGATTACGTGCCAGAAGAATATCTGTAGGAATTTGATGTACCACATTTCAAGGTACAAAAATTCCAAGCCTACAATATCCGTCTGCCATATGAGCCACGGGAAACAAGACCCCCAAGCAAACTGCTCTGCCTTCACATCCTGTCTCAAGAATTATTCCATAGATAGTACAAGCTGTCACTTTTTAAAAAGCTTTTATTCAACTTGCAATGTATGTATGTAAGGATGTTCGGGTGGAATCTTGCGACCCGATTTTGAAGCAGATACTCTCAACCGATTAAGCTGAAATTTTGTATGCACGTTCAGATTGCATGACAATACACGTTGTGTATTAGTTGTGTGACGTCATTCTAAATTCAATATGGCGGATCCAAGATGGCGGATCAGTCATATTTTAATGCATTTCTACAATATGGGTATCAAATGAAAGGGCTTGTTGAGAGTGACTCGAAAAGTAATGTGACGTCACTCTAAATCCGATATGGAGGGACATCAAAGATGGCGGAATAGTGATTTTAATGCATTTCTACAATAATAATCAAATGAAAGGGCTTGTTGAATATTGGTTTAAAATGGAAGGGCTTGTTGAGAGGAAGTTAAAGTTGGGAAAAAATGCATGTTGAAAAAGAAAAAGCTCTTTTTGAAATCCCCACAAAATTTGGTGTAGAGACCTCGTTTATTCCTGATTTGAACCTGTGAAATCGGTTGATTTTATTGAAGAGCTGAGACTGTACCAAATTAACATGCAAACGACCTTGCAACAATGATGCTTTGAATGAGATGAACAGACTCAGAAACTCTAGCTAGCTATGACTAAAAAGTAATGAATAAATTAAACAAAAAAACCTTTTTAAGAAAGCTTTTATTTAAATGCCCTAAAAAGAAGGAAAATGGAAATGTTCACTTACAAATTTCAACTTTCCACTTGTAGCCTATATACACAATTCATAAAATCAAAGAGGCTTGTCGCGACGTTTGCATAAGTAGGTACTAGATAGGTATCTGTAAGTATTTACCTAATTAAACATAAATAAATGAAAAATAAACTTATCGGAATAAGTTGGTCAATGAAATAGGTACCTAGGAACTAGTTAATTTACACAAGCCTAAATCTCACGAATAGCTTTTATGAATTGTGTATATAGGCTATAAGTAGAGAGTTAATATTTGTAAGTTAATATTGTTGGGACCTGACTCCACTATTTCATCAGCTGATGATACATCTGGTTAGCTACCCCATGTTATTGATTATTCAAACCCCATGTTGTTATCGATTTACGATTCTCGCGTGTAGCAAGTTACTTCATCTACCGACGGGACGATAAAAAAAGCAGTGTCACTATGCCAAGAAGAAAATATTCTTTGGAGGTAGGATCTTGAAATGTTCAACAGTTGCGGATTCGTGAATTTGACCCACATTTGGAAGAATGGGAGTACTATTTCCAGTATTTTGAACTTTAAATCAGGACTGCAAGAGTCAAAGAAGAAAACGATATCCGAAATGCCCTATTGACGAAGGTTGGCCCTGAAACCTTCAAGCTACTTGTCGACCATTTTCGACCACGTTGGGTAAGTGAGTGCTGTTATGACGAATTAGTGTCTATCCTAAATAGTGATATGCAGACGTGAGAAGTGTCACAACTGATAGAGTCGCTTTTACACTAAGAAAACGGAGTGATGGTGAGCAAATTCGACGTTTCATCAGTGACCTGAAAGCGTTAGCTGGTCACTGCAGTTTCGGCAGCTCATTTTCCGAAAGAGTGCAGGACCAGATAATTGTTGGAATAAATAATTCCAGATCAAGTTAACTTCGGGTACCCAACTTAATTATCTGGAAAAGGGTGACAAATCGTTTAAAAAAAAAGTTTTCCTTTAGTTCTAGTTGTTGGGCGGAATAACCTTGCTTGTGGTAGCCTTAAACATGACAAAAAAAGAGTTTTGCAGGGCCCTTGGTAAAGAATGTTTTCTATGCAAACAGACAGATCATATTGCGACAGCATGTGTTGTAAAAGGACGTGCTATTGTTAAGTATAAAGGACATAATATCAGACTGGATACTAACGGCCAACATCGAGCAAATCTGATGATAGACCGAGATTGCACTCAGGAGGGGTCTTCAGGAAATGCCCAATATTTCTTCTTTTTAGGGCATTTAAATAAAAGCTTTCTTAAAAAAGATGTTTTCGTTTAATTTTTCTATAGATACTCACCGAGGATTCATCTTATGGGTGGAGAAACCCAGGTAGGGGTCCAGGATGATGGACGTTGCAATGTCATCATTGTCGCAGAGCTCCCGCGGGCTCATCCCAGCTGAGTGACCCTTGTTACCCTGCCCTGAATCTATGACCATTTTTCTAAACAAATCCAAAAACACAAGTTAAAACGACCGTCTTCACACAGAAACAATAAAACAACACTCCAAAGTTCGATATTCTCTAGCAGACAAAAATAGATTCCATGTAATGCATCCAAAAATAAAGGTAAACGCAACCCTGATGCTGGTTTTCTATTGCGAGAACCTGCATAAACAACATTTTACTTTTTGATGACCAAAACACAGTACCCAGTTTTCCCATCAGAGAGCTCTTGAGACGGACTAAACACAAAGAGAATAAGCCAGGTTAAAATATCATTCAACTGTTTGGATCTTGACGATTTCGCCAGTAGCTACAAAGCGCCATATTTTGATTTGTAATCGATTTTGTAGATGACTACGAAGCTAGGACATACCTTTAGCGAAATCGACCACAGTTCACCAACCCAGGAAGGTCAGCTGCTCAAAAGTCACATGGTTCTGAAAAAGAAAAGAGAACGCCTTTGTAGAGAAAATATCAGGACCATATTGTAAGAAAAGTGATAATTTTTTAGATATATAGATGTTTATTTGTGACACAATAAACCATTGTAATCACTCTTGAAATAAAAATTCTAACCCCCCCTGAAAATTTCATGGTTTACGTTTCAAAGGGTGTAGAATCCGAATCTGCAACAAAAAATTTTCCGTCCGTCCGCCGTACGCACGATATCTCCGAAACGGCTGGAGCAAAAAATCTGAAATTTTTAGGAAAAATCCATCTTGGTCCGACGACGCCCCAATTCTTGAGCCAGCTCCTCACTTAATTTAAAGTGCCCTTTAAGGGCTGTAAAAGTTTTGTAAAATCTCTGAAAACCTCAAAACTAGTCGAATCGGCCTAAATATTTTCCTATTTGAAGAACATACCATTAGGAATCGAATGAGCCCTTCCCCACGTCCGTAGGTCAAACCATTCCCGATGTATGGCCCGATTTATGGTGCCAACATTTGCGTTTTTTCGTTTATTATTGTTTGTTTGTAACTTAGTGATGTCCGGCCGATAGCGTCGAGTTGTTGTGAATGTGGATACTGGAGTGATAGCCGATGTGAATACTTGTAGTTTAGTTAGTAGCCGATACACGGGTTGAAGCATTCTGATATGCATGAAACGCTGATAATATATAGGTAAATATTATTACTGGGGTTTATTATTCAATATTATTACTGGGGTAAATAAGTATTCTTTCACTGCGGTTTATTATTCAATTGGCTTGCGTTCATGATTTGAATCTTACTAAGCTTCGGAGTGTGCGTGTTTTACAGGTGATAGAGCGATTATTGAATTTCAGGAGATATGCATAGACCACGTAAATCGGTTCTCATCCAAAACACCTATTTGGATTGATCAGTTGATGATATTTGTGTGCCCCTCTACATCTGTCTACCTTTGGCTTCATCGTTTAAATTTGGACATTTGGGGAAGTTTTAACGCAATAAGAGTGCCAAAGGACTTGATAAATTGTAGATGTTTTTATTGTGGGGGTATTGAGGTTCAAAAAAAACGCTGCAAATTCTTTCACTGGGGTTTATTATTCAATCGTGCTTCGTATCACTCTGATTGCTGATTTGACATTCATACTAAGCTTTTGGGTCTTGTTTCAAGGATAGGGCGATTATTGAATTTCAGGAGATATACATGGAGCACGTGAATCTGTTCTCGACCGAAATACCTATTTGGATTGGTCTTGATCATATTTGTGTGCCTCCTGAAATTCAATAATCGCTTTTATCCTTGAAACACGCACACTATAAAGCTTAGTAGAAATTCAAATCATGAACGCAAGCCGATTGAATAATAAACTGTGAAGAGAATTTGCAGCGTTTTTCACGAGTGAAGTGGAAGTAATTCCAAGATGTCATTGTACGGGAGATATTAACGCTAAAACTCCTAACCTTTCACTGCATCCTCTTCCCTCTCAATTCAATTAATTATTGAATTAGCTTTTCGAAAATTAAGAAGTTTGTAAATACCTCGAAGACGAGCGTATTTCCAAAAATTGTCAGAACCAAACGAAAAGGTTATATTGAGCACGTGTTAATTTATTTTCCAGTACAAAACGATCAATCATCAACTGAGTTTATAGGCAATGCAAATTATGGTGTTTTGGTTTATTTTCTCGTTACAAAGTTCAAGTATTTTCAAAACATAATTACCTCCAACAAATCATATTAGTCGGAATTTAATAATTTAAGCGGATATGCACAGCAAAATTCATTCACATGGAAAGGTAAAAAAGATAGAAAGAACAGATTTACATGGGATAAGGATAGGTCAGACCCGCACAACCGCATAGGGCCAACTATTGGTGGCTTGGATTCAATTTCAGAAATTAGTCAAGTTTCAAATATATTAACCATATCATCGGTAATGGGTTGAGATCGAAAAATGCGGTTCCATTGACAGCGTTTTATTACACCTTCGGTCGGTTTTACCCACAAAAAAAATCGTTCACATCAAGTGCGGACAAGTTGTTTTGAAGATTACTCTATTAAAAAATCGAAATCAATCGTCATTCGCTCGCTCACGATTTGAGAAATTGGTTATGTAGGCGGTCGAGGTGCAGAAGCCTTTCAACGGGAGGTATGAACAAGACCGCATTGATGGCGACAGTCCAAGTATTTTTGTCTTCAATGTAATTAAAAATATGGAGGAGCAGAACAGATAATATCGTGCGGTTCTAAAATACGTGTGTGACCAAGTGAACATTCAATAAAATGAGCTTTTTTTGTCATTCCGGTACTAAGGAACGTTGTCTACTGTGTGTTGTTGCTAAGAACGCTATCTTCGAACTGATGTGCAAGAAATAATTGAAAATAAATTTTACCTGCCTGACCCAAAGAGTTTTATGTGACCAAATGGCATTTGAACTCAACCACAAAACACGAGATGGATTATAAATGTACTCCCGCTGGTGCATGTAAATGTTATCAATTGCCATTTGATCACTTTTGAGTGTACCAGATTTGTAAGATTGCATAAAATCAGAGGTGAAAATTCCAACTACAGCTGATAGGTAAACCTTTTTTAACAGAAATAGGTCTATCATTGTTACTAGCTGCTTGGCAACACGATAAATTAACGAAAAAACTATTCAATCTGTCAATTTCATGTAACTATGCGACGGATTTTCGAAGAATTGAATTGACCAAAATTTGGTCAGTATATTAGTCAATATTATTTGGTGAGCTGGACAAGAAACGCTTGAATCTGTAGAACAAATTCAACACACCATCAGGTCTACCCTCAGTGGTAAAATGTCAGACCCATGGCCAACTAATGAAAAAAGAAGACTGCCTAGTGGGCTATTGAAAGGAACTATTATATTCGTAAAAGTGGGAGTTCCCCCCTGTCATTGACCTCTCTCGATTTGCTAACAGTGGATGTAAAATACATAGCATGAATGGAATGGACAAGGTTTGTCTGAAAATCCTTCAGACGTACCCATGACTACTGAAAAACAAAATAGGTACAACTGGTTTAGTGTCCAGGTTAGATCAAATTCAAAGATTATAATTTGCTCTCTGTCTTTTTTGGGAATAATAAATTTGCATCCATTCTTGGGCTTAATACTCGTGTTTCCGGGTGAAAATTATAATTTCAATAATAAATGAACTGTTCTAAAGAAATACTCCAAACGCTGAAACCTTTTTACAATGTCAGTTTATTATTATAATGTGGTAAGATCGTTCGAGTGATCAAAATGAACGGATTCTGCTTGCTCATTTTGGTGTGCTGTTTCACAAGTGATAGAAATTCAACCGGGAGGAGCTCTACCACCTGTGAAACATCGTCCTCAGTTTTCTCAAAAAATACCGGTTTTTGGAAATTGATCAAGCCAATTGAAAAATATTTGGCAGATTGGCTTGAATTCAATGAATTTTTTGTGTGATATCGAATGCTTCAACTCATATTAAATTCCTGAACATGGACTGATCAGGAGTATTTACTTTTCACTTTTCCACATTCAAATCATATTTATGATTCAACTCCTTGTAAATGTTTATCTAAAGCAAATATCTATCTATCATAAATCTATCTTATAACATCAGTGAATTTGGTTTTACTCATTTAATGAGTATCTTGAAACTCCAAAAAATGATCAAATAGAGTTTTCCAAAACAGCTCTTATTTAAAGTGTTTTGGCACGATATTAGGCGGGCACTAGCTAACTACCTACAGGAAAAGAACTTCGAAACATAGTGGATGAGACATCTCAAAAATTGTTCGTAAGAAGAAAATAGGTGAAACTTCAGATCGCTCCCCTGTAAATGTTACTTGGTCACTTTTACTCGGAACCCCACGATTACCATAGATCAGAATGTGCAAATGATTAACGAATACTTTTACAATTACATTTGCGATTACAAAAGTATTCGTAAAAGTAATCGAATAACGAGTGTAATCAATAATTTTGTATCCGCTCGATGCGACTACTTTTTCGAATCCTTTTTTAATCGGCAAAAGTATTCGAATACAAAAGTAATCGATTACAATAGTATTTGATTACTTTTGTATTCAAATACTTTTGCCGAATACAATGGTCCATGCCGTTGATTTCGTTTTTGATGTTCGTCGAAGACGATCTTCAATTTAATGAATAAATATTGACTTTTATATTAAACCCTGAAAAAATCTACATATTACACAAAGTCAAAGCACTCACAGCTCAGAACAATATTATAGACAATAATTTTATGAAAAAATACTTTTGAAGAAAATTAAGATTTGAACTCAAACGATATTTTCCGAATTGTTCTAAAAGATAGGTACGATTTAAATCGAATTCATGTTTCAAGAATTATTGCATCAATTTGCTATAGATCTGAACATAGCTGGAAAGGATATTATTGAACGTAGTTCACAATGATTTTATCTGAAATTGAAAAAAAAAAGCTATTTAAGTTTTGGAAGAAATTAGATAGAATTGAATGTCTGCTGTAGCATTTATTCTCCAGCCAATACAGCTGGCGTTCTTGAAAGGCTAAGAAAGTAAAAAGCAGAAAGCGTCCGATGTCTTTGGCCTCTCTCGATTTACGAAACCATTTCGTTGAAGGTAACGAGGTAAATGAACGGAAGGTGGGTTTGTCCTACACAGAAAGATCCCGCAGATGGCGCTAGCGAACCGGTGAGCAGAGGTGCCAACACCTCACGAAAAGTCACCAAGCGTTCAGTATGGGTTACCAAAAGGAAAATTTCGGGATAGACATATAATTTGTCTCTCATTGTGGTTAGTTTTGGGAATAATTCAGAATATTGCGTGAAAAATAAACCATTCAACATGAACCTTTCAACTGTCAAATGAGGCGGTCCATTCCAAAACTCACATAATCCACTTTTCAAAATTTTTCAAGAAACCAAAAAAACGTTTAATTTAATAACATTAGAGTGAAATGTATTTTTTTTCTTTTTGCGTGTGTTCCCCGCGTGTAAAATATGTGTTTTTATATAATGTTCAAAATATCTGTAGTTTTTCCAAAAATTAAGATTAAAGTTTGGGTAAAGTTAATTTTGGAAAGATGGTTACTGGGTCAAGTTAGTTACGGCATGATACAATTAACTTTTAGTTTTAAACAACACAACTATCTTTAACATAAATTATACTATTTTGACTAACCTAATGCACCCCATATGCTTTTATTGTAAGCTGTAATCACTGGAAATAATATGAAATGTTAAAAGAGCGTGTATATGTATTTTTATTATATACAGTAAAAAAGTTACTGTTAAAATGACACTTCAAAAAGTCAAGTCCTCTTAAAAATTACTCCTTTTACATTATCAACAGTCTTCTGTTGATAACTTCAAAGAAGTGAGTCCTACGAAAGAAAAATGACAAACATAAACAGAGTCACGTGGCTGAATCCAGGCTACCGATTGGGTAAGAGGATAAAGATGATTTTGGAATGACAGTCCTAATACGCAGAAACACAAGTGTTAACACATTCTAATCTATTTGTCCAACTGATCTATACTTTAATAAAAGGATTGATGTAGGACATTATTTTGTTTTTAAGATGCGAGCGAAGGGAGCATCCAGACCAGCGAACTAGACAGAACATATCGATAGGAGACAACGGGTTTTTCAATATGGCGACGGTCTTATCAGGAAGGGGTCACCTATTCTCGACTTCTACCCTCATTTTAGTTACTTTCTCTATAGGTTTTATTTGATATGGAGAAGGTATCATTTGGCCAGGAAAATGGTTCATTTGGCTTGGAAATGCTATAATTTATTAGGTTTAACAATGTGTCAATCGAAGATTTGAAGATGTAGAATCCCATTTCACATGGAATCCATTTGAAGGGTGCAGGGGAAAAACCAGGTAACTCGGTTTTTTGTCGAAAATGAGTTAGCAACGGTACCTTATGTTTCAAGGGGCGCGGGATACGATGAGCTAGTCCAAACAGGAGAAAAATCAGGACCAAAGGCTTCAAATCGTCGAGTGAAGGTTTGACGTACAGGGGAAAAATTAGGTTCCTCGAACCCTACAGCGGAAGAACCAGGTAACATTAGGCCTTCGCTTCCCTTTCCCGAGCTAGGACAGAGGTTCCCGAGGATTGGTTTCAAGTTCTTGAAACGCAAAACAAGCCCTTTTCAAGTTGAAAGAGTTGATAAATACCTTGTGCGGGACTGGAGAACGTTTTTGAAACCTTTATACCAAGCGAAAGCTCGAATGACAACCAGACTGATCAAGGAACTGAAAATCGAAGTGACGAACCCCAGACTGATTTTCCATAGGGATAGTAACAACGGAAGGTTTATCAGCTCTCTGATGAGTCCAAAATCTCCATGCAGCACGAAAACGAGAAACCAGAACAGAACCAACACCTATACCAAAAACTGAAGCAGCACTTAGCCCCGGCGAATTTCATCTTCCTAACCTGGCCTATAATTCCAGACTGCGAATTTCAGAAGAGAAGGATACAGACCTCAATCACTTGAAACAGTTCTGTGGTGAGAAGGCACAGCAGTTTTTTGAAAAAAATTCCTAAAATGAAGAAAATTAAGAAGAGGAATTAAGTTCCCGGTTGGAAAATACCTTGTTTTCCCCCTGTATTTAAGCACTTATTGATAAAAACTGGTAAAAACCATATGTTCTTCCTCAATTTTGGTTTATTATTCAATAATAAACCGTTGTAATCGCTCTTGAAAAAAAAATTGCTAACGCCCCAATTCTTTAGCCAGCTCTCTCACTCAATTTAAAGTGCCCTTTAAGGGTTGTCAAAGTTTTGTGAAATCCCTAAAAACCTCAAAAAAATCAAGGCGGCCTAACTATGGACTTTTTTAAAGAACTTTCCATGAGAATCGAATGAGCCCCTCTCCAGGTCCGTAGCTCAAACCATTCCCGATGTATGGCGTTATCTTATGCTGCTAACATTTGCATCCACATCCACTACATCAGTAGGTTACTGCGATCAAAACAAAAACAACAGGGTTTTTTTTGTTTTTGTTTTGATCGTAGTAACCTAGTGATGTAGTGAATGTGGATACTGGAGTGAACTCCTAAAATGGTTTATAGCCGATACACGGGTTGAAGCATTCTGATATGCATGAAACGCTGCTAATTCTTTCACTGGGGTTTATTATTCAATTTCATTCATTTGGCTGGCAAAAGCAAGCTCAGTAGAAATCCAAATTATGAATGCAAGCCAAATGAATGAAATTGAATAATGAACCCCAGTGAAAGAATTTGCAGCGACTTTTTCTAATTGATGTTTACTTATTCAACCATACACCAGGACCATTGTTATTCATTTTCCAGATATTTAAAATGACACTGACTTTCTGATCTCAGCTATTTTCAGAAAAATGGGTTTTTCTCGAAATGCCAAAACTCGTAGGTACCTAGTTCTTCCCCTGTACCCTTAAAATTAAGCACAGCCTTCAATTAGCGTCTGTACAAAGACATTGAATCAAATAATAGCTCTTCCTTTATGGAAAATTTATTGAAACCCGTAAAATATGGATAAAAAAGTCGCTAAATGAATCCTACCTTTGAAAGTGAACCAACTTCGCTGTAGAATTTCGCATTTCTTATCAGCGATATCAATTTAACGATTTACAAAACTTTTTCTACTGATTGTGCGAGTAAATAAATCATTATTTACTTCGCCAAAATCTGTTCAACATGGATAATAAGCGATGTCAATATCGATTTGTCAGCAATACGGGAAAACGACGAAAATGTGTGGTCTCGCATCAGGTTATTTGGCGCTGTGCGATTGGCGAGCCTGCACACGGAGGTTACACAACGCCAGGTTATCCAACTCATCCACTACGGAAAATAGAAAGTGAAATTCCGGAAAATGAATCGATAACGAGATATTTTCAAGAAAACTCGAACAAATTATGGCATTCCCGTAAGAAAACAACGGAAATCTTATGACGAAGATTGAAAAACAAAAGTGAGGACGATTGTGGTACTTAGATGTTATTGTTTAGAGAGAGGAGCCTTATGGGCACAAGATTTTCATCGTTTAGACAGAATGGTGACATTTATTCCAAATTTAAAAGACAAATTGGGTGGGTATCGAGATTTTGGGTGTGTGGATGGTGGTATTTTCAAGTGAATCGAATTCACCGTTCCGAAATGTATAATTTCGGAAGAGTTTAGAAGAATGGACAAACGAAATACGTACCCCATCCATATCAACGTCAAACGCAAATCAAACAAGTTGGAAATGGTGATTCTGGACCAGAAAATTATGCAAGCTCGAGGTGTTGAGGATTAGAATGCATTATGCGTCGTGAATTTCGAAGGTGGTGTTGACGTCCGAAAGATAGAGTAGAATGAATAATTTATAGGAATGGTTTTAGTTTCGTTAAAAAAAAAAAAAGTCTGAGAAAACACGGAGACTCAAGACGGTTGGTAAGGATGTCTAGAGAATAAATCGTAAAAGATGGAATGTTTAAAGAAATTGAGAAAATGTGGTCGGGAATGTATAAGGATGGTTGGAATATAATAGTTCAATACCTCGGGGCCGTCCCCACCCTTTTCAAAAGGATAGCAAACTACGTAATGACCGATACATTTTTTGACGTGTTTGCGCGAAGCGCAATTCGCCGTTCGGTCGTTGTCTGTTCAACAAAATTCAGTGAGAGTTAGAAGGTTTTCGTGGGTTTCGAAAGAAAGAAAACCTGGAGGAAGGAAAATTGTCGAGTCTGGAAAACATGGCAGAGCGAACAAAACAAGGAATGCCCCTCTGGGAGCGACCCGTTTCGCCGAGTTTATTGATAAAACTGAGACCACTCACCTTGTCGTATGGTATTCCGCGGTTTTTTCCGTCGGTGATTCATTCGAAAAACAACTTCAGAGGCCTTTTAAACTGAAAACGGAGGCGGAAACCATTCGAATCGGACCCAACAACTCGGAAAAGTTCGTTCGGAACGGAGTAAAAAAAAGGGGCAGTATAGACGACGCTTCACTCAAAATCAATCATGGCTGGTAACCTGGTGGGAGCCCGTTCTTACGATTCTCTACCGGATTTCCGTCGGACAAACGAATCGGGAAATCGCGGAAAACCGATTTTCGAAATGAAGGAAAACTTGGAAAACTGGGGGAAACGAATAAAAACACTGACACTACAGTAAAACCCTTCAGGCCCTGAACGAATATTACATTTGGGACTACTTTTCCTCGAGCACGGAACAGACTGGAAGATCGCGGATGAATACAAGAGCTTGCGACCACCTCCGCCAGAGCGCAGGCGAGCACACACCGTTCTTTGTTCCTTTTTTCCACAGAATTTGTTGAACCATTCGTTTAAAAGCCGAAGACGTTCGCGATTCTACACAAACTTCAACACATTAAATTGATTCATATAAAACATTCCCGCCAAACCCCCTCATATTTCCGATATTGTCCCTACATCGAAGTTCCAGCCAATGTAGGTGTTCAAGGTGGCTACATTGCAGTTGATGTCACGTTCGAATCAATAAATTTCCCCGTGGATGATTCTGAAATCGAATGATTTCGGTTGATTTCCCTTTATAAGTGGAAAACGGGTGTCAACATTCAAGGGAAACACGTGGAATCTTAAAGGCCGCTTAATCTGGAAACATTTCGAAAGAGAGACTCGACACATTGAAAACACCACTGTTATTTATAATGTTAATAATAAGTAATCACATTTATTAATTAATTATTTCCCTCTTTTTTTTAGAGAGAAAAAACATTTATTGGTCATTAAGTAAATGGGGTGGATTGTTGGATTAATTGGGTTTGTGAAAAGTATAAATTGATATGGCAAAAGCTCGAAGTGGTATGCCAAAAGTTTAAATTGAGATGCCAAAAATATTGAAATTGATTTGTGCCAAAGGTTCAAATTAATTTGCCAAAATTTTCAATTTGATAATATGCCAAAAATTCAAATTGATTTTGTCAAACTAATCTGATTTTCTTTTTTTCCTAACTATGTGTTTTATTTCTCCATTACACCAAAGCTTGTTACATGTGATTGAAACGTTGCAAATTATTACTCAACGGTTGATTAATTCTGTATTAGAAAAACCCTTCTACGTTGATCACTTACCTGATCAGCAGCGTCCTGGTCAATAGAAAGAAAATACCATTCAAATTTCAACTTTATTTATTGATTAGGGTATAAAATAAACCTTGGGGTCATTCCGCTGATCAGCTGGCCATATTTCAGAGGCCCCACAGAAAGCACCATTCACATTTCAACTTTATTTATTGATTAGAACATAAAATAATTCTTGGGCTCACTCTGCTGATCAGCTGCCCATATTCCAGAGGCCCCATAGAAAATACGTATAATTTAAATTTCAACTTTATTTATTAGGACAGAAAATTTTAGGCTAACGCAGATGATCATCAGCCCTGGCAAATTTCACAGGCCCCACAGAAAATATGTTACCATTTAAATTTCAACTTTATAGGTTGATTAGGACATAAAATAATCCTCGGGCTCACTCAGCTGATCAGCTGGCCATATTTCAGAAGCCCCACTGAAAATACCATTCAAATTTCAACTTTATTTATTGATTAGGACATAAAATAAACCTTGGGCTCACTCAGCTGATCAGCTGGCCAAATTTCAGAGGTCCTATAGACAATACCATTTAAATTTCAACTTGATTTATTAATTAGGACATTAAATAAATCTTGGGCTCACTCAGCTGGCCAAATTTCAGAGGCCCCACAGAAAATATGTATAATTTAAATTTCAACTTTATAGGTTGATTAGGACAGAATATGACGGTTAGGCTAACGCAGCTGATCAGCAGCGCTCAATTTTTCCCTCTCTCGAAATGGCTTAATTATTACCTGATGTATGCCCTAGCTCGTAAGATCGCTCGTTGATTTGATTCTACTACGTTGATTCCTATAAGATCTCGTTATAAGCTCAAATTATTTTACCATATTCTTCATATTTTTACTATTAGTATTGTGATTTCTATATTCTTGTATATTGCTTATGGTGATCTCACCTTATTTTTCCTAATACATTGATCGTTCGTACTTGAGCGTTGATCTTTTATCCCTTGACTACCCTGCAGCTTAGGTGGATCAGTAAGTACCTATCCTTATATATAGTAAGTAAGTAAGTAAGTAAGTGGATCAGTAACCCCCTTCAGGGGATCTTGACCCTTCAGGTCAGCTACAAAACTTGTTTATTTAAGATCTCTTCAAGATCGGGGGAGATTCCATTAGAAGGGAGGCTCACACATTGAATACTTTAAGATTTGTAAATAGTTGAATCTTTAAATGTTATCCCTTAGGGTTGAATTATCGTGATGCCAAGATTACTGGTAAATCCTGGATCGATGCTTGATTTTTGAGCCAAATTTCGTAAACTTTGATCCTATTGTTTACGGTTATAAGCTTCGGAAGGATTGATTTTGTATTCGATTTTTGAAATCAACGTTTCACGGCCAACTTCTGTGAGAATGTTAAACGGCTTTTCCGCGGTCGATTTCATTATTCAAGATGACCAGGATTTTCCTTGTGTTTTACATTTTTGCGGTACAGCCCACAATCCACAACAACATTATCTCAACTTCGCAATGTCCGCTTAACGGTGCAAATTCTTTCACTGGGGTTTATTATTCCATTATTCATGATTTGAATTTCTACTAAGCTTTGGAGTGTGCGTGTTTCACAGGTGATAGAGCGATTATTGAATTTCAGGAGATATGCATAGAGCACTTAAATCGGTTCTCAACCAAAATACCGATTTGGATTGATCAGTTGATCATATTTGTGTGCCTCCTGAAATTCAATAATCGCTCTACCACCTGTGAAACACGCACACTCCAAAGCTTAGTAGAACTTCAAATCATGAATGCAAGACAAATGAATGAAATTGAATAATAAACCCCAGTGATTTAACAAAAGTTACTATGAATTGCACACTTTCACTATTCGTAAGTTGAAGAGGTCAACTGGGATCAACGTACCCAGCCCCTAGGCGTGATATATAAGAGTCCAAGATTGCATAAAAATTTATTTTATCGCCTACTTTTGCTTACCCTTGAAATACTGGATTTTTTTCTTCCAGAATCGCCGTTATTCGTTACGTACGAGGAAATATTCGAGGCTTTTCGAGAAAAAGGCATTCTAACTGCGAACGCAAAGAGGTAATTTTGGATTATATTTTCAGTAAGTACCCTCAGCTGGAGTTTTCTGACCATGAAAAAGTGGATCTTGCTGGAAAAGTTGACAATATTGTGAAACGCATAAGAATGTATTGGAAAGCTGGTGGTTTTAATTATCAGGAGAAGTACCTGCCTACCTAATCAATTGTGATTACCTATAGATGAGAAGTTATAATTTATGTTCCTTTTATTATTTATATTAACGACATGAATACATTATGTTCCTTGTCAAAATTATTTATGATGAATTTCACCCCCTAATATGTGCTCTATGGCTCGGCCTACCTCAAAACCGTTTACACCATCGTATTCAGCGTGAAAAAACCTTTAAAATGTCAAAACTGTTTGGAGGAAATATGTTTAAATAGGTTTTGGTCAGCTAGATTTTGATTCCGCGCCACTGTACGGCGCGACAGTTATACCCCTCCATCAAGACCGCTCGGTCGTGCGGGCTTTTGCATACCCACCGCCGGACTGTTAGAACGTTTCATACCGCCGAAGTTGGATGCACATTAAGACCGATGAGGAAATGTTTCTGTGAATCGTCGCACGCACGATATCTCCGAAACGGCTGGAGGAAAAAATCTGAAATTTTCGGGAAAAATCCATCTTGGTCCGACAACGTCCCAATTCTTTAGCCAGCTCCCTCACTCAATTTAAAGTGCCCTTTAAGGGCTGTAAAAATTTTGTAAAATCCCTGAAAACCTCAAAACTAGTCGAATCGGCCTAAATATTTTCCTATTTGAAGAACATACCATTAGGAATCGAATGAGCCCTTCACCACGTCCGTAGGTCAAACCATTCCCGATGTATGGTGCCAACATTTGCGTTTTTTTCGTTTATTATTGTTTGTTTGTAACCTAGTGATGTCCGGCCGATAGCGACGAGTTGTAGTGAATGTGGATACTGGAGTGATAGCCGATGTGAATACTTGTAGTGTAGTTAGTAGCCGATACACGGGTTGAAGCATTCTGATAATATATAGGTAAATATTATTCAATATTATTACTGGGGTAAATAAGTATTCTTTCACTGGGGTTTATTATTCAATTGGCTTGCGTTCATGATTTTAATCTTACTAAGCTTCGGAGTGTGCGTGTTTTACAGATGATAGAGCGATTATTGAATTTCAGGAGATATGCATAGACCACGTAAATCGGTTCTCATCCAAAACACCTATTTGGATTGATCAGTTGATGATATTTGTGTGCCCCCTCTACATCTGTCTACCTTTGGCTACATCGTTTAAATTTGGATTTGGGGCAGTTTTAACGCAATACGAGTGCCAAAGGACTTGATAAATTCTAGATGTTTTTATTGTGGGGGGTATTGAGGTTCAATAAAAAAAACGCTGCAAATTCTTTCAATGGGGTTTATTATTCAATCGGCTTGCGTTCATGATTTGAATTTCTACTAAGCTTTGGAGTCTGCGTGTTTCACAGGATAGGGCGATTATTGAATTTCAGGAGGCACACAAATATGATCGACTGATCAATTCAAATAGGTATTTTGGTCGAGAACAGATTCACGTGCTCCATGTATATCTCCTGAAATTCAATAATCGCCCTATCCTGTGAAACACGCAGACTCCAAAGCTTAGTAGAAATTCAAATCATGAACGCAAGCCGATTGAATAATAAACCCCAGTGAAAGTTTCTCTAATTGTAAAACCAGCATTTCCCACGAAAATCGGCAACATTTGATGCAGCCTTAATGAGACAGACTCGAGAAGGATAGGTAGGCCATAAGTTATAAAAACAACACTGAAATAAAGCGAATGTGGAAAACAAAAAGTTCGTTTATTTAGTTTGGAGAGGCTCAGGGTTGGTATCGTGCCTACAGAACACATTGCTGTGATTATGGTGCCCAAAACAAGAGACAAATACGTGCAGAAACGTAAATCAAAACTTTTTTTATACAATTGAAATCGGGAACTTCATCAAGTCCACCGAAAAATGTCACTTTTGCGTAATTCCATTACAACTCTACCATTAAACATCAATAAAATCTCGATTGCTTCATATAAAAATCACACCTCTCTAGGTATCTAATTTAGTTACAGTATCATTTTTGTACAACGAATTATAACAGTATCTCTAATAATAATAAAAAAGGTAAACATCTTCAAATCTAAACATCAGGCGAAAACCAATATTTATAAAATCTACAAATTCGATTAGTTCTGCGAAACAATTTGTTAGACAACGCTTAAAATAATTGATCTAGCTAAGTTGATGAATTAGGTGTTGGCTTTAGTTAGAGCCGTTGGATAAGAATTTCATCCAGAGTTTAATTTCTTGGAATGTAACAAACCCAAAAAGCATCGAAATGCGTTTTCCAAGAAAAAACCCCACTTGGTTGGAATGTTTCAACGCGTTTCCGAAGAAAATTACGTTAATGCAATGACTCTAAACAGTTTAAAAGTACAATGTAGTGAATGCAAATCAGCTTAAGTGCAAACACTGAATCAAACATTAATTACAAATCCAGACCACAATAAATATGAGTTTTTTGGACATCACTTTTGGGCATAGAAAGTTCCTGGGCTATAAAACTGGATCTCTGTTGTAAGGGTAAAATACGATTTTCTTCTAGTGAAAAACGCCTAGAAAGTGACCCTAATTCTGTACCTTTTTCTCAGACTCTACTGAAGACAGAAAGTAGCAATTTTTAGGAAGTTACTGTTGCTATATTCGTTGATTACGAAAAAACGATTATTTGTTTGAAAACAGAAGAGTCAGAGGCAACAAAACCAAAAATCAACACTAATCTACTTCGATGATAGGTTTTCAAGTTCTCACTCAGTTGAAATTTGTTCCTCTTTACCTTATACCTAGCTGATACATGACTGGTAAAAATTGCATTCAAATCTACTGATTCGGGACAGAGAAAAAGGTACTTTTGTAATGAAAAATATTTTCCAGGAGAGGCAAATTCGATCTTGCTCTCTGGTTTACACAGAGTTAACAGATTTCAAACACATTTTTAGCTTGCTTCCCGATGTTCTTTTTAGAGCCAGGGGTACCAGTTTAAACCTCAATCAACGCTAGTACTGTTTTGGTTTATTATTGTTTATGTTTTCATCGCAGTAACCTAGTGATGTAGTAATGTGGATACTGGTGTGAACTCCTGAAGGGCTTTGTAGCCGATACACGGGTTGAAGCATTCTGATAACCATGAAAAAACGCTTTCACTGGGGTTTATTATTCAATTGGATTGCGTTCATGATTTGAATTTCTAAGCTTTGGAGTGTGCATGTTTCACAGGTGATAGAGCGATTATTGAATTTCAGGAGGCACACAAATATGATCAACTGAACAATCCAAATAGGTTAAGAACAGATTTACGTGCTCTATGCATATCTCCTGAAATTCAATAATCGCTCTATCACCTGTGAAACACGCACACTCCAAAGCTTAGTAGAAATTCAAATCATGAACGCAAGCCAATTGAATAATAAACCCCATTGAAAGAATTTGCAGCGTTTTTAAATGGTGAGTGTAGTTTATGGCAGGTGTACATGTCCTTAACACATGGTAGTAGTTTGTGGTAAGAGCTAAGCTCTGCTTAACATTGCACGATCGTCAGTGGCCGTTTAAACTCATTTCTGTGGGTTTTCAGAAGTTAACTTGGGTTTCAACTGTGTTGTTTGTGGTTTGTCCCGTTGTATTTCGTTGAATCTCCATTTAAACGGGGCGAAAATGTTATTCAGACCACAAGATGTTTCCAACGATGAGGGCATATGTGGTTGATAGAAGTGTTTTCTAGATGGCCACTTGCATAGCAGGAGGGTCCAAATAATGTCCAAAAGTGGATGGAAGATGAATTTTTTGAGGGATTTCCCATGTCCAAGGCGACCGAGTGGATGGTTTTACAAGTTTGAAGAGCCAAATAAGCACATCAACGAGGAATAAAACAGTAGCTCCTGAAGTTGCTGCTAACAGGGTGTATGACCAGAGTTGCCAGTGATTTTTATGATGTCAACAGCAAGCCGGATAATTCACCCAGTTTCAGGTGTTGTTGTGAGAATGTGCGCCAAACGGAATAGAGCCCGGATATTTACTTTTCTTAGACCTGGAGGGCTAAGAAAAGTAAATATGATAGGAACGATCTGCGGTTTCTGAGCTAAAAGGAGTGGCGCCTAAAAACATCAAGGTTATTGCTGTAACCGTGCCATGGCGCGGAGTGTGGTGCGGGAAACGTGCCACGGAGTTACTTGAGCTGGGCATCTTGTCATTCGGGGCTCGTATTTAAATTGGTGGTTATTTTATAGTGGCACTTTCTTTCACCCCTGCTCTCCCTCCTCCATCATCCTTGACTTCCCAAATGGCGTGCCCCCTCCGTCTTTGAAGGAGGATGCATTGGTGCCGTGCACAATTAATATAAGAAATAGTTCAGATCCACAGAAAGCAGAAACACAACCAATCGCAACTGATTTCAGCATAAGGTGTCAACAGGTTCCCTTGATCTTTGAGGAATAAAGCAGTTGGCTAAATGGAACTATAACTAACTTTCTTGTTCCACGAGCTTATGCTGCTTCTTGTTTCCTCTTTTAAATTTTAAACTACAGTTTCGGAAACCTCTTAAGATAAGGGCTTAAAACTTAAATAAACACAAACAGTAGCTGAAGTGAAGAGAATTTTAATCTAGATTCAAAATTAATCGATGCTCAGTTGTGTATCCATTTTAGTATCAACTCATACCCCTGGCCCTTACATACTTGTAGGTATAATCAATTTCAGACATGATTGTATTAATTTTAAACAAAGATTTTTTTAAAAATTCCTTCTGCCTTAAACGTAATTGGAGGTCATCAAGATCATTTTCTCCTATATTGTAATCATATCGTCAATAAGAATCACTTGAGTGTCTGTAGGAATCTCAAAGCTGAGGTTGGAGGTCGCATCGTTGACTCAGCGATGAAAGTCCGTGGGTTGTGGCAGTAGTGTCCACCTGTGGTTTGCCTCCTGATCGTACGAGTGTCCATGGGTGGACCTGCGAGTAGATTTCTGGCTCGGGAGTTTAGGGACCTTTGATGTTCCCCGTTGGGGGGCTGCAGTACTCGCAGAACCCGGGAGGCCCTGGAGGTCCACGCGGGCCTCCGATTCCAGGGAAACCTATGCAACAAAACAAAGTGTTTCAAAACTTGTAGGCGAAAGTCCTCAAAACATTTTTATGGCAGTTTTTCTTGATATATAAATGTGACACTTTTGGTCAGTTAGGTGGAGGATAAAGGGTTCTACGCTAATATATTTTAAAAAACTCACAGATTTCAAATTGGGGTCATTCATCATAGGAACCTATGCTTATTAGGGAAAAAATATCCAAATTTTTGTCAGTACTCTAGTTTAAAGTACGTAAAATAAGTTTAAATACTCTAGGTCCATCTGCACAGTCATTTTAGAAGTCTGGGCGATCTAAGAGAAGAAAATAATTGTGAAACTGAAAACCTTTTGAAATTGTACTCACCCTGTCTTCCTGGCTCTCCTCGTTCACCCATTCTTCCTGGAATTCCGATCCCAGCGGGTCCTGGAGGCCCTGAAAAAAGATCATGCGGATTTGAGTGACTACGTGAGTACTGCTGCCGTTTCGCATTGTATAGTTAAAGATCGGTAAGGAAGTATTTTTGGTGTAAGGAGTTGTAAAATAACACCTCTATTCGTGACGTTATATTTAATTATTATCACTGTTATGTACGACGTGATCATCAAATAACCCCCCCCCCCCCATGAAGAATGGGAGAACAATTAACTATTGGGCCATCAATGACATCAACGTGTAGACAGAATTTATATTGTTTGGGGTTGTGTACTTAATGTCAAGCCAAATATCAAATTTGTTTATAATGTAATCATTGCATACCTCACTTGAAATGCTTGAATGGGAGGACAACATTGGACCATCAATGAATGATATGAAGCAATCAATGCGTGAGTGGTTAGAATATGTGCTGCCAAAGGACGTCTACTTACTGTCTAGCAAAATATCACTGTTATGTATTATGTAATCATTAAATACCCCATTCGATATGCAAGAATGTGAGAGCAACAAACTATTGGAATCAATAAATAACATCTTACAATCAATTGTAAATAATCAGACTGTATACTGCTAGAAGTTGTGCACTTACTACCTAGACAAATACAACTTTTACACACGATGTGGACCCCACTTGATATGCAAGAATGGGAGAGCAATAAATTATGTATTGGGCCACCAATGATTGACATCAGACGAACAATGAGTGAATGATTAACATGTATATTGCCAGAGGTTATATACCTAATGTCTAGCCACATATCACCCCTACGTATGACATAATGATTCAATACCCACTTGATATGCGAGAATGGGAGTGCAATAAACCCTTGGGCCAACGAATGCTTGACATGAAACCATCGATGGGTGGATCGTCAGAAAGTATACTGTCAGGCGTTGTGTAATTATCATTAACAAAAATATGGTAAGGAATCAGTGAATGTGTGGCCTACTTGGTTTTACAGTGTTTTTTGTTGAAGTAGGTCTACTGCTACATATAAAGATAACACAAATCATCTACCTGGTTCTCCTCTGGGTCCAATGGGGCCTTCTACGCCAACTCCTTCTTGACCTCTTTCTCCTTTCTCGCCTCGCTCACCAGGCCGGCCGTCCTGTCCAGGTGGACCCGCTGGACCTGGGAGGCCAGGATATCCTCGCTCCCCTTGCAAGCCCGCTTGTCCTGGATCTCCTGAGATATCCAATCGTTGAGGAAATGGATTAAAAGAGCAAAAATGCACTCATTGCCACTAATAGTAATCAAAAACTGTAAAGGTACAACCTATTTAATGTATCATTATAGTCCTGCAGAATGATGTTCATTTTCTATCAAATAACTACATAAATGCCTGCCAACTATCAATATATAAGGGGCAATAAATCCAATACCAAACTTGACATTTAAGTTTTCGATTTTCTCTGAAGAGCTGTCTCATTTAACCCCCCTCCCCCCACCACCAAAGTGAACGACAATACCAATAGAGTAACTGGTTGCCCTGGAACAAAGGAGTATCTAGGTGAGAACAACACTTCAACAAATAACAGGTGTCAACAATCAGCTTATATGTAAGGAAGTACATTCAAATAATAATATTTTGTTATATGTAGGTATGGGATCCTGATCAGGAGAAAGGTACCTACCTGAGGTTGTGGGAAACATTGCAAGGAGTTGCCACCGTCTTGCTAAAGAAAAGGGGTCCACAAAAGGGTTGCTGGAGGATCTGGACTATGCAGACGACGTCTGTATGCAGTTGGATAGGCTTGATGATATGAGCTTTAAGCTCAATAAACTCAACGACAACAGGGCTATAAACGTAAGGAAAACGAAAGAAATAAGAGTGAATGTTTCCTTGACTGACCAGTTGTGGGTTGAGGGACAGGGCATTGAGCAGGTAGACTCCTTCCAGTTTCTGGGAAGCGCTGTTGATGCAAATGGGGTGCCAAAGAGGACGTCAAGAGCAAAGCAAATGGTGCAGCTCTACCCAATTTTGAGAAATAAGAATATTTCTCTTACGACTAAACTACGCCTGTTCAAACAAACTCCAGGTGTTTGTCAAACGCTGCTTGCACCAAATCCTGGGTGTTTGATGGCCAGACACACTCTCGAATGATGAGTTACTCAGACGATCTCAACAGGCGCCCATATTTGCTGAAATGAAGAGGAAATGGATAGGCCACACATTGAGGAAAGAAGATGGAGCAATTGATCAGAAGGGAATGGAGTGGAACCCACAAGGATACTGAAGACAGGGTCAACCTAGAATAACATGGAGGCGATCAGTTGAGGCAGAGGCACGAAGAACTGGAACGTATTGCCATCAGATCAAGGCGTTGCCCAGGAATAGAGAGATATGGCGGAACTTCGTCTCGGTCTTTTGCTCCTCCTAAGGAGTAACAGGAAATAAATCAAAGTCAAGTCAAAAGGGTTGGCTGGTCAGTTATGTCATGAGGTTTGTGAAGGATAGAGTTGTACTTGGGGCTTGCTTGTATATCCAGCTAATTTATTCAAACGTAAATATAAATTAATAACAATGTCCCAAGAAGGATTCCCCATATTGGAGCCTCCCGAGGAATACACTACATACAAATCTTAATGTTTGACGTTTGTCCTCAATAGATGGGCAAACCAGCTTTTGACACGGATTGCTCCATTGTGATAAGACAATTCCAGAATAGTTTCCTGTCGACATTAGATGCCGCACAGGCCAGAACCAAAATGGGCCTCAAAAGTCACTTTATTTCAAGGGACTTATCGCCCTGACTAAAATGGTCTCCAGAGTCTCGTCGGTGGCATCAACGTTTCCCTTCCCATTTTTGCGCAGACTGAGGATTGCCTATGACTATACAAGGTAGGTAGGTTAAAAATGTAGAGCCCATTTAGAAAATTAGCAAATCACGAGGTCATCAAATAGCCGGAGTCCAATTAAGCAAGTTTGTAGCTTACTGCTGAGACGAACTCCATTCAGCCGATTCTCTCTGCTTGGTATTCTGCAATTGATAGCTGCAGACCCTTCTCTTTGTTTTTTATTTATTTTTACTTCGATGTGGGGAGCAGGAACTCGGTAATTCAGCATACGTCTCCAACTGCTGTTTGAGTAAGGTATCAACCAGCAAGAACACATTTGTTTGTGCTGAGTAGAACTCTCCATTAAGTCTGCTTTGAAATAACTCCTAGCAATTGGTTGTGAGAAGAGGTAGAGGAGTGGACTCTGCCCAAACGATATCAACCATAAAGCAAGACGTCGTTGTTTCGGTCACAATACGATTGCTGGATAGCTAATCTCATCTGTTACCGCTAGGTATCTCATTTCTCTTGCTTTCAAAACAAATAGTTGAGCTAGCACTTCATTTTGAATGGTTGGAGCCCGTTTCGGATAGTACCAAAAACCCTCATGAAAAACCTGGGACCCACTTTGGTTGATCCCAAACACCCGTTATATAAACCCAGGGCTCATGTCGGCCAGTCATGTAAATTTTGGGGCCCATTTTGGTTATTCCTGTCGCACATCATCCTGGAAGAAGTGGAATTGGGGTTTTCAGCGACGATGATTGAATGCACACGTTCGTTAACAGGGACAGGGTCGTACAACTTTTTAAATCGAATGGGAACTTGATGCAAACTGCCTTCACCAGCTAGTATGATATGTAAATTGTGTGCCTCTGCTGAAAATAAAATTCCTTCTTACTAATAAAAGGTATGTGTGAATGAAATCTAGATAGCAAAAAAATTGAGCCACGACTGGTAATGTCTTTGTACTTACCTTCAAACATAGACGAACTCTGGTACTTACGAATATGAGAAGTTCTATCTCAGAATTAGACTTGGAAATCCAATGTTTGGCCATCCAAACGTAGTTTCTTCCAACGTTTACTCTCCAATATTATTCCAGTAATAAGAGTGGTTCTTCATATGGGTTGAAGGGTTACACAAAATAACTCAAATCTGTAATAAAACTATATAATTCGAATTTTGTTAAACTTGGGAAAATAAAAATTGTTAGTCAATCATCCTTCAAAACGTCCACCACAACGGGTTTAGATATAAAGTTTTTAAAATGCACCACCATTTCACAGTGGAGAGTTTGAATTCGTCGTTGGGACTCTCTGAGGAGAGCGTTGAATTTCTCTTTGAGTTCTTTGTCGGTCTTGATGAGGTCCTTTTGGCGAGTGACCTCTTCAGCGGTGACGGTGAATATTTTGTCGAGGGTTTCAGGTGAGAAGTCCATCTCCATTTCAATGCCTTTAGCCTCGACGAGGGCGGTGAGAACCCACTGGGCGTTTCGCAGCTGCAGCTTGTTCACGACTTTGGTGACTTTCCCTCGGACAGTCCGCTTGCTGGGGTAGTCTTTGGGAGGGAACGGCTCGCAGGTGTTGAGTGGATTCTCTGCAGGGTTGGAGGATCCAGTTAGGGACGGCCTTAACGCTGAGGAAGATCTCGACTTGTGTGATGCGACTGTGTCCAGGACAAGAGTTGAAGCGTCCGTGTAGTCCACGAGGACTTTGCCCTGTTCGTGGGAAGGACGCAGGTGGTCGAGGTTCGCCTTGGGAGGCGGAGGTAACCAGTCGAAAGTCTCTTCTTCAGACCATTCGGAATGGCTGTCTCTGGCAGACACCACTTCATGCATTGGGTTCCTGCAAAGTTGCAAGGAAGACACACGATTATTACTTTCTATAGATAAATCAAGGCTCACATAGACACTTTCTCCCACAAGAAAGTTTATCAAGTTAATCCTATGCTTAAAAAAAAACAAAAAAGCAAATTATAACACAGAAGTTTATTATTGCTGTATTTGATAACCCTCCTACAAAAATAACTGATTTATGAGCATTAGACGTAGCTAATGGTAAATAATCTAAAATTGGTAGCCTGCGCCTCCATACCTTGTAATTGCACTCAGCCTGAAAATACTTGGGCAATCACCAGCCATATGGTCCAGCTCAAACCTCCTGTTGAACAGGCTCTGCAGCCTTACCGCCTACCTAACCAATTTTTCAAAATTGAACGAATGGATGTTAATACATTAACCCTGAACCAACCAATTAATCATCAGAACCAACTAAAGGGACCTCCAAACAACAGGACCAATAACTGTTACTCCGATTTTGGAAGTTCCAGCAAACCCAACTCCGCTTTTTGGCTTACATTACCCATAGATACCGATATATATATTAATATTGCCAACAGTTGATTTAACTTTTCTGATCAGGAGAAAGAGCTAATGAATCCCCTATTTTTTGAGCTAGGAGTCCTGAGAGAGTCACTGTTTGATTCGGTGAAAAAATACATAAAATACGATGTCAAACTCCTTTGGTTTATTATCACCAATAATATTTTAGTATTAAGTCAATTTTGGAATTAAAAACGCTTTTAATTACTACAAATTCTATAACAGATAGCCACGAAAATTACTCATCTGGTCACATTGGACGTAGTCTGTGGTACACCATCTAAACTCGAAACCTCGCGCCCATATCTTACAATCGCATTCAAGATCAAAATACTTGAGTGGATAGCAGAAACGCGGTTTAGCTCAGACCTCCCGTCAAGCGGGCTCTGCAGAGCGGTTCTCCTAGTCGGCTTACTACCTGACTGTAGACGACCAGTTTTCATTACCCGAAGATGGAGTTTTAAAAATGGTGATTACACAGCAACCCGAGTGGTCTCATTCGATTCAGAGAACTAATTTCTATTTCAATCCAACATGTTTTTGAGGTTCCGATTTTTTCATACATTAATCCTTCAATACAGGGTACCCCAATTAACATGAACACATTCATGTGTTATGTGATACAAGTGATAAAAATAGGCCTAAGTGAATATTGACGAATGTTTTATGCTGTATGCAGGACTGAAGAAGTCCCCATAGCTGGACGAAACGTTTCCGAAAAATAAAAATAAACCTATTATACGCTCCAATCGGAAGGCACTATTGAAGTCAGCTTTTGAACACTTGCAATAGAAATTATCGCCAACAATATTTACTCCACAAAACAAGAAAACGAGAATAATTACCGTCTTAAGTTATTCATGGCCATTCGTGAATTCGTTAAATTGATACTTTGCAATAAAAACTTTCAGTATTTTAATCTCAGGTTATCTAACGTACTCCCACGACATTTCCTATCGAAATTTATGGAGTTCACAGGTTAATGGTAGATATAGCGTAACATAGTAGAACAATGACTTTGCACTCACCTAAAAACAGATGCTTCTGTGGTTGATGAAGATGACGAGGACGTGCTGGGGTGTTCTTCCCCTCGAGGTATTTTGGGTCTACCAAACACGTCTAACTCGAGGGGGTCTTTCCGTTTTTTGAGGAGTGAGGCGTCCGATGCAGGTCTTCCAGGGCCAGAAGACGGTCGGTGAGTCACTGCAGGAGGAACACCTTTGGTTGTAGCGGGATTGTTATTAGAACTGTACGACTTTTGCAGCTCCATTTTCAGGCGTTGAGGATCGTGGATTTGATGGGATTTCTCTTTTCCAGACAAAGCCGACTGTTCCGCCAGAAAAGCAGTTTGGGCGGCGAGCAGCTCGAAATCGTCGTCGAAGTCATCCATTTCGGACGACACGTCGAAAATATTTTTGCGATTCTCGGGTTTCACCGGGGCATCTGCTTTTTTCGTTTGCGACAAAAAACTCGTGATGGACTGCTGTTTGGGCTGCACTTTTGACGCAGATGTGGATTGCGGTCGTTTTTTGGGAGCTACTGGTGTGGTCGGGCGTCGATTACTTGCAAAACTGGACGCAACAGGACGGCTGATAGTTGGCTGGGTGGCCTTTGGGAGCAACGTGCCAGTTGGCTGGTTTCTACGTACGTTGATATTGCTAGATGGCATTGATTCCTGCGAAGGGAAAGACTCATTTTCCAAAGCTTCAGCAAGAGAAGCGAGTAGGGCATCGTCAACTACGTCGTCCAACATTTCCTGAGGAATGTCTGTCGACTGGGACAAGGTATTCTGAACTGGGGCAGGTTGGGGCATTGTTGCTCTAGTTTGCTCGCCAGATTCAGAATTCATGGTGGATCGATTCTCAACATTATAAGGATCGGGATTTTCCGGCTGTTTCAAAGCCCTTGCCAACATATTTTCTTCCGCATTGGTTATCAGTAAAGTGTCAACTTCACCTCCCAACAGTTCGACATTTTCTTGTTTCAACAACAAAACTCCTTTACGGACTTCGATGGGCCCCTTCAAAATCGCCTTTTCACCGGGAATTTTATTCTTAATTGAAGGAATAGGCGACGATTCAAACCCTACGACTGTCGTCACTCCATCGCATATCTCAATTTTCAGACTCCTATTATTCCCTTTATTGTTGTTATCTCTATAACTATCTTTCTCCTGGCGTTCGTTGTCAACTTCCAAGTTGTTCGAAGCGCCTGGCCTACGGATTTTCTGCAACTGCTTGTGAAACGGGACCGCCACGTTGATAAAATAGTTGAACTGCACGGCATACTGACCTCGCAGCATCATTTTCGTGCAGCTGCTGCAAGCGGGAGGCAGAGTTCCCGCTGCCACATCCTTCAAATCCGCCAAAGTCCACTGTTCGAAGACAAAGTCAAATAACTCACTCGATGAATGGCGAGGGTTGTTGGAAATGAAACATTCGACGCAGGCGTTCAACCATTCGTTGTCCCTCGGTATCACGATCCCTTTACTTCTCATTTGCGCGCAAACAGTAGCTACTGCATCCCCCATTGTTGACCAGTTTCTAAGCGTGAAGACATTGGAAACCAAAAGCCTAGAACACGGGAATTCCCGTCAACATTAGGTATGCTCATCTACAAATAACAAAAATTACAAGAATGAAGCTTAGATGTAGAGCTGCTAGTCGATAAGGGGTAAGTAATAGAAGAAAAGAAGAACCTTGTATCCGAGAGCTTTTTTCTATGCTTTGGCAATTTGAATACTTGAATTTAAGAATATTGCTTAAAACAATGGAAGACCACAGGGGAAATGTGATGGTATGCAGAGCTTGCATTACAGGGGTGATTCTCACGAACAGGGCAACTTTTTTTTTAGAAAATGACCAAAACGAAAAGTTGGAAGAAAATTTTGATAAAAACGCTGCAAATTCTTTCACTGGGGTTTATTATTCATTTGGCTTGCATTCATGATTTTAATTTCTACTAAGCTTTGGAGTGTGCGTGTTTCACAGGTGGTAGAGCAATTATTGAATTTCAGGAGGCACACAAATATGATCAACTGATCAATCCAAATAGGTATTTTGGTTGAGAGCCGATTTACGTGCTCTATGCATATCTTCTGAAATGCAATAATCGCTCCATCACCTGTGAAACACACACACTCCAAATCTTAGTAGAAATTCTATTCATGAATGCTAGCCAAACGAATGAAATTGAATAATAAACCCAGTGAAAGAATTAGCAGAGTTTTTTTATTGAACCTCAATACCCCCCACAATCAAAACATCTATAATTTATCAAGTCACTTTAGCATTCGTATTGCGTCAAAACTTCCCCAAATCCAAATTTAAACGATGTAGCCAGAGGTAGACTGATGTAGAGGAGGCACACAAATATGATCAACTGATCAATCCTAATAGGTATTTTGGTTGAGAGCCGATTTACGTGCTCTATGCATATCCCCGGAAATTCAATAATCGCTCTATCACCAGTGAAACACGCACACTTCAAATCTTAGTAGAAATTCAAATCATGAATGCAAGCCAAATGAATAAAATTGAATAATTAACCCCAGTGAAAGAATTTGTACCTTTTCATGCATATCAGAATGCTTCAACCCTTGATTTTTGTGGAGGTTTTTTGGGATTTTACAAAACTTGGCAACCCTTAAGGTTATTTTAAATTAAGTGAGAGTGCTGGCTAAAGAATTGGGACTACTATAGATTATAAATGCCTCCATTGCTGAAGGCATTATAAATAATAGATCATTTTAATGTCACACGAAAAAATAGGGTTTTTCAACAATTTCAGAAAAAACATTTTTTGGCCAAAATTGAGACGACATTTTGAGGGAGATAATTTGGCGGTTAGAATATTGTATTCAGGTTGGGGATAGAACACTTCAATAATAAATTGGTGTTACACTACATGTAAATAAAAAAACATTGATCTTAGGGTTAGGTACTTACCTCAAGCGATTCGAAGCTCCACCAACGCTTAGCAAGTATCGTCATAGTAGCAGCAAGTTTTTAGAATCTTCAGATCACGTATACAATTTAAAAAACACCGTATTAAGAACTAAACGCGAAAACACGTGAATACACAAATTTAGGAACGCTGAAATTTCAGATTCTGAGTGAATTCTGGCGCCTTGTACGATTAACGCGATCGTGATAATACCGATAACGGAGATAATGAATATCATATTCTTCGTTCACTGTAGCGATATGACCGCACGAGGTGCCACAGTGTGGAGGACTGACCCGCTTCCATGGAGGAAGCAGACCTTACACAGCGAAGCGCTCTGGCGGACATACTACAAACTGCCCAAGGGTGTTCTTCGTTACTCCCCCCCATTTTCAAACGCTCGTCGCTTCATGAAATTCCAACAAAAATGTGATGTTGAGGTGATTTTTGAAAACTTCAGTTAGTCTAGTTTCATGTCTAGTGAACCTCAATTTACCAGAATTAGATAGTAATGGTGAATTATTCAATCGAAAAAAGTGGGGGGAGGGGAGTATCGAAGTATTTGCCATGTCAAATTCTTCGGTACTCCCCCCCACTGTGAAAACAGTATTTTCGACTAAGTACCAATATCGCATCTCAACCTCTTAACTTTTGATCAAAGTATTTCATCACCAGGGGTGTCATGGTGCCAGAACGCGGCGGAACGCCGTTCCGGCACTGGTTTTGGACAAAAGTATTAATTGAAAAAATTTCAAAACAATTAAATTGTATATAAAATATATTTTTCGTTCAGACAAAACAATGTTGTAAAAAATTACTAAAAAGAATGTTGTGAATGATAATTCAATGGGGCAATTCCAGATCATAGCATGAACAATACTGAATTGCCCTACACTTCAGTTTTGGACTAGGTGCACCGTTCCGCCACTGCATAAATTGCCTTGACACCACTGTTCATCGCTCTATATCTCATACCTGTACGTCCTCAAACACCCCTTCCTGAGAATTCCTTTTTAGAGATAAGTTCTCACCAGAATTCCTAATTCCACCCTTTCCACAAATTTCACAGAGAAAGGCTGATAAAATGTTAAGGATTTGTGTAAAAATTAATTTATTGTACATGAAGGGTACCTATTCGATTATCCATGTAATAGTAGCATTACATGGCTTCATTGGGATTGCATATTGTATATTGAAAATATTACAAACCCTCGCCTTCCGTTCAAGGTTCAAAACGCTTTCAAGTCTTGTGAAGGCAAACGTTAAATATAAACTAGTAAGCTTGCCTATCTTCAAACAACAATTCACAGGAACAGGGGTGTGAGGATGTGCAGGTATGAGATATAGAGCGATGAAATCCTTTGATCGAATGTTAAGAGGTTGAGACGGTATATTGGTAGTCGAAAATACTGTTTTCACCGTGGGGGGGGGGAGTACCGAAGAATTTGACATGGCAAATACTTCGGTACTCCCCCCCACTTTTTTTCATGGCGAATTTGGCTTTTACAAAGTTGTTGCTTCAAAATATGAACACACATATCAAAAAGTAGACGAGCTGAAGTTTCCAAAAATCACCCAACATCAAATTTTTGAGCGTTTGAAAATGGGGGGGAGTAACGAAGAACACCCCTGCCCAACAACCAAATATTCCCGCCATACCAGAAATACTTGATTTACGAATATAATTGTGATTTTATTACTGATTTTATAACCTTTAAGCAGGGGTGCCCACAGCGCGGGGGGGGGGGGGGGGAGAAAAGAAGGTAATGGCGTTAAAAAAAATCTTATTTGCCAATAAATATGGTATTTGCTACTACGTATGTCTCATTGCCTTTTTTTAAACCTCTCAAGTTTCCATTCAAATGATCACATATCTATTCCATTTCCAAATAATTAAAATTTAGAAACTGTTAAATTTCTCCGTATTAAAAAAAAGGACATTTTTCCATATTTCACTTTTTCCTATTCGAAAATATTTATGATTTACCTAACTCATGTATATCTTAGGAACCTACTCAATATTTGATTAAAGTAAATTATTATCTATTTGATTCTAAACAATAATTATTATTGAGCTGAGTTAATGTTGGTACAGGAATTTTATACTGGAGGGTGGACCCCATCCCCATTGAACGTGCAAATAGATGCACGTTGGAAGAGGCTGGTCTATTTGCCGACAATGGGGATAGGGTCCAGGCATTCCTTTTAATATTCCGTACTATCGATCCTATCAATAGTTAGTCACCGATAGCATCGAACTATCAATAGTATCTCACCTAGGCCTCATCGGCCTTCCCTAGGGACTTGTACATCCTGTGTAAATGGCATATTGGCGAGAGAACGACTGGCTAGGGGTAGCTACGGTGTTATTCAGCAGTTTTTGAATTAAATAAGTTACGGCGTTTTTTATTATTTGTGTTTAATTCGTTTACATTTTCATAGAGTTTTAAATGGATTGGGACAACGAGACATAGACTTGTTGAAATTTGAATTTTATTAAGAAAAGCATCTCTTTATATCTGGTTTGCAATAGCCCCTAGTGATCTCTGTGCCCCCCCGGGGGCCCCCTCAGAGTTTCAGGGAAGGAGCTGCGGCTGGTACCAATGAAATGCGGCTGGTACCTGGCATATGAAATTTGCTTATTGGCGAAAAGGAAAAATTATTCAGCTTTAAGGTCTCAAATTGAATTTTTCCTTGGACATGACCAAGTTCCTTTAAAGGTCAGTATTTTAGTGGGAGACCTGCGATCATACATTTGGGGGAAATTACATGTTCTACCGAAATTGGTAGTAGGTACTGACCCATTCGAAAAAATCTTACGTAACACTCATTCTAACATTATAGTAAGATTTGGGAAGAATGGACACGCAGGAGTTTTCATCTGTTGAATATCAAGTAGGTTTATAATTGACTAGTTTAAAGGCCCTGCTACGCAGGTTGAAAAGAAATAGGTGAATAGCACAATGAGGGAGTATAAAAAATACACAAAGTAAAAAAATCGTATATTCCAAGTTCCCGAGGAGGGGAGCACGTCGGTTGCCGTGGGAGACGCTCCGCCCCGCTGGCGCCCTCTCCCCTTCACTGACGAGGTAGACATACGTATACCTACTCTGTTACTTTCATCTTTATATATACGATAAGGTATGTTTTCAAGACTGAAGATTTCGAAGTGGGTCAGTAACAATAGGATATATCTATAAACCCACATTTAATAGCTATATTAACCAAATATACCAGTTAATTCAACTGTAAGCATGTACTTGCATAAATACATAAACCCTTAAGTAAATTTCAATCAGATCATGTAATGAAATACGGAATATTTTGTAAGCAGGGTATAAAGATAGCTTGCACGAGGGCATATTACCAGGAAACATGCATGATCATGCAACACAAATCTACCTGTAAAATGCGGAATACACTTGTGATGTCGTGCAATAACGTTCATCAGTCTGAGGAAGAAATTACGAGGTGTGAGGCATTTTAGGACATCATTCTGAAACAAGGCTTTAATCGACGAGTGAGATCTAACCCAGCAATTCTTAATTGAGTCGTTTCTGATCAAAACCTGACAACTCCATAAAACCAAATTTTACTGGTGGAGCTGAAACGCGTTTTGGGGTGCCAGATTGTCTATTGTAATGTCTTTTATTCCCGTAATTATTGCATATTCTTACTAGGTAAGCCCCTAATTAATTCCCCACATTTCTGCCTAATTCGAGTTGTGCTTACAAAAATATGATAGGAAAACAACATTTTCTGTCCTGTTTTGAAGCTGAAATTGCCTGTCCGTTTTTTAAAATTAAGCCTATCTTAATCATAAATTTTCAATAGCCAACTACTCTTAACAGTTATTTTATCTTTGAAATATCGAAACTTCGAATAGTCATTGGTATTCCACTTACCTATTTACAGTTAAAGGGTGGGGGAAGTGAACGAAAACAGGATTAATATAAATAGATTTCAGTCTTTTACATACACATTCTATATCTAAAACAATGTACAAGAATATATATTTTTTACAATCAAGAAGAAAGAGGCCTACTTTTAATATCACAGGTAGGTGTTTCTAAAATAATCACAGTTGGGTCATTGGAAAAAAAGGGCTCGAAAACTGTATTTCTTTAATTCACAGCAACTGGCGATACCAATAGCACGTCTCCAGTCTGTTTCTGGATTTAAAATGTATAAATTAATTTAATAATTTTCGAAATTCTAAATTTGCAAAAGCTGATACAATTGTGAGTCTTTTCACACTTTTTTGTTCTAACAAAATAACGAAGGATATAAGTAATTTCTAAAATTTGCAAGGCTCTTCTGTCAGGCCTTCTCATTTCTCAGCAGTTTTCGGGGGTTTCCCTAAATCTTCAATCACATCACACTCACACCAACCAGTACGCTAACAAAATCACAAACAATTTTGGTAAGTAATGGAAACTGATCCGAAATGGGATCACGGCCGTAGCAAACCGTGCGGCTTTCAAGATCAACCTGTAGTTGTCCGCTTTTGAAACCCAACCAAAACTTTGCCGCGTAAATTCTCATGGTTTTAGTCTAGTTATGAACCCAATCTTTTGACACCATAAAAAAGCCAGTAGGAACTTGGAAAAAACGTGAAAAATCAGTCAGAATTTCGGAGTTGTCCGGTTTTGATCCTAAACGCCTCAATTGATGTTCGTGATTCTTTTTTATTCAATCCCGATTTTCCTCTCAACCATTGTACTCTTCCATAATCCCTAGAGCTGGTTTTGTGTAAACCCTCAATAGTGTCTTCCCTCATTTTTATTTTTTATCTCTTATTTGAGTTCCACCTTTGACAGGAGTGGCAGACAGAAAAAAAATTATAAAATAACTTGAACGCAGTATTTAATGGTATACTGGTGCATGCACATTCCAGTTAGATTTAGCTAGGTGTAGGTTAGGCAGAATAGGAGCAGAGGTCGTACCTGGAATGCCGGGGTGGCCCCTCCTACCTGGGCGGGCGGAGGCTGGAGGCCCCGGGGGTCCTGGAGGCCCGACCAGACCTAACCTCAACTCCTCCCACCGATCTGAACTCAATACAAAAGACGAGGGGAAAGGAAAAGTGCAGACAACACAAAAAAGCTGGGTGCTAACATCAAAGGGAGAGTTGGAAGGGAGCAGTTGCCCCTTCCTAGGGCCAAGGAGATTAGCCTGCAATACCCATAAGATACCCCTGAAGCTGACAAGCTTCAGGCATATGCTCAGGGGTAGCAGTTTCCAGAGAAGGGGGAACTATCCACATCTATTGCAGTGTTACAGCGAAACATCAAAAGAAACGCAGCCCACACGACATTAAGGAGTTTTAAGCTTGTAGGTACCTGTCTATCTTTTAAATACTCAAAGGATTTCCAACAGACATAGCTGAGAACACAGAAATTTTGATGTGGTCATACCGTTCAGACAACAAAACCCAATTTTCCAAAAGATCTCATTTATCGGGGTCAGTTGCTGCTTGCAGGACAACGGAAATTTCTTGGAGCTTTGTGAACGCCATCTTCTCATGACTTCTCGTAGTGATCATTGTGACAGGACATTATAGAATTGAAACGCTGTACAGGGTGTTATAAGGAACAAATAAATCCTCAATCGCGATTTTTTCTAGACAACTTGTTAGTTTTTGAGTTATTTAACTTTTTGTATTTTTAACTTTGCCAGCCAAAGAACCACGTTTTTCTTTTCTGAAAAACTCAATTTTCACTCGTTTTACTCAACATTTTCCGATTTGTGACCCCATTTCTGGAACCCTCGTTAAATTTTCTACAATATCAAATCAATCATACATCATAATTCCATTTTTCTTGATTACAAAAAAGAATAAACTGTAGTGGACCAAAGAGAAGATCTTCGTTCTTGATATTTTATTGCTTATTTTTTCATAACAAATTGAAGTTGAAGAGTCTTGTTTTACGGAAAATCGACAATCAACATAGGTGTTACCGAACACTAACAACTTTGCAATTTAATAAGTTCTCCAACGGTATATCGGATTTTTAAATTATCTCCAAAATTGTATTATAAAAATCTAATTTAATGACGGGAGATTAGAATTTCTCAAATTGTTTCGTTTTTTGAAATATGAACGTGTGTGGTTGATAACTAGAGTAAGTTTTTTAGCATGGGACATGCTTTAGTCTTGGACTAATTAGCCGAAAAATGTCACCCAGAAATGGAACGCTTTTTTCTGTCGGAGCTCTACTGACTATGAAACTCCCTTTGCCACTGCTACCTTCTTACCCATACCCGTAAATGGGCAGACTTTGTTTTGCTCATAGCGCGTAAACGGTTGGAGCTATGGAAAAGTGGAAAGCGTCCATCGTAATGGAAATTCCAAGAGCTATAACTTTTCTTTAAACAGTTTTAAAGAACAGTTTTTAAAACAGTCAAGAACAGTTTTCGAGATAATTCAGCTTTACATCGATAAAAGGCGAAATAAAGTGAAATAATGGCGGTGCATAGCCCTTAAAACCGTTATAACTCCGTCAAATGAAAATAACATACAAAACCCGTGGGGGACATCGTAAAACAAGTAACTACAAACATTATAAGACCTCGAACGCCTAATTCTACTAAGCGAATCGGGAGAAATCGCGTTTTAAGATTTGCGGACGTTATCGTTCATAACGGCTTTCTGCCAGATTACGAAGAAAAAACGGACGCTCATAAACAATATAATAAAAAATGATGTTTAGGTCATAAAAAATCGAAAAAATCGTCAAAATATCGTTTTTTCCAAAACTGTTCATTTTTGAGGAACTGACGTAGCATGCCTTTTTTATTCGTTAATGGAAGCAACTACACCAAGCATGAACGAAATTGTAGAGACATTTATAGTCTGTCTGGGTGTGGGAATGACCCATATGTATAAAACAGTGTTTTTTGGGTGTGTACTTGGTAAACTTCATCCGCGTTTCCCGTAGAATGGACAAAGGTAGCTAAAATCGGGTTTCAAATTTCGATTCTGCACCTCATGAAAAATATAAAGATTGGTTCAATGTGAAAAATTGATTGGGATTTTTGAAGTGTTATCAGTGTTAGAAAAGTTTCAGATTGAGAAAAATCACGAAGACCAACCCCCATCTTTTCAGCACCTAACAACACTTTCGTTTCGATGTCCTGTGATATCGAAATCGTACAAACTCACCTTGTGGTTACTGTTGACAGGAAGATGTTTAAAAACAAGTTTTAGCCAGGTGGTGTTATTATACAGTAGGTGCATGTTTTAAGGAATGGAGGGCCATAGGAGTATCCCTGGGATGCTACAGTGAGTGCAAAGCGTGGAATAAACACATATCATCCAGATACCAATATAAACACACCTGGGGGTCCTTGTTGGCCCGGGGGACCTGGGGGCCCAGCTTTACTTCGTCCCGGGGGCCCGGGGGGCCCCGTAAGGGTCGACGTCAACTCGCTCAGCTGCTCTGTTGAAATGGGCAGTTCAAAATGAGGGTAATTGGTCGAGAATAGTGCAAAATATCTCCTCAGAGATTGATAGTCAATGACAATAATAACTAGTGTCGGCAGTGCATCTGCCTATTAGGTATCCTAAGTCTGAATAGCTGAAGAGTGAGGCGAATTCCAAAAAATATGCTAATATTTTTAGGTTTTTTAGCTGCCATAAGTCCTTCCGACAAATTTCGTGCAGCCGCTTTTTATATTTACATACTTGCACCTAAATACGAGGGTAATCCAGGAAGTAAGCTTCCCTACAACGTTAAAAATTGAAAAACAATTACCAAAAAAAATTTGTAATCAGTAACATTCAACTACTTCTCTACATAATAACATTTTTCACATCGTTTCCATAATTTTATAATTCCATTCAGTTCAGACGGCCAATTTTCAACCTTTCGTTCACTTTCAATGGGAAGGGGTTTCCCAGCAAGATGCTTTGTGCTTCAGAAACAAATATTAATCTTACTCATTAGACCTCGCACCGTCAGATTTAGCAAAGCTCAAAAACATCTGTCTGGGAAACTCTTAGCAAATGAGAGTTAACTAAAGGCTTACTTGTCTTATTTCCTATGACTCTTCGTCAGCGGACCCTGTTCTGCGCCAGGCACCTCAGTTGACTTCAGGACCTCCCCGCCCCCAGAGCCTCCGCTTCCACACTTCTACGCCAGGTTGTAGGTGGCCGTCCCTTCTTCCGCCTCCCTTGGGGATCCCAGTTTAGTTCGTGACGCTCAACTGCGTCTTGGTCCTTGCGGAGGGTATGTCCCAACCAGCCCCATTTCCTTTTCCTGATTTGGGCGTCTATAGGGGACTCTCCAGCTTTTTTCCATAGCTCTTGGTTGGAGATCATATTAGGCCAGAAGATGCGGAAGATTCGCCTGAGACATCAGTTGACAAAGACTTGGAGCTTGTTCATCTCTCCTTTCGTTACTCTCCAAGTCTCGCAGCCGTACAGGAGAACCGTCTTGACATTTGAGCCAAAGATTCTCAGTTTAGTTTTTATTGAGATCTCTCGAACGCGCCAAACTGGGTACAACTGGACAAAAGCTGCATTTGCCTTTCAAATTCGTGCCGCTACGTCCTCAGTTGGAGCTAACATTTAACCGCATGGCTTTGGTTTTACCAGCATTCACCCATACTCCCGGGCAGTGGATTCGAGGTCTGCAAGCTTATCCCAGATGTCTTGAAACCTAGACGCTAGGAGGCAGACATTATCTGCAAAATCTAGGTCTTCCAACTCTCCCGTCAGCGTCCACTGGATCCGTCTCAACTTCCCCCCAACCATTCTGCGCATTACTTCGTCCATCACGACCAGGAGTACAGTTGGTGATAGGATACATCCTTGTTTCACACCAGAGGTCAAGGCAATGGGGCCGGACAGGTTACTTTGATGCACAACCTGGCACGCAAAGTCATTGTATGCCTCAGTCATCATCGTGACTATCTTCTAGGGGACGCCATATTTCCTCAAGCACTTCCAGATCTCGTTGGTGGAAAATTGGCTTAGTGGATCGGAGGCAGGGATGGAGGGGAGGGGGAGATTGTCTTTATAACGGAAATAAAAAACTCTTAAATCTTAATGAAAATATTTTGGGAAATTGCTGTTACGTAGAGAAGTACTTTAATGTTACTTTGTTTTCACATCGATATTCATTTAAAAGAATATCAATAATATTATAACTGAGCATAGACAAGTTAATTTACTCTCATACACTTATCAACTATTTGTATAGTTGGTAGCCCATTGTATATACCCAAGATACCACACATTCACATTTATATTTTAAGGAACTGCATTTTTTTTAAATGTACAATGTTTAAACTGCAATTGATGTCTTTTGGAGTTCGTTTTTGATTATGAATGTGTTTTAAATTGTTGTAAATAGTTGAATGATGCTGTTTTAAAGTGGAAGAACATGGGTTTTTATTTTTTTTTTAAATTTGGTTTCTCAAAAATCTTTTGAAAAACCATACCTCAAGAACAGATGGAGGTAAAAAAACGCAAATGCGGGCATTCTCCACGCGAATTCACCCTGTATGACATACAGGTATGTATATACAGTGTATGTATATTCATTTTAAACATTTCACTAGATGAGGAATAAAATCAACCGTTCTACATCCTAAGTTCGTAATGTAGATTGTTATCAATTACGAATTAAACAAATGGAAAAGAGTTGACCAAATTGAAATGAAATGTGCGGTGCTTAGGTTAATCAGACCATCGTATACCGACGCAATTTCTCGAATTAACTTTTGGTTATTGGGAAAGTAATTAAAATTCAACGAGGCGAAAAGTCCCGAGGTTCCCAACTTACCTCTGAGTACGGCCATGCAAATTTCCTTCACCTCAATGTCGCTGAAAGACCGGCCCTAAAGAACACACAAAAACACTAGTTACAATTTGTTTCAGCGATGAATAAGTGAATTTTAAGAGTGGATCGATGTTCCGAACGATTTTTATTGCTGATTTTAAACGGGAAAATTAATTAATCTCTGCATTTAAATCTAACGTTACATACCTAAATGGATTTCGGAAGTCCATCAACTTTTTCAGGTGCTATAACGCGTTGCAAATCCATTTTTTTTTAGCCGTTTGTCGTCATTTTTGTGATGTTTTTAGTATAATTTTTGAAATCGACCAATTTAGTGGGCTCACAACATGTTGTTCAAGGAGCGCATTCTTTCTTTTAGGAACGGTTGATGTTTTGGGCGAAATAAAGTAGTTTTTATGTCATTGCTATAAAGAATTAGGTATCTTCTGGAATGAGAATTACTTATGTATTTAGAAAAAAGGGTTAACATCCAGGGAAGTCAGGCTACCTCACAACGGATTTTCACGATGAAAATTTTGTAGCCGTTGCCTTATTGGTTTATTATATATAATTAACCATTGTAATCGCTCTTGAAAAAAAATTCCAATATCCTCTGAAAATTTCATGGTTTACGTTTCAAAGGGTGTAGAATCCGAATCTGCAATAACAAAATTTTCCGTCCGTACGCACGATTTCTCCCAAACGGCTGGAGCAAAAAATCTGAAATTTTCAGGGAAAATCCATGTTGGTCCGACAACGCCCCAATTCTTGAGCCAGCTCTCTCACTTAATTTAAAGTGCCCTTTAAAGGTTGTCAAAGTTTTGTGAAATCCCTAAAAACCTCAAAAAAGTTGAAGCGGCCTACATTTGGACTCTTTTTGAAGAACTGTCCACGAGGAATCGAATGAGCCCTTCCACAGGTCCGTAGGTCAAACCATTCCCGATCTATGGCCCGATTTATGGGGCCAACATTTGCGTTATTTTGGTTTATTATCGTTTTTGTGTTGATATCAGTAACCTAGAGACGTAGTGATGTAGTGATGTAGTAAAGTGGATACTGGAGTGAACTCCTAAAAGGCTTTGTAGCCGAAACACGGGTTGAAGCATTCTGATAACCATTAAAAAAAAAAAAAAAAAAAAAATTCAATTGGCTTGCGTTCATGATTTGAATTTCTACTAAGCTTTGGAGTGTCGTGTTTCACAGGTGATAGAGCGATTATTGAATTTCAGGAGATATGCATAGAGCACGTAAATCTGTTCTCGACCAAAATACCTATTTGGATTGATCAGTTGATCATATTTGTGTGCCTCCTGAAATTCAATAATCGCTCTATCACCTGTGAAACTGCAAATTCTTTCAGGTGGGTTTATTATTCAGTTTTATTCATTTGAGTTGCGTTCATAATTTGAATTTCTACTAAGCTTTGGAGGGTGCGTGTTTTACAGGTGATAGAGCGATTATTGAATTTCAGGAGATATGCATAGAAAACTTAAATCGGTTCTCAACCTAAACACCTATTTGGATTGATCAGTTGATGAGATTTGTGTGCCTCCTCTACATCAGTCTACCTTTGGCTACATCGTTTAAATTTGGATTTGGGGAAGTTTTAATGCAATACAAAGGACTTGATAAACTATAGATGTTTTTATTGTGGGAGGGTATTGAGGTTCAATAAAAAACGCTGCGAATCCTCTCACTGGGGTTTATTATTCAATTGGCTTGCGTTCATAATTTGAATTTCTTCTAAGCTTTGGAGTGTGCGTGTTTCACAGGTGATAGAGCGATTATTGTATTTCAGGAGGCACACAAAATTTGATCATATTTAATATGATCAACTGATCAATCCAAATAGCTATTTTGGTTGAGAACAGATTTGCGTGCTCCATGCATATCTCCTGAAATTCAATAATCGCTCTATCAAACACGCACACTTGAAAGCTGTAGTAGGAATTCAAATCATGAACGCAAGCCAATTGAATAATAAACCCAAGGGAAAGAATTTGCAGCGTTTTTTTAAAAAGAAATTTCGCTAAAAGGAAGTATCGTGTATGAGTGGTGGAGGACGTACCGGAGGTCCAGGCTGGCCGTGGAGGCCGGGAGGTCCCCTTTGGCCTGGGGGACCAGGCATCCCAGGGGGCCCCTCCTTCCCAGGGAGGCCAGGAACGCCTGGAGAACCTTCCGGGCCCCGCTCTCCATTGGCTCCTCGTTCTCCCGGCTGAAAATATTAGTAATATTCAAAATTAATAGTGAAAGGATGTGATATAATAAGTTTAATAACAACAGTGTACTATTCTCCTGCATCATGACGAAGAATGTGGCCATCGTGAGTCTGTGGTCACTATTGCACCATCTGATACAGGTTCTCATTTTTGTCCAACGCAAAAGGTATCTACTATCCCATGACTACTCTTGAGCACGTCACTAATAGTGAAGCCCATTCCTCCCATTGGACTGGATACAGAGCACTGATGGGATTCTTTACCAACCACTGAATCTTACAAAGCAGATGAAGTGGAGTCGTTTGGCCAACGCCATATCCACGACTAGCTTAAAGAGGAGTGGGTTTAGAAGATCCCCCAGAAGTACCCCACGCCCAATGACATCATCCCTCGACATTTCTCGTTGTAACTCGAGCAGTTATGCCTTCATGACACAGACTATCACACAGGTAACGTATTGGTACACACACGCACACACAAACAGAAGCAGATGGAAAGACACGAAACGAAAGTTTTAAAAATGTTCTAAATTACAATATACGCGTGGAAATGTTGGAAGAAAAAATTGTTCATGTCCCCAGTGTGACAACAAACCTTTTGCTACCTGTAGGCAGACTCAGAAGTAAAATCACATATGGGCCGGCAGTGGGTAGGAAATCAACTGGTGTCAGAGGTGGGTAGTGAGTGAGTGACCTTGTTTCAAAGAACTTCTCTTTCAAGTGAACTTGTCCCAAATGACCTGCGGAAGGAAGACCTGCAGTTCATCACAAGACGTTTTCGACAGCATGGCTCCCCGTGGCTGACATTCCTACTACTCAGTCGGTCACGAACTTTCGTGGCTAGTGGAGTTCGAGACCTGGAGGTCGCAAGAGACTTGCCGGTCTCTTGCTGAGTTCACCCCCGTTCACGCTCACCACCTAACAACCTGGGCTGGTTCACTCTCCTCTACAGCAGATTCTACTATTCAAATAAAATGTATTCATGAGGACTCGGAAAATGACCTCGTTTTGGTACCTATCATTGTTTTACTCAGAGGTACTCATGTAAGGCCTTATTAAGCCCAATGTCAATTATAGTAGATATTTATTTATTGTGAAGTTAGTAATCCAATTATGTCTATCTCATTTTTATTTAATTTAAAATCAGCAGTTTGTAACCCAGATCTCCGGCAGACGGTTAAGTAACCTTGCCGTATTGTTTATTTTGAATTTGAGAAGTTTCGTTTATCTATGTGTATCATCGAAAATAAACGATTTATCTATCTATCTATCTATCTATCAAGTAAGGAGTACAGTAGACGTCTGTCATCTACCGAACCCTGACTGTACACGAAGATAATAGAGGTCCCATTCATTCACAAAGTGAATTGCGGAGCCAACTGCAGGTCGCATTCATTCACGGTGTGAACTGGTGAACTTCTCCTACTGACCTTGTCTTAGGACTAAATGACCTGCAGGGAGTCTACTACCTGGGTTTACACACCTCTAACTGGTGTTCCAATTTTGGGATCACTTGGTGTTCACCAATGTGCGCTATTGCGCTCAACCACTGTCATCACACAGCATTTGTTCTCAACTGGCGAAAGCCTAGCACAGAGCGTCATGAGCGTAGAAGATAATCAAGCGGAAATCAACTCACCAAACCAGGAAGTCCGGGGAGACCCCTTGCTCCAGGCAACCCAGGGTAGGTCTCCTGATCGGTGGAGTAGCCCGTGTTGATGACTGTCTCCCCCGGAGGTCCGGGCGGTCCTGGGGCGCCAGGAGGACCTGCTTTGCCCTCCGGGCCAGGAGCTCCTATCGATCCTGGGATGCCAGGGAGACCACTGGCCCCCTAAAAAAACAGAAAAAAAGACTACTTTGTTCCTAATATAAAAACATTACTGAAATTAAGGTATAATAAACAACACAAGTGAGGTAAAACCTCATTAAAACAAGTTTCGTTTAATTAAAGTTATTTAGCTCTGATAAACTGAATTTCCTGATTTCCAAATTGAGGAACATAGGTACTGTTAGTTGATGCTAACAGTGATTGGCATTGCACCAGAATACCCTAGTCCATATTAGCCTGTTTATATTTATAACGAAACTCTAAATCTAAGAACAGTGTGGAGAACCTATAAATTTACTCAGAATTGCTTGTGAGTATTACAAACAATGTGAAATGGGCTTACCATGGCTGCAGGGAGACCTGGTGAATCTAGAAGCAAAGCTTCTTGAATGAAGCACGTACGAAAATATAAGGAAAAGGTCACTGTGGGGGGGTCTAACTTTATTTTAGAAGTTGTAGCGAGGAGCTATACTTACCATGACGCCAGGGATCCCGCGTGGACTTACAGTTTTACGGTAACTTATCAGGGAAGGTCTAAATCTGCATGGGATCAGTAGAAATGGAAGCTATGCAGGGAAGGTCTAGCTTCATTCCAGACGTGCTAGTGGGCAGCCAGGACTTGCAGTAAGAAACTAATTGCTAAGAATTAGGGTTACCACGGCACCAGCGTGGCCACGTGGGTATGCAATACCTGCTTCACTTATAAGAGAAGGTCCAAACCTAAGTGTGGAGTGTCTAGATGCATAGCAGAACTGCTATTTATTAGCCAGGATGTAGATGATCTTTTTGTTGATTTCCAGGCAGCATATGACATCATACTGAGGGAGGAATCGTACCAGAGAATGATGAAAAGAAAGCTAGTCCGCCTCATTCAAATCCCAGTGAGGTCTATCCGTTGTTTTGTCCGTGTGGATGGAGATCCGTCTCCTGCCTTTACTACCTGCAAGGGACTGCGTCTGGGGACTGGCATGTCTGCTGTTCAACTTTGCTCTAGAAGCCGCCATGAGAGCTACAGACATACAGGTTAGAGGAACCAACTTCAACTGTTCAAAACAACTTCTGGGATATGCAAATGATACTGGTATTGTTGGCCGAACTTTTGACTGTGTAAAGCATTCACTGATTTCCAGGGAGCAGCATCACGCTTTGGCCTTTGAAGTGAATGAGTCAAAAACCATGGCTGCAAATCCCTCCAGACCTGTCCCTGACACAGTCCAAGTAATTGGCTGCACCTTCGAAGCTATTAGTGAGTTTGCGTATCTCGGCTCACTTGTGAATGCTGAAAATGATATGAAGTAAGCAGAAGGATTCAGTCAGCTAACCGATGTTACTTCGGACTCCTTTCACAGTTGAGAAGCAGGGTAATTTCACGGACTACTAAGCTTCGTCTCTATAAGACCCTCATAAGACCAGTCTTGACGTATGGCTCTGAAACCTGGACGCTGACAAAAGCAAGTGAGGAAGAACTGCGTCAGTTTGAGAGAAAGGTTCTAGCTTCATTCCAGACGTGCTAATGTGCAGCCAGGACGTACGGTACATCTACCATAGCGTCAGAGATATCAGGTGGATCTTACAGTATCTCTAAAACTTATAGGAGAAGGTCCAAACCTAAGTGTGGAGTGTCTAGATGCATAGTAGAAATGCTAGTTATTAGCCAGGATGTTGATGCTACTTACCATGGCGCCGGGAAGACCACGTGGACCGACAGGACCTTGAATTCCTTCCTGACCAGCTTCTCCTTTGGGCCCCCGTTCGCCTTTTGGACCTGGTGCCCCTGTCCTACCTTCTGCTCCCTGAAACCGTAAGCTTATACTAGCAAGATTGCTGTTATACATCAAGGATAGATCAACATAACAAAATGGATATGTAGGAAGCGAAAAAAAAACAAAAAAAAAACCGTCAGCCAATTTGGATTTGAGTTGAGTTACCAGGTGGGTCATGCAAAAAAAGTATCACTTGAGAAAAAAACTGTTTTGTTCAATTAAAAAAAAAAAATTTATTAATACCATTTATGAACACGTTTTTACAGAATAATTTACACGACATGAATAAAATTGGGGTCGAACGAGGTAAGAGTCATGGAAATCGGGTGAGAATCATAGCGGCTTCATTTTATGGTTCCAATTTTTTTCTCGAGAAGTTGGTTCTGAATAACTGTTTTTTAATTTGGTTTCTACTTACTGGCAAACCATCGTTGCCTCGAGTCCCCGGCTCTCCTCTCGGCCCAATGAGCCCCTGAAATAATAATTGAATACATTTGAACTGAAAATTCTACAATAAACCTCAAATTATTACAATTTATGAACGCATACAGAGAGTCGTGAAGGAATGGTTATTAAACGTTGTCAATTCATTGGAATCCACATGAACTACACTTTTATAATACCGATTCTCAAAATGGTTTCAAAAATTGAGCTCTTGTATGTAAAAAAGGCTGCATATACCAATTTTAAGGTACATGAAAGATGGTTTTAATAATATTATGTTTTTTTTCCGGTGGCAGGTGAAATGGATCTATTGAGATCGATGGCTCAAGATACCCAAAAGGGATAAAAATTCAAACCTACTAAAACCTCACCTTCCATTTCCCAATGAAAAACTCAGCCTGGAAAAAATTTGACACATTACATTCTAGGGAGGGATTTGTTACTCCTCTCGGTCCTTGTTCTCCCTCTGCATATTATCGGTCCAGTTCTGTCCAAGCTATATGACACATTCTGGTGTCATGTTGAGGTGATCCAACTTCTGTTGGCAGTATTCACATTTGAAGAAAGTATTGAACACATCATCATCATCCTCTTCCTTGCAATACGGGCATGCTGGGTCATCCACATTCCCCATCCTATGCAAGTAGGCGTAGAAGAGTCCATGGCCTGGGAGGAACTTCGTCAGGAAAAAGTTCACCTCCCCATGTGGTCTGTTCATTCATGTGTCGATGCAGGGTATTAGGCGTGCAGTCCATCTTCCTCGGTGTTCTCCTATCCACATCTCCTGCCAGTTAGCCATCGTGCGCTGCCTCTCTTCCTGGTATTTTCATGTGTTTCCCCCTTTCTATCGAACGTACGTTTCCGTTCTGTTGCAGTGAGCTGTATTGGGATGACTCCCGCTAAATACTATTATGTTTGTTATTCACACAATTGTTCATGTATTAATTAAGTACCGTATATTTATGTTTTAACGTTTTACTTCATCTTTCAGTTCTATCCTTTGGTAAATGATGATCGGAGTGTTTAATTAGTTGGGCCTTGAAATCATTGAAATCGTCAATGTGTTAGACCAGGGGTCTCCAAACTACGGCCCGCGGGAGGATTTGGTCCGGCCCGCCGCTCGCGGAAAAACATGGATGGATGGAAAAAATTAGGCTACCGCCAGAACGTGATGACTTCAAGACAATCAAGTGTTTTGCCAGAAAAATGATATCAATTTTTGGTTCAACGTATCTATGGGGACAAAACTATTCAACAATGAATAGAATGACAAATGTCAAATATTGAGCAATGCTTTCAGAAGAACACTTAAAAAAATTTGCTTACGATTGGAACAACAAACTATGATCCTAAGTGGAAAGACATTGTAAGCAAAATACAATTGCACACATCACAATTGCAGATTGGTTTTCCAAAAATATTTTTTTGAATGTAAATAGTTTTAAATAAATTAATACAAAATATATTTCTTATATACAAATAAGTTTTGTTTCCTATATTGGGCCTAATTTTTAATTTGACAAATTCGTCTAGGAGTTGCTCAAAAACCCTAATTTCAACTGTCTGACTCGCTACATTTTCCATTCCTGAAAATTCAATGGTTAAATTTTTATTGAACTACGAAAAAGAAATCATGGAATTGAAAAAATATATTTAATCACTAAAAATCCTATCTTATGTTTGTTTCTATATTGGTCTAATTTCTAAGGAGTGGAAACATTGTTTTCAAGTGTCTAATTTTTAAAATTTTCCGGCGGAAGCTCCCGTACCCCCCTTCAGCTGGGGGCCTAGCCCCCGCCCCCCCCCCCCAGACCCCCTGCTGGCCCGCCCCACCACCTCCACATTATGATATGGCCCTTGGGGCAAATAGTTTGGAGACCAATGTGTTAGACAAAACTCACTGCGTGAACGTTCGTTCGAAGCTCGAAGATCCTCTGTTATCTTTTCAATTAGACTTATCAAAGCCGATAATTCATCAACACCGGAGATTGAACTCACAGTGAGAGAAGAAGAGGGGGTAGCTAGTATAAATACTAAAATTTACTGTAAGGGAAGAAGGTGGATCTGTTACTTACTGGTTGACCTTCGGGGCCCGGGGCCCCCTCGAGGCCGGGGAGTCCGGGGGCCCCCACGTCGCCTCTCTCACCCGGAGGGCCCGGAGGTCCGGGCGCCCCAACGCCCTCCGGGCCCCGCTCACCGGCTTCTCCACGTTCGCCCCTCTCCCCCTGAAACCAAATCGTTACGTTATAACGTGTGGTGTAACACATGACTGCACTATAATTGAGCTAACAGAACAAGGAAATGAGAAAATTGAAAAAATAAATTTGGCAAACACAAAGACAAAAGTATGACAATTATACTTTTATTTGGAAGAAACTTGTGGAATTGAAACGTTTACACTCGCTAATTAGAGTATATGCCTACCGAGTAAATTCAAATTTAAGCATACCGTTGGAAAGCCGGGCTCTTGACAACTTTTTAAGTAACGGTACAAGTCATAGAAAAAACCAGTAATTTCTCGGATTTGACACACTTTTTGCTTTAGGTCAATTGTTTACCTATTAAAAGTAAACAAACAAATTTATGTGGACATTAGAAAGATAGGTAATTAAAAGCTGTTTCCAACGGTATCTTCAGATTTGAGATTCGTGAGAAAATGATAAAGTTTATGGCAGACTTAGAGTCGAAATAATCTGAAGCCGCGAATAACTCGGAAACGAAGCTTCTACAAGCATAGTTCTGAGAGGAACTTTGCTTATAACTCCGTCATTACTTACAGTAAGGGTTGTGAAGAATCCCTATAGATGGATATACACCTTCCCAACATATGGGAGCTGATTCTTGTCGCTCGTCGGCAACTTGTCTAAAACTGCTCTATTTCAAAATTTCAAAAGATGTAGAATACATGCTGTTTTATAAACAACGATTCATGTGACCGAAATGCCGCGGAACCTGTGCACGGCGGTGCTAACCCTTCAAGTGTGTGGTTCGATGTATTGCGGGTCTCAACGCTGATTCCACAGCGGATAGAACAGAGATACGATCGAATTCAAATTGTCATAAGACTAATAAACTGAATTTTGCCAACTACTCTCCAAATTTGAGCGGGATCGGAAGATTGGAATTTTGAAATTATGGTTCAAGGATTTTACGATTGCGCAGGCGCAGAGTATTGATTTTTAAGCGATGAAATTTATAAGGGACCATCTATAGCCTGACCCGCGCATTCGGTGAAAATGACATCAGAATCAGATGAAAACTGTACAGTTAAGCTTTATACAATTATCGGCGGACACACAGACATGAACAAATACAAACGTTTTCAGATAAATTTAAAACTCAAAATCAGAGGGGAAATTTCGATATTGGAAAAAATTGTTCAACTTTTGAAATTGAAGATAAAGGTTCCGGTAACAAAACGTAGAAGAAGCAATGGTTATGGCAAATAGGTAGTGAGATTTGTTTGAGAAACGGAAAAGCTACATACAAGTGTCAACAAGATTTGATTAAATTAACGTACAACCAATCTTTGCTGGAAGAACACTACTTCGATCAATTCTCGATTAACAGCATTTAATTTGGATAAGATTGCACCAAATCAAACCATTGCCAATGTTATTCTAGTAGAAGGTTGGAACCATAAAAGAAATACGGTCTTGAACGTAAGAAAACTGAGGAATAAAAACTGAGGAAAACTTTTCGAAAATGTATATACCTACCTGAAAAGAATTGTTTGTTGGGCAACAGTTGCAGAATCGACTCCTTGACATTGTTCAATATACTCCCTGTATATACATGACCACTTACCGGAAGACTGGTAAACTTAATTCAATAAGAAAAATTGGTCTTGTTACAAGGTTTTGAAGTTCACGCTTATGCAGCAGCTACTGATGGATAAGATCGCAATGAAACGGATATGGAGTGATAAAATCCAATGTCAAAACTATTCACGGAATTTGAGCGAGATCGGACGAAAAGACTTCAAGTACGAGCATGCGCAGTGAAGGCCAGTGAAGCCTACCTATAGGTAAATATAATCGTACACTTCGCCAACACTGGTGATATTCCGTCATCTCCCTCTGTGACAATTGCGCAATTCGCTGATGATACCGCCTTCCTTTGCACATCCTCAAGAGGTGAAAGAGCAGTTATCGAGCTAGAGGAGTACGCGTACGATTTGGATGAATGGGCTAGACGATGGAAAATCAAATTAAATCCACAAAAGTCAACCTCCGTCGTCTTTACCTACCACCATACACATTACACTCACATTAAACATTACAGCCGGCAACTTAAAATTGGCGACATCACGGTACCTTCCGATACGAAAGTCCGATACCTGGTCTTATTCTAGACAAAAGACTGACATTCAGAGACCACATAAGCGCTATTCTACAGAGATGCCGTCACCGACTAAGATCGCTCAAGCCCCTCCTTGGCGAGCAGTCTCCACTCACACTCGACATTAAGCGTCTCATTTATTTACTACTTATTCGACCGATTTGGGGGAATGGCTGCCAGATTTGGGGAGGAGCTTCCGACTCTCAGGTGCAAAGAATTCAAACCTTCCAAAATCGAGCCCTGAGAGTGATTACTGATGCACAATGGTATATCAATAATGACAACCTACATAATGACACCGAAATCCCTCGGATGAAAGATGTATTGAAAGCCTCATACTCCCGACTTCATCAAAACCTGCTCACTCACCCCAATCCTCTCGCAGCTGGAATCGTACACATGATTCCCCCGGATCGTCCGAGTAGACGCCTAAAAAGAAAGCGCCACACAGACCTCCTAACGGCAGCGGACTAGAAGAAAAGAAAAGCAACCTGCTCACTACGGTCCCTATCAAATAAGAAAGAAAAAAAAAGTGCAATATTAGACTAAAATAATACTACCTCATGTTCTGTTATATAAAATCTTAAATGGGAGGAAGCCGCTGGACTTCGACTCCCCATCACGTACCATGTTATTTTTTATAAATCATTATTATCTAAACTGTAATGCTTGTTTATGACAATAAAGTTCTATTTTGTAAAAATAAAAAAATAAAAAACTTCGCCAACACATGCGAGCTGCTTCTCGTCGCTGAAAAGTAACTTGAAAAACTACCCTATCGCTTACCGGAAGGCCGATGAAGCCTCGCGGCCCCTCTGCTCCTGGGGGTCCAGGCACCCCCGGAGGTCCCGTCAGCCCCTGAAGGCCGTCAGCTCCTCTCTCGCCTTTGTCGCCGTCTCGTCCTGGGGCTCCTATCGCTCCTCGCTCTCCTGAAAAATCACAGGTAACAACACCTGAATAGCCACGTAAAAATCGTTTCAATAATTGAACAATCTTATTTCTAAAGCCGCATAAAAATGTTTCCCATGTTGACTGTTTCACATAAATAACACAAGGTGGATACGGTCATGCAACGGAAATCCATAACCATACAAAATAAGTCAAGATTGGCAAATTGGTATATTTCCACAAGAAAAGAAGAATTTAAACACTTGCTTAACACAAGTCTACTTCGACGAAAACTGAAGGATTTATGCAAGTGTATGATTGTTCATGTTCTATGTTTGTGCAGTGTAGACTATTTCATCAAGCTCAAGTAAATTTTGAAATAGTTCTTTAGTTAATCTTGGAGAAATTAGAAGAAAGAGTGCTAACTGATGTTTTATAGAATAAATATGTATATTATATTTATTAGAATTTAATAAATATTTAACTTACAAATTCTACTAACTATACTAATTATATTGTAATTACTAATTTGGAACAGCCATAATGTGGCTGTTTGTATATACATATGGCTGTAAGTTGATTACGTCACTCGATAAAAATACAGTCGTCTGAAATCCCAGTACCTGGAGTTTTTTCTGTATTATTCCTTATTATCATAAAATTAACACAAAATTTAAAAAAAAATCGCAAAAAAGGGAGTTTTCGTGCTATTCTTCCAAAAATTTTGATTTTTGAATTTTAGTCATTATACGGTATTATTTGAACATATGATCACGTATTGACCAATCATCCTCGTTCAGCAGAACTGTCCTTCCTTCACTTTCGTCCCGCTTTTTTAGGATGTCCCGCTAAAGCAATTCTTTGTCGGTAGAGGGACACCTATTAGAGTTGTTTCATGAGGATGTGGGACAAACCAATCACGAGAAACAAAAAATATTCGAGTAAAAAATACGTCTCAGGCTGCTCAAAGGCTGTGTTTACATTGCACGCGAAGCAATGCGTTGCTTCGCGAAGCTTTGAGTGGCTCGAATTTCGAAGCGTTGGGATGAGATGATGTGTTTATACTGCTAGCGATTCAGTAGACCAGTCGAGTGTTTGATGTCCCGCTCAAGGTGTCGTTTGAAATTAACCCCGTTAATTCGTTTTTATTGGAGAATAGTGCGTTGAAAGTTAGAGGAAAACCTAAGTGGGTGCATAAAGTCAAATATGGAATATCACCATAATAATTTGATAATGATAATCAATAGTAATAATTTGGAGCTCTTCTGAAAAGATGTCCAATTGAAATTGAGACTGAACGTGCGGTAGCCGGGGTTATCAATCCGCGGCCCGTCAAAAGTGGAATCACAAGGCCTTGACCGCTCGCATAAATCTTTCCGTTTGAACTCGTTGAGTTGATCGCGTATTTAGCGAAATGAACGATTCGGGACCATCGGCTTCGTTTGAAGTTGAAACAATCGCTCCAAATGTTCGTCAGTCGAGAGTTGAAATCGGAAAGTAAAATAGACGAGCATGCCGCTCTAATGTGAGTTATTCGTGGATTATTCAATGTTGAACCGATGCAACCAACGGACAGGGACACGAAGTCACTAAAATATGAGCATTAGTCAGTAAATTGCGTGAAATGTTTGTAGACAGCAGAGAAGGGCGGTATCTAGATACATGGATATCCAGTTACATTTAGTACATTATCTTTCAACAAAAACCTTTGTAGTCGACAAAGACAAAAGTGTTTTAACTTCCCTCGAAATTTTCTGTTTTTACGTTACTAGATGTGTAGAATTCGAAAAGTGAATTAAAGCAGGAGCTTTTTCACGAAACTGCTGAAAGAAAATCAGTGAAACTTGTGTGAAAAGATGTCAATTGAGGAGCTTACTTTCAAAAAGGCACATATCCAAATCTGGGAGAAAACGCTTTTTTCTCAATTTTCTGTTTCTGAATATGAGTTGAATCAGATCCCCCTATAATTTCCGAACAAAACAGAACACATCCACGTCAATTCCGGGGCTAAAGTTATGTGTTTGCATCAAAGGGAACAAATCCGTCCCCTACATTTTTTTCAGTGCCTTGCAATCGAAATGGCACACATCCTCCGAATTTCGTCAGGCGATAAGTCGTGGGTTTTCAAAAAGGCACATATCCAAAAAGAAGCATTGCGCCTTCGTCTTGACGTCGAATATTTACACGAGACTCGATAGATGGCAGGCATGACAAATGGAAATATGGAGAATGAAGAATGAATTTTTTCTTTTTTTTTCAAAAAGGCACAAATCCATGAGTTTTAATCATAAGGACACATTTCCAAAGTGAAAATGGATATACAGCCTCGTGTTTTGGAGAAAATTGATTCATATTCTGAGGCATCTTTATCTGTGCCTTCTCACACATTACTCCGACGAGAAACTGCAGAAAAACATCTCCACTAATCTGCAAATCGTTTCTTTTCACTTCCTGAGCATTTTGTCAGAATGGATATGTCCCTGTTTGAAAGTAAGCTCCTCAATTAATACTAAAGGGTGAAATTTAAGGATTGAAATTCAAAAGGCGAAGACTATCGACATAACGCTATTGTTAGGTAAAGATTCACGTGACTTCAAAGAACGGAATGAGCCCACCCGTACCGCTTTTTGTTCATCCGTTGGCTCTTTCTAGACCTTGAAATCTAAACACAATTATTGTGAATGTGATCGTGCTTGGACTTACCAAAAAACGCTGCCAATTCTTTCACTGGGGCATTTCTACTAAGCTTTGGAATGTGCGTGTTTCACAGGTGATAGAGCGATTATTGAATTTCAGGAGGCGCACAAATATGATCAACTGATCAATCCAAATAGGTATTTTGGTTGAGAACCAATTTAAGTGCTCTATGCATATCTCCTGAAATTCAATAATCGCTCTCTCACCTGTGAAACACGCACACTGCAAATTCTTTCAGTGGGGTTTATTATTCAATTTTATTCATTTGAAATCCATTCATGATTTGAATTTCTACTAAGCTTTGGAGTGTGTTTTACAGGTGATAGAGCGATTATTGAATTTCAGGAGATATGCATAGACCACGTAAATCGGTTCTCAACCAAAACACCTATTTGGATTGATCAGTTGATGATATTTGTGTGCCTCCTCTACATCAGTCTACCTTTGGCTACATCGTTTAAATTTGGATTTGGGGAAGTTTTAACGCAATACGAGTGCTAAAGGACTTGATAAATTATAGATATTTTTATTGTGGGGGGTATTGAGGTTCAATAAAAAAACGCTGCAAATTATTTCACTGGGGTTTATAATTCAATTGGCTTGCGTTCATAATTTGAATTTCTACTAAGCTTTGGAGTGTGCGTGTTTCACAGGATAGAGCGATTATTGAATTTCAGGAGGCACACAAGTATGATCAACTGAACAATCCAAATAGGTATTTTGGTTGAAAACCGATTTACGTGCTCTATGCATATCTCCTGAAATTCAATAATCGATCTATCACCTGTGAAACACGCACACTCCAAAGCTTAGTAGAAATTCAAATCATGAATCATTGAATAATAAACCCCAGTGAAAGAATTTGCAGCGTTCTTTCAAGAGCGATTACAATGGAAAAATATTCTATTTGAAAATTTTAAATTTCGTAAGACGGAGCATGCATATCAGAATACTTCAACCCGTGTATCGGCTATAAACCCTTTTAGGAATTCACTCCAGTATCCACATTACTACATCACTAGGTTACTGCAATCAAAACAAAAACAATAATAAACCAAAATAACGCAAATGTTGGCACCATAAATCGGGTCTTACATCAGGAATGGTTTGAGCTAAGGACCTGGGGAAGGGCTCATTTGATTCCTCATGGAAACTTCTTCAAAAAGAGTCCAAATTTAGTCTTGACTTTTCTTGAGGTTTTTAGGGATTTTACAAAACTTTGACAACCCTTAAAGGGTACTTTAAATTAAGTGAGAGAGCAGGCTAAAGAATTGGGGCATTGTCGGACCAACATGGATTTTTCCTGAAAATTTCAGATTTTTCGCTACAGCCGTTTGGGAGAAATCGTGCGTACGGCGTAAATTTTCTGAAATTTTGTTTCTAGAGTCCTTTTGAAATCGAGTTTTTCAATCAAAACATTAGAGTCACATCTGCTTTGAATAATAATGACAAATACGTCTGAAATATTCAGTTACCTTTCTCTCCAGGAAGGCCGGGGTAGCCTCTTTCGCCGAGTTCGCCTTTGAAGCCTCTCGGGCCGGGAGCACCCTGCTCGCCTGGTGCCCCCGGGAAGCCCACGGGCCCTAGACCTCCGTCAGTCAAAAGGCCTCCAGCTCCGGGCAGTCCGGGTTTCCCCTGTGGACAACCAGACGAAGACGTTATTTATTTATTTAATACAATACGTGCAAAAACCCAATACATCGAAATTGTCAAACATCAAGACAAAATAATTGTAAAAACGCTGCAAATTCTTTTACTGGGGTTAATTATTCAATTTTAGTCATTTGGCTTGCATTCATGTGAATTTCTACTAAGCTTTTGAGTGTACGTGTTTCACAGGTGATAGAGCGATTATTGAATTTCAGGAGATATGCATAGAGCACGTAAATCGGTTCTCAAACAAAATACCTATTTGGATTGGTCAGTTGATCATATTTGTGTGCCTCCTGAAATTCAATAATCGCTCTATCACCTGTGAAACACGCACACTCCAAAGCTTAGTAGAAATTCAAATTATGAATGGAAGCAAATAAACCCAATAAACAATAAACCCCAGTGAAAGAATTTGCAGCGTTTTTTAATAGAACCTTAACCTTCCCCCCCCCCCACAATAAAAACATCTATAATTTATCAAGTCACTTTAGCACTCGTATTGCGTTAAAACTTCCCCAAATCCAAATTTAAACGACGCACAGTGGGCTGAATCACTAATTTAGGTGGACAAAATTCTGAAACTTGTCCATATGCAACCTTTGGGTTCCCAGATCACGGAAAAAATTATTTAAAAAATCAAATTAATTTTTTGACATGATTGGCGAGCACACAGTGGTCTAAAATCAAATTGATTTGCTAAAATTTAAAACTTTCCTAAATTCAACGATTGAAGTCCCAGAATACGGGAAAAATTATATTTAAAAATCTAATTAATTTTTTGACACGATTCGCGAGCACAAAGTGGTCTATTATCAAATTTATTTGCCAAAATTGTACTAAAAAAAAATTATGTATCACCCAAAACGCAAAAAATCGCAAAAATTCATTGCAACATTTAAAAACTAGAAGGATTGATGAAACAAATCCTGCAAACGAATCCGTGGAATAACTTGGCGTTAATAGGTATAGTTTTTCGTTATTGAATAGGGGCATACATTTACAAGTTGCTAAGTTAAATCCACAGGTAGAACGCAATGTATATTCTATAACGAATGCAGAAATTTAATGTCTTACCTGTCTCAGCAATGTCCACTGTTGAATAAAAGCAATAGAACTTCGCGCTACACACACCTTTAACATAATGAATGGCCATCGAATAAAGATAATCCCACTGCCGATTATCAGGCACTTGCGTAAACATGACTGATTCAGTCCTTTACTATTTGTTTGTAAACACGGTATGGAGGAAAATATTAGTATTTACAGTCTCACTAACTAATAATAAAAAGCTAAAGCACTCAGAAATTCCAGACTTTTGACTTGACTTTTGTCCACCTAAATTGGTGATTTAGCCCACTGTGCGACGTAGCCAGAGGAAGACTGATGTTGAGGAGGGACACAAATATGATCAACTGATCAATCCAAATAAGTATTTTGGTTGAGAACCGATTTACGTGGTCTATGCTTATCTCCTGACATTCAATAATCGCTCCAACACCTGTGAAACACGCACACTCCAAATCTTAGCAGAAATTCACATGAATGCAAGAAAGATGAATGAAATTGAATAATTAACCCCAGTGAAAGAATTTGCAGCGTTTCGTGCATCTCAGAATACTCCAATGTTAGGTTAGTCACATATTCCTCATTTGTGATGCCTGCCATGATTTTAACGTAACTGAACACTTCCATGACGTTTTGTCGACTCAACTCGCTTTCACTCTTGAACTAGTCTTGAGATATTGGCTTGCGAATGTTAGTTTACCTACAGAAAACATGAATATCCTCCTTTTAAGACCGGAAGGTGCCTAACGTTGTTTTGCCTTCAAACTGGAATTTCTGGATGAGATCGACATGGAATCCCAAATTTGACCATACCATTAGAAATCTGATTGAATTTGCAAGTTTTCCTGAAGTTTGACAAGTTCCAGCACGTTTTTTGGAAGTGCAGTAAGAATGAAAGTAATTCAGAAACTAGCAATTTTTTTAAATTATCAATGTTTGAACTGCAATTGCTGTCCTTAAAGGTTCGTTTATGATTATGAATGTGCATTGGTCTTGAAGAAAATTTCAAGCCGAATCCAAAAATGTGGTCAAAAGTAGAAAAAAGTTGTTTGAAAGTGGAAAAACGTGGGTTTTTATTATATTTTCAAACTGAAAATTCTCCATGAGATCGAGGCGGAATCGCAAAGTTGACCGTACCATTAGAAAGCTCGATTAAATTTGTAAGTTTTCCTGAAGTTTAACGAGTTCCAGCATTTGAAAAATAAAAGTAATTCAGAAACTAGCAAATTTTTTTAATTTTCAATGTTAGAACTGCAATTGTGGTCGTTAGGGGTTCGTTTATAATTATGAATGTGCATTGGTCGTAAAGGAAATTTCACGCTGAAGAAGAAGAAAGCAGAAAAACGTTGTTTCAAAGTAGAGAAACGTGGATTTTCACGTCAAAAACGTGTTTCTCTGAAAGAAAAAAAAAACCTTTGACAAATTATTTTTCAGAGAACGGATTGAGATAGAAAAGTGCGGTTTGCGGGGTTTTGCTACATTTTTGATGCAGATTAACAGAAAAAATTGTTCGTCACTTATCAGCTTCCACCCTGTCAATACTTACTGGCGGGCCTGGGGGTCCGGGCAGCCCGTCCTCCCCTCGATCTCCCTTAGGGCCCGCAGGTCCTGGAGAACCGTCCGCTCCCGGCAGACCAGGGAGTCCTTCTTCCCCAGGAAACCCTCTCTTCCCTTGAGGACCCTGAAATGAAACAATTATATTCAAATGTTATCTACTTATTTAAATATATTTGTTCAGAAATGTAAATATTTTTGTAGCAACAGAAAAAAAAGTTCATGAATGGGGTCATTCCATACCCAGACAAACTCGAAATGTACCGACCCCATCCGATTTTGTTCATACTTGGTGTAGTTGCTTCCATTAACGAATAAAAAAGGCCTGCCACGTCAGCTCCTCCAAAAATTAACGGTTTTGGAAGCTATGGCAGTATGATATTTTGACGATTTTTTATGACCTAAGCATGGTTTTTTGACAAAATCTTCGGTTCCAATCGATCAAATTAAACGTACGCGGTCTGATTTTCTTCGTAATAAAGTAAAGAACGCAACGGATCCTGCAGAAAGCCGGTATGAGCGTCCGTTTTGTTTGTCTGGCGGATAACGTCCGCAAATATTAAAAACGCGATTTCTCCCGAGTCGCTCAGTAGAATTAGGCGTTCGAGGTCTTAAAATGTTTGTAATTACTTGTTTTACAATGCCCCAAACGAGTTTTGTGTGATATTTTTATTTGATGGAGTTATAACGATTTTAAGGGCTATGCACCGCCGTTATTTCTCTTTATTTCTCCTTCTTTCGAAGTAAAGTTGAATTATTTCGAAAACCGTTCGATATACCGACAATTGTCATAGAAGAAAGTTTGTAGTTCTTGAAAATTCAATTCGGATGGACTCATTCCACTTTTTCATAGCTCCAATCGTTTACGTGCTATGAGCAAAACAAAGTCTGCCCATTTATGGGTATGGGTAAGAAGGTAGCAGTGGCAAAGGGAGTTTCATAGTCAGTAGAGCTCCAATTTGACCCGTGAGGTACAACACCAGTTTGACGCGTAAAACCTTTAATAATAGTTTTCGGGTCCCCCTGCCCCTATCCCGGAGCGGCGTGACTGGCCTCTTTCTTAAGATGGTAAATATTTTTTTTGACCCCCCACCCCGTGACCCCTTGCTGTTCCAATAAGCCTTCGCGATTAGCAAAGTTCAAGTTTTACGGGTCAAACTAGTGCTGCACCTTATGGGTCAAATTGGAGCTCTACTGACTATGAAACTCCCTTTGCCACTGCTACCTTCTTACCCATACCCGTAAATGGGCAGACTTTGTTTTGGTCATAGCGCGTAAACGGTTGGAGCTATGGGAAAGTGGAAGGAGTCCATCCGAATGGAAATTTCAAGAGCTATAACTTTTCTTCTATGACAATTTTCGATATCTCGAACGGTTTTCAAGATAATTCAGCATTACATCGATAAAAGGCGAATTAAAGTAAAATAATGGCGGTGCATAGTCCTTAAAATCGTTATAACTCCGTCATATGAAAATAACACACAAAAACCATTTGGGGCATTGTAAAACAAGTAATTACAAACATTTTAAGACCTCGAACGCCTAATTCTACTGAGCGACTCGGGAGAAATCGCGTTTTTAAGATTTGCGGACGTTATCCGCTAGACAAACGAAACGGACGCTCATACCGGCTTTCTGCAGGGTCCGTTGCGTTCTTTACTTTATTACGAAGAAAATCAGACCGCGTACGCTTAATTTGATCGATTGAAACCGAAGATATAGTCAAAAAACCATGTTTAGGTCATAAAAAATCGAAAAAATCGTCAAAATATCTAATTGGTATGGCTTCCAAAACCGTTTATTTTTGGAGGAACTGACCTGGCAGGCCTTTTTTATTCGTTAATATAAGCAACTACACTAAGTATGAACAAAATCGGAGGGGGTCGGTACATTTCGAGTCTGTCCGGGGATGGGATGAGGTAATGGGGCTTGAAAGTGCGTTAAAAGTTCATGTTTTTCCTGTGGGTTCTCTATTGGAAGCTTGAAATACTAGATCTTATCCAGTTAAAACGAGTTCTGAAATATAAAATAAATAGATCAATTAAAATAAATAACAACCTCGGGTCCCGGGAGTCCTGGCGGTCCGGGGAAGGCGCTTCCGTTGCCCGGCGGTCCGATCGGCCCTGGGAAACCTGGATCGCCTTTCTCGCCTCTTGAACCTGGTGGCCCCTGAAAAAGAACAAATACAGCGTGGTTGAGGATGAAAGAATTAAAAAATGAAAATGAAATGAAATGAAATTATAGTTTATTTCTGATAAGTAACATGAATATGGAATACAAGAAATTAGAAATATAGTTTCCCTAAATGGGTAAACCCGTGGCAGGGAAAACGAGTTGGTACCTTGTTAAAAATTATTATTAAATAAAAATGAAATGAATTAAATAAATAGAAATAGTAGGCACTATTATGACGAAGACGACTGCTGCAAAATTAAAAAGTCCATTTCACCGATGATCCTGAACACGCAAGTACCACTTTTTTAGAGTGCTATTTACTTTTCTAGGATGTTTTATTAATTCAGATTTATTAGCTGTAGGAAAATTATTGAAAACTCTTATCCCAGTGGAGAAATATGTATGCAAAGAGGCCGTTGTACGAGAATGTGGGAGAGTAAAATTACCTTGCGACTGAAATCTAGTATGAAACGCGTGTGATGGGTATGTAAACCGCTTCTCCTTTAACACTTGCTTTACGCTATTCGCTTCAAATAAATTCTGGAATTTTAATATTTTCAACTTCCGAAAGAGGGGATCAGTGTGCTCCAGAAATTAGGTGGCTCATCTTCACGTATTCCAACTAGTTTCCCCTACAAGGCATCACAAGACAAGCGTATATAGCTTTTCCGCGTCAAATTAAAGGTTTTCCGAAACAAATTAAAGGTTCTCCGAGACAAATTAAAGATTTTCTATTTCAAAATAACGATTTTCCATTCCAAGATAAAGGTTTTCCATTTCAAAATAAAGGGTTTTCATGTTAAAGTGTCTCGTCTCACACAGCTTATATTTACAAATTAAGTGTATTTACGGATATGTAGGTACCTATTGTGCCTACCTACCTAATTTAACAATTTGAACATTTTGAACATTTTTCAATTGATTTTTTTATTCTTTACCAAAATTTCAAAATAAAGATCCTTGATCCTTGATTCCAGCAGCGAATGGATGAACTCGGACTTCATGTGAAATATAGCTTTTCCGTGTCAAATTAATTATAATTATATCTTCCTCTTTACTCACCTCAACTAAATCCTGCTGTTAGAAGGTGTTTTTCGAAGTAAAGATTCATGCGAGGAATTCGCTCAGCGAGCCAAGCGAAATTCATGATTTAGTTTCAGTGATCGCTCGTAGTGTAGCCACTGTTACCCCTACGGATTGTTCACATTATGTTATGGACATGATCCTACAGCTTCCCGCAGCATCTGAGCACGATATGTGAAATTATTATAGTTCTGTTTTATTTTGTTCAATTTTGATAAAAATACATTAAAAAATATTGAAAAATGTTCAAATTGTTAAATTATGTAGATACAATACATATACGTAAATATATACACTTAATTTGTAAATATAAGCTGTTTGAGATGCGAAACCTATAAAATAGAAAGCCTTTATTTTGAAATGGAAAATTTATCTTTGGAAAACCTTTTTTGTCTGGAAAATCTTTCATTTGTTTCAGAAAATCTTTAATTTGTTTCGGAAAACCTTTAATTTGTTTCGGAAAACCTTTAATTTGACGCGGAAAAGCTATATATTAAATAATAAGATGTTTTAGCGTCTTAATGATAGCCGAATTTTGGAGTATGGTAGTATAGTTTGGTCCCTCTTTTATGCAGTATACAGAACCATAGGAGAGGGCTTAACGGAAGTTCATGCGTTACCTTACATTCAAACAGGGAATACCAACGGAGCAGGTTGATTTTAGGTACCTGGCAGCCGAGTACGGGTTGCCCACTCTTGAAAGCCGAAGAGCAGCGGATCCCAAATGGTGGTCCGCGGACCCCTGAGGGTCCGCAAGACATAAAAAATAAATATATTAACGCTAGCACACTCTAGTGCTGGCACTGGAACTAGATGGGACCCCATACTTCCCTGAAACTGACCCTGACGATGGTTGGATTTGAAATCCTTTCAGCTGTCAAGCAATTGAACAAATCAAAGGCCTCACAGAAGAAGAACAAGATAAGTTCGAGAATTCGTCGAACTGTGGTACGATGAGAAACATTTTTAATGGCGAGAAGATAGCAGACTTCTGGGCAACAGCACGCAACGATTACAAAGAACTTGGAGACCAGGCCATGTTTTCTCCAGAAGCGGCAGTCTCAAAAATCGGGAACCAACCATCATATTCTCTAGTGGGAGGGCAGATTACCTTAGCTCATTCGAATTCTCCGGTTTTCAAAAAGCGGTGTGGGGGTTGCGCTCACAATCGGCTGGGCGGGGAGTGACGTTTTAGTGGCTAAGGGGGTTCAATGAGTGTGATTACGCAGCCCATTTTACCTATGGGGCAATGCAAGGGGTAGGAGCGTCAGGTCAGTCAATAATCAGAGGTCTGTGGTTTGTAACCATGCTCTCCCGCTATGTGTCTTGATGGGATGGTGTATTTGCTTCTTCCAAGGGCAGAGGGTACTCATTCCAGCAACACCTACAAGATAACTGTGACGCTACAATGCAACAGGGCATCCCAACAGGCGGCATGTGCAAGAATTCCGAAGCTTAAACCGACCATATCTATTGCTCCACATCACAAAACGTCAACATCGTCAACACTTTGGACACCTGAGGCGTTTTCTTCTGTACACCCTCTCACTCGCGAAAATCAGTATCCCTGAAATTGCAAAGCATCCAATCGCAAATAATAATAGCGTTAGTAATAGTTGGAACGACTTACAGGATCCCCTCTGAGTCCGTTCCTTCCTGGGAGGCCTTGGGACCCTGGGAACCCTGGTGCTCCGTCGGCTCCTCGCTCTCCGGGAGGGCCAGGCTGCCCCCTCTGTCCCTGAAAACAAGATTAACCAAGTTTTAGTGCAGAACGAACAGACACACGTATTGCACAAACAGGGCTAACACACGAAATTGTGCGACGTGATGGGTTTGCAATTAGAAGTTATTTTTCTGTGGAAGCAGTAAAAATCACTATTTGATTTTTGCGTTGTAACGTTATCTGAATTGTAAGAAGTGATTATTTGAACCGTGGCTGATTTCCTATTGGTTCAAAACCAAAAAAACGCTGCAAATTCTTTCACTGGGGTTTATTATTCAATTGGCTTGCGTTCATGATTTGAATTTCTACTGAGCTTTGGAATGTGCGTGTTTCACAGGTGATAGAGCGATTATTGAATTTCAGGAGGCAAAAAAATATGATCAACTGATCAATTAAAATAGATATTTTGGTTGAGAACAGGTTTACGTGCTCTATGCACATCTCCTGAAATTCAATGATCGCTCTATCACCTGTGAAACAAGCACACTCCAAAGCTTAGTAGAAATTCAAATCATGAACGCAAGCCAATTGGATAATAAACCCCAATGAAAGAATTTGCAGCGTTTTTTTATGGTTATCAGAATGCTTCAACCCGTGTATCGGCTACAAAGCCTTTTAGGAGTTCACTCCAGTATCCACCTTACTACATCACTACATCACTAGGTTACTGATATCAAAACAAAAACAATAATAAACCAAAATAACGCAAATGTTGGTACCATAAATCGGGCCGTATATCGGGAATGGTTTGAGCTACGAACCTGGGGAAGGGCTCATTCGATTCCTCATGGAAATTTCTTCAAAAAAGGTCCAAATTTAGGCCGCTTCGACTTTTTTTGAGGTTTTTAGGGATTTTACAAAACTTTGGCAACCTTTAAAGGGCACTTTAAATTAAGTGGAAAGGCTGGCTCAAGAATTGGGGCGTTGTCGGACCAATATGGATTTTCCCTGAAAATTTTAGCTTATTTGCTTCAGCCGTTTGGGAAAAATCGTGCGTACGGCGGACGGACGGAAAATTTTGTATTGCAGATTCGGATTCTACACCCTTTGAAACGTAAACCATGATTTTCAGGGGGGTTAGAATTTTTTTTTCAAGAGCGATTACAATGGTTCATTATTGAATAATAAACCAAAAATCAAGAACAAGAGATTTTTCGTTTTTCTCTTATTTTAAAAGTCCACAGCTACCAAGTCCACAAGGACTTCATTTTACGGTTCTCATTTTTCGAATCAAAAATAAGAGTTTTTTTAAATTTGTATTTTTTGAATCAGGAAATGAAAATTATTTGACTTTTCAGCGAATTTTTAGATGAAATTCTTCATGATATCCATCTAACGTTGACGATGTTGAAATTTCCAAGTGCTAATCATTTTTCCGGATTTGCTCCGTCTTACGAAATTTGAAATTTTCAAATAGAATATTTTTCCATTGTAATCGCTCTTGAAAAAAAAAAAAAAAAAAAAAAAAAAAAAAAAAAAAAAAAAAAACGCTGCAAATTCTTTTACTGGGGTTTATTATTCAATTTCATTCATTTAGCTTGCATTCATAATTTTAATTTCTACTAAGCTTAGGAGTGTGCGTGTTTCACAGGTGACAGAGCGATTATTGAATTTCAGGAGATATGCACAGAGCACTTAAATCAGTTCTCAACCAAAATACCTATTTGGATTGATCAGTTGATCATATTTGTGTGCCTCCTGAAATTCAATAATCGCTGTATAACCTTGAAACACGCACACTCCAAAGCTTAGTAGAAATTTGAATCATGAATGCAAGCCAAATGAATAATAAACCCCAGTGAAAGAATTTGTAGCGTTTTTATTTAGGAACAGGACCATTACGAGTGATGCGGGAAAATGTTATTGCAATAATACTAAACACGTTGATTTGTGGTTCTTTTTGTAGAGTGGTCGATGAACAAGATTCAATATTGAAAATAACCAAACCAAAAGAGCTGTAAGAGGACCTTTTTGTCGCGAATTAGTTGCAATCAATAATGTAGCGGACCGTATATAATAATAACGGTATAACGTGAAACAGCGTGTATAACAACTATATTGTTTGACAGATGCAAAAACCGAAATATAACCCTAAGTGGTTTTCCTTGTATAAACCCATCAGAGATCGAAATAAACAACATCACGTCGCTACTGTATCATTCATACTGTACGAAGATGTTGGAAAATCGATTGGATCTACTTACGGGTTCACCTCGCAGCCCTTGCGGCCCTCTGGGACCAGGCGGTCCGTCAAAGCCCTGAAACGAAACGGAACACAGTCTCGTGAGAATCGAAGTTTAAAATAGAAGAAACTGATCAACATTTGACTGACGAACCTTCAAAGTGTCAATTCTCGGGTTGGAGTTACAGGTAACGGGGGTTGAGAGAGTCGAGTTTCATATTTATCAAGTAGGAATGTGGTTTATCCAGTACGCAGGGCTTCAAAAATGTAACAGTAACGGACAAAAATGAAAAAATCAACTTTCAAGTTATCAACGCCAAATACCTGCCCATGACGATCTCAAGCTGAGATGGAAGGAACGTGTGAAAAAGAAGAGGAATGAGCAAAGTATTGAAACCTAGTAGGATGTGTGTACTGGCTAATGGGACGACGATCCTCCTTGACCTTCGGTAACAAGCTGCAGCTTGTGATAAAATACTCACACCAATTTGGATGTTTGATGTTGTATGATCTAGAGTATAAGTTGAAGTTCCGAAATGGGGAACTCCAACGTGAATTTGAAAAGGACTGCGTGGATGAGGTTATCAAAAAACAACGGCACATCTGTCAGACTAAAAGATCATGTGAATGAGAAAGGAGTAAAGCTTGTGTGCAAGATCTACCTCAAGGCCTTAAGGTACTGAAAAAGCATGGAGTGTTATTGTCAACTGGGAATTCAATTGTTTTCCTCAACATGGCGATTCCATACGTGTATGAATACCTGGACATGACGCTAAATGTCAAGCTCAGGTGTAAGGAACATCCAAAAGAAGAGGACTGAGCAAATTATTGAAACCTAGAAGGATGTACTGGCTAATTGGCCGAAGATCCACTACGACCATTTGTAACTGCTGCTTCTCACAATAAAATACTGAAACCAGTTTGGATGTATGGTGCGGAGTAGTGGGGAACCACAGCTCCAACCAGTCATATCATTTCAGATTTCTGGAACTCTGTACTACGATGAATCACTGATGGGCCGTGGTAGTTCCAAAACGGCGCACTCCACCGTGAACATCAACACACAACAGGGACTTAGCTCAGTCCATTCAACATTTCTGTTTTTAGTTAAAACTGGTTATATTAGCAAGTAGTTAAACGTTTCTAGTTTGCTTACATCAGTTCCGTTGAGGCCAGGCAATCCTCGAGGGCATATCGTCTCGCAAGCTCCAGACCTCGCTGCCACTCCCGATGACCTCACCTGCAACATGTTGGATACACGTAGCACAATAAATTGAATTATATCGAAATGTTAATACAAACTACTAAGTCCAAATAATAATTATTATTAAGCGACTGGGTAAAATCAAGTGCCCTAACTAGGAACACGTTTAATGATTGCTAGAAAATCTCTTACTAAAAAGTTCCGACTATGCAGCACCTGGTTATGAGGAAATCTGCGTAATTTCTCGATTCACATTTAGTTTGTAATTGTTCTGACCACTTTCTGTCCAAAGAAAATGTCAATTATCAAGAAAAACATACTAGGAGAGGTGGAAAAAATCTGATTTTTTCATTAAATTGATGGTGGTTAATCATTGGTTAAGCATTGCATTCACTAAATTAAGCTGTGGACTAGAATGATACAAGTAGTATTATAGTGACAGTAAAACGTAAAATTAATTTATACTTGGTTGAAGAACGAGAAATCGAAAATTGGCACATCATTTCACAAAACAGAAACAACCACAATATACTGGGTGTTACATTTCATCACAGGCCGAGAGATTTTAAGGAAAATTTCTGTTCGAAAATGCCTCTTAGCAATTTTTGTTTACACCCTTGGAAAAGCGGTTTTCTTTAATTTTTCGTTTTTTTTTACCTTAACGCATTAAAACGGCCATATCTCCCACATTTTGGGTGCGATTCCAAATCTGATTCCACTATTGGAAAGAGCGTTAAATTTCCTATCGCCCTAATTGGAACCAACTTTTTTGAGCCGGCGAAACGAGTGAAAAATCAGCTTGAAAAGGACACATTGTCAAATCGTGGAGATCTCGACTTTCTTCAAACGCTTATGAGTCCCTGTAATAAGGCATGTGAATTTTACCCTGTGGTGTCTTTTAAGATGCGCCAAAATTTAGGCTTTCCAGCTATATAACCAGATTTGAAATTCCGTGCAGTTTGTTGGGAGAAAATTGATTTGCAAGTGAGAAAAACTTGGTTTTTCATCATGCGTTGATTCGTTTGCTAAAAAGAAAAAAACCGAACTCAAAGTTTTCAAAAAATTATTAATGAACCATTGTAATAAATTGTACATTTCTACTGTAGATACTGTCCATGTGCAGAGACCACCTTCGCCGAGCGATGTCGACTGCTCGCTCCAGCTCCCTAGTGTTGTGTCTCATGTCGTGAGCACATTGGTGGACATTTTGAACAGTATCTACAGTAAAAATGTACAATTTATTACAATGCTTCATTAATTTATTTATATATTTTTTTTTACCAGACGAATCAACGCATGATGAAAAACCGGAGTATCCAGTGAAAAACCACGTTTTTCTTACTTGAAATGCCATTTTATCCCAACAAACTACACGGAATTTCAAATCTGGTTATATCGCTGGAAAGCTTAGATTTTGGTGCATCTTTAAGCACTACAGGACTAAAATTCACATGCCTTATTACAGGGACTCACAAGCGTTTGAAGAAAATCGACATCTCCACGATTTGACAATGTGTCCTTTTCAAGTTGATTTTTCACCCGTTTCGCCAGCTCAAAAAAGTTGGTTCCCCATTAGGGCGATAGGAAATTTAACGCTCTTTTCAATAGTTTAATCAGATTTGAAACCGCCCGCAAAATGTGGAAGATATGGCCGTTTTTATGCGGTAAGGTCAAAAAAACGAGAAAAACCTTAAAATTGAAAAAAACGCATTTCCAAGGGTGTTAAAAAAATTGCTATGGAGGCATTTTCGATCAGAAATTTTCCGTAGAATCTTCTCCTGGTCTGTGACCGTCACAAAATGTAACACCCAGTATACTCACCTACAGCATAAAACTGCCATTATGTGTACACATTTGGAAACGGAATCACTCATGTTTTCATCCTTGAGCTCCTGGACTAAAACATTTTCATCCCAAACATTTCCCTAATACTGTGGGTACATCACCATACAGTTAAAATTATTCAAAAAATGAGCTTAAATTACCATTAATATACTCGAACTTACGGGGAGTTCCGAACAAGTGTCTCTTTCCGGTTTCGTTGGATCGCAGCTCAACACCATCCATTGGAGGTCGATCTGAAATTTAAAATCCAGGAATCATTTCAAAATGCTCAATGGCACCCGGAACCTCCAAAAACATATATTTCAATATTCACTATATTTCAATTACGGCGATATTTCAATTTACGAGTTCAGTATGACAGTGTGATGTGATGGAAAAGTCAGTTTTCAGAAAATATCGCTCAACAATTTTTTTATTGAGGATTAAGATGAAAGAATCCGTCAAATGAAAGATGACTATATACTGATCAATATTTTAAAAAAGCATGGCAATCCTGAGTAGTCGTTACGGAAAACATCAAAAAGCAGAAACTGAGGTCCCTGGAGATTGGGGGGAAGTATTCCGCCATGCCAAATACGACCCCTCACCGTTAAAAGCTATCGACTGTGTCCGAGAAATGGAGTTTTTGAATTCGGCTGCATATTTTTCTGAAAAATACCCGAAGAAATGGCTTGTACTGACTTGTCCCATTCGAATTTCGCACATCAAAAATGAATCTCAATCTCTTATTTTTACAAGAAACACATTTTGGGCCATACTGTAGCTTCAATTTAGGGCCCAAATTCTACAGAAAAACAATAAACTGCGAAAGCGGTGGTTAAACCTACCAGGGACCCGTGGAAAACAGGTGGTGTGGGAGAAGCCTTTCGATTCACTTCCTGAAAAATTATACCCAAGAAAATTGCCTATCAATCCAGCTAAACTAAAGGATCTTACCCACTTGAAACAATTTTTGAAGGAAGCCGAGTCCAAGAAGTGTTATGAAAAACTGTTATCAACCAACACGGTTACTCTAAAAACCCAGTCAACTGAGCCTGATGAGACTTATTCCGACTACGAGGATATCATCATTAACGAAAAGGTGGAAAATTAAAAACCGGAGAAGAACAGTTTTTGTTAGTGGATTTTTAGTGAAATTGTGTTTTCGCATACTTAATAATTTTGTGATATTAATAAAAATTCGTCAATCCACATACATTTGAAAGGGCATGTTATATAGTTTTTTTTAATCCCACAGAAACCAGTATGTTTTCCAGAAGTTTGTGTTAGTTTAGTTTTCAACATGTTTTATTTTTGTATAAACAATTCACCACAATATAATAAATAAACATGAAGTCATACGGCTTTAGCATTTGCTATCCGCCGGGTCGCGTATTCTAACCGCCAAAAAAAATAATTCCAATGACATGAACCAAGGAAATAAAACAGAGAGTAAATTATTATTCTAGTAAGTTGCAATACGAGAAACTTCCATAATTCAATTATAACACTTAGAAATCACAGAACTTCCCATTCCTTGTTCCCAAATTCAAATAATCAAATTTAACTAGCATGGATTTCTTGTGGATTCTATTAATTACCGAAGTTATATTCATCAATCCATTCTTTTCTGTACCTCATTGCATCAATCACATACCACCCAAGCCCGATCCAGTTCCTACCATTTAAAAATGCTATTGCTAACTGGTCGGAGATGAATCTAGAACCTAACCGGTTTTTTCTTATTCCACTTAAAATAGGACATCTAGCTAGAAAGTGTAGAAGGTTTTCATCTTTTCTAGAATTCCACATAGCACACGTATAAATCCGATCCTCTATCTACGATTTACAGTTTAAGTCCAACATTTCACACCTAGCTTTATAAATAATTTTTACAACATTAAAAGTTAGACATTCTAGTTTCATATAGTTAGGAGGGCTCAAGTTCTTGTACAGTATGTGAAACCGTGCGTTGTTTGCGTCATTCTTACACTTTTCAACAAAGGACAGTCTTAACTTATCCCGCAACTTTTCCCATTGGATTAGAATGGAGCTTGGGTTGTCGGGTCCAGAAGTTTGTGTGAACTGCAGTAGACTAATTTGCTAAGCTGTTACTTACGGGCACCGAATGTTTTGAGTTGGCGAGTGTGATGTTGCCGTTGACGTCGATGGGACCCCGAGAGCGGACGGGGACGGAGCCCACGTGTTTGCAGTCCACGTGCAGCGTCACTTTGCTCTCGTAAACTCCGAAATGGATCTTGTGCCACTCCCGGTCGAAAACCTGTGAACCAAACCAACGATTTACAGATATTATGAAAATATTATGGGCTGAGATTTTGGAGGCTATTAAATATGTTAGTGAGATGAGCTCCAATGAGAATACATGGGTAATTTGTTCCGATTCAAAAAGCTGCTTGCAGTCGATAGGTAGTCCATCATTTAAAATAGCTGATAACGTTGTGACCATCCAGATTTTGGCAAACGTCAGAAAGTGCCAAATTAGAGGCAATATTCTACAGTTCCTGTGGGTTAAGGGACACATAGGTATAGATGGGAACGAGAAAGCTGATCAGTGGGCCAAGACTGGAGCGGTGGATGGTAATCTTTATTCTTCCTGGACTGCCGGTATTTGATTTCTACCCAACCATCAAAGCGAAAGTGCGAAAGAAGTGGGAATGGGAGTATAAAGGATCGAAGAACGGATTATACTAGAAGAATGTGCAGCCCCTAATTCCCAAGAGACCCTAGTTTGTTGGATGGTTCGCCCATAGATCGCTTTGCAGAACCATAATTCGGCTGCGAACAAACCACGGAGTTTATGAGGCATATTTACATCGAATACACCTAGACATATTACATGAGAAGATGATATTGTATTGAGAAAGATAACGTTCATTACATTTAAGAGGAAAATCTCACAAAAAAAGTTGCAAATTCTTTCACAGGAGTTTATTAATCAATTTCATTCATTTGGCTTGCGTTCATGATTTGAATTTCTACTAAGCTTTGGAGTGTGCGTGTTTAACAGGTGATAGAGCGATTATTGAATTTCAGGAGGCACACAAATATGATCAACTGATCAATCCAAATAGGTATTTTGGTTGAGAACAGATTTACGTGCTCTATGCATATCTTCTGAAATTCAATAATCACTCTATCATCTGTGAAACACGTAGAAATTCAAATCATTAATGCAAGCCAAATGAATGAAATTGAATAATAAACCCCAGTGAAAGAAAACCAAAATTCCAAATCAAACAACCCTTTTAGAATTTGCAGCGTGAAAAGGAACCTTTTCACGGGGTATTATAACACGTTGAGACCTTGAGGTAGGTCATATCGCCGAGCACGGATCAATTTCGGTTTGATCATCGGTGGAATGAAATCAGTGTGGAATCGAAAACCAAAAAAACTCGTCAGGGAATCGGAGGCGACCGCGATCCTCCGGTATAGATTTCGCTCAAGTTTTTCTCCTCTGGGATTTCACGCTGTCGCCCCGACCGCGAATCACCGCCTTCATTTCACTGTCGACTCGTTAAAGTTATCAAGACAAACACGCAACTCTAACACTGCCTAATGTCAGGAAATTTCATCGATGACTTGAAAACAATTGAGGATGTTATGTGGCCGCAGGTATTTTGCTCAACTACCTTTATCCAACTGTTGTAAAATGGGGAGAAAACCTGATTAATTTATATATACTTTATTTGACAATAATGTCGCTGGAAGGATGACCTGTCGGTTGGGATATAGCTGATGTGAGCTTGTGAGTCAAATTTCTTCATTTTTATAGAGGCATCAGGGCCCCATCCTCCAGGCAGCCGCGGAGACGCATGGATACCGCCCTCACTACGGCTATCTGAGTTTTCACACGGACCCAGCAGGTTACTTGGGACAAAGGCTTCGACCACTTTTCAGCCAAGACCTCGGCCATCCGTTTCAGGAAACGGGAATATTCCTTGTGTAAGGACCCATCACCCCACCACTAGAGGTGTGAAAGAACCTCGCAAGTCTTCTGCCGCAGCGTCATACTTCCGATGCTTTTCATTGGCTGCTTTTTGTGAGATCGTTGGCCAATCATGTGAACCATAAGAGGAGGCGTCTGGGTTTATGACCCTGGTATCAAAGTACGCCGTTCTCTCATGGTCCCAGACTCCATGGATTTCAATATCCCCAACCAGCCGAGGATTGCCGTCTTCTCCTTCTACCAGCACTGGCTCAAGACCAACTAAGTTCCACGCGAGACTCGCCATCCTTGCGCACTGATCCCGAATTTGATCATGACCTCGTTTGACCAGACCCCCACTTTTTACAGTTCAATCCGTGATTGAGATCCATTCGCTCACCACAAACATCGCATTAATTATTAAATGTCACCTATACCTTTTAAAGCATTGTGATTTGAGTTACCACCTATTATCAAAAACACAAACCGTTCAGACCCTGGTGTAATGGACTGTCAGCACTTTGGTGTTTCTACCAGGATGCTCAATACTTGGATATTCTGGTGTTTATCAGGTTTGGTTGTTAGTAAATTCCACGTTTCTTTGTTTTGATGATGTCCCCAAAACTAGGACTTTACGGAAGCCGCCAGTTTGAAAGTTCTGTGGAGTGCCCTCTGTTGATAACTTTGTATTTAACTTGAAATATGTGAGAATAAACGTAGACGGCAGAAGTCGGCACCACCGGGAGGCCAACGCCTCGGCGAAAACCCAGCTTCCGAGGAGGGGACGCCTCGGGCATATAGAAGCCCTAGGCCCCCCGGCGGAAACCAACCAGTGGGATCCCAACTTCTGGCTCCGCTACGAGTACTAACAAAACTCGTCTTATCCTTCCGTCATCGATACCCTCAATAAGTGAAGCGGTTTCTCTCTTAAAGAGTTCCTCGCTCCTTACCTTCCAAGAGTGGTCGAAGCGGCCTCCCTCTTCAAGGGATATTCGCTCCCAGTCTGATTTCGCGGATATAGTGAAGCTGTCTCCCTTTCAAATTTACAAAGTGATCGAAGCGACCTTATTCACTCTCACTCCCTTAAATTTAAATTCTCAACATAGTGAAGCTGTCTCCCTCTTAAAGGGACCCTAGCTCCTATATCCAGTCCAAGTGGTTGAAGCGGCCTCCCTCTTCAAGGGATATTCGCTCCCACTATTAAGCTGTTAGAGTGAAGCTGTCTCCCTCCTCAAGGGACCCTAGCTCCTGTAACCAGCACCGGTGATTGAAGCGGTCTCCTTCTTCAAAGGACCCTCGGTCTCACCTTTAAATGCAAATGTGCCATAAGCACGTAAAGTTAAGATATGAGCCTTAACACCCACTATGACCTTCAGAGGATTTTCTGCACGATTCTGCTGTGCATTTGTCGCTTGACAACTTCGACTCGCTTCCAAAGTTACTAACTGATAAGTGTAATGGTTACTATCGTTGTAGTCGTACTATCACTGAAATTTGTCATAAAAACGCTGCAAATTCTATCACTGGGGTTTATTATTCAATTGGCTTGCGTTCATGATTTGAATTTCTACTAAGATTTGGAGTGTACGTGTTTCACAGGTGATAGAGCGATTATTGAATTTCAGGAGATATGCATATAGCACGTAAATCTGTTCTCAACCAAAATACCTATTTGGATTGATCAGTTGATCACATTTGTGTGCCTCCTGAAATTCAATAATCGCTCTATCACATGTGAAACACGCACACTCAAAAGCTTAGTAGAAATTCAAATCATGAACGCAAGCCAATTGAATAATAAACCCCAGTGAAAGAATTTGCAGCGTTTCATGCATATCAGAATGCTTCAACCCGTGTATCGGCTACAAAGCCTTTTAGGAGTTCACTCCAGTATCCACATTACTACATCACTACATCACTAGGTTACTGCTATCAAAACAAAAACAATTATGAACCAAAATAACGCAAATGTTGGCAACATAAATCGGGCCATACATCGGGAATGGTTTGAGCTACGGACCTGGGGAGGGACTCATTCGATTCCTCATGGAATGTTCTTCAAAAAGAGTCCAAATTTGGGCCGCCTTGACTTTTTTTGAGGTTTTTAGGGATTTTACAAAACGTTGACAACCCTTAAAGGGCACTTTATTCTGATACTCTTAAAGGAGAATATGCGTTTTAAAATGTTGGTTTGTCAATTTAAATGATAATCCTATGTAATTGTACAGCAAACATTTTGGTCGACGTTCTTGTTATTTTGTGCAGAGCGTGAAGGCGAAACTAGTTCTCGTTAAAATTCCACAGAGGTTGACGTAGGACGGTTAGATTGGTTCGTTGGAGCTTCTTGGAGTGAAATTTTCATTAGGTTCTACGATTGCCACTCTGTTTCGCCCCGGGTGAAATGAAGAGTTATGCGATGGAAGGAGTCACCAAGGCGCTTTTGTGGCCTCGTTGCAGAAACGCATCCCATAAATCTCGCCGGCTTGAAAGCTAGTTTCATTCCTTCTGACTACACAGTAATCGGCGCTCGAACTTCTGGTTCGTTTCGCTGAATGAAATAAATCTGCAAAAGCCATTATTCAAAATATAGCCTTTTACTGTGATATACGTACGAATCAAATGATCTAAACTAATGTGATAAACAGGAAAGATTTTAATTTAACGAGGAATATCTCGTCGTAAACGGTGCAAATTATTACACAGGGTTTAATTACACAGGTCAACATTTGATATGAGAAAAAACACGAAAAACGCTCTGCTCTGGGGGGTTTTCAGGTCGCTGATTACGGTGAGTGGGTTGGTTAACCTTCATCACATCAGGTTCAAGGTCATTTGAAAGTCAAAGTGACTTGTCATATTTCCACGAAAATATCTGCGAAATATTTTAGCCCATGTTTTTAAGGCCTCTGAATCCTATTTTGTAGTTTGTATGGCCAGAAGATTTAGATAAAGATCAAATTAAGGTCTTTTTAAGGTCATTTCAAGGTCAAAGTGACTCATGCGTATCCAAATACCAAATTATCCGTATGGTTTTGAGGTTCCTGCATACGATTCCGTAGTTAGTCTGGCCTATAGCCTTTGTTTTAGGATCATTTCAAGGCCAAATCAACATATTTCCACGAAAACACGCGCAAAAATGTTTCGCAGATATTGAGAGTGACTAGAAAAGAATGTGACGTCATTCTAAATCCAATATGGCGAAACATCAAGGATGGCGGAATAGTGATTTTAGTGCATTTCTGCAAAATGGGTATCAAATGAAAGGGCTTGTTGAGAGGAAGAATGCTGCCAATTGTTTTATGCTGGGCTTGCACAGTACACAAAATGCAGGATATTACTGTCGAACACGCCGTTGTTTTCTTAGGTCCGATGCTCTTTGCTGTTGGTCAAGCATACGTGGCCTCAAGTAGTGTAAAAACATTAGAAGGTCTCCTTATTGAAGAGCTAGACTGTTCCAAATTAACCGGCAAACGACCTTGCAACAATGATGCTTTGAATAAGATGATCAGACTCAGAAACCCAGCTAGCGATGAATAAAAAGTAATAAATAAATTAAACAAAAAAACCCTTTTTAAGAAAGCTTTTATTTGAATGTCCTAAAAAGAAGGAAATCAATTTTTACTTACAAATTTTAACTGTCTGCTTATAGCCTATATACACAATCATAAAATCATAAAAGCTTATCGCGACGTTTGCATAAGTAGGTACTGGATAGGTATCTGTAAGTATTTACCTAATTAAACTGAAATAAAAAATGAACTCATCGTGAATAAGTTGGTCAGTGATATACGCTACTTAGGAACTAGTTAATTTACACAAGCCTAAATCTCGCTACAATCTTTAAATTATCAATCTTTTTAATCTTGTTAATTAATCTTGTTTATCTTGTTAATTAATCGAACAGTACTTTTTTCTTCAAAATCAGAATTTCCACTCGCATTTTGCGTTTTAGACCAATCTGAACAACTTTCGTTTTTTGGCTATCTGTCCGTGTGTCCTTGGAACAAGCCTCATCCCCACAGTTTTCATCCCGTTTGGATGAAATCTTCAGCGAATGTGCGGGATAGGCTCTAGATGGTCGCCTATGAGTCTTATCGTTCTGCAATCAACACATCAGTCTGCGCGTGAGCGAACGAGAAATTCACGAACCATCAATTTATCATGTTCTACCGGTCCGATCGCTCTCAAATTTTCAGAGTCGTCAGAGAATAACAACCCAGAAACCTCATTTCGAGGCATTAGTTCCAAAAGTAGCTGTTGCCAATGAGAGAACGTGCCGAATTTCTATAGTCTTCATTCGATTTTGATGGAATCTTCACTGAATGTGTTGGTCAGGCTGTTGATGCTCCCCTACGAGTTTCATCTCTCTGTAATTAATATATCAGTCAATTTAACATGCAGAAGGAACGAACTATCTATCTATCTCACACGCATCGATCATATGATGCAAAATTGATTAAAAACGTAGTTATTCGGTTTTTACTGACGTAGCCAATAGGGGTTGTCATTTAATAATAATTTTGAACAACAAATCGATCGGGATAGGTTTTAGAACCATATAAATCCACGTATCGCAAATAAAAGGAATTTCTGAACCTAAAAGTGATCTCACACGCATTACTCAAAAAATAAAACTCCTGTTTGTTAGAATTGACAGTGGTATGGTGACCCAAGGAAGATATAAACGGTAGTGCAGTTAACTGATGGAGGCGTATTTCAAATGAATGCGTACATGCTCAATGGACGAGTATGGAAATACATAATTCAATTCGTATTCGTCGATACAGTGAACCAATCAAATAAATAAAGGTGTTGTTGAATAAAACCTTAGGGCGCTTCTGCCAAAGTTGACGTTTCGGGGGTAGCCAACAATATCACAAAATATGCTGCTTTGCCACTACTTAGTTGGGAAAATGAAGTCACTTTGATAACTATGAAGTCAGTCAAGTTTGATGAGTGATAACTATATGTGGATCCCAGCCAATATTGGGGAGGTCCCAGGAGAGCCAAGTTAACAAGAGTGTAAGAGCCGGCTAAAACGAAGGAGGCAATTGATTCCAGATTCTGTTAACCAAAAACGGGGAAATTTTGTTTGGGGGGGAAGTGAAGAAAATTTAGAGTGGGGAATCGCGGGGAGCAGAGAGAGTGGGATAGTAGAAACCAATCAGGGACGGGGTTACAACTACCCCAGGAAACCCCAGGGTGCCAGGGGGAGACTACGGGTGACTGACCGTTTGCCAGAAAAATGGTGGCTTGGGAAAAACCAACGGCGCAAAGCAGCTTGGGGAATTTGGAGTCCATTAAAGGCTTTAAGTCACGTAGGAACAGGATTAACGGACAATGAGGTAACCAACAGCGGCGACTAGGCGATACGCTTAACTCCACGGTAGGGTCCCGTTACCTGTGGGCCTCGAATACGAGTCAAGGGTGGTTTTCAAGAGGTAATGACCTAAATACTGAAAAATTCTTCAAGATCTGAAACCATTTCAGATTCATCTGAACAAGCAGCGTTTTTTTTTTTTTTTTTAATAGTAAAAATTGTTATTTCTCCTCCTTTTTTCGTTTTCTGCCATATCTTACTACTTTCTGTTCGTTTCTGTTCTACGTGGGAAGGTATCCATTCGCCGAACCGTGGCGAGGAGACGGAGCGGGGGCCCGTGACAGACAGCAGACTTGTGGGGCGGTCGATAGAGGTCGATGGTGGCCTTGTTTTTCGACCTAAACGCCGACTGAGGCCGGAAAAAGCTCCCGTTCTCTCTCACGTAAATCCGCTTTTCCTTTTGTTTCCCCACCGACAAATCATTACGAAACATTCCGTCACATATCATGTCCGGTCATGTACTACATGTCATATTACACGTTACATGTCAATCATTATCAAATGTTCTTAGAAGAAGAAGGTGATGGAGAGTTTTCGTAATGAAAAACCGTTTTGAGATATTTTGAAACGATGCCTAGATTTTAAACTAATTTTCAGTGTTTCCAATAACTTTCTAATCGGCGTTCTAATAACTTTTGTGATAACAACTCAAGTTAAGTTCCACCTCGGTACAGAACGGGCTCTCGGAAGTAGGGATGGGACATCTACATCGATATTATCGAAATATTAGGCTTCGATATTACGATGTTTCGCCATCGATGCCACACATTCGATAATATCGATATATCGATGTTTTGGCTCCGATAACATCGGTTTGGTTTACTCTTCACTCACTGAGAAAATTCCATCTGGTGTGCTTGCTACCTAACGTGAAAAAAAGAAATATTAAAAATTCTTTCAACTGCTGTAGTATTAGCGAATTTTCGAAGAAAAAAACTATTGTTTTCGGTCGAAAATATTTTCAAAACATGTTCACCATCCCGTCTCAAAGCATTCTAAACCCACTGTCAAAAGACACCAAAACTCATTCCAGACGATAACTCTCGATAGAATTGAGAGAGGAAGCTCAAATTTGCGCAAAAAATCTATCTAAGCTTTCAAAAGGCCAAGTGTGAAGATGGGCACAATCGCCTCACTCGAAGGGGAGATTTGGGGCATTTCAAATGGGGGAAAATTACCCGAAAACCCCCAAGTAGGTGACTCTCTTTTCTGTAGGTTTTGTGAACTATCACACAATGGTGAAATCGGAATGGAGATATCTCAATCCGTTCTAACTAGAGTAGTTTGAAGATGATAAAACAAGAAAGATGGGCAAAATTTGAAAAAAAAATCATGAGATTCTTCAGGTTTTAAAAATTTCCAAATTAAAATGAGGTATCACAAGTCGGATAACAAAGTTTTTTGGGTAATTTTTCCTCATGCAAAACTAGTTTAAAAATTTGCTCATTTCGTCATGCTGCATGACTGGAACTCTTTACCATCTTCTTCAGCGTTGAAATACCATTAAAATGAGATATCATTTGTCACATGATAAAACTGTTGATTTTGCATCAATATTCCTCATAAAAACCGTGTCATAAGGATGATGTTGACTGATAAGGAGACCGATATCGAAAATATCGGTAATACGATGTTTTCAACCGATATTGGAGGACATATCGATGCCAACACTCAAACATCGACATCGATATCAATATCGATGTTTTGTCTCGATGTCCCATCCCTACTCGGAAGCCATTATTCTATTGGGAGGACTATAAAAGGCAGTTTACCTTAAAAAATAGCTTTCTCTCAATAAATAATTTATCTGCAAACCGAAGGGAAATAAATGCAACATAATTTAGCTACCAGCTATAAAATTAGCTGGCTAATTAGTCACCGAACGGGCAACTCTGCCTGAGGTCCGTGTGGTGATGTGGGGAACAGACGCGGGGAGCGGCAGGAAGTTGATGGGTCGCCCAGACGGAGGAGCTGAAGTTTTGATGTGCCCGCGGGTCAGAGAGCGTCATCGACATGACAGAAGTCGCGGCTCCGATTTCATCTCGCGTCTGCCGCCCCAATTAAACTCCGGCTGTCATCGTCTGCCGGTCTCCGTTGCAGATCACACCCTCAGCTTCCAATTGCCGCCTACTTATTATCCTGTTGTTGTTTTGGTTTAGTATTTTCAAAAATTAGGCCAGTCGTTCACTGGGAGCGGAAAGCTGCGAACTGGGTAGGGAAGGGCGAAGGCGTTGTTCAGGAGCCTGTGGAGAAGCATTGAATGAATGAACAATGAATAGTGCATTTATTCCAGAAAACGCTGCAAATTCTTTCACTGGGGTTTATTATTCAATTGGCTTGCGTTCATGATTTGAATTTCTACTAAGCTTTGGAGTGTGCGTGTTTCACAGGTGATACAGTGATTATTGAATTTCAGGAGGCACACAAATATGATCTACTGAACAATCCAAATAGGTATTTTGGTTGAGAACAGATTTACGAGCTCTATGCATATCTCCTGAAAGTCAATAATCGCTCTATCACCTGTGAAACACGCACACTCCAACGCTCAGTAGAAATTCAAATCATAACGCAAGCCAATTGAATAATAAACCCCAGTGAGAAGATTTGCAGCGTTTTTTTATTGAACAATACCCCCCACAATAAAAACATCTATAATTTATCAAGTCCTTTAGCACTTGTAGCATTCAAATCTAAATTTAAACGAAGCCAAAGGTAGACTGAATAGAGGAGGCACACAAATATCATCAACTGATCAATTTTGGTGTTTTGGTTGAGAACAGATTTACGAGCTCTATGCATATCTCCTGAAATTCAATAATCGCTGTATCACCTGTGAAACACGCACACTCCAAAGCTCAGTAGAAATTCAAATCATAACGCAAGCCAATTGAATGATAAACCCTAGTGAAAGAATTTGCAGCGTTTTTTTATTGAACCTCAATACCCCCCACAATAAAAACATCTATAATTTATCAAGTCCTTTAGCACTTGTAGCACGTTAAAACTTCCCCAAATCTAAATTTAAACGATGTAGCCAAAGGTAGACTGATGTAGAGGAGGCACACAAATATCATCAACTGATCAATCCAAATAGGTGTTTTGGTTGAGAACCGATTTACGTGGTCTATGCATATCTCCTGAAATTCAATAATCGCTGTATCACCTGTGAAACACGCACACTCCCAAGCTTATATAGTACAGATTCAAATCATGAATGCGAGCCAATTGAATAATAAACTCCAGTGAAAGAATACTTATTTACCCCAGTAATAATATTGAATAATAAACCCCACTAATAATATTGAATATTATTTACCTATATATTATCAGCGATTCATGCATATCAGAATGTTTCAACCCGTGTATTTGCTATAAACTACAAGTATCCAAATCGGCTATCACTCCAGTATCCACATTCACTACAACTCGACGCTATCGGAATCACTAGGTTACAAACAAACAATAATAAACCAAAAAACGCTAATTTTGGCACCATAAATCGGGCCATACATCGGGAATGGTTTGACCTACGGACCTGGGGAGGGGCTCATTCGATTCCTCGAGGTAAGTTTACATTTAGGCCGCCTTGACTTGTTTTGAGGTTTTTAGGGATTTTACCAAACTTTGACAGCCCTTAACCCTTAAAGGGAGAGCTGGCTGAAGAATTGGGTTGTCGGATCAACATGGATTTTTCCTGAAAATTTCAGCTTTTTTGCTTCAGCCGTTTGGGAGAAATCGTGCGTACGGCGGACGGACGGAAATTTTTTTATTGCAGATTCGGATTCTACACCCTTTGAAACGTAAACCATGAAGTTTTCAGGCGGGGTTAGAATTTTTTTCCAGAGCGATTACAATGGTTTATTATCGAATAATAAACCAAAATTGAAATAGGGGAGCTTTTCTCTCACTTTTTTTGCTTCGGAAAAAGGGTAACATTTCGTGTAATCGCCCATATATGTCAATAAATTTCACGTCACATCTTCGGGGATAACTGACACCCATAATTAAGATTAATGTTGGTAACATTTGTACCTCTCATGTTAACAAACCGTAATATAATTATTCTGCTTCTGCTCGTCGTTCGAGTTACCGACAAACCAAAAGTTTCGAGGGAAGATGCATTTAGGGGAACCTCGGAGTAGTTCGCGAGAGTCGAGGATTGGGATCGATCCCGTTTAAATGATTCACCCGACCGCCCCGCCCCCCTCGTCTCCTAACGTTGTTGGCACCGGGTTATTAGTGGCGGATGTGTTTTGTCCGGATTCCGCCAATGATAGAATCCAACACTAAACACTACAAGAACAACATACAAGGTATTTTCTCAAATCATGGTCATTGCTTATGGTTCATTGTTGAATACACATCTAAAATGCAAATATACTCGTAGTATGTGTACCGCTACATGGGTCATTTCCAAATGTCGGTCACATTTATGTCACTGATTGCCGTCAAATCTCAACAAAACACAGTAAGTGTTTTAAAATTTTCTCCTATGTGGATGTACATGTTCCATGGAAAAGTATGTAAAAGTTGTGCCTACAGGACCCAGAAGAAAATACCTAAGTCCGTATTTCTCACTCCCTACAGCTGTCACAGACCAGAGGTGTACAACTTCCATCGTCACTACTCAACGAAATAGTTATACGGGTTGTTATATCCACTTACACTATGGAAGAACATACCATCTACAATGGATATCCGCATCAGGAGAAAAAATGGATCAAATCAAGTAGCCTTATCAGCCCATTATTTCAGTGTCACACGGTTTTTTCTCACTCCCAGATGTTTTGAAAAGTAGCCTTCAACTGGCAGGAAAGGGTGTTTATGACATTGCTTCTGTTTTGTTGACATCTCTTATTCAAGATGGTCCCAACGCTGGTGGTTGGATTTTGCCTAGACCTTCCCAGTCAGTTCTACCGGGAAAACCATCCCTGGAGGCAGCAGTGTGGGTTTTTTAACTCTCACTCCCTACTCCAATAACATTCTGACTGTGGCAAGTGAAACTTGATCGCACTTGTTGACAATTAGTGTAGTTGTTGGAAGTTCGTTGACAACACTTTGGTTCAACCAGTTCAATTGATTTGACGGCACACGGACGGAAATATGTTTATAGCAGATTTGGATTCTACACCCTTTGAACCTTAAACAATGAAATTTTCAGGGGGGGTTCGATTTTTTTTTTTTTTTTTTTTTTTTTTCAAGAGCGATTACAATGGTTTTTTATTGAATAATAAACCAAAACGGACAATGGTTTCAGATTCAGCACCCTCGAAAATCTCCATCACCAGATGAGGCAGGCAACTTTCAGCCCCAGCTCGTAGGCGGTTGGTGGAGGATTCGACTCGGTAGTCGGATTGTTTCATTCGCCCTTCGATTCGCTGGTCGTAGTTTGCCCTTTATGATCCTGCCCGGCGCTTAATCGCGGTTGCAAAGTCTCTCAGCGTGACCTTAATCCCCATCTCAACGCTCCCTGTTGCCCTTTTCCGGGGAGGCGAAGCGCTCGGACGGGGGAGGAAACAGTGGCGGTCAGCTAACTAGAATTGACCCCCCTCGCTGGCAAAGCAGAGGCGATCCGAATTATAACCGAGTTCCCTGCTGACCTCAGCAGCTTTCCCTTTCGGGGTAAACTATGTGAACCAATTAAAACTAATGATTCTTCGGCGGAGGGACCAGCGGGCCCAAGCTCGTCCTAAGTGGATATTCAGCGTGCCGAGAGTTGTTGATGTGGTTCAACCACGCCGTCTATTTTCATTCACTATTTCCAGTCGTTTCAACGAACTGAAACTTTCACAAAAAGTCCAGAGGACCCTTATAAATATTCCACGAAGCATGTCCATAACGTGAGCCACTTTTCTGTCGAACGAAAAATCAGCCGTTGGGTTGAAATTGGTCAGCATTGTTAACCTTTTTGGCTTGTTTATTTCTTGAGATTGCTATTGTCGGTGATTTGAAGTCCTGTAATGTTATTTCGTGTCAAGGAACGAATGTTATTTCGTGGTACTTGAAGTAATCGTGATTAGTGGAAAATTCGGTGATGATGGAATACTCGTGGACGATTGGGAGCGAAAAGCAATGAACAGTCCTCCATGTGTCTAACAAAAGAAAAATTAAGCAATTGTCTGAACTTGCCAACATGTTAAGTTGCAAACAGTTAAGCCTGATCTTCCTTTGGATTTACTTAGGTAGGGGCATATTCATCTGCCCATAATATTGGAATATTAATAACATAATATTGAATATTATGTGAATTTTCTCTCCGTTTTAGAAATGATTTTCAATCAAAATGACTAATTTTTTGTAGTTTTCGCCTTTAGTACTATGTTAATGTGAACCCAAGGAAGATGTAAACGGTTGTGCAGTTAACTGAAGGAGGCTGTATTTCAAATGAATGCGTACATGCTCAATGAACGAGTATGGAAATACATAATTCAATTCGTATTCGTCGATACAGTGAACCAATCAAATAAATAAAGGTGTTGTTGAATAAAACCTTTGGGCGCTTCTGCCAAAGTTGAGGTTTCGCGGGTAGCCAACAATATCACAAAATATGCTGCTTTGCCACTACTTAGTTGGGAAAATGAAGTCACTTTGATAACTATGATGTCAGTCAAGTTTCATAAGTGATAACTATATAGGGATCCCAGCCAATATTAGGGAGGTCCCAGGAGAGCCAAGTTAAGAAGAGTGTAAGAGCCGGATAAAACGAAGGAGAGACCTGATTCCAGATTCTGTTAACCAAAAAAACGGGAAAATGTTGATTGGAGGGGAAGTGAAGAGAATTTAGAGTGGGGAATTTCGGGGAGCAGAGAGAGTAGGACAGTAGAAACCAATCAGGGACGGGGTTACAACTACCCCAGGCTACGGGTGACTGACCGTTTGCCTGAAAAAGGGTGGCTTGGGAAAAACTAACGGCGCAAAGCAGCTTGGGGAATTTGGAGTCCATTAAAGGCTTTAAATATTTTCACATAGGAACGGGATTAACGGACAATGAGGTAGCCAACAAGGCGACTAGGCTTAACGCCATGGTACGGTCCCGTTACCTGTGGGCCTCGAATACGAGTCAAGGGTGGTTTTCAAGAGGTAATGACCTAAATACTGAAAAATTCTTCAAGATCTAAAACCATTTCAGATACATTTGAACATACTGCTCTATTTTCCCGTCCAAGATGTTTATACTCAAATTTACACGTTTTTCATGTGATCTTCGATTAATTAACGTTATTAGAGAAAATCATACTTTTTTATAAATGATTGTCAATCAGTGTTACTAATTTTTATAGTTTCCGTCTTTAGTATTGGCATAACGTCACATTCTCAATGTCTATGCTCAAAATCACAATATTCGCTGGTCATTTTTGAAAGAAGTATAATTTGAAGCTGCAGTAGGACACTACTGAAGGCAAACACAACAAAAATAGTAATTTTGACTGAAAATCATAAAGAAACTTACGGTTTTCTAGAAAATCGCAACAAAAAATAGGAGATTTTGAGAAAAACTAGTTTTTTTGGTTTCGTTGGTGTTGAGGCTAAGCGTGTTCAATCCAATTCAAAAAACGCTGCAAATTCTTTCACTGGGGTTTACTATTCAATTGGCTTGCGTTCATGATTTGAATTTATACTAAGCTTTGGAGTGTGCGTGTTTCACAGGTGATAGAGCGATTATTGAATTTCAGGAGGCACACAAATATGATCAACTGATCAATCCAAATAGGTATTTTGGTTGAGAACAGATTCACGTGCTCTATGCATATCTCCTGAAATTCAATAATCGCTTTATTACCTGTGAAACACCCACACTCCAAAGCTTAGTAGAAATTCAAATCATGAACGCAAGCCAAATGAATACAATAATTGAAACCCCAGTGAATGAATTTGAATTTGCAGCGTTTCATGCATATAAGAATGCTTCAACCCGCGTATCGGCTACAAAGCCTATTATTACTATTACTACATCACTAGGTTACTGCTTTCAAAAGAAAAACAATAATAAACCAAAATAACGCAAATGTTGGCATCATAAATCGGGAATGGTTTGACCTACGGACCTGGGGAGGAGCTCATTCGATTCCTCGTGGAAAGTTCTTCAAAAAGAGTATTCGGGATTTTACAAAACTTTGACAACCCTTGAAGGGCACTTTAAATTAAGTGAGAGAGCTGGCTCAAGAAACCAAAACGAATTTTTGGCATGGTTTGCTTGGACAAAACTTCATCCCATTCATTCGCCGAATACAAGTTAGCTTTATCGTTTGCAAAAAGGGAGACACTTCCTCTCAATGGAATATCACCAATTCTGTATTCCCACTCCTCTTAGTTAGTCTGCTGCGACTTACGGACGAATGTTGGAAGGAGTGGTGCCTGATGAAGCCGTTGAAGTCGAGAAGGGAGATCTGGAGGGTCGGGGACGGGGCGCGGGGGTCCATCGTCACGGCGAACTGGAGCCGACCGAGGACGTCGTCGCAGCGGATCAGCCGCCAGGGGCTCTTGACGGATTTCCGGGCTCTCAGCGTCATCACGAGCGAGAACTCGGTCGGTAGCCCGAACGGGAAAATGTCCCTGGAAACATAAAAACAAACAATTAAACTTGAGGATTTCGGTAAAGATTTTCAAGGTGTTAGTAGAGAGGCGTCTATTAGAATTGATCCAGGTGAGTGCAGAAATATCCAAAAATGATAAAAAAAGGCTGAAAATTCTTTCACTGGGGCTTATCATTCAATGATTCATGATTTGAATTTCTACTAAGCTTTGGAGTGTGCGTGTTTCACAGGTGATAGAGCGATTATTGAATTTCAGGAGATATGCATAGAGCACTTAAATCAGTTCTCAACCAAAATACCTATTTGGATTGATCAGTTGATCATATTTGTGTGCCTCCTGAAATTCAATAATCGCTCTATCACCTTGAAATACGCCCACTCCAAAGCTTAGTCGAAATTCAAATCATAAACGCGAGCTAATTGAATAATAAACCCCAGTGAAAGAATTTGCAGCGTTTTTTCAAGAACGATTGCAATGGAAAAATATTCTATTTGAAAAATTTTAATTTCGTAAGACGGAGCATGCATATCAGAATGCTTCAACCCGTGTATCGGCTATAAACCCTTTTAGGAGTTCACTCCAGTATCCACATTCACTACATCACTAGGTTACTGCGATCAAAAAAAAAAAAACCCTGTTGTTTTTATTTTGATTGCAGTAACCTAGTGAAGTAGTGAATGTGGATGCAAATGTTGGCACCATAAATTGGGCCATACATCGGGAATGGTTTGACCTACGGACCTGGGGAGGGGCTCATTCGATTCCTCATGGAAAGTACTTCAAAAAGAGTCCAAATTTAGGCCGCTTCGACTTTTTTGAGGTTTTTAGGGATTTTACAAAACTTTGACAACCCTTAAAGGGCACTTTAAATTAAGTGAGAGAGCTGGCTAAAGAATTGCGTTGTCGGACCAATATTGATTTTTCCTGAAAATTTCAGTTTTTTTGCTCCAGCCGTTTGGGAGAAATCGTGCGTACGACGTACGGACGGAAAAATTTGTATTGCAGATTTGGATTTTACACCCTTTGCTGATTGATAAAAACCATTTCTTCCACTGGGGTTCATTATTCAATTGGCTTGCGTTCATTTTTTCAGAGCGATTACAATGGTTTTGATTATTGAATATGATAAACTGCATACAAATCCATTTCAGACTACTCCAAGACATACATTTTTATATTTCCTAGTTGATGTTAGATTGACTTTTTTTTAGTAATACTCTGCCCAAATATATAAATTTGTCATTTTTAAAAAATTCCCCAAAGTTTCAGTGATTTTTAAAGTAAATTTTTTAAAATTTGTCCAATTTAATAAGGTCAAAAAGTCCTGTCCAACGAACGTATTCTTTCTTTTATGAAGCTTGTTTTTTGGCAAAAGACCGGTTTCCATCTTAATCCCATCGACCACTGTCGTCTGAATACCGTGCAATATATGGATGACTGACCAGTTATATATAATTACTTGATGACAAATCATGGGAAGTTGAGAAAGTCGCGACATTTATTTAGGATGGCAGCAAAAGGTGCTGTACGACCCTACTGAATCTTTGCTGATTGATAACTTCGTTTGAGGACTTCGAAATGTTTGAAGCCGACAAGCTTCATCACCAGCACGTATTGCCACGGGAACCTAACATGAATGTGTTTCTGGAAACATGATGACAATAAAATAAAACATTAGGGCACATTGTGAGCAATTTCGTAAAGTTGGGAGCTTGCAAGGGCAGCAAGTTTTGTGCAGGAATCATGATGAACTTTGTCTCGTTAGTAAAGTCCCGAAATTTATTTAGGATGGCAGCAAAAGGTGCTCACAATCTTACTGAATCTTTGCTTATTGATAAAAAATGCTTGGATACGTTTAAAGACTTCAAGCTTCATTACCAGCAAGAATTGCAAAGGAAACCCTAAACATGTATATGTTTCTAGAATCTTGTTGAGAATGGAACAAAATATGATGGCGAATAGTGAACGATTTGGTAATGTTGGGAGTTTGCCCAGTGTTATGCAAGGAACATGATAACAATGAAATAAAACATTATGGCACACACATTGTGAGCAATTTCGTAAAGTTGGGAGTTTACTAGGGCAGCAAGTGTTGTGCGGTTAGTAAAGTCGTCGTTAGTAAAGTCCCGAAATTTATTTATGATGGCAGCAAAAGGTGCTCCACAATCATACTGAATCTTTGCTGATTGATAAAAAATTCTTGGATACGTTTCAGGACTTCAAGCTTCATTACCAGCAAGAATTGCAAAGGAAACCCTAACATGAATATGTTTTTAGGATTTTGATGCCAATGGAACGAAATATGATGGCGGATAGTGAACGATTTGGTAGTGTTGGGAGTTTGCCCAGTGTTATTAAGAATTGTGATGATCAGTACGGCTTTATTTCCGGAATTGACAAATTAAAGGGCCCTCAATGCCATTACGTGTGAGAAATTGGATGGAAGCCGTAGATCCGGCTGGACGACATGACTGTACGATCACTGGAACCAACGATGATTGGATGACAAACGAGTGAAGATGGAAATAAGAGCACATTGTGCTGATGAGGACTTCATCTTGGATTTAAAACAAAGGACTATCATCGAGCTACTGAATAGGTCCCCGTCATGTGAAATTATAAACCTACAATCCTTGATTAATGGAAGGGTAGACCAATTGGGCATTACGAGAGCAAACGAACACTCCCTCTATCGAAGTGAGTTCTTCAAGTCCTCTCGCTTCACGGCTACTTGGGCAACGCAGTTCAAATGAGATGGACCCCCAGCGATCCTTTCATTAGACAATCTTTCAAAATACTCTCTATTGTCCTTCCTGTCGAACATCCCACGATATTAATAACTAGCTAAGCCGGCAAACTTAGTTCCGCTTTAGAAGTTATAAATGTGCTGACTATTTAATCTTATCAAGATCAATTTTTATTTTGATAATAAACGTAGGTGAATAAAAAAGCAAGTATTTCAAGGATTATTGGCCATGTATTTTAGTGCTTTTTATTGAAGCACCTGGTGATAGACGACATTTGGTCACATTTTCTAAAAAATAAAAGTTGAACTTGATCAATTTTCTTGTTCTAAATCAATCACTGCTGTTCACTCGGCATATTACCCAAGTGAACACACATAATCTTGAACAGTACTGCTGATACGACATTTTGAAAAAATAAACTGTTTTAGGGAGTGAGGTATATACTACTATTTTTTCACCTCTTGAGCCACCAACCTCCAAGGGAATCGCCGCTCAAGTCTTTCAATTTAGGTGAGTGGAACAGCACAAATTAGCTTAATTTTAGCTACAGTAAATACAAAGGTTTCCTAGCCAAAATCTCACTTGCTACAATCAGATCTCACTCCCTACAATATAAGGGGCTATTGGCTGGATATTTTGGGGTGTGAGAGAGTAGGGAGTGAGGTTGTAGCCTTTCACCGCCTTTACAGGCCACAAATCAATTGAAACAAACAACAACTACACTAATTGTCAACAAGTGCGATCAAGTTTCACTTGCCACAGTCAGAACGTTACTGGAGTAGGGAGTGAGAGTTAAAAAACCCACACTGCTGCCTACAGGGATGGTTTTCCCGTTAGAACTGACTAGGAAGGTCTAGGCAAAATCCAACCACCAGCGTTGGGACCATTTTGAATAAAATTTTAATTGTTAGCGACGTTTGCGTCAGTAGGTACTGGATAGGTATCTGTAAGTATTTACCTAATTAAACTGAAATAAAAAAGGAACTAATCGGAATAAGTTGGTCAATGAAGTAGGTACCAAGGAATTGGTTAATTTACACAAACCTGAATCTCGTGACAAGCTTTTACGATTTCATGAATTGTGTATATAGGCTGTAAGTAGACTGTTAAAATTTGTAAGTAAACATTTATTTCCTTCTTTTTAGGGCATTTGAATAAAAGCTTTTTTTAAAGAGGTTTTTTGTTTAATTTTTTCTCTTCGATTACCAGGTCAACGTTTTATTCATCCTTTTATCACTTATACCAACTCGTTATCCTTTACCCGCATTTGACAATACAACGTGGAAATTCCTTGCATTCTGTGCCCTCCTTTCGCATTCATTCCTTGAGAAACCAGGAGTCCAATGAACTTCGGGTTTGCCCCTGTGAAAATAAGCTAGATCTTGCCTTTCTGCATTACGAGTTTCTACTGGCACATTTTTGCCGGCACTGGGACATTTTTGGAGGCATTACCAATAGTCAAGTGATGATTTGTGTGAAATATCTGGTTTAAGGGACTTGCTTCCTGGCTCTCCTTGTAAGCTGATCTTCTTGAATCAAACCTACTATATTCCTAGTTTCAATTCCTTCAGTTAAGTTAATTTGTGTAAAGTTTAAATATAGCCTAACAGTGTTATAACTCAAATAAAGTATCCTTAAGTGTGTGTTTTCAAGAGTGGTATTTTCTACTGCAACCCCACCAACAAGGCGTAGACAACCGTTGATCCTATAGTGACCTGTAACACTCATTAAAATCATTCCTAAATATCTCTAAGTTCTAACAGTAAACGAATTGTTTCTGCCGTTACAGGTTTATTGACACTGATTGGATCTATTGAATCAAAATGGTGATCGAAGAGTCGGCACAAAATGAAATCTCTCTCGGAGGCGCCGCTCCATCTAATACACTTGACACGCATCTCAAAGACTTTCATCTCTGCGGTGAATGAACTCGCGCCTGACGGCAATTGGTTTGCTGTGACGATATTTAATTAGGACGAAGTGAGCACCCTTCAACACGTTCAGTGAGGATCACGCACACGCTGCGTGAGTTGCAGTCAGTCCCCCAGGCGGATGACGCAGCGTAAGCGTAATGAGGTTCCTCAAGTTTTACTCTATTCTAACACTCGTTTTATTTTATTCGGCCTGGAGAAAAACCTCTATTTAGTTGTTCCACCAGCAGAGAGCATCCCCAGCTACCGATACGAAAGACTGAGTTCTCTTTCTTGTAATTGAACGAGGATCGCACATTGCTGTTCGTGACAATCAATAGAAACGTATAATATCTACAGAAAAGTGTGTAGGTTTATTTTATTGAAAATTTCAGATCTTTTGTTCCAGCCGTTTAGGAGAAATCGTGCGTACGGCGTACTGACGGAAACATTTTTATTGCAGATTCGGATTCTACACCCTTTGAAACGTAAACCATGAAATTTTCAGGGGGGTTAGAATTTTTTTTCCAGAGCGATTACAATGGTTTATTATTGAATAATAAACCAAAAATGGGGGTTCTTATTTGAAATAACAAAGTTGATGCGCAAATGCGAAATTGTAATATTTGAATTCCTTGTTAAAAATTAGTGAGGTTATCATTTACAAATTTTTTTTTAGGCTCTGAAATTACGGAGATAAATGCCTTGTCCATTAAATTTTGTCCACCCTGTATATGTATTGGCCGCGTTCTTAGCTGGATATGTGTATTTTTAAATAATTTATAAAATAATATTTCCCTCACCGCTTCCCCCTATGGAGTGCGATTCCAATAAATCCCACGAATTCATCGAGGTTTCCTCACGACGGCTTGAAACTGGAACACTGTTCTTGCGGTTTCCCGTTTCAACAGACAGCGGAGAGAGAATTTGTTGGTAAAACGCGCGAGGATCGAGTGACAGAACGGGGGGCAGTATATTAAACTACGGACGTGATACGGGAATCCCCTCTTTCTCCAAAACCAAGTGACAGTATATTTTAAATGCGAGAGAGGAAATCGAGCTGAATCAATCACTTCAAACCGCGACCGCGAGGGTTCCGGTCGTTAATTGAGCGGTTTTCTCGTCGAAAATAACAATAGAGGCGGAGGGGAAGCGGGTGGGGGACGGAAAATGAAGTATTTGGTGGCATCCAAAAAGACCGCATACACCGCCCTGGAGATGTGTATCGAATTACACAAGGTCGAGCATCGCTCTTGACAAAAAAATGATTCAAGTCCTGAAAGATCCGTAAATTGTAGCCCATTGGTTACTTTTCAAGTGCCAAGTGGGATCGGATCAAATCTCTTTATGAAATTCCAATCAGAGCAGATAGAATTTACATGTACATTTTTTGTTTGGCGTATTGGGCAGCTTGGTCTTGACAGAACGCTTTCTGCGAGGTTCAAGACCAACCTTACGCTCCCTGATCAGTACAAATCTTGTACAAATATACATCGATCTGAGTATTTATAGTGTTGTTACAATCCAAGGTACCTAGTATGCAGGTTTTGGTGGGCAGCTTGTTCTTGGCAGAACGCTATCTGCAGGTTTCCAGATCAACACTACCTGACCTACACAACTCTTCCACAAATATACATCAAGCTAAGTATGTATACAGTTGGAACAATCCAAGGTAGGTGCGTCTTAAGTAGGGTGAAGTTGGCAGCTTGGTCTTAGCAGGACACTATCTGCAGGGTTCCAGACCAACGGTATGCTCCCTGATCAGTACAAATCTTGTACAAATATACATCAATCTGAGTATTTGTAGTGTTGTTACAATCCAAGGTACCTAGTGTGCAGGTTTTGGTGGGCAGCTTGTTCTTGGCAGAACGCTATCTGCAGGTTTCCAGATCAACACCACCTGCCCTACACAACTCTTCCACAAATATACATCAAGCTAAGTATGTATACAGTTGGAACAATCCAAGGTAGGTGCGTTTTAAGTAGGGTGAAGTTGGCAGCTTGGTCTTGGCAGGACACTATCTGCAGGGTTCCAGACCAACGGTATGCTCCCTGATCAGTACAAATCTTGTACAAATATACATCAATCTGAGTATTTGTAGTGTTGTTACAATCCAAGGTACATCAGTGGTGGGCAGCTTGAATACATGGTAGTAATTGGTTCTGCAGGTTCCAGATCAACACTATCTGTACAAATCTTCCACAAATTACATCAGCTACAGTTATAACATCCAAGGTAGTGCAAACGTCCCAAGTAGGGTCAGATCCGCTTTCGATACGATATTTGGTATCGATCGGTATCGAATCAATGGTAGATATCGATACAGTATCGAAAGAAAAGTATCGATATGGGTAGTATCGAATGAGAATCGAATGACAAAGTAAACTTAATTGACTGGGAACCTCGGAAGCAAAACCAGACAAAACAAGACTTTTTGATCACACAAGAGTATAATAATACGAAAGGAAATAATATAATAATACATATAATATATACAGGAAAATAATATAGGTGATACAAAAATAAAAAACATACCTAATAGTAAATATAAAAAGCGGTAAATATTACCAAGTAGGTAATATAAAAAGCGTCTGAATAAAATATTGATCTTTTTTTCAAGACAAAAGGGGGAAGCCAAGTTTACAATTCTGAATTAGGATCACAATTTTTCTCTTCAACCGAACCACTCTTTCTCGCCAACGCTGCCAAGGAAGATGAGCTGGTCCAGGTACTTGGAAGAGAGCCGATTTCTCTGTTGATGGTGGCTCCAGCTTTGGAGAAGACACTTTTACAAGGCAACGTCCCCATGATCACAAGATGTTTTCGTGCCTCTTTGAACAAAGATGGAAAAACGTATACCTCCCAGGTCGAGCGGGTTTGATTTCAAATCATGAATTCGAGAGATACAAAGTAACCTCCGATGTATCAGATCCTGTTCCTTTTTTACGCCTCCCATGTGCGAGCAGCTTGTGTGAAAAATCTGATGCGTACAGTTTGGTTCAAAAAAGCATGTCCGGAAAAAATATTCCCTCTCCCCAGCTGAGGTATAACGATCGATATAACACCTATCATTGTCGATATCAAACTGATAAACTGACTGGTTCAATTCGACCACATTGGAAACACCATCACCACCACCAAAGTTGCGTCTTTTAAAGCAAGTTTCTCACTAGCCCACTACTTTTCAAAACTGAGAAAGTTTCAATATCGTTGAAAATTAGATGTTACGAAAATTTAGAATTATGTTCACCAAAAGGAAGTACTCATTCGATACTTATCGATACTGCAGATTTTCTTTCGATATCGGTATAATATCGAATGATTCGATACCGATACGATACCTGTAGTATCGAAACAAAAGTATCGATACCTACCCATATCGGTAGTATCGGAACGTCCAGCTTGGTCTTGGCAGGACACTATCTGCAGGGTTCCAGACCAACGGTATGCTCCCTGATCAGTACAAATCTTGTACAAATATACATCGATCTGAGTATTTATAGTGTTGCAGCAATCCAAGGTATCCCGTCAGCAGGGCCAGCTGGACAGCTTGGTCTTTGAAGAACACTATCTGCAGAATTCTAGACCAACCCTGCCCCCTGACCTGCACAACTACAAATATACATCAACCCGAGTATCCACAGTTGTTACAATGTAAAGTACCTTGTAGGCATGCTGAGGTGAGCAGCTCGGCTTAGACGGAACGCTGTCTGCAGGGGGCCTGATCCTTGGACTCTGGTCACGTGACGGATTATCCCATCGTCCAAGCGGAACTTGCGAATGAGGTCCAACCCTTCGAGGTCCTCGTCTCCCGTCCTCGCCCCAGAACACGGCCCTCCTCCTTCATCTTTCAGGATCGAGTTTGAAAAGTCTGCAATCAAAAGTACATTTTGGTTTTAAAATTAAATTAAACCTCTCTCAATATCCTTGGTAAAATGTTGCACCACCGCATGATCACTCTTGTTTGCACAAATACAAAATTGTAATGATTGTCAGGTTTAAGCAGAAGAAATGAGTTATCAACACAATCATGTTTCTGGCGAAAGTCGATATTGACATCTACTAGTACACCTGTAACATCTGTACTAGTTTAACTGAAATTGATCAAAAATTACGAGTTATAACCGTACTATTCATTTATCCTTCCCAAAAACCTCACTATTATTAAGGAAAAAATTAGTTCCTGGAGTAGTTGCAGATCTCTGGCAGACGGAGTCAGCCCACAGCCATACCATGTGAATTGTATATTTGTTTTGCAATTTATTTTTTTGATTACACATGTTTTTTGTTCATACATTCATAAATGAATGAATGAATACAATGGATAACTCCGAGAAGTAATTAAAAATCATATCATGCGGTATTTGAAACACTTAAAATGTGTGAACATAATTTTCTTATGGTATGTTAAGAAGGTTTGACTTCAACGAAGTACATCTCCATCTACGTAAGAACACATGTATTATGACGTATGTTCCTAGATTGGTGGGGTAAACTATAACTTGATGGAGATGGGTTATAGATTGACTTTACTGTAGTCTGTCTACTCACTTGCACACTTACAATAAGAGGACATGGAAGTTAAGTTTGATCGGAGTTTCCAACTCCGGGAACTGGAGTTTTTCCATTCGAAATAAAAGGAGGGTAAAGGTAAAACCGGGAGGTTCCGAGGGAGGAAAAAGTCATTCAGTTCCCGCCGGCGAAGTTGGAGCTCGTGTATTATTGAAAAGGTTTGGTTTATGAGGGATCTTCGGAGCGGCGGGCTGGCAATTTATACCGCACTAGGGACACCCTAGCACCTGCCGGAGGCGGCCTTTACCCGCGTATTCAGACGATAACCATCCCGAGGCCCGCGTCTACGTCTGTAGGCGTCACATCCAGGTAGATATATCCCTACAGGGTCCATCAGTTGAGAACGACGAGACACGGAGAATTCGCATGTCAACTACAGATCTCAAGCATGGACACTCCAGTGCAGGGATGCTCAAACTTAAACTGCTGGCGATCTACCTCAATATTTTAAGACTACTTACGATCGACTCTGAGAGGCTGCAAGTATGTGTGATGCAGGCTTGTAGAACATACATGATACTCCCTACCTACCCAGGTAGGGTGTACCGTAGCGCATATAGATATTAGCTTTCCGCACAAGTTACCTACGTTATTTTAATCAAGGTTTGGGTTAGGTTTACTCTTCTCTACAATATCAATGAAAACAAGTGGGTGTGGCACATAGCTTCCTCGTATCCATAGCATCGTTCAATGATGGTTCAATATGGTTCGATCCAAGCTCGAGGATAAAACTTTATTTTCTTTTTATTACTCACGAGGACCATCTTTACATCAGTCCGAACAATCCCTGAAAATTTCATCAAAATCAGTCATGAACTCCCGGAGTAATGCGTGTAACAAGGATTTCACGTTTGCGCATGCGCAGAGGCTACTATTAATCCGGGGGTCATGAAACTTATAGGGGATCATCTACACATCAAACCGAACAATCCCTGAAAATTTCATCGAAATCGGTCAAGAACTCCCGGAGTTTTGCTTGTGGCAAGGATTTAACGTTTGTGCATGCGCAGAGACTACTATTGATCCGGGGGTCATGAAACTTATAGGGGATCATCTACACATCAAACCGAACAATCCCTGAAAATGTCATTGAAATCGGTCAAGAACTCCCGGAGGTATGGTTGTGGCAAGGATTTCACGTTTGTGCATGCGCAGAGGCTACTATTGATCCGGGAGTCATGAAACTTATAGGGGATCATCTACACCCCAACCCGCACAATCCCTGAAAATTTCATCAAAATCGGACTATAACTTCGTGTATTTTTGCCCGTAACAAGGATTTGCTGACAGACAGACAGACAGACACGGAACCAAAATTGTTCAGAAAGATCTAAAACGCAAAATGCGAGTGGAATTTTTAATTTTGGAGACAAAAAAATTTTCACATTCCGAAAGTGAAAACAATGCTTCTGCTGCCTTGGTAGACTCGGAAGCAAAACTCGTAGTTATTAGTTATTCAAAATTGCGAGTTTATTCGTTGTTACAAAACGAAAGAGTTACATATGATGTTAAACTTAACTAAGGAGTGACTTTGGATGTTGAAGCGTGGCACTGCATGTCCTCAGCATACTTTTCATAAGATGGTGCGTAACCACTGATCGCAAGTATGGCAAGACATGATGATCGTCAGTTAGTCGATTGCGATATTTTGACTTAATTATCTTCATTTCAGAAAATGCAGACTCGCACGGGTAAGTTGAACTAAACATTTGTCTTAGATTGGGATATTTATCTTCAGATATAAAACACCAGAAATTTGTATCAGGTGCTGTAGCTTTGAAATGTCTATCTGATATAATCTTCACCAACTCATTTTCAACAGAACATGAGTTCATATTAAACTGACTTGCTACTTCAGTAGCTAATTCCTCAATGTTTTTACATGAAAAACGATAACTCATAAATGATGCTATATTTACCAATTTACTGCAATCATAAAAACGCATTTCGAATTGTTCCACAATATTTGATACGCATCATAATTCAGCTGAGGAGTACTTGATTTCAAAGACGGAAAATGTTTCAGATCCTTTCTTTTCAGTTGATCTATCATTTTTGTAGTTTACTTACCAACTTATTAAAAAAATTTTTCTTCTCGAGATCTACTCAAAAAGCACTCGCGATAGACCGTTTAAGCACCCCTGCTCTAGTGATTCTCAAACTTATTTCGTCTAACGCCCACTTTCAGAATTAATTATTTTTTAGCACCCCCCAATTTTTTTTTTACTTTTCTTCTTTACTATATCATATCTTACGACTGAGATCCTAAATTTGTTTGTAAAATTGAAAACGTATTAGAAAAACTTTTTTCTTTATGTCATTAAAACAAAAATTACAATTTGAATTTTAAAACTCATCTAATGTGAAGGATGTATCTGATGATTTTGGTTTATTATTCAATAACAAACCATTGTAATCGCTCTTGAAAAAAAAAATCTAACCCCCCCCTGAAAATTTGGTGGTTTACGTTTCAAAGGGTGTAGAATCCAAATCTGCAATAAAAATTGTTCCGTCCGTCCGCCATACGCACGTTTTCTCCCAAACGGCTGGAGCAAAAAATCTGAAATTTTCAGGAAAAATCCATGTTGGTCCGACAGCGCCCCAATTCTTTAGCCAGCTCTCTCACTTACTTTAAAGTGCTCTTCAAGGGTTGTCAAAGTATTTTAAAATCCCTAAAAACCTAAAAAAAAAATTGATGCGCCCAAAATTTGGACTTTTTTTTTAAGAAGGTGCTTTTTTATGAAGTCTTTCCATGAGGAATCGAATGAGCCCCTCCCCAGGTCCGTAGCTCAAACCATTCCCGATGTATGGCCCGATTTATGGTGCCAACATTCGCATCCACATTCACTACATCACTAGATTACTGCGATCAAAACAAAAACAACGGAGTTTTTTTTTCTTGTTTTTGTTTTGAACGCAGTAACCTAGTGATGTAGTGAATGCGGATACTGTAGTGAACTCCTAAAAGGGTTTATAGCCGATACACGGGTTGAAGCATTCTGATATGCATACTCCGTCTTGCGAAATTTAACATTTTCAAAAAGAATATTTTTCCATTGTAATCGCTCTTGAAAAAAGCGCTGCAAATTCTTTCAAAGGATCTGCATCTATCTACGACCATCAACTTTACGTCCAACTACCTTTCCACTTTAGATGCCACTGCCTCAATCCCGTACTGCTTCTTCAAATATAGAAGACCTTCAAGGGAGTTCTTGCATCTTTAAGAGTCTAGGTTACAAAGGTTGGGTGGATTACACAACTTGCTCCCAACATCCAGGTGTTATGGGAGTATACATTTATTTCAAGACCGTCACGAGAAACTCCACCGTTGCCGAATCTCATCCCCACAGCTAAAATCCTTCATCTATGCCCGATAGAGTACCTACCATCTTTTAGGTGCATTTCCACTATCTCCACACCTACCGCGAAGCGTGGCGAATTTCCGAATTATCGAACAACTGATAAAATCTCCAGTACACCGCCTTTCATCGGTTACTCTCACATACTCGTATTTATTTATGCATAACCGAAGTTCAGAGTGCATTCCCGAGGTAGAGAGAGATATCCGTGCGTTGCCCGGGGGCTCGACTGCGGGGGCGTGTTCTTCACAGCATCCAGATAAGATCTGAACTATATTTCATAGCTCGGTTCTCTCTAAGGACTCGCTACGATCTTTGAACATCCAACTGATGCAGTGATACTGACAAAGAAAAGTTTCGTGATCCCTTTCTGGTTGACGTCTACATTTACGGGAATGATACTCAATTTATAGCTGCCCGCCTTTCGCAATCCACGCCCATCCGGACCTCCATCGACCCAAAGAAGCTCCTATGATTCTATACTTGAGACTTGAGTTACGTCCACTTGTAAAACCATTTTGGACTGACAGAGAAGATGGATGAGAACACCGTTTAATTAGGGGCAAGTAGTGAAATCCTTGATCTTCAACATGTCCCCTCCCATACGATCTTAAATCTTACAACTTAGTAACTACCTAGTAGAATCATAACCGGCCCCTGTTCTTTAATACATCAGATGTTAACTTGTTCTCTCATACGACTAATTGATGCTGCAGAACTGCAGTTTCTGCTTGGCCATGTGTGAAATAAATTTTGACAATACCAGGTCTGCATTCTTAAACGATTTTCGTGATTATTTTGGTTTATTATTCTATAATAAACCATTGTAATCGCTCTTGAAAAAAAAATTGTAACCCCCCTGAAAATTTCATGTTTTACGTTTCAAAGGGTGTAGAATCCGAATCTGCAATAAACATTTTTTCCGTCCGTCCGCCGTACGCACGATTTCTCCCGAACGGCTGGAGCAAAAAATCTGAAATTTTCAGGAAAAATCCGCAACAACGCCCCAATTCTTTAGCCAGCTCTCTCACTTAATTTAAAGTGCCCTTTAAGGGTTGTCAAAGTTTTGTAAAATCCCTAAAAACCTCAAAAAAGTCGAGGCGGCCTAAATTTGGACTTTTTTGAAGAATTTTCCATGAGGAATCGAATGAGCCCCTCCCCAGGTCCGTTGCTCAAACCATTCCCGATGTATGGCCCGATTTATGGTGCCAACATTGCATCCACATTCACTACATTACTAGGTTACTGCGTTCAAAACAAAAACAACAGGTTTTTTTTTTTTTTTTTTTTTTATCGCAGTAACCTAGTGATGTAGTGAATGTGGATACTGGAGTGAACTCCTAAAAGGGTTTAAAGCCGATACACGGGTTGAAGCATTCTGATATGCAAATGAAACGCTGCTTGAAAAAAACGCTTCTTTCACTGGGGTTTATTATTCAATTTCATTCATTTGGCTTGCATTCATGATTTGAATTTCTACTAAGCTTTGGAGTGTGCGTGTTTCACAGGTGATAGAGCGATTATTGAATTTCAGGAGATATGCATAGAGCACTTAAATCGGTTCTCAACCAAAATATCTATTTGGATTGATCAGTTGATCATATTTGTGTGCCTCCTGAAATTCAATAATCGCTCTATCACCTGTGAAACACGCACACTCCAAAGCTTAGTAGAAATTCAAATCATGAATCATTGAATAATAAACCCCAGTGAAGAATTTGCAGCGTTTTTCAGTTCAATTTTGCGTTTAAAATTTTCGATGTCCTAGTATATGTTTGATTAATTTTTGTTTGTTGAGTGTGATGTGGGTCTGTTATTCATAATTTTTAAATCTTTTAATCAGGTTTCTTCGTACTCAAGTCATACCAACTATCATTCCCCTTCCCTTTCTCTACCAAGATTCCAACTATAAGGTTACTCTAAAATATTGACGGTGGGTTTCTCCGTTTGCAGTTAAATCCTATCCGAGCCGGGGCTGATCGATAACTGTAAAATTTACATAATTTAAATCATTTAATGAGTACGTGACAGATTCAACTTGTCAAATGATCCTCCCACAACGTTGAGGGCTCTATTGGGTGGGATGAGTAATATTCATTACTTTCAAATCGTTTAATCAGGTTTCTTCGTACTTGAATCAGATCTACTATAGTTCCTTCTGAATTTCTATACCAAGATTCCGCTATACGATTACACTGAAATATTAACTATCCGTTTCTCCGTTTGCGGCTAAAACCTATCCGAGAAGAGGTTGATAGATAACTGTAAATAATGGATACGTAATGGATCACTGACGTGGCGGGACTCGAAGTAGTCACATGGGACTACCAATTTCCCCTTCGGTGATCGCGTCGGACCCATAAATTGAGCGGAAGGCTGCCGAAGCTACGGATCCGAGCGGACTAAGGCGCTATTTCACCCTTCCAAGAAGACGTTAAAGTCAGTAGGTAACTCGGGAACGGAGAGAACCTTATGATTTATTATAGAGGATTAGGAGTGGAGGGGGAGGGGGTTCGAACGGGAAAGTGTTTTTCCGATAAAAATAAAATAAAATCCGTTAGAGGGAAAGGGCATTTTTCCTCCGGCATCTTCCCAGTGGCCCATTCGGATCCAACGGATGTCCGATTTTGGCGATAGACTCGGATAAATTCACGTTAGTATAGTTATATAAAGACACCTGCGTCCGTTGCACAGCAGTGTGAATCATCAATCTAACTTTTCAAAGTCCTGTTTTCTCAATTTCGTTGATCTTGCATACTTTTTAAAGGCAAAACACGGATATTAAGGGAACATTACATGTATTGGTTTATAATTTGAAAAAATGAACCTTTGTAAAACAATATATACATCTCCATGTTTCAATCGGCCTCGCAGCATGGTATCATCTTGTGGGGGGGGGGGGGGGCTCTATTACCAGTATAACAAACTATATTACGAATATCCATCCTGCACGTTTGTTCGTGCCTCGCAAATTACGGTCGGAGTAGTTGTTTGGTCTTGCTAAAGTATTCACAATAAGACAATTGCATATTAAAACGCTGCAAATTCTTTCACTGGGGTTTATTATTCAATTGGCTTGCGTTCATGATTTGTATTTCTACTAAGCTTTGGAGTGTGGTGTTTCACAGGTGATAGAGCGATTATTGAATTTCTGGCTATAATCTTGTGACCTGCAACTTACTGATTTGTAGTATTTTGATAAAAATTAGGCTAGTCTGCTAATTTTTGCTTAAAATTTCCAATTTTTTCCGTGAATAACTGGCTAATATGCCTGTTTCAACCAAAAACTCGCTTATCGTAGAAAAATTTCGAACGTTAATGTCAAAAGCTGGACATTTACAAATTTCTCGACAAAAAATATTTTATTCTTATCATTTTTGATGAAAATTGCGTTCTTCGACAGTTTTGAGAAGCTGATTGGATTCTCCAATTCCGTGCAGTCGTTCGGGGATTTTATCGAGCTAATTCCTCCCCTTCGCTCCCGATATCAAACCGCAAGAACCAATGAAACCAAATTACCACGGGCGATTCATCTTCTGAAATGATGATTTCTCCCTCATTTAACTTCACAAGGGCCTCAGCCGAATCAATTACGCCGCGATCAAAGCCCGAAACGGTCCCGCGTAAACTCCCAGACCGAACGGAGGAAGAAAAGAACCTGGGAAAGAGCTCTTCCAGAGTCAAATGACTGTGGCCATAAACGCCGTATATTTCTATTACGACTCGAGATGGTTCTTAGTTGATTTATTCTTGACGGGTTTACGAGCCGGCTAATAAGTATTATAATAGGCACGTCGTAAGAACCCATTCCCCATTTTCCGACATTACGCATCCATTTGTCACTATTCCTCTTTCGGATCTCTAATTTGCTGAGGGGGAATTTTATTTATGGGCCAGCTCCCGAGGAAGGTGCAGTTTCAAGTCTCTTGAAACTTGAGACACTTTCATGGAAAAGAAATTTACGAGGGTTGCGGCGTTCGAGGAGAGCATCCAGTTGAAATGTGTCATTTTTCGTTGGAAAAACGAAAAATCTAATTTTTGTCCAGTATTTTAGCCAATTTTAAAATGAACGTTTTTAATTAAACAACTTTGAATTGACTTTAACGTAAATTTCTTTGTGTAAATCCAGTGAACGAAACTGCAAATTCTGCAGTTTCTGCTACTGGGATCACCAGGTCATTTGGAATCGGCAGTTTGTCCGAGTGACTCCCAATCGTGAACAGGTGAACTGCAAAATTCCTTCGGTGAGTCATTTGGGACTGACAAGTCGTTTGATGCCAGCAGGTTGGTGGATGGGACGATATTCATTGTACTCCCATCTTACCTATCAGAAAGGCTCTTCAGGGTCAAGCACGAATATGAGCACGCCACCCTGAGGAAGATAAAGGCAGGCGTGCCGCAAGGAAGCGTTCTTGGGCCAGTGCTCTATCTATTCTACAAGGGACCTATCAATTTCAACAAGAGTGGGCGAGTGCCTAAGCAAAGGATTCCTTTTACCTACATAGGGGAAATGGTTAAACTGCAGAACTCAGTGAGCTACCTGGGGATCCAGCTGAGCGGCTCTACTTTAAGCCGCAAAGCGTGCCAGTCCCGAGTCAGCAAAGCCAAAGTCGCCTCCGGCATAGTAGTGGACACCCTACGCCGGGGTTCCTGCTCTTCCTGGGAGTCAATCTGCAGAGCCTTCAAGGCCTCAGTGATGGGTGTTCTGCTGTTCTGTCTGGGCTCTTGGGTACACAAAGGAGATTGAGTGCACACAGGTACAATATTTCAAGCGCGTCCTGGGACTGCCGCAGTGTACTCCAGGAAATGTGATTAGACTCGAAAGAGGAGAACCGCCTCTATCGACAGTACTGAGACAAGCGCTCAGGTTCCTGGCAAGGGTCCTGGATATGGATGGCTCGCATTACCCAAAGCAGTGCCTAATAGCCCTCATTGCTCAAGACAAAAACCCAAAAAACGACCGCCGATTCAACTGGTTTTCACAGGTTAAGGACCTCGCTGAAAAGTGTGCAGGGAAAAAACTGCAAATAGAAACTGAAGCAGCTGCTGTGCTCGCCTCAATCCCAGCAGTTCTTGACACAAATAGGCTTAACCTACTCGATCTCGACTTAGCCAGCCTATCTAGATCCACTTTCAGTGAGGCCTACACCTACCTTTGCACACCATTTTCAAACCATTTAAACACATCAAGCGCACAGTCAAAACTAACTGTCAAGGGGAGTTGAGGTAGGACGTGAAAGGAAGTCGCCCGATCTCTAGTATCCGGGAGCCTAACCAACTCCCTGGAAAAATCTGTAGATTCAACCAGAGCACCAGAGATGCTAGTGCTTACCAAGGTGGCAGGTACGCGAATGACCCCCTCGGGCAGACGGATAACAAACGGTGGAAGGAGCCCACCCGAAGGTTAGTTGAAGGAATGTTGAGCGGGGGGAGGGGACTATCGGGTCGGTCACCTAAGAAATGGATTGTACTCCTGTTAATCATTTAAATGATAATAATTAATCACTCGTTCTCGCACTCCGGTCCCACTTCCATCCCGGCAAATGACAAAGCAATGTTATTAGCGGGTGCCAAGTTACCTGTATTGTTCAAAGGTTGACGAGCGGTAGAACGAGATGAATGTTTTTGCGATGAGCTCGGGCGACTCTTCCGACCCGACCACGCTCGCCCCAACTTCACCCTCAAGTTCCGCTCGGCGTGTTCACTATCCAGTTTTATTGTTGTTACTGCACCCGCTGACTCCGCCAACTTGTTACAACTTCGTCCAATTAATACGGAAAAGTCTCGACGCCGCTGCACGGAGAGTCAACTCCATTGAAGCTCCGCCTCAGGGTTGCTCCGCGGGGCACCGGACTTTTACGATAAATGAAAAGTTGTCGCGCCCTTTCGCCTGTGAACTAGATAAGTGGAATTCCCTTCGTCAACTCCATTTTAAAGAGTTTTATGGGTCAAATATATGCACGGGTTGTCTCAGGTTAAGTTGAAATAACTAAGGATCAGTTCTAGAGCTCATTTCCAGCGAAAAGGCTGCAAACAATTGCACACATCACATTAGATTGGTTTTCCAAAAATTTTTGTATGAATGTAGATAGTAAATAAATTAATACAAAATATATTTCTTACACACAAATAAGTTTTGTTTAACTTGAAAACCCTAATTTCAACTGTCTGACATGCAAAATGTTCCATTCCTGAAAATTCAATGGTTAAAAGTTTTATTGAACAACGAAGAGAAATCATGGAATTAAAAAATATATTTAATCACTAAAAACTAATTTTTTGTTCCTATATTAGGCCTAATTTTGAATTTGTCAAAATCGTCTAGGAGTGCTTAAAAACACTGTTTTTAAGTGTCTAACTTTTAAAATTTTCCGGGGGGGCCCCAGACCCCCCTGTTGGCCCGCTTCACCACCTCCACATTATGATACGGCCCTTGGAGCAAATAGTTTGGAGACCCCTGATCTAACATGTGCACCATTATCCAATTAAATGTACAGTGCAAGAAACTAAACAAATCTTTGTACTCCAAAATTCACCAATTCTACTTGGTTCTAGCTCTTCTTGGTTCTAGCTCTACTGCAGAGCTAGCTCTACAAATAAGTTGGCGTTGGTTACATCTACATGTTGTGTTCATATTTACTATTGTTATACAATGTGTAGTACATAACTGTGTTCGTGTTTACTATTCTTAAATAATGACTATTATGAATTACCGGCTTTGGAGGAAGAGAGACACAGAGGTATCCATAACAACAAGAACACGCTTGGACGTCCAGGCCTGCAAAACACAAATTACATCAGTGAGGTTGGTTCATCAAAAATACACGAACAAACAAAACATCAAGTTCCCACGAAAAATAAATTAATAATTAAATAAACGATAGATGCCAAAATGGATGAGGCACACAGCTTACTCGTATCAATAGCAACATTTGTAAATGGTTGGTATGTTATAAATAATCTCAACTGATGCAGAATGCAAGCTCGCTACGAATGATTAAAGGGATGAAAATGCTCCCACGGTTCCGCAGAAGTAAACGCCTTCAGATGGGTGAATGACGTGTATTGCGGATCTGATGCGTTAATTCTTTAGCGAAAATATGTAATAATTAACCCTTATTCCATTAGCCTCACTTGCCGAATTGTAATTCAACATCTTGAACTAAATTGCGGTGAACGAGTACATAAAAACATGGATATTACAGAATGTCACTTGTAATCTGGTAGCTTCCTGAAGACATCAACTCACCCATTAATTTTTCTCGCTCATTATGTAAGAAAAAAGTATTCACTTGTTTAGACGAATGAAAACAGTGTTTTTAAGCAATCTTAGACGAGTTTGGCAAATTCGAAATTAGGCCTAACATAGGAACCAAAACTTGGTTTTTAGTGATTCAATAAATCTTTTTAATTCCATGATTATTAGTTTTTCATCGAAAACAATTTCATTTTCAGGAATATAAAAACAAAGCATTTAAGAGAAATATATTTTCTATTTATTTATTTAAAATTATTATATTCAAAAAAGTATTTTTGGGAAAAAATATCTAATGTGATGTGTGCAATTGTTTTTCGCTCAAAATGTCTTTCCACTTAGGATCAAAGTTTGTTACTCCGATCATAAGGAAAGTTTTTAAGTGTTCTTCTGAAAGTATCGCTCGATATTTGGATTTGACGTGTGTCATTTTTGGAAAGGTTTGTTCGGAAACAAATATTGAACCAAAAATTGTTATCATTTGTCTAGAAAAACTCTTGATTCCCTTGAAATCATCACGTTCTGGCGGTAGCCTAGATTTTTCCATCCATACATTTTTTCCATCCACATTTTTTCCGGGGGCGGCGGGCCGGACCAAATCCTTCCGCGGGCCGTAGTTTGGAGACGGATTTTTTAAGTCAAATATAGTAAGCTTTGATCCAGTAGTAGAGAAAAGATGGCGGACTGACGGATTCTTTTTAATCCGATTTTTTAAATCTTTTTATCTTGAAACATACACGAATAGAGGGGGGTGAACATTTGTTTTTTCTTGGTTGATTACAAAGGCTTACTACTGAAAACAATAAAACAAAAATCGTTGTTTTTGTTTAAAACAAAAAGTCAGTTCGAAATCAAATCATCTATGTACGTTTATATTCACAACCGGACGTGAGACCCCCTAACAGTGGCCGATGACCTGCTTTTCTGACCTTTCAACTTGTTTACCTATCGATTGAATCTTGGCCCGACATTCGTGTCAATAATGGAGGGGATATCGCCAGGAAGTTCAAGAAAACCCAGGTAGGACCGGCATTCTCTCCAGGGCAGCGGAAATTTCTGCCGGCATTAGGATTTTTTGTCGACTAACGACGCTATTGTCAAGCTGCCCACTACGCAAAATTGTTTGTGGATACTAAGAAGGGACTCTCGGCCTATCACACAGTCGTGCAGGGTCGCCAAAAAGATCTTAAAACTCGGATCTTTTAAATCTATTTTATCCAGAGTTGCAAGCTGCAAATTTGTTTTTGTTACCTTCTGGAGATATCATCTCTTGAGTTTGCGTCCGTTTAGACAGTACGCAATCGTTGCGATTTGAAGAATTTCGATTATTTTAAGCCGAAAAATTAAGTTCTTCGGCTTAATTAATATCTTGCAGTTTCTTCTTTTGACTCAGCAATCACAATGGTATAAATCTTTGTTAAGGTGAACCCGAGGAAGATGTAAACGATTGTGCAGTTAACTGATGGAGGCTGTATTTCAAATGAATGCGTACATGCTCAATGAACGAGTATGGAAATACATAATTCAATTCTTATTCGTCGATACAGTGAACCAATCAAATAAATAAAGGTGTTGTTGAATAAAACCTTAGGGCGCTTCTGCCAAAGTTGAGGTTTCGCGGGTAGCCAACAATATCACAAAATATGCTGCTTTGCCACTAGTTAGTTAGGAAAATGACTTCACTTTGATAACTATGATATGAAGTCAGTCAAGTTTGATAAGTGATAACTATATAGGGATCCCAGCCAATATTAGGGAGGTCCCAGGAGAGCCAAGTTAACAAGAGTGTAGGAGCCGGCTAATATCAACATCAAGAATTAAGAACACTCATCACTGCTTGTTACAATCTAATGACCAACAGTTGTTGCTCATCTAAATCAACTATTATCTCTCCATACGCAGTACTTATGTCGGGTACTTATGTCCACGGTCAAGACGTGGAAATTTGAAGAAGAAGACCCTGTCCATCATCCATAGTGGGTCGAAAAAATGTGAAAGATGTTGTTTCCAAGTTGTGCCCAAGGGATGAACAAGTTTGCTCTGTGCACATTCAGTGAGTACCATCTCATCTGGGGGTACCAGTTAATGAACAAGCCGACAGATATGCGATATAGGTAATGCAGTGAGATGGACACATCTCTATAGTTCAAATCGTTCTCTATTATCCCCATTTTTGACCCAACTGACGGGTTGATAGACAGTTAATCAAAAAAATTTATAGGTAAATGGTAATTTATGTTGGAGGTGGGTGACACCAATAATTTATGCGACGAATTAAACTCAATACAAAAGATATAGTTAGTGGGGTATTGAAAGAAACTATTACAGTTGAAATAGGTACATTTTCGAGAAGTCATTAGAAGTTTCTAGTAGAATTTACAGTGCATTCAAAGCCAAAGTTGAGGTTTTGCAGGTAGCTATCAATAACAGGTACAACACCAGTTTGACCCGTAAAACTTGTACTTTTATTCTTTAAAACGAACAATAGTTCCCGGGTCCCCCTGCCCCTCTCCTCGAGCGGCGCGACCGGCCTCTTTCTTAAGATGCTAAATTTTTTTTTTTTACCCCCACCCCCTGACTCCTTGCTGTTCCAATAAACATTCACGATTAGCAAAGTTCAGGTTTTGCGGGTCAAACTAGTGCTGCACCTTATGGGTCAAATTGGAGCTCTACTGACTATGAAACTCCCTTTGCCACTGCTGCCTTCTTACCCATACTAATAAATGGACAGACTTTGTTTCGCTCATAGCTCGTCAACGGTTGAAGCTATGGAAAAATGGAATGAGTCCATCCGAATGGAAATTTTGAGAGCTAAAACTTTTCTTCCATGACAATTTTCAATATCTCGAACGGTTTTCGAGATAATTCAGCTTTACGTCAATAAAAGGCGAAATAAAGTGAAATAATGGTGCTGCGTAGCCCTTAAAATCGTAATAAATCCGTCAAATGAAAATAACACACAAAACCCGTTGGGGGCATTGTGAAAAAAGTAATTACAAACATTTTAAGACCTCGAACGCCTAATTCTACTGAGCGACTCGGAAGAAATCGCGCTTTTAGGATTTGCGGACGTTATCCGCCAAACAAACAAAACGGACGCTCATACCGACTTTCTGCAGGATCCGTTGCGTTCTTTTTTATTACGAAGAAAATCAGACCGTGTAAGCTTAATTCGATCAATTGAAACCGAAGATATAGTCAAAAAACTATGTTAAGGTCATAAAAAATTGAAAAAATCGTCAAAATATCATATTGACCGTTCATTTTTGGAGGAACTGACCTAGCAGGCCTTTTTTATTCGTTAATATAAGCAACTACACCAAGTATGAACAAAATCGGAGGGGGTCGGTACATTTCGAGTCTGTCTGGGTATGGGATGACCCTTTTTTACTATATTACCTTAATTCTGCTCGTTAGACTTGCTAATGTGATGAAGTTTAGGTTTCCGGCTCCAATAATATGGTAAGTATTGAGTTATAAGCTCTTTCCAACGATCCTAGACGACTGTGTATCGGCCTCTGGGGTGATGCGACCATAAATTCTGCGAAGCTGCAGTCATAGGGGATGGCCTAGTACAGGTATGGGCAATCTTTGGATGGATGAGGTTAAAAACTTTAAAATTCTAGTGGATTCTTTAGTATGAATAGTAATTGGAATGTAGTAATAGGGATGGCCAACACGACTGTAACGTCAGTTCTTCTGTTTGGGTGCAAACTTGTGATGGAAATGGTAAGTTGGCCCTTTTCCGATTCATGAATCCGTCGCCTTGGGAGATGAATCAGATGCCTTCAAGCGTCTGGGTCATCTTCTGAGCGTGGCGGGCATTACCGCATTCAGCTCAATGGAAGGGGCAACTATACCATTCCATCACCTCACACGATGGCAGAGCTTGGTTACGACCACTGACTCTTTTATTATTATTGACCTTGGCCGGACAACTTAGAAATGCCGTAGACGCTGTTCACAAACGAAAGGGTTAATGCATCCGAAAAAACTAACTTAAATCGTCTCTTGAGAGGTCTGGCGTTGTCACCATTCGATTCAGCGAGAAAAGTTACGTATATCCCGCCTCCAACCTTTTTTCGTCTAGACTTATAGAAAAACCTCAATTTTAACAGAATACACACGTTTTTCTGCAGTTAAACACTATTTCCTTAACTAGAAATATTTTTTAAACCAAAACGACTACACTGTTGGAAAGCTGACATTTTGGCGCACGTTTTACCAGGTCTGCAAAGTTCTGCGTCAACTGAATTGTTGGGGTATCTGGGCGAGAAAAAACAGGCGATTTCAAGATTTTGAAAAAACTGCCATTTCGTGCAGCAATCGCACATCTTCAATGCAATAAAAAAATGTTTTCTGACATCAAATAGATAGAAAAGCTATCTCCGAAATTGAAAGAGTTATGACTGTTTTAATGACATAAGATCGAAAACACGAAAAAAACCTTAAATCGCGAATAACTCGGAAATGAAGCCTCTGGCAAAAAATTGCTAAGAGACATTTTTGTTCGAAAATGAGTAGTAGAACACGTAGGAGACGGAATTTGCATAACTCCTGGGACGCCCTGTATAAAAACCACCTTAAAAAAAGTGGGAGACCCCTGATCTAGTCGATACCTCATTCTAGCTGATCATGGGCGCCCGCAGGGAGGGGCCAGCGGGGGCCATTGCCCCCATGAGAATCAGGATAGTATGCATACATTTTTGTCAGGTTTTAGTGTTTTGACAACATTCAGTATGTCCAAAATGAATAAATGTCGGCAATTCGGGAACACAGTAAAACAACAAAAAGATGAGCTAATAGAAAAGACTATAAATGTTTTTGGAATGGATAAGAGAAGAGTACAATTCTTGTTCGAATCATAATATTTTACTTCCATTCAGATCATGTCCCACCTAAATTCATTTTGAAGCAAATACATAGGGGAAGGTGCGGTAGTTAGAGACGCGAAGGGGTAATAAGAGACAAAAATATTTTTTTCTGGCCGAACCTTTGACTTTTCAAGGTCGCAAATTTTTGTGTAAGCACTTCGTAACAAATAGAAACCCCGCGATTTTTTTGAGATTTATAGCAAAATTCAGGTAAGAGAGAAAAATAGTCGAATTTTCTCGAGGGGCCTTTGTTTCCTATTGCCCACTTAGGGTCAATAAGAGACAGATGTGAAAATCTTCAATGGGCATGTCAGAAACACTTCTAGAGACGTTCTAACGTAATAAGAGACAAGTGGCAACCTGTCTCTTAATACCTTAAAAGTTTCAGGCTTCCAGGTTAACACCAAAAAAAGTTTCAAATTTTCAAAAATTTTCACCAAAACTGCCATTCAAAAATTTCATTTCTGAGGTCCTGGGAACATCCCATTGCTGCACAAACCAAATTTACTTTCAAAAAAGCGTTCAAAATTGAAGGGCACTCCAAAGAAACAAATTAGGTTGAACAAAGCACCGTTTTTTCTTCCTACTTGTCACTGCTTTGGACAAGCTATGTCACATAATATTATCATCATAAAGTACGTCACAGCTCTAGATCAGTCTTCCAAAATGAATGTAAGAAAAATAATGTTACTGATAAGTCTTTGAAAATAAAATTCGAACCTTATAAACATTATAAACCTAATTTTTTTGACTGAGAATTAATGACATAGGAAGGTCTGATTCTCTTTTGAACATTGAAAAACTTGAAAAAACTTGACATTGTCAAATAGAGAAAAATAAAAACATTATGAAACGTTGTCCTCTTTAGAAGGAATCCCAACCAACTTTTAGAAAAAACATAGAATTCCTATTCAAATTATATATTAATGGAGACTGGGGTGATAAGAGACAAACTGTCTACAATTGCCCCAGCTGTTCACCAGCTGGAGGCAATAAGAAACATCGCAATAAAGAATTAAGGAGTGGTCGTACGGGAATCCGGCAAAGAGATATTGAAAATAATTGCATAAGGAAAGTCTGAAAAAACTTCCCAGTTCGTAAAAGCCTGGTTGTTGGGCGAACGGAGCACTGACGGATAATAAGAGACACGCGTAACCTGACTTTGAAAGGAAGGGTTTTCGTAGATTACTCGGTGTTACCACGGAATGTCCCTGCAGATTTTCCTAACCCGCTAAAATTTTACATCAGACCCCTGGTGACCTCTATAGGCACTTTTTGGACAAATACAGCTTTTGGATATTTTAAGATCCTCATGTCTCTTATTGACCGTGTCTCTGATTACCCCACCTTCCCATATTACTTTAAAACATTTTTGACTTTTACTATTTTACCACAAAGTTTCATACCCCCCGGTGGCTGATTCACTTCATTATCGTTGATTGATAATGTCAAGTGATTAATGGACCCCTACAAGGTGTCAGAGGAGCGGTGTCGCTCGAGGGTTGTGATGTGTGTTCGTATTTATCGTTACAAGAACGCACTCGGCCGGATCGCATGTTTCGTGAGTAGCCGGAGCGAGGCCTTGAGACGTTGAATCGATTCCGCGAGTGAAGAATGGGAGCGACCGTTCTCGCTTAAAACCCTCGCTTAAACTTCCCTTCGCTTCATCCCTACAGAATTCTCCTGCTAACTGCTAAGCACGAACGACTTTTTGTGAAGTCTTCCATGTTGCCCGAGCGTTTAAATAAAGACGGTGGAAATTTTGCAGTTGAACTATTTCGCTTGCTATGGTACTTTCCTATTGTTCAAACGCTGCCAATTCTATAACACATGGTTTTATTCGGTAAACGTTATTACTGTTTCCGAGTCGGTTTATAGGTGACGGAATGTCTTTTCTTTCGGGAGATGAAATTGAACATTTTCACAACCATTTTGCGTTTTACATCATTGTGAACAACTTTCGGTGTGTTTCGTGTGCGTATGAGTTAACGCGGTGAGGTGTTCCAGAGGAAGTCGTGGGGCAGCAGATACCATCTGCGGTGCCTGTTGGGGTAAAAATAAGAACCTGTTTCATATGGAACAGCACAGTCCACGAATTAATGGTGGCCACATTCTTCGTCATGATGCACTTGCCAAGCACGTTCATTATCATCCAGTGATTGGGATGTCCGTTTGGGCGATCTTTCTCTGCAGGATGCCTTCGACATGGACAGCTACAGAGGTCCAATACTCCTCTCTTTCAAGCATTTTGGCAAACTTTATTCTCCGGTATCATGTCCTCTGGTGGCATTTCCAGATCATCCTGCAGATATCTTCTTTGCGTTTCACACTGCTTACACATAAAGAATATGTGAAACACATCGTCATCTCCTCCATCACAATTGGGACAGTCGGATCGTCTACTTTCCCCATTCTGTGAAGGTAGGAGTAAAATTGTCCCTGTCCCGAGAGAAACAGCGTTAGGAAAAAGTTCATCTCTCCATGCTTTCTCTCTATCCACTTTTGAATATGTGGTTAATCATAATTTTACACCATTTAATCGTTCACAGTAGGTCTGGTGGTCTTTTGCGTTTTAGGCGGCGTTCTGGCCGTGGTAGAGGAGGGTTATTTGATATATGGGCTATGAGATTGTTTGGATGGAAGAAGAAGAAGGAATACGTTTTATTGAAAGGAAAAGCACTTCGTACATCAAATAATATTCGTATAAAACTAATAGGATTTGGCGGATATCGCCATGAATCCAGATCTGCCGGTATAATTATATAAATTAAACTTATTCTTCATAAATTCAGTTTTAAATAGTAATAAAAATAATTAACTTATACCAATCATTAAAATTTAAATATTTTCCTTTTTTTGGGTGAACAGATTATAAAGATGATGGGTAGGATTAATGGTAGTTTATCCATAATTAAATTCAGATACCAAATACTTCCTGTAGGCTCTGGCGTCTCTCACTACTTTGTACAGTAACATTGTTTTTTCTGACCCGTTTACAGTTTCTATCGAATCCGGTCCATCGAAAAACCCCTTGCCAAAATATCTCAACCTAAATTCCGACAAAATAGGACACTTACAAAGGAAGTGATGCACATCCTCGCCCTGACCAGTAGTACATAACGAACATCTTGCTTCCAGAGTACCCCGGTTCCATCTTCCGCAATTTAAATTCAGTTGTTCACAGCGAACTTTCAACAGTACTTTCGAAATAATAGGGCTTAAGTGGCTGTGCATGTCAACAAAAGGAGATTCCAAACATTTGTATAGAAGATGGTTACCTGAACTTAACGCCATATTTTCCCATTCCCGTAACTCTAACTCCTTTTCCTTAATAAGTAAAACATTTGGAACTGTTTTAACTGAATCCGGGTTCAATTAAAATTCACTCAAATCCACTACATGCTTCAACGACGTGCTCTTCCACTTCGCATACCAAAAAACACCCAGCCTAATACTCTCTTTCGCGAGTTGAAGTGGTAGCCTACTCGATCCCATTCTACTTACCCGTTCTATATAACTAAAATGAAGTTGCTAAAAAACCAGGTACAGAAAGCCGACGTTACACTCACGATGTATCATGTAGTTAGGAGTAGATTCCAGCAAGCTCCATACCTTTTAAAAAAATAACGAATGAGACGTTCTACTTCATCATACCTTTGGAAACTCCATACCTGCGCCGCGTACCCGATAACACACCGTGAGGTTGCATTAAAGACTTTAAGTTTGTTATCAAAAGATATATTTTTGGCCATGAGATTCTTCCAAACAGAATTAAGACCAAACTGTGCAGCAGATTTCCTAATTACCAAGTGGGGTTTCCAGTTAAGAGACGGGGTAAAGGTAACTCCAAGGTATTTGTATTCGTTGACAATCTCGATAGGCTGGTCATTTAAAAAGAACTCTTCATGCTTCCCATGAATACCCCCTCCTTTATCAAAAATCATAATTTTTGATTTATTCAAGTTAATTACCAGATTTTTTTGCAGACAGTACACTTCCAATTTCTTTATCATATTTTTTAGGGATCGCGAACTGTCGACCACCAAAACAATATCATCTGCATATTTGAGAATTTTTAATTCAACCTGACCCACACACACTCCTCCACACATAGAACTATCTATGTCATCCAGAAATAGAGCAAAAATCAGGGGCGAAAGTAAACAGCCCTGTCGCAGGCCCATGTTACAGTCAAAAATAGAAGATACGAGTAGTTCATTTGACCAAATAGCAGCTTCCGTTTTAGCATAAATAGCCTCCAACATGCTCACAAATTTTGTTGACAGACCTAACTCAAATAATCGGTAAACCAAAGTTGCCCTTTCCACTCTATCAAAATCAGAAGAGAGGTCAATGAAAAATGCATATAATTTTCCTTTTTTTTTCGACTTAATTTGACACTCACTAGACTAGCTAAGGAAAAAATGTGATCAACAGCGGAGTACCCGCCTCTGAACCCAGCCTGAGTCTCGCTCGTTTGGATGGTCTCGCATTGCGTTTTCCAGCTTTCGGTACGTGGCACTTGAAACTTCAGCAGCTTCAGGAATTTGAAGATCTCTTTGCAGGGCGGAGTTTCTGATGTACCACGGGGCGCCCGAAATGGTTCTGAGCACTCCGTTTTGGAATGTCTGAATCCTTTTAATTTGTGAGTTAGAAGCCGATCCCTATATTTGACAGCCGTACAACCATATCGGGCGTATAATCGTGAGGTAGATCAGACGGTAATGCGGACTTGCTGTTTAGGAGGAAGTACAACTGGCATAAACGATGTCTTGCTCTCTGTAGTATGGTACTTATGTGAGTATCTGTAAGACCGCTGACGTTTTGACTTTTGCTGAAACTAATCTATAATACAACGCCGGTCTTAATCCCTGATTCAGAGGAAGGTAGTAAAGCAAAAAATAACGTAATCAAACTGTTTTACGAAAAACGAGATAATATTTAAATTATTTACAAGGAGGATACAATTATAAATTACAAAAATAATACTACGCTACCTACCTAGGTCCTCTCAATATTTACGAGCGAGAAATTGGGCGAAGTCCCGAATTTCGAAGACATATACGACCCTTCATCGCGGATGTTGTGAACCAGGGCGAGTTACGTTTGGGTGGCTACTTCAGACGGGTTGAGTATACTGGTCGTGAGGGAGAATCAAGGCTTAATACACAAGGACGAATTACTCACAATAATTATTATGGCGAAGTCCTGCGAAAAAGCGAACTGCAGCGATGTCCCTCAGCCGACGATGCGTAACAAACAACCCGGACAAAATTCCGCTCGGGCTTTTATAGGTTCGGGTGTCGGCGTTCCGTGTTTTTCCCGCTGGGAAGAACTGCTGATTTTGTTGTGGAGTGTGGAGCGTCTCCCAGCTCTCACAATATCCCAGGTGAGTTTTGTATCTAGCTGTAATCCGAGGTATCTGACGACCTGTTGGTGAGATATGGTATCGTCAATCACCCGGAGATGGGGAGATATTGTCCTCCTTTCATAGGTAAACTGCATGAGAGGTACTTTTTCGAGGGTTCAGCTTTGTTCTCCAGACGCAGCACCAACTTCCGCGTCGGTCAACGTAATTTTGCAGCTCTGCTAGAGATTCCTGATCAGTTCCGGAGGACAATATCGCCTGGCCATCAGCAAATTGTGCAACAGTGAGAGTGGACGAACTTGGAAGATCGTGTGTGTAGAATTTGTAGAGGATGGGTCCAAGGACGCTGCCTTGTGGGACTTATGTCTCTTATATCTCTCACGGGTGATGTCGATTCGTTGGTTCTGACTGCAAATGTCCGGTTATTCAGGTGAGAGTGCATGAGTCTGAAAATTGAATCTGTCAGCACTTGTTTTAGGTTGAGGCTTCGGATGGATTCTAAAATTGTTTTCCTCGCTTAAGCATCGATTAGCTGTAGACTTGACGTCACTATAAATAAATGGGACAGCTTCCTCCTCCTCGCCTCCCGAAACAAGGTGAAAAGGGCCCGCGAGCGGGAGCGGGAACACATTGAAAACGAGAGGTTAGATGACGGCGATGGAAGGAACAGGTGGAACAGGGTAAATAAACGACGTTGGTAACACGGTCAACAGTTTCTTAAGAAATTAAAACTAGAAAGAAATACGTATTGCAGCGAATGAACGCAACATACACGTACATTTTCATGAAACAACGTACATGAGTCGTCTCATCGTTCATGTCCCTCCGTAAGCAAAATCAACTAGGTAATACTTATTCATTTATAGAGCATTCCTCTTGAAAAGACAAACTCAAAATAATCAAACCTTTTTAAAAACTACCAAATTTTGGAGTCTTATTTTCAATTTGAAAATTTTTAATTGATCAAGTAAGAAAAAACCCTCCTCCAAAATTATTGGTTATAGGGCCGGTTTTTAGAACCTCCGCCAAACTCCGCTGACAGAGCCGTTTCAGAACGGCCGCTAACTACAGCTAGCGTACGTCAAAAAAAAACCGTCAATCTAGACCGTTTTTCGAACCTCCGCCAACGCTCCGTTACGTGATAGCGCCACTATCCCCACTCCAAGTTCCATTCCTTCCGTATCAAGTGCTAACTAGGTACAGAAGTGGGTGGGAGTAAAAAAAATCCTACAGAGTGGGAATGGGCAGCCTCAGATCAGGGTCAGCTTCCCATCCCCATGATGCAGACTGCAGCTCCTCCTCAAAAGCTTATCCTGCAAGTACAGGAAGGGTTGCTTCGGTTCCTACTCATGCAGGAAGGCAGGCCTCAAGTGCTCCGCTCTATGCAAGCATTGTGAAGGCAGAGAGTGCACAAACACTCCTCCCATCGAGGAGCTAGATGATGAGGAGGACGTGGATGAGGAATTTCTAACCCCTGAAGACCTAACTGACATCTCCCCCCTCCTAACTGCGGAAGTGACCTGTCCTCTGAAGCCCCCCCCCCCCCCAAAGATCCCCAGAATAATGAAAACCGAAATTCTTAAATACTTTTTAGTGTGAGTGTTAATGTTTTCATGTATTATAACTTGTACATACCTACTCATACGAACCACTTTTTGTCTTAACTATTTATTATTTATTTCATTTTATGACCTACTGTCAATTTAAATGTTAAGTTAAATATGTCTAATGTATGCGAAATATTTCAGTCCCTACCTAGTTACATAGTTTTACACAAATAACTCAACATTTATTCAACTTTTCCTTGAACCGCGTTTCTACTTATTTTGGTTTTCTGTAAGTTAAAAAAAATCTATGATAGATACAGGTCCCCCGATGGTCTTAAAATGAAGGTAATTAAATGTCCTACAACTTCATTCCTCACAAGTTTACTGTAGAATGACTATTTACACCAATATATCGGTCAAAAATAGACCAAAAGTTAAAATTTTCACTTTTTGGAAAAATGTGCCAATATTTGCAGAGCTGTATCTCTGGAACTAATGGAGCTACAGAGTCCAATTACGTCTCAAATTGTAGCAAATTTTATCTAGTTTAACAAAGGATTTTTTCTCATCAAAAGGCTCCTTTGGTGACTTTTTTGAGAAAAACTTAAAACAGTGCGAAAATTTCGTGGTTTTTCGGCTGTAACTCCCGTCGCTCGCGGTTTTCAGGCCTGCAAATCTAGATTCGTACTATCTGGGTGAACCCTAACAACATATTCAAAACGGAAGTTTACAGTACTTTTTGCAATGTTTAATGTTTTAGATGATTGGCCTATATAGAGCACTTAAGATTGAGTGAGAGAGCTGGCTCAAGAATTGGGGCGTCGCCGGGCCAACATGGATTTTTCCTGAAAATGAAAAATAATGTATGGATCCATTATTCGTTGGATTGCAAGCTTTGCGTTGTTCTATTTCCTTAATTTTTTAAGATCATGACTATGACAAATATTCATATTATGAACATAAATCAACATGTGAAAACTGGTATATAATGATCGAGGTCAACAATGAATACAACTACCATATATATAAAAACGTTTATTAGAGGATATGTTTTAATAATGTATATTTTTTGTTTGAATCTCATAAAGTCGTACTTCAATGTTGAAGGCACATGGGAAAATTATTCGCAATAACGAGGTTTTTAATAACAAACAAAAGTACAAGTTACTGTGAGTAACATTTTTATTTGGGGTTAGGAGTGTTTAGATGTTAAAAAGAGTCTCTGCATTTTCCCAATAAATCGGTATGCTGATTTGGCTTACATGCGGATTTCTGGTTTCCAGTGAGCTTCCTCGTTTCGGTCGATGCATCTGGTGGTGCAGGCGTCGTGCTCGAACGATGATCTCCATCTTGCATTGAAACTCTTTGCTCTACATCACTTCTCGTAGTTATATCATCGTAGTGCGGTTCGTCATATACCGGTGCCCCTGCTGTAGACGAAACAACTGGGACGTTAGAAGCGATGCTGACTACGGTGGATTCTCTGTCATCAGCGCAGAGCTTGCCAAAAAGAAATCTCCCGGGCGTCACTTTACCTAATATTCCACAAGGGCCCGTCGGGAAAATCGCCGCAGCTGTACAACTAACCAGCAAGCACAAAAGGAACACAACGCTCACCATTTCTCTTCCCAAGTCAATCTGCCGTTGTCGAAGTACTCATCCGCTACTGACTCGATTTTCCTGGACCGCCTTCAAACCCGTCGCTCCCTCCTCTTCCGTCCCTCAGTCGGAATGTTAATAGAAGGGATCTCCTCCGGGTGAACTAACTGAACTCCGATTCCGCGAAGAGGTCTCGATTTCTTTTCATGGGCTCCCGACCTACCTTGAAGCGCCACTTAACGTTGAATGCTTAATTCATTCGAAGAACACGACTAGCCTTGTGTGAGATCATCAGAACACTCACTTTCGATCTGCAGAACAGGATTCGTAAACGGGAAGGCCAGAGTACACACGGACTAATCACTGGTTTGCTATAGCTGTGAAAAACATTAGTATTTTGGTTTATTATTCAATAATAAACCATAGTAATCGCTCTTGAAAAAAAAATGTCTAACCCCCCTGAAATTTCATGGTTCACGTTTCAAAGGGTGTAGAATCCAAATCTGCAATAAAAACGCTGCAAATTCTTTCACTGGGGTTTGTTATTCATTTGGCTTGCGTTCATGATTTGAATTTCTACTAAGCTCTGGAGTGTGCGTGTTTCACAGGTGATAGAGCGATTATTGAATTTCTGTACACAAATATGATCAACTGATCAATCCAAATAGGTATTTTGGTTGAGAACGATTTACGTGCTCTATGCATATCTCCTGATATTCAATAATCGCTCATACCATCTGTGAAACACGGTATCGGCTACAAAGCCTTTAGAAATTCACTATGATCAACATGACATCACTACGTCACTAGGTTACTGCTATCAAAAAAAAAACAATAATAAACCAAAATAACGCAAATGTTGCCACCATAAATCGGGCATACATCAGAATGGTTTGACCTACGGACCTGTATCGGATTCCTCGTGGAAAGCCTTCTTCAAAAAGAGTCCAAATTTAGGCCGCCTTGAGTTTTTTGAGGTTTTACATTTTACAAAACTTTGACAACCCTCACTAAAGGTTACTGCTTCAAAAAAAAACAATAATAAACCAAAATAACGCAAATGTTGGCTGATAAATCGGGCCATTGGGGCGTTTGTACGGACCAACTCATTTTTTCAGAAAATTTCAGCTTTTTTTTTTTTTTTTTTGAGGATTATAATGGTTTATTATTGAATAATAAATCAAAAATCAATGTCAGAAAATGAACACAACCCCCCAGTTCTCACAGCCGGTATGGAAGTAAGGAGGAGTAGAAGAGAATATTAGGAATTAATGTTCGAACACAATTTCGTTGCGCTCGAGAAAATTCCAGAGTCAACAAAATTTATCACGCATCCGAATTGGTTAGCAATTTACCACGACTCAAAAAGTTAACTTTTTTCCAAAACTTGCCAAACCTACGTCAGAAATTTGCAGCCTACCTTTTGCAAAACCCATAATACATTAATGTACTACCAGAAAGAGAGGTTAGGTACAGTTAGGTGTTGTTTAAAGCGTTTAAAACACAAAAATGTCCTGGTATTTCGACATACAACTGAATAACGTAATTTTCCCCTATCGAAATCGATCAATTTATACGTGTCTCCCACTTTAATATACATGTAAAAGTGTCTAGAGAAAAAATGGTTTCAATTATATCTTCGATTTCGCCGGGATCACTAAGCAAATGAGCTCAAAACTGATGTTTGTAGCATTATTACAATGAAGTGGGAAAACCTCTCTCGTACTAGTGCTAAATAAGAAGAAATTACCGAAACTGTTACGGATCTCCACTATGGGTCACTCATGTGTTTGAAAATGGTCAAAAAATACGATTTGAACGGCATCGATTTTGGAGGTTCTTCCCAAATTTGAGGAGGGGATTTAAAAATGTACAATTACAAAAGCTTGATATAGAAAATAATAAACCAAAACGTCAACGCTTCTGAACATGGTAAACATGCTGTTAATTATTACAAAAGGATACGCGGCGTACGCACGGATTTATATAATTTTTTTATTCGATCGTCGAATTCTACCCATCTTGAAGCGTAAAACAGCAAATTTTGTAGGAGGGCTTAACAAATTTCATTTTTCGATTACAAAGGTTAATTAGAGATAATAATAAACCAAAATCGCATAGTAATTCAGCTGATAAGATCGATTTCGAATCGCAAAGTTTATATCTTACTGTTAACAAATTATTTGAAATTTTAAGAAACTGTCCCTGAATTTATCATCTTTCCAATTCATACCTTTCGAGGTTTTCTGAAAATTGACAGCTTCCATAACGTTTTTCAAAAATAATTTAAATGAGAAGAATTAATAAATTAATTAAGTTAAGGTTAAGTGTTTTCAGAAAGTTGATTTTTTTTATGTTGAACGGTTGAGCTGGAATTAATTTATTATTAATTAGGGTTTTGATTATGAAAATTTACAACGTGGAATGAATTGAACGCAACAGTTGAAAAAAGTAGTTCTAAGGATCGAATGAGGATTTTTACAGAACAAAACGTGGATTTCTTGGAAAAAACTTTGAAAAATCATTTCTCGGAACTGGGGCAAATTTCTACGAAACAAGTGTCCTAATGTGTTTTCAAACAAGGTGGCGCCTTTTGTAGTAGAGAAGCTAACTTCACAGTTTTTAAATCAAAACATTGTAACGACAAGGATCTGTTGTTGAACTGAGTGAGTTCAGAATTGTTTTTTTTCGAATTTGGCAGAAACGAAAAGAAAAACAAAACAAAAACAGGATTCTTGTTGACATAAATAATGAGAAAGTAAAGTATTGTAAATACTGCATACTATTCGCGACCAGCTCAGGAGGAGGGTATCAGACAAATACTTCTCTGAAACGACTAGTACGAGAACCACTGAAAAAGTTTGACGACTTACTTGGGGAAAATGGAGCGCTTTTCACCAACGGAACCAATATCATCAGAACGCGGTAGAAGCTGGCAAAAGTTTCCTCAAGACTTTTCACAATCCAGCGACAGAAGTGGTTAACCAGGTCTACGAACAACGATGTGCGCAGGGCCTAGTTACCACATAAAATCTACAAAAATAATTTTTGGAAAAAAGTCGAACGGAAAATTATTTATCAATGAAGGACAGCGATCGTCCCGTAAAATAGGAATCACCCGTGCGACTGGCTGATCGTTGACTTGCACGGCGAAGACGGTTTTCCTCACCTGCAAGACCCGAAGGTCGTGCGGTGTTTGCCTAACCAGAGCCCCTTGTTGCTCTTCACCTGACTTTGTTTCAGGAGATATGCAGAACAAAACATTTTATTATTGGTAAATAATATGCACCATTTTGTGGTAGCCACAACAATGAAGTTTTTGAGTTTAATCTATCAAACATTTAGAAATATTTGCAAAAAGAGCACCCAAAAAATTTCATATTGGTATTTTCAATGTAACCATTCTATTACAAACCTTTTTAGAAACGTTTGGTTTTTTTGAGCCCCAACTGTATAGAAATGGCGGAAGATTCAAAGGTTACCAACTGCCAAAAAATGGAGCTACGATGATTTCCTTCACGCGATTTTGGATTTTTAAAAGAGTCCCAGATTGAAGTAACGGAATTCTAAAAAAATACTGAATTAAATTTCGGATTAAGTTGAACGACAATGATTGATGAATAGGCCTAACCACAAAAAAGTTTGAATAGAAAATTAGAACACATTATTTTGGTTTATTTTTGTTTTTGTGTTGATATCAGTAACCTATTGTAGTAAACCCGAACCCTAAAAGGCTTTGTAGCCGATACACCATTTGAAATGTCAAACCATAAATAAATAAATAAAAAGCAGTGGAAATTAGCCTATAAATTCATAGCTGGCTGAAATGATTACATTTGCTTCTTCTTTATACTATATTCTGGGCATTCCTGTCCAAATTCACTTGGAAAGATCTTTCGGGCCAAGCATATCGTAATCGTCGTGCAAAATTTACCGCCTGGTTTGGTAACACAAAACGCTGCAAATTCTTTGCCGTATGGTGATATTCAATTGGCACAGGTGTTTCATGTAGAGCGATTTTGAATTCCACAGGCACAAATATAATATTTTCTCAGATTTAGGTACGCAAACTGTTGATTGCAGTAACCTAGTTTTATGTACTGGAGTGAATAAGGAATTATAGCCGGTACACGGGTTGTCAGTATGATTTATTAATGATTTGAATTTCTAACTAAGCTTTGGAGGTGATAGCAATTAGAATCATATGATCAACTGATATACCAAATATTTAACTAACATTTGCTCTATGCAACCATATAGAAATTAAATCATACGCAAGCCAATTGAATAATGAACCCCATGAAAGAATTTGCAGCGTTTTTATAAGATCATGCTTATAAATACTTTTCTATATGTCAGCTGTCTAGGTTGACTTAAAATATTGAAGCCTTTGGGCAAGTTCGAGGGACGACAGTTTTATCGGTACGGGAAAATGATTAAATCCAGGAAAGTGTTTTCGAAGTGTCAAACGTTTTATAAACATTGCAAAACATCAACTTCGCGATTCCATATCGATTTCATAGCAAAATTCCTGCTGCCGTATGGTGATAGACCACACAGGTAGTACATAAATGTGAGGTACTGTTATTTTATACTATTTATGAATCGTAGTACAGTTAGAATCAGTTTTCCGAATATAATCATTTTCTCAAATTATGCTATTCAAACTTTAACTACTTCTATCCAACGTTTTAACGTTTTCAAACTGGATTTTTCCAATCGATTTGGATTCGCAAAGTAGATGTTATGTCCTGTTATAAGCCGTTTGACATTTTAGACAAAATTTTCATATTTTATAATTGTCAAAATGTATACCGTATGAACTTTTGCTCTCTCATCCCTGAGGTCCCTCCTTAGCCGTTCCAGAACGCGTAACGTTTTGATTTGCAGTTTGGTATAATTTTCATTATATTGTATTTATTTGATTGTAACATGCCTTATTCGATTATACGGCATCTGTCCTGGTCCCAGGAGTTATGCACAATCCGACTCCTACGTGTTCTACAACTCATTTCCGACCAAAAATGTCTCATAGCAATTTTTTGCCAGAGACCTCGTTTCCGAGCTATTCGCGATTTAAGATTTTTTCGTGTTTTCGATCTTAAGTCATTAAAACTGTCATAACTCCCTCAATTTTGAAGATAGCTCAAATTTGATGTCACCGTTGAAAAGAGCGTTGAATTTTCTATCTATTTGATGTCAGAAAACGTTTTTTAAATTGCATTGAAGATGTGCGATTGCTGCGCGAAATGGCAGTTTTGTCAAAATCTTAAAATCGCCTGTTTTTCATCTCGCCTAGAAACCCCATGAATGTTTGACGCAGAACTGTGCAGGTCTGGTAAAACGTACGCCGAAATGTCAAACTGCCAACGGTGTGGTCGTTTTGGTTTAAAAAATATTTTTAGTTAAGGAAATGGTGTTTAACTGCAGAAAAACGTGTGTTTTCTGTTAAAATTGAGGTTTTCCAAAATTCTCGACGAAAAAAGGTTAATGGCGGGATATACGTAACTTTTCCTTCTGGTGACAACGCCAGACCTCTCAAGTGACGATTTAAGTTAGTTTTGTCGGATGCATAAACCCGTTCGTTTGTGAACATCGTCTACGGCATTTCTAAGCTGTCCGGCTAAAGTCAGGATAATCGAAGAGCCGAGAGACGGCTATTGTTTGTGTTCATTTACGATTGATTGCGATGAGTTGCATTCATCTTTTTGCTGACACTATGGACCCTTATCAAACCAGGATTCCGTATCATTACCAACTCTTCCCTTTCGTCTCTTTCCTCGCTGTATTTCCTTCAGCGAGGTTTTCCCTATTGCATATTCCCATTCATCGTGGTGCGCTATAGCTATTGAACATAGCTGGTAGTAATAACCAAAACCTTATTGAAAAACAGATAGTAAAGTAGTAAATTAGTAAAACAGATAGTTTACTAGATAAAGAAGGATCAGTGACATAAACAATATTATCTACCAATATTTTTTCCTCATACTATCCGACGTGTTCGCTAGGGTGTGAGTTGTACACAGGAGGAGTGTGACTCCCTTGCTGCTTCAGAAGCAACAAATTATCAACATTGCAACACCCAATGCTACGGCCAAATCAGATTGGAGTTGATAATACACGGCGCACAAAGCAACCCCTCCTTCAAGACCGGGGGGTCGTGCGGGTTATTGCATATCCTCGCCCCTGACCAAGACTATGCCTCCTCCGTAGCTTTCCCAATCTTCAAACATTAGGTCTTTTTTAGTGATACAGGGTGTCCCAGGATTTATGCACAATCCGACCCCTACGTGTTCTACAACTCATTTCCGACTGCAATGAGTAGCATTCATCTTCGAGACTTCCTCAATTTTAACAGAAAACACACGTTTTTCTGCAGTTAAACACCATTTCCTTAACTAAAAATATTTTTTTTTTTAACCAAAACGACCACACCGTTGGAAAGCTGACATTTTAGCGCAAGTTTTACCAGGCCTGCACAGTTCTGCGTCAAGCATTCATGGGGTTTCTAGGCGAGATGAAAAACAGGCGATTTTAAGATTTTGACAAAACTACCATTTTGCGTAGCAATCGCACATCTTCAATGCAATTTTAAAAAAAGCTTTCTGACATCGAATAGATAGAAAATTCAACTCTCTTTCCAACGGTGTCATCAAATTTGAGCTATCTCCACAATTGATGGAGTTATGACAGTTTTAATGACATAAAATCGAAAAAAAAAACGAAAAAAATCTTAAACCGGGAATAGCTTGGAAACGAGGCCTCTGGCAAAAAATTGCTCTGAGGCGTTTTTGTTCGGAAATGAGTTGTAGAACACGTAGGAGTCGGATTGTGCATAACTCCTGGGACACCCTGTATAACACACTCTTATTCGATTTGCTAATTGCTCAACGACCATCGTTTCCACCATTTTTCTGAAATTAAATCGAATTTATATCAAAATTGAAGGTGAATGAATAACTACTGAATTATTGAAAAATGAATGGATGCATTACGTCACTTTTAGAGTAATACATACGCAAAAAACAATCAAATTTGTTAGGTACTATATTATTCTGATAACTCTGGTGTAAAACGGTTGTTTAACACAATGAATCTTTCGTCTTCTTATATAGACAATTTATTGCTAAATCCGAAAATACGGCCAAATTTCAAGGAAAAAAGTCATTTTTAAGAGGAGAAATGTGAGGTGTTATGTCACACAACGTGGTTTTCTTGAAAATACCTTCAAAAATCATTTCAGGGACGGGTTGAGATGGAAAAATACGGTTGGCGGTGTCATTTTTCGAGTTAGTGTCACACAAAAAATTGTTTTACATCAAGTGTTGGACACCAAGTATTGTGTTAATGAATCCGAGCTCAGGTTTACATTATATATTTGTTGATTTCTCCGATATTTGATGTAAAAAGTATGTGTTTTTTCAATTACGGCTGGCATATGGTCAGTGGGCCTACTAGTAATATTGCTGATACTTTTTTATTTTTACTAATATACAGGGTGGCTCTTAATGAACGAACCACTCTTCCTAAATCCGTTGGTTGTGGAGAAATCAAATAACTTGTCGAAGTAATCTCCCCTTATTTTTTGCAAAGAATTTAACCGTTGCATTTTTGCTCAACGCGCATGAGCGCTGATGCGCGCACCAACTTTCTTTTTCAAATGAAACTTCGTAATTTTTATTGCAGAATCGGATTCTACATCCAATTTTATGGACATTTTACTTCGACGACTTTTTTTGGACGCACCCAGGAGCGTCCACAAGCGCCCAAAGTTTTTTTTTTTTTTTTTACCAGACGAATCAACGCATGATGAAAAACCGGATTATCCAGTAAAAAACCACGTTTTTCTTACTTGAAAAGCAATTTTCTCCCAGAAAACTACACAAAATTTCAAATCTGGTTATGTCGCTGGAAAGCCTAGATTTTGGCGCATCTTTTAGCACTACAGGCTAAAATTCACATGCCTCATTACAGGGACTCATAAGCGTTTGAAGAAAGTCGAGATCTCCACGATTTGACAACGTGTCCTTTTCAAGCTGATTTTTTCACCCGTATCGCCTGCTCAAAAAAGTTGGTTCCCCATTAGGGCGACAGGAAATTCAACGCTCTTTGCAATCGTGGAGTCAAATTTGAAATCGCATGCAAAATGTGGGAGATATGGCCGTTTTACTGAGGTAAGGTAGAAAAAAACGAGAAAAATCTTAATATTGGAAAAACCCAGCATTACTAAGGGTGTAAACAAAAATTGCTAAGAGGCATTTTTGATCAGAAATTTTTCGTAAAATCTTCTCGTGTAACACCCTGTATGTTTTAAGCAAAACTATTATATCGTCCACAAATGTCACCAAAAGCTATAATTTGCAGCACATTTACATTCAGTTCTTGTCATTTCCATAGTTTAAAACATCATTTTAGATTTTTATTATTATTTTTATTATTTTTTTTTTTCTGGAGTCAGGTCAAAAATTGTTTTTTGATCAAGTCATGGAAACCTAGCGCCTGTGTCAATGACTCCAAATTAAGGTTTACTTCAAATAATTGTTAAGTTCTCCAATACTTGATGTAAACAGTTTTTTGTTTTATTACGTGAGGAATGGTCGTACAAGTGATGTTGCTAATACAAATTGTTGATGATATTTACCTTAGTTCCATTGATGTTTGTTCACTTCATGCCACGGAACCGAAGAAAAATTGATTGACTTCGAAATATTAAAACTTTTGAGGGGCTTAGCAGGAGGACATGGCAGGGCGTCGGTACCTGCTACGTGAACCTCGTACGTGCAATATACGTGATAATGGTACGTGCCGGTACGTTAAGGGAAGCGAAATATCGGGAGCGGAGTCAGATCGCGGCGGGAAGGTCGGGAGGCGACTGAAACGGCCGCGGCAGCTCCGGAAGGCGACTCCCCGAGCGGGGGCGACATCTCCAGAACAGAGTGGGGAGGATGTACGAGCAGTACCGAGTACTTTCGTAGAACTTAGTGCTGAGCACCCTCGTAGGATGTTGTCCTTAGTATTTACACTGGATAGAAGATTTACCAACAAGGTATCTATGCTTCCCAGGCCTAGTACTTGGTATTTGTGCTTCCTAGATGATGTACCTACACTTCTCAGACTTAGTTCTTAGTAGGTATCTGTGCTCCCTATTTGTACCATTCCTAATTAGGCACTTATGTATGCTTCCCAGTCCAATGACTACACTACTCAGACTTACTACTTTCATACGCCTAGTGGACATTCAAAACCAAAAAATACAAGAGAGAGAGAGAGAGAGAGAGAGAGAGAGAGAGAGAGAGAGAGAGAGAGAGAGAGAGAGAGAGAGAGAGAGAGAGAGAGAGAGAGAGAGAGAGAGAGAGAGAGAGAGAGAGAGAGAGCTAAGAATTCCAGATAATATAAAATTCAGTATGCCCTTTGGCTGGTGATTAGGAAAGTCAGATTCAGGATGCATGACAGGTTTTTTTTTTTTTTTTTTTTCGAAAAATTTCTTTATTAGAAACATAACATTGATGCATTATTAGAAAGGGAACCGGTTGATGCATTACCCGTTTGACTGGAAAACTTACACCGAAACCCTAGAAAGCTCAACAGATCTGTCAGTTCCATTGAAAACACCAACTGACATAGATAAAGCGATCACTCGTTTGACTCAAAACATTCATCATGCAGCGAGCGTAGCAAGCTCAACTGTCCACCACGTAACCCATAGATTACACAATCACACTCCTCCTCACATTCGGGATCTTGTAAGATCCAAACGTGAGGCTCGTAAACTTTGGGAGAGAACGAAATATCCTCCACATAAAGTTGCATATAATAGTGCCACGAATGATCTCAAAACTGCATTATCGGAACTGTATTCATTACGAAAGAAAAACTCGCTTCTATCCTTGTACAGACAAGATGGATCACTTCATCGAAAAGCTAAAACACTGACCAACATACAAATATGACAACATATGACAACATACCACCTTTAAAAAACGGAAGCACGTGAGCCTCAACACTAGAAGAAAAAGCAGTTTTGTTTTCTGAAATACTGGTGGACCAGTTCAAGCCAAATCCAAGTCAAATGCCAGAATTCCATAACAAAGTGGAAAATATAATCACCCAACCCTTAGCTCTGATGCCTTTTAACGAATATTTCACACCCGCTCTTGTTAAGAACGCAATACAAAGATCGCCAACGAAGAAATCTCCAGGTCCAGATCAAATTACTCAGCAGCTCCTCAAGGATATTTCACGTAAAACCCTGGTACACGTAAAGCGCCATTTTTACCCTCAAAACCGACTTCCATTCCAACCCACTGACGTTTAATGGCACCCCAATACCAAAAGTTGACGCAGTTCGATACCTGGGTCTCTACCTACAACAACGACTCACGTACAACCATCATACAGGAGAGCTCGTCAAAAAACTCCGTTCGAGACTGAACCTCCTCAAACCCCTGCTCGGTCGTGATTCCCCTCTGTCACTCGATAATAAACGATTACTATACCTGACTCTAGTACGTCCGATCTGGCAGTATGGCTGCTCTGTCTGCGGTCTGGCTAGCAGAACCCACATAAAGAAGGTCCAGACTCAACAGAATAGAGCGCTTCGCCTCATCACGAATGCACCCTGGTATGTCAGAAATGCTGTTCTTCACAAAGACCTCGACATCCCCGAAGTGGAAGAAGTTATAAAAACGACCATCACCCGCCTCCACGTCTCTATTTCAAGCCATCCTACTCCTATTTTCGATAATTTACTGTCACTATGGGATAGGCATCAACCAAGACGCCTAAAACGAAAAAGAGCTGATGACCTACTTAACTGAAGTGCATCTGAACATCATTAATCTGAGTGATCTGAACATCATTACGTTGCTGAACCTTTATCTCACATTATTCACTCTTTATAAACATCCATACTTACCCTACAATTGAAGTGGGACTGTCGCTGGGCAGAAACCCCAACTCATGTGCCATTGTACGTCCTGTACTTAATTTAATACTTAAATAAGCAAAACAGATAGTATGTGTTACTGAAAGTTTAAATAAAGTTAAAAAAAAGAATAATAAATAACATAACAACTGAGCATAGCCCATCAAGTCAATTTACATTAATATAGTAACTACAGTTTGTTGAGATAATAGCCCAATGGCAACTACTTTATATGATCCAGACGTCTATCCAGACGTCGGATGACGTTGCTGTTGTCTAATAATCGTAGAGCTCCCGGGTTCATATGTTAATGAAGCCTCTGCTCGTGTTTAGCGGCAAATAGTTTGATCACCTCACTGATGGGTTCTATCTTGAGGTCCCGATGGAGGTTGTCATTACGTACGTACCAAGGAGCGTTGACAATACTCCTTAGTACCTTGTTTTGAAATGTTTCGATTATTTTGATGTTGGTCTTTTTTGAACAGCCCCAGAGTTGAATGCCATATGTAAATGGATGACATGTAAAACGTTTTCTGAATTTCTAGCCAACGCGTTTCAGACATGGATGAAAACTCAACGACTGGATTCAGAACCAGTCATTTTATTTGTGGATGGACATGTATCTCATTTAACACTTGAGGCAGGCGGATATATTCTACAGCCGCTGGACGATTCTGTTTTTAAGCCCCTCAAAACAAAGTGGAAAAAAACTGAATCAATGGAGAAGAACCTCTCCAGATGGACCGGTTGTTGAAAAAATGCAATTACTAATGTTCACGATCTTCCTGATCTTACTTACTGTTTTTGATCTTGAAGAATTTTTCAGTATTTAGGTCACTACCTCTTGAAAACCACCCTTGACTCGTTTTTGAGGCTCACAGGTAACGGGACCATAATGGGGGCAATTACACCATTCCATCACCTCACATGTTAGCCTGAGCGTGGTTACGTCCATTGGCCCTTTTTATGTTAATTGTCCTGACTACCCTGCTGCCCCTATTTACTCGCAATTCCCCCCTCCTCTTGTGGCTGTATGCCCTTAATATGGTCAATAATTGATCATATTAAGGACATGCAGCCATACAATTATTGTAAAATTGACGTTCCCCCGCCCAAATCACTGTGAGCCCTATACCATTCCATCACCTCACATCTGTTACTCATCTTTTTACCCCGTCTGTTATTGAGGATCATCAGATTTTTGGGTGTCTGTTAACACTGGGGGTCAACCGATGTTTTCATAATTCAGCGATTAAAGGATCAATATATTTAACTGATTTAGAGGATCCAGAAGCATCCAAACGTTAGAGGAGATGTTGTTGCATAAGAGAAAAACAATTGGAAAACTGTGAATACATTACAAGGATCGGAAAATTGATTTATCCTGAAGATGAAGTCTTAACACATTCGTTACGGCATGTCGCACATGTGCGTCATCATTGTTGCTGTAATTAACAAATGCGTCATGGTAGGTTTGATTTACGCTGTCAACCATCGAGCACTCACTCATTGGATAATTCTCTTGTTTCGCACAGAGCATCTTTGGATGTTGTAGTTTCAGAGTCCGAAGGCCGTTTTTGAATTTCCCCCTTGAACTTTTTGTGCTACGGTGCTGTGAATTCTATTTTAAAGTAAGTTCTTTTCTATTTTCGCTATCAGTAATATATTTTTTCGGTTTCATAAGCCAATACGATACTATACGGCTGATATTTTCGAATTTGTCATCAGTAAAGTGATTATATTGTTCACGTTGTTTATAAAAATTTAGATCTACAAATTAGGTACTTATTTTTATTTTTTAAGGAACTTTTTGGGTGAAGCATGCAATTAAAATAAGCACATTATTTATTTATCACGTTGCAAAAACATCTGTAATTCAGATCTTCATCAACATTCAATATACAAGTTGCCAGGTGAACGATATGACGCACATGTGCGTCAACTTTCAACGCTCAAGTTGCCAAGTTAACGGCATGACGTTGACGCATACACGTCATGTTGTTATGACGTCATCGAAAAAACAACTTTTTTCAACTCGTAAAGACGTTAACAGATGAAATACGTTAAAAACAGTATAAGGGGAAAGCACCAGTAGTGGACATGTTAAGAAAATCTTGTGTGATTGTTTGTGTTACCTCATAAATTTTTAGCTCTCAAATTTTTTTTTTTGGTTGTCTACACGTTCTTCAGACATTTTTAGTTGAGTTTAATCAAATGAAACACCAATTTTGTAAATGTTTGAAGAAATAGAGTCAAATTTTGTGGAATAACAGAAAACACCAGTAGTGGACAGCTAAAATTTTCTAGTGTTGATGTAGTGGACACTTCATGACCCAGTAGTGGACTCGTCGTAGATATCAACAAGAAGACGTAAAATCTCGTTTAAAATCATGTATATATCTAATCGGTAGTAAAACAAACAGAATTCCATTCAACTCTAAGAAAGAAGTAAGCACCAGTAGAGAACAATTCATGTATAAGTAGAAGATAGCTCATGGACTAGTAGTGGACATCTCTTGCAGTAGTAGAGGACACTCCCTGTCCGCCTCTGGTCCGCAACACTATATTCATTTGAAAATCGTACCGAGAGCTTGTTCCAATACAAATGAACAAGTAGAAAATTGAGAAAATATCCTTTCGTGAAAAGGGAAGTTGCACCATTAGTGAACAGGGATGTCCACTACCGGAGCATCCGTCATTTTTGTTGTACTAGAAGTGGACATGCTTTAAAAGCCCACTTTGTCAATATTAACGGAGTTAGGCAACTGGAAAATCGTCAATTTAGTTACTGAAGTATAATATATTATATTCAAACTAATGGGAACAAACATTGAATATTATATGTGAACATTGCTTAAAACATACTTTCTATTCCTTAGCATTTTGTACAGTGTCCTGCTCAAAATCACTCCACCCACAGACTGGTTGTTTTTAATGTCAAATTATTATTTTTCATTTTGGCCCTAACGTTTTCTTTTGGTTCATCACGTTTGTTAGGCTATTACTTTAGTTGATCCAAAAAGATTCAAGTGCCCTGCTCAACCCGCATCTTTATTCTACAACTTTTTTCCCGAAGTGTCCACTATTGGTACAGTGTTCACTATTGGTGCTTTTCCCTTACCGGTTTTTTGGAACTTTCATGGGTTGGCTGTCCGTAACGAATGTGTTAAGGATGTCTGTAACTGGTATTGTTTTCCCTTTCTCTTGTGTTCCTTCTAGCGTTCAACCATTTCGACTCGATCAAGTCCAGAAAATAGTCGCGCGTGTCACAAAACAAAAACAACAACAACCAAGTTGCTACGACGGACATAAAAAGGACTGCCGTACTTTTAAAAACACTTCATACTGTAGTTGTCAGATTTGCTATCGCACTTTTAACCGTTTTGAAAATTACTTGTTTGTTATACGACCAGTAATATGTATGAATGATATTCTGGTTTTATGTTGAACTCTGAAATACTTAATTGTTCATGTGTTGGCAACACTGAACGATATCTGTCATATTTTAAAGATGGCGACCAGTATATTGGGTTATCTGGGTTAGTGTTGGTGGCAATGGTATTTTGAATCGCATATTTTATTCGTCGATAAACTATCCGTGAAAAGTGAGAAAACCCTTCGATAATCGATTGATCACTGGGTTTAAATCCCGGTTCGTCGGCCCCGTTGACTTATGTGACGTGAAGTGTTTTTTTTTTATTTCCCTCGCTCCCTTGTGATTTCGTCTTGACACTCCGCCGAGCAAGTTGTTTCCCAGATGAAGTTATTATGCTACAGGGAAACAAATTGGGGCCAGTGTTATGGCAGTTGAAAGAAATTCATGTCAAGTGCCCAAGCAGTATGATTATCTGTTGAAATTCCTCCTGGTCGGCGATTCAGACGTCGGGAAACAAGAGATCTTGAGCGGCCTCGAAGATGGCTCGTCAGAATCCCCGTTCTGCAGTGGGAGTGGTAAACTACTTTACATCTTATTACTTAAACATTTCGGTTTTATACATTTCCACTCATTATTTGTTTTTACCTCAACCAAAACCATTCAGAGCTGCATCTTACGAAAATTACGCTCAACATTATAAAAAACTATCAACATCTGTTGCTACATAGGTAGGTACTGTTCGTTGATACAAAGGCGATTTTCTTCTATATCTTCATTTGTCTTCCTTTGGTGCCCCTTTGTCAGAATCTGTCTTGCCCTAGGACATACGAAGGGAACTTTATCGTTGGTATGCGGTGGTACGACAGAATTCATTGTTAGAGCAGTTCTTAGCCCCTCCTGTCATTCGCAGTAGTTTTTAAAGGAGCTTATTGGTAAACGTAGTTTTCTTTTTTCGGAAGGACTGTGTCTGGACGTCACTAATCCGTGGTAACAAACTCAACGTACCAAACAATATGTCATGTGATTTATGACGTATCGTTCATCTACCTGGTGCTACGAAGGTAGTTAAAGTTCGATAATACAAAGACAATTTATATCTTCATTCGCCTTTCTTTAGTGTCCCTTCGTGAGAATCTACTTCTTGGCCTAATACCTGAGAAGGGACTTATCAGTTTTTGTAAACAGTATTCATTATCAGTACAGTTTTTGGATGAAGTAGAAGTAGAGAAGAGGTAACCCCTTCCTCTTATCAGGCTCATTTGAACATGTATCGATGTGTACTTTCATCGATTTATAGCTTTTCCAAGTCAGATTCGGAAATTTCCAAACCAATTTCAGAAATTTCCATTTCAATTTCAGAATGTGATCAATATCCGGGTGGGAGCGTAAAAAAGTGGGATAAAGAGAAGGAAATAAGTAGGTAGCGCACAAAATGTATTAATAAAATTAAAAAATTATCACGAGAGGTGAGAAGGAACTGGTTCATCGAAATTGATAACGCAAAATTTTCGAAACAGCCAAAAAGTTACACCTCTTTCAAAAATGTCACGTTTGCGCATGCGCAGAGCGTACCGCTGATTATATTGAGATGAAATTTGTATGGGACCTCAAGAGACCGTATCTGCATAATCCCTCAAAATATGAGCTAAATTCATTCAAAATTGTGGAAGTTTTGGCCGTAACAAGGAAATGCGGACTGACAGACAGACAGGCAGGGAACCAAATTTGTTTAGTAGGCTATGAAACGCAAAATGCGAGTGGAAATTCTGAATTCGGACAACAAAAATTGTTTGGCTTCCGAAAGTGAACACGATTCTTCCGCTGCTTCGCAGACTTGGAAGCAAAACATGCGCATATTTTATTAATTTCGATAAAAACAGTTCCTTCTCACCTCTCTTGATAATTTTTTAATTTTATTAATACATTTTGTGTGCTAATACTTATTCTACCTCTCGTGATGATTTTTTAATTTTATTATTGATACATTTTGAAATGTGGTTTGGAAATTTCCGACTTATTTACCAAATTTACCTTTACTTACGATTTCTTGATTTATTCTCCTTATTAACAACTAAGGTTATTTTATATATATGCAAGAATCCCACCCGATTGATATTGATCACATTTTGAAATTGGTTGGATCTTTGATTTAATTTGAAAGAACAGGAAATTTCCGAATCAGACTTGGAAAAGCTACATATAGGATAATATATCGATACCACTGCCTTGTACCCTCAGTAACTAATGTCTCCGTACATCCCAAAAATGTTTACTTTTTTCATTTATCTAGGGAAGCTAATTCGGATGTTTACACAAGAATAAAAGAAAATAAGTCTCGATAAGCAAACTGGAGCTCATCTGAATCGGTACAGGGTCAATCAAGACTCTTCCCACCCTCGAAAACAACTATCAGAGGTCTAGAATCATGAAAATTGCGGTATCAGCATTTTTCCGGAGATGATCATGGAGGTCTTCTGGGGGGTGGGTCATTACCCAAACATTTAGAATAGATAAATGAAAAGAATAGCTGAATACAAATCCATTCTAGAGCAATCTAAGACCGAGGAAGAGGAAAAAAACTATAGCTGTATGTCTCTGTGAGTGTGCCTGTGACAAATGTCATAGACGCTAACAAGCTGGCAATTCATTAAAGATTTTAATGATCTGTTATTATTACTGTACTAGTTTAAACGAACCCTGCTAAGCAGGTTAAACAAGAAAATTTTAAAAAATTGTGAATAATTTTTACTGCACAAAAAACGTGCTGGAACTTGTCAAACCTCAGTACTTGCAAAAACAATCACGCTTTCTAAGTAAAAAATCCGCGTCGTCATGGATCCAGTCCGTTAAATTCCTTGAAAGGACGAGATGTTTTCTCTTGCATAAGTCTGTTAAACTACCATTCCAAGCCAATTTTTGAGCTCGATTTTTATTCATGAAAGTGTTCAGTTACGTTAAAATCATGGCAGGCATCACAAAATGAGGAATACGCGGACATTTTCTAACATTTCTTTTTTCAGGCCGTGATAAAAATGGATTCGTCAATTTGCCCGGTTTGTTCAGTTTCAAAGTTTATTTTATGTTAAAATTCAAGTAATCTTTTGATTGGGAAAAACTGTAAATACGTTCATACAAACAGTATGCCCGTTTTTGAGCAAAAGAGTTTAACGTCAAGTTTATGGCGGCAAGTGTCAGCGTTGACAAAAGTATAGTTAAAACGCTGCAAATTCTTTCACTGTCATTAGGGTTTATTATTCAACTTTATAAAATAAAAAACTAAGCAAAACAAACATTCTCTCACTTAATTTAAAGTGCCCTTATTTAAGGGGCCCTTTAGGGAGTGTCAAAGTTTTGTAAAATCCCTAAAAACCTCAAAAAAGTCAAGGCGGCCTAAATTTGTACTATCAGAAGAACACTCCACGAGCAATTGAATGAGCCCCTCCCCAGGTCCGTAGGTCGGAACCATTCCCGTTCTATGGCAAGACGATTCATGGTGCCAACATTCGCGTTATTTTCATGTTTATTATTGTTTTTGTGTTGCTATCAGTAACCTAGTGACGTAGTGATGTAGTAATGTGGATACTGGAGTGAACTCCTAAAAGGCTTTGTAGCCGATACGCGGGTTGAAGCATTCTGATAACCATAAAAAACGCTGCAAATTCTTCTACTGGGGTTTATTATTCAATTGGCTTGCGTTCATGATTTGAATTTCTACTGAGCTTTGGAGTGTGCGTGTTTCACAGGTGATAGAGCAATTATTGAATTTCAGGAGATATGCATAAAGCAAGTAAATCTGTACTCAACCAAAATACCTATTTATTTAGTTTTCCTTTCACAAATCTATGGCTCATTCTTTCATTCAATCTCAGTAACTGTTGTTGATATTTGTGTGATTGCCCTCTCGTAGCTTACAAGACGACAACGATCCTGCTGGACGGGAAGAGAGTGAAACTGCAACTATGGGACACGTCAGGGCAGGGGCGGTTTTGCACCATCATCCGCTCCTACTCGCGGGGCGCTCAAGGGATCCTCCTCGTCTACGATATCACCAACAAGTGGTCGTTCGATGGGATAGACCGGTGGCTGAAGGAAGTCGAAGAGGTATACACTTATATAATTCATAACAGCGCTGTAAATCGTGGCCTTGGAACAATACCCAACCTCTATTTAATCTATTACAAGATTGAATAATTTGATTTTAGTCCCCTGTGGCACTCCACAAAACATTGATTGCTTTATTGATTCTAGTTATTTGTGGACGATGTGGTTGGTAGAGCTGATCAACTCCAAAGGCAAACCTCTTATATGTATACAATTTTGGTTTATTATTCAATAATGAACCATTGTAATCGCTCTTGAAAAAAAAAAAAAAAAATTCTAACCCCCCCTGAAAATTTCATGGTTCACGTTTCAAATAGTGTAGAATCCAAATCTGCAATAAAAATGTTTCCGTCCGTACGCCGTACGCACGATTTCTCACAAACGGCTGGTTCAAAAAATCTGAAATTTTCAGGAAAAATCAATATTGGTCCGACAACGCCAAATTCTTTAGCCAGCTCTCTCACTTAATTTAAAGTGCCCTTTAAAAGTTGTCAAAGTTTTGTAAAATCCCTAAAAACCTCAAAAAAATTCAAGGCGGCCTAAATTTGGACTTTTTTTTAAGAACTTTCCATGAGGAATCGAATGAGCCTTCCCCAGGTCCGTAGCTCAAACCATTCCCGATGTATGGGTATTTATGGTGCCAACATTTGCATCCACATTCACTACATCACTAGGTTACTGCGATCAAAACAACAACAACAGAACTTTCTTTTTTGTTGCAGTAACCTAGTGCTGTAGTGAATGTGGATACTGGAGTGAACTCCTAGAAGGGTTTATAGCCAATACACGGGTTGAAGCATTCTGATATGCATGCTCCGTCTAACGAAATTTAAAATTCTCAAATAGAATATTTTTCCATTGTAATCGCTCTTGAAAAAAAAGCTGCAAATTCTTTCACTGGGGTTTATTATTCAATGATTCATGATTTGAATTTCTACTAAGCTTTGGAGTGTGCATGTTTCACAGGTGATAGAGCGATTATTGAATTTCCAGGAGGCACACAAATATTATCAACTGATCAATCCAAATAGGTATTTTGGTTGAGAACAGATTTAAGTGCTCTATGCATATCTCCTGAAATTCAATAATCGCTCTATCACTTGTGAAACACGCACACTCAAAGCTTAGTAGAAATTCAAATCATGAATCATTGAATAATAAACCCCAGTGAAAGAATTTGCTGCGTTTTCAAGTGGGATTGAAAAAAGAATTGAGTCGAAAGCTTTTCTAATGTTGAGGAAAGCTCCATATACATAATATCCTCCATCAAATTTGTGTGTTAAGATGATATTTAACTATACAAAGCAAGGTTACCCATGAACTTACGAAACCCATACTGATTATCAGAAATAATGTGATATTTATCCCAAAAGGAATATCGTTTAAAACTGATGGCGTGTTCCTAGCATGCTCCCGGAGTGCCGAAAGTGCTTGTGGGGAATCGGCTGCACTTGGCCTTCAAGAGGCAAGTGGGAACCAGAGAAGCGGAGATGTACGCGGCCAAAAACAGCATGGCCTTCTTCGAAGTCAGCCCGCTCTGCGACTTCAACATAACTGAGAGCTTCAGCGAGCTGTCACGCCGAGCCCTTCACCGCAATGGAATGGAAAGGTTGTGGCGATCTAACAAAGGTTGGTACACGTTTCCCTCCAATTGTTGCATTTATTCATTGGAAAGTATTTATTACTGTATTTAACCTTCCTCCACTCGCACCCCCCAGTGGAACATTTCTGCTCCCGTTGAGGGCAATTTGGCCGCTCCCGAATTTCTGTACTTTTCTCATGGAAAATGCCTTTTTCACAACTTTAGAAAGGAATCCAGGTTCTGAAAATTATTCGTCATAATTGAAAATATATTTAATTAATGTTTTAGGGAAAATTGTTCGTAGAAAAATGTATACAGAAATATAGCAAGAGGTAAACGCAATTTCCAGTCTTTTCGCCGAAATCTGGCTAGAATCAGACTAGAAAAATTATTTTCAGAGAGATAAAAGAAAAAAAACGTCTGCCAAGTGGGTGTGGCACATAGCTTCCTCGTATCCATAACATGACTGTATAGATCATTGAAATTATTATTGACTAAAGAACTTCGTTCGATTAGGCGAAGTAAATATTGAATTAGGGTAAATTTATTGTTATGCAGAAGCATAACTTTAGAAAATTAAGGTAGGCATGTTCAACTATTGAACAAGCTATAAAATATACCTAATAAGCCCGAACAATCCCTGAAAATTTCATCAAAATCGGTCAAGAACTCCCGGAGTTATGCTTGTGGCAAGGATTTCACGTTTGCGCATGCGCAGAGGCTACTATTGATCCGGGGGTCATGAAACTCATAGGGGACCATCTACACATCAAACCAAACAATCCCTGAAAATTTCATTGAAATTGATCAAGAACTCCCAGAGTTATGCGCGTAACAGGGATTTCACGTTTGCGCATGCGCAGAGATCTACTATTGATCCGGGGGTCATGAAACCTAAAGGGGACCATCTACACCCCATCCCGCACAATTCCTGAAAATTTCATCGTAATTGATCAAGAACTCCCGGAGTTATGCGCATAACAAGGATTTCACGTCTGCGCATGCGCAGAGGCTACTATTGATTCGGGGCTCATGAAACCTATAGGGGACCATCTACAGCCCAACCCGCACAATCCCTGAAAATTTCATCAAAATCGGACTATAACTTCGTGTAGTTTTGCCCGTAACAAGGATTTGCTGACAGACAGACAGACACGGAACCAAAATTGTTCAGAAAGGTCTAAAACGCAAAATGCGAGTGGAATTTTTGATTTTGGAGACAAAAAAATTTTCACATTTCGAAAGTGAAAACAATGCTTCCGCTACGTTAGTAGACTCGGAAGCAATAACAATCTGCCAACATGAATAAAACTCATTAAACGTAAATTCCGACTTCAACTTCCTTAAATCAAATCATAGCTAGGTTCCCTCCTATCACATCATTGTGATCAATCATCACAGTCCTCATATTGACGATCCTGAAAGTCTTGGCTAGTAATCGAAGAAATTGAGTGGTTTTTTCTCACGTTCTTCTTGCAATGTTGGCACTCCAATTTGCTACTATTGTTCTGGACTTTTTGCTTCCGAGTCTACCAAGGTGGCGGAAGCATTGTTTTCACTTTCGTAATGTGAAAATTTTTTTGTCTCCAAAATCAAAAATTCCACTCGCATTTTGCGTTTTAGATCTTTCTGAACAATTTTGGTTCCGTGTCTGTCTGTCAGTCAAATCCTTGTTACGGGCAAAACTACACGAAGTTATAGTCCGATTTTGATGAAATTTTCAGTTGTTCATGTGATTGTTCGGTTTGATGTGTAGATGGTCCCCTATAAGTTTCATGACCCCCGGATCAATAGTAGTCTCTGCGCATGCGCAAACGAAATCCTTGTTACGCGCATAACTCCGGGAGTTCTTGACCAATTTCGATGAAATTTTCAGGGATTGTTCGGTTTGATGTGTAGATGGTCCCCTATAGTTTCATGACCCCCGGATCAATAGTAGCCTCTGCGCATCCGCAAACGTGAAATCCTTGTTACACGCATAACTCCGGGAGTTCATGATTTTCGATGAAATTTTCAGGGATTTTTCTCAAGTTATACTCCTGCATAACAATAAATTTACCCTAATTCAATATTTACTTCGCCTAATTGAACGAAGTTCTTTAGCAAATAATAATTTTCAATGATCTATACAGTCATGTTATGGATACGAGGAAGCTATGTGCCATACCCTTTTGGCAGACGTTTTTCTGGTTGGTATGGTTCCAAGAACAACGCCAGGTCATTTGGTAGAGTTTTTATGAGGGATCGCAGCTTCAGGTTTTCATTCATCAATTCAAAATTCAGGTTGTAAAGGTAATATCTTCTGGTGTTCTTGTTTACCTGCAGAGGGTTGTTGAACTGAAAAATCCTAACGCGGCCACTCGCGTGCCGGGCAGATTGGCAGCTTTGTCAACCAAAAACGATAGAATTATGTAAACGATGTGTAGGTAAGGTTGAATGAGACAGATATTTAAACCAAAAACTAATATTAAGTATCCCAATATTAAAAGTATCAAAATAATCACGGTTCACAAAAGTGTAGGTGGATGGGCATCTGTTTTCAGTTTTTCCTGACTTTGTGCTAGAACAAGTATCACATTTTATTATTGGTATTTATTTTATATCAAATACCAAACTTGAAAAAAAAAAAAAAAAATGTTTCAAACCGCCATGACGGCTTTTGTGGTAGCCACAACAATAAAGTTTAAAATCGCTACGACAATGAGAAATCAACATTAACCTTCTGCAATTAGGAGTCTAATGAACACTTATAGAAATTGAAACTTGCATTAAATAGAGTTTTTACATCTCTATCCCAAAATGAATGCTAAAGAAATCAATAAGATTGATTAAGAGTGATTCTCGAACCCATAACAATGAGAAGTATGAAACGTACATACCTGTTTTAGAAACGGCTAACTTCATTTTTGAGCCGCACACTGTATAAAAATGGCGGAAGCTAGGTGTTTCCTCAAAGGGCAGGGTTACCAACGCTGAAAAAACTTTGAATCGCCAAAAAATGCCCTCACTTGAGAGAGCTACGTTAATTTCCTTCAAACACATGACAATGAGACAAAAGGTTTGGGGCAAACTTTGAGCACTTGATTCGTACAGACTATCTAAAAGTTAGTCCCACTTGTAAGCGCACTAACATCCAGTAACTAATTCTAAAAAAATACTAGTTGAAAATTTTCTGGTAAAACGTACTTTGAGCGGATAAAATGTCGGATTAAGTTCAAATTCTGACTTACAGACAGACCATGACAATGAGATTAGAGGTACATTTCGATCAATGAAATGTAAAATGAAGAGTAGCCGAACTTTATGACCGCCATAAGTAGGTCTTGTTACTGCATAAAATCTACAAAAATAATTTTTGGAAAAAGTTGAACAGAAAATTATTTATCAATAAAGGGACAGCGATTGTCCCGTAAAATAGGAATCATCCATACCTGTTTTGTGTAGGTAATGAAGGTAGTATGTTGATTTTGCAAAATAGGGTTACTCGGCGTACCTACATTTAAATATAAGAGACCTATTAGTGGGACAAACGATTCCAAGGCTCTTCCAAGATTTCATTTCCATAACCACTGGCATTAATGGATGGCGCAGTAAAGGATATCGCGTGTGTGAGCTCCCGCGGCTGGACAAAAAATTTCGTGCCTCCTGTGAGGTTTGAACTCACGACCCCTGGTTTACGAGACCAGTGCTCTAACCACTGAGCTAAAGAGGCTTGTTGACAGTGGAGGGAAGAACATGAGATTCGTCTGTGTGCGACGCGGCTTTGACTCGTGCCTTAACTCCCATTAGAAATCCGTTGAAAATTGAATAATTTTTTACGCTTCCTCGTCCGTTTCGGGTGATGAAAACTTTTTTCTCGCTACCATCAAAATTTCCACTAGCATTTTGCGTTTTAGAACACGCTGAACAACTTTCGATTTGAGTCTGTCCGCTGATCTTTGCAACAACCGTTTTTCTTCAGTTTTCGACCAATTTTGATGACATTTTCAGAATTTTTGCGTGGTGGTTTAAGGTTGTGTACTTGCACGAACAAAATAAGCTCACAACAGCACATGACCTTACCCAATGTAGGTACCAAACTCTCCGATCACCTTTCAATATTAACCAATTCTTTCATATCACTGACACTTTTTAAAATCTGACTTTTTTCACTTTCACGATTTTTTCCACACGTTTATTTCAAGGGTGTTGCGGCCGTTTCAGTGACCAAAGGTTGAAAACACAAGAAACTAATTTTTCAAGTTGAAAAAAAAATTATAAATAGTAGTTTTATTTGAGTAAAAAACGCTGCGAATTCTTTCACTGGGGTTTATTATTCAATTGGCTTGCATTCATGATTTGAATTTCTACTAAGCTTCGGAGTGTGCGTGTTTCACCGGTGGTAGAGCGATTATTGAATTTCAGGAGGAACACAAATATGATCAACTGATCAATCCAGATAGGTATTTTGGTTGAGAACCGATTTACGTGCATATCTCCTGAAATTCAATAATCGCTCTATCACCTGTGAAACACGCACACTCCAAAGCTTAGTAGAAATTCAAATCATGAATGCAAGCCAATTAATGAAATTGAATAATAAACCCGAGTGAAAGAATTTGCAGCGTTTCATGCATATCAGAATGCTTCAACCCGTGTATCGGCTATAAACCCTTTTAGGAGTTCACTCCAGTATCCACATTCACTACATCGCTAGGTTACCGCGATCAACACAAAAAAACCCTATTGTGCTTGTTTTGATCTCGGCGACCTAGTGATGTAGTGAATGTGGATGCAAATGTTGGCACCATAAATGGGGCCCTACATCGGGAATGGTTTGAGCTACGGACCTGGGGAGGGGCTCATTCGATTCCTCATGGAAAGTTCTTGAAAAAAAGTCCATATTTAGGGCGCCTTGATTTATTTTGAGGTTTTCAGGGATTTTACAAAACTTTGACAACCCCCTTAAAGGGCACTTTAAGTTAAATGAGAGAGCTGGCTAAAGAATTGGAGCGTTGTCGGACCAACATGGATTTTTCCTGAAAATGTCAGATTTTTTGCTTCAGCCGTTTGGGAAAAATCGTGCGTACGGCGGACGGACGGAAAAATGTTTATTGCAGATTCGGATTCTTCACCCTTTAAAACGTAAACCATGAAATTTTCAGGGGGTTAAGAATTTTTTTTTTTTTTCAAGAGCGATGATTACAATGGTTTATTATTGAATAATAAACCAAAAGAGTTAGAAGCGCTCGCATTTTTCTTAAATTTGGAAGTTGAAATTCACCTTCCATTCTTTGAAACTTCTACTGAGAACCACCCAACTGCCATATTTTGATCGCATGTTTGATTCTTTGCGCAGTGCTGTCGCTTCAAGAACTCTGCTGTCGAGCCATCGTGGCGCGAACGACGGTCTACGGCATCGACCAGCTCCCGCTTCCAGGTCTCATGAAGTCGCATCTCAAAAGTTACGCGATGACCCGCTACACGACGCTGCCCCACAGCAAGAAGATCAGAACGCCCTCCAACACACTCACGTCCCCTTCCCTCCCGAACAGAAGTCCATCCGCTCCTAGGAACTCTTGCGCTATCTCATAAAACGTTCGTTAGAATATTTATTTGGTAAGTTTTACTCTCATACGTACTTTGAATCTAAGTTTGACATGTTTGAAACAGGGGCAGTGGCGTAACAGTTTTTTTTTTTTTTTTCAGGCCCCCCAAATTATTTGTTAATTTATCATCATCACATGTTATTATTTTGATCATAATGCTACATTACGAAAGTATGCCGCTCTTTGGAAAGAGCAAGAAATAACAGGGAAATACATTTCTTACATTGCCAGCAGCTAGCAGGCATACCATCATTGCTCAGTCTGATCTCTACAACAAAAGCCCATTTGTATTATTTGGGAATGGGTTTTGAAACATTGTTGACAGGAATAAGCAGTAATGCCAACATGAGAATATTAAAAGACCCAAAATCAACGCTCATTACCCTAGGTAACTTAATATTCCAATTGTTTTAGTCTTAGACATACGCATTGTACAAAAGTACAAAGTACTGTTTCATAAATAACATTAATCACGAATTTAAACAATAAAATTCATCATGATTGGCTCTAATTTTACCAGCCCTTGCACTTCATGCAGGGTGGTTTTAATCTCAAGATTGCCAGTTCCCCATCGCAATTTCTCTTTTGTTGCAACTCTCTAATGGATTGAGCTATGAGCCCAATTTAATCAAGCTCTTCGATTGTGGTTTACACTCCTTGAAAATGACACATCTGTGTGTGAGATGGTCGGGCTGACTGGAAATTATGACCAACTAGACCATAAGTGGAATCTGTGTGCAAAAAATTGGAAAGATTACACAGCCCCCCCCCCCCCCCAAAAAAAAAGGTTAAAAGCCACCAACCAGACCGTGTGTACATAACGTTTTTGGGGTCACTGAATCCAAATCCGGGGTTGGTTTGACCCTACAACCACAGGTCCAAGGTCAAATCTGCAAAAATTATGGAAGCCAAGTTGCATGTACACCCCAAGATAACGCGGATATGCATCCGCATTGATGCATTGATTGTATGATCTTGAAATGACCTCGACCCTGAGTTTGTAGGATCAAACCGACCCTGGATTTTGATGCAGTGGCCCTAACACTTAAAAGTACACTGTTAGAACATGGCTGTTGTTATTTTTGCAGATTTGACCTTGATCCTGTGGTTGTAGGGTCAAACCGACATGGACTAAGTCACTCGCAACGAAGTTGTGGAAACCCATTTCAAATAAAAACAGATTAAGGTAGAACGTATATTTCCACGAAAGTAATGCGTTACACTGTTAAATCGATTTTGACGGTTAGGTCATCATCAGTAATCAGTTCATGTTTGTTACTGATGATGACCTAACTGTCGAAATCGATTTAACAGTGTAACTCTTTACTTTTGTGGAAATATAGACAACGTTCTATCTTACTCCGTTTTTATTTTTATGTCAAACCGATCCCGTATTTGGATTCAGCGACCTCAAAACATTATGTACACATGGTCTGGTCAGTGGCTTTTACTTACTTACTTTGTCGATCCTCTTCGTACCCGTAGGGTGTTGAGGTTTTAGAGAGAGCCCTCCAGACTTTCCTGTATGCCACCCTGGATTGGACCTGCCCCCAAGGGACCCCAATGAATGCCGGACATTGTCTTCCCACTTAATACGAGGTCTCCCACGGGAACGCTTTCCTGAATCATGAGCCTAGCAGGCTCTCTGAGGATCCCTCGTTTCAGGCATTCGAGCTACGTGTCCAAACCATCTCAGCTGACCTTCCTCAATTTTATTACGGAGTCGCAGCACATCCAGGTTGCTTCTGATGGTTTGGTTACGTACTCTGTCTCGTCTCGTTTTCCCCTCCACTCTTCTGAGATAACGCATCTCAGCAGCTTGCAGGCGTTTTCTGTGTTTTGAGGTAAGAGCCCAAGACTCACAACCATGAGTCAGTATTGGACTGAATACAGTCTTGAACACAACCATTTTTGTTGGCATACTCACTTCCTTCTTCCCTAGAAACCCTTTATTTACTCCACTAGTTTAAAGGTCCTGCTACGCAGGTTAAAAAGAAATAGGAGAATAACACAATGAGGGAGTATAAAAACAATACGCAAAGTCAAAAAATCGTATATTCCAAGGCCCCGAGGAGGGGAGCAGTCGGTTGCCCTGGGAGACGTTCCGCCCCGCTGGGGCCCTCTCCCCTTCACTGGCGGGGTCGGGGGGGGGGGGGGTGAAACGGATATACTCTGACAGTTTCGTCTTTATATAGACGATGGTGCATATTCCCAGCTTTGGCTATACAGTCACTTATCTCCTAATCAATGGCTCTGTCCTGCCTTACTGTTGTACCAAGGTGTTTAAAACTTTCAACTTGTTCAAGTGTCTGGCCTGATAGTAGTATTGTATGGTGATTCGGTGTTCTTGATATGATCATGGTTTTCGTCTTGGTGGAGCTGATAATCATGTTCCTCTTTTGACCCCAGCAACCTCAAAAACATTATGTACACATGGTTTGGTCACTGGCTTTTAACCTTCTTTTTTTGTAGGGCTGTGTTATTTTTGCTATAAAGTTATGGAGGCTTATTCTTATTTATTTTATTGTATTTCGCTGTTTACAGATACATTATCTCCAAGATCTTATCTGAATCTTTTACGTTGTACGCATCATGTCATCTTACCCGGCCTTCTAGTCAACGTGTTATCATCGTTGCCGTCAACCTCCACCTTATCAGTAACGTATCCAATATATACTTGGAAACATATTTTTGAATTGCGCCAATGGGGGGGATTGATTCAACTAAAACATAGGATCTCTACGTCTTCATTGTCTGATGAAGTGATATGATATCAGGTTGTATATGGCAGATCTTTGCTATCGAAGGTTGTTCTTTTAAACGAGTCTCGACAGCTAATACCGATCCATTCAAGGACCCTCGACCTCTTTTAAAATCCATCTAGAAAGATAGATCATATGTTTTGTTTTGATCAAAATACACGATCAATCAACTACTTGTGGAGTTTGTACTTTTTTTAGAAGAATCACCTGACTTTTATTCTGATTTGCTTTAAAGGTTGTTGTCCACAACATTGTTTACGAGGTAATATCTCTCGCATTTCGTACTTTCTAGCTAAATATTGCGGATGTGCACTCAGCCATACTTGATCGTGCAATGATGTTTTTGGAACTGGGAATTCATCCATGGCAAAGTTCACACAATTACTTTTGATGTGATATTCCTTCATGAAAACCTATGAAACCTAGTTTATATTCCCGCGGAATCAAACCCATTTCTTGAATCATTTCTAAACAATATTTAATTCTTTCAGCTATATTTTAACAGCACCAATGCAGATTGTGCATTTGTGTCTGGTCACATCCCTGAGGCTTTACCTGTTCACAAGGGTGAAGTTTTGCGTCGTGATCCACAATAAAAAGTAGTCAATATGGTTTGGTTAGTATCCAAATTTCCAGCTTATCAAATGCGTGTTCCATCTCCATTTCTTTTGAAAGTCCGAATGTTGTAAGATAACGAAGAAGGCTTCTGATAAGCTCAACTAACCCTTGAGGTTGCAAATCTACACATTAAAGGATCTCTAACTTATCAATATCTGTGCGGAGGTTCAAAATTTCTGCACAACTCCTTTATTATGCAAATCAGAATATAGTTTATCGTGTTACATGTTACGATCTCCTGCCCCACTGCCATTTATTCACTTCTACTGCGTCAGAGTCGCACTCCAACTTCCAAGATTACGGGTTCTCCCTTACAAATCCCACATGTTATTATAAGTTCATTATCTATGGAGATTGTCCATCCTAATCTTACAGTCAATATGTTATAATAGCTGTTTGCCTCGTATTCTTAGATTATACTGACAGCCTTTATATTGGGAATAAATTGGTAAGGGCTCCACGAATGCACGCTACATAGCTACAGAGCCTGACAACTGTAGCACTTACCTTTTGAACGACATGTCCATTGTCCATAATGAATATTCATCACAGCTACATCGATCTAATTATCGATTATTACATCGATAATGCCATCTTGAAACCATATCGATACTGCTTTTCTGATCTATACTTCACTAGAAGGATTGATGTAGGATATTTTTTTGTTTTTGAGATGCGAGCGTAGCGAGCATCCAGACCACCAAACTAGACAGTAGGAGATTTTTGCTTTCACACCAGAAATTGTTGCTTTCATTCGTATTTACATCGATGTAAGGACACATCGATCTTATCTGATAAGATCGTGATAAGAGGTGTGCCAAATCGATGACTTGCTGAAAAAGTATTGTTCATAGTGAATATTCATCACAGCTTGACGGTATGATATTATCGCTCAAAGACATCGATATACACAATATTTTCCAATACTATCAAATACCGAGCAATATTTTCAAAAACCGTCCAAAAAAAAAACCGTGTTCATGGAAAAAATATATGATTTTTCTCCTACTGCAAAGGGAAAGGATCACATCAAGCAATCAACTTAGGTACATACTTAATTTTTTACAAATATTTATTTTTGCATATATATGCAAAATATGGTACCATATATGCAGGTATATATGGTACCATATATAGATAGACAGACGAAATATATACCAGATAACAGACAGACAAAGACAAACAAAACAGTAAACAAGGTAGGTATCAATGAAGGACATTGCAAGCGATATATCGTTTTTATTGAGTGTATGTATATTTTCGAGGGGACAAAACTTCCTTCAGATCATGTACCTGGTGATGCACCATAATGTTAATTTTTTGTAATGATACTTTATTAGTAATTTACTTCGGCTTGAAATTACCGATATATCGGCAAAAAATATCGATACTTCCTATATTTTCGGGAGAAGTATCGTTACCAATATATTGGTTTTGATTATCACTGAGAAAATATCGATACAAATTTCAGTTCTTATACCAAAAAACTATCGATACTTTGATAGGTTGGTGGTATCGTGCCGTCTCTAATCACAGCTGTCAGTGAGAACCTCAAAGGAGAGGAGAATATCCCTTGCCCAGGGATGCAACCCGAGCAGAATGTACAGAATACAATCAGATTGTCTCTCTGAACGATGTTCCACGAAAATGGATCATAAATTTAAACCCTTACCTGTGGTTGGGAGGTAAAGTTCTTGTTGTGTTTTGAATCTTTCCTTCTGTCATTGTATTTCAAAGAAGTGCTGATATCTTTAATTCACAACACTGAATAACACAAGCAAGATACATAAAGAAAACATTCCGAAACTAGAGTTCCATGTGAGCATAATTTGATCAATATTATCGTCTGTCTGTACGTGATTCCCTGGACAATGTGGATCTACAAATCAGATCATTGTAGAGGTTAGAATTGTACTTACAGAGTTGGGTTGGTCAAGTCAGGTTGGTCTATAAAGGTTGACAGGATTGAGGTTAATGTGATTTAGAAATGGCAATTTTAAAATGAAATCTTGATTTTTTTTTTCCATAAAACCTCAAATGTTTTCTTCATATAGATTCAGAATTGATTCCCTGGACTATGTGGATATACAAATCAGATCATTGTAGAGGTTAGAATTGTACTTACCGAGTTGGGTAGGTCAAGTCAGGTTGGTCTATGGAGGTCGACAGGATTGAGGTTAACGTGATTTAGAAATGGCAGTTTTTAATGAAATCTTGATTTTTCCCATAAAACCTCCAATGTTTTCTTCATATAGATTCAGAATTGATTCCCTGGACTATGTGGATATACAAATCAGATCATCGTAGAGGTTAGAATTGTACTTACCGAGTTGGGTAGGTCAAGTCAGGTTGGTCTATGGAGGTCGACAGGATTGAGGTTAACGAGATTCAGAAATAGCAATTTTAAAATGAAATCTTGATTTTTTCCCATAAAACCCTCCAATGTTTTCTTCGTAAAGGTTCAGAGTTGATTCTCGTTGTATCTAGGTGTTACTTTTTATGTGGCAATAACCATCTTTGAAAAGTTGTGGTAAACTCCCATAAAACAGGTTAGACAAATGTGAAACAGTAGGATGAAATAGTATGAATAATGTAATAGGAACATTGTTGAGTATTTTACGACTAACTATGTAGAAAACGAGGTGTAACACATGTAACGAATGGAACATGTGCATTTACTCTTAGTGGAATGTGAAAATTGAAATAGAATTATTAAACTAAGTATTCCATTGATTGATGCTGATCTAGTTGGTGAACGAATCGGATCCCAATTTCATAAAATGCTGTGATCGACATACGTACCAAATCGAATTTCGATTATTCGTGTATTCTTTGATCTGTTTGAATCATTGTTACATCCGTGTGTGAAATCTCAGCAACAAACATTTTAAATATGATTTAGAATAGGAAATCTTGTATTCGTCTGTACATAATGTATCATATTTGTAAACTTTACGGCCCTATTAGATTTTTTTTTCTCTTAAATTTAAACTTGACTTGGTAAAAAAATATGATTAATAAATGCTTTGCGAAACTTGAGGGAAGTGTTTATTTTTGTAAAGCGAACAAAAGTAAAAATATTTGTATATTGTTCAGTATTCTATCGGTCAAGGGTATAAAACACGTATAGATAACCGAGAGTAGGTGGTTGTTGCAGGGCTGAAGCTAAGCTGAAAGTTAAGTAGGGCATGATGAACTTTTCCAAGGCTCGAATCAATTGTTAGATTTAAGGAGGGCGTAAGGGAACAATTTTAGGAGTTTAAAATGCTGAGCTGCCGAATAACGGCGGTAAATTAAATTGTGAAGGTAGATCGCTAGGTAGTCGCCTACAAAATGGTCGAAAAATTGCGAGTTTTCAAAGACTTTTTTATCAACTGACTGAATCCTGCAAGTAACTAATGAAAAAAGATGAAGCACTCAGAAATTCCAAACTTTTGACTTGACTTTTGTCCCGGTCCTATTTTCCACTGTGCAACGTTCAAATTGTAAGCATCTCCAGCCCTTGTCAGAGAAGCTCGTGTGAACTGCGCTTAAGCTGCAGAAAGTTCTTTGATAGATCGTAGCGAGCGTCTTGCTGTTATCTTCAATTCAAGTCTGGCATTTCTTATCTGTGTTCCAGAACTCGCATTTAATTTATTGTCGTGTTTTGTGTACTGTATTCGTGTTTTTCATTGGGTTCCCATCAAAAGCCTCTAGGCAGCTGAAAAGTTCCATTCGGCGCCATCTTCCTTTTATCCAGCTGCCCTGGACAATCAGAGAGCTTATTTCATCAAGCAATGGGGGCAACCCACCATTCGGAGAATGGACAGGGGTTCCCCAGCTCCGGAAGGATAACTTGCATTCTAATTACGTCTTTTTCTCGAAAACGCAGTCTTGCTATTCCCAATCGTATATGATTTTAGCTGTTTTCTTCATACTGATCATGAAAAGTACATCTTATCGTAAAAAATCAATTCAGGCATACCTTTTCTGTGTTTATTAATTGAATTAATTTTGTTCTGAACTGCCATTTAATTAGTTCGAGGGGTTTTGTTTACTGTATTCGTGTTCTTCATTCAGAGCCGCTGTTCAGCCATTCGGAGTAGGGACGAGGGTTCTCCAGCTCTGGAGGACAGCTTGCATTCTAGTTAAGCCTTTTTCTCGAAAACGCAGTAACCCCTGTCATCCATTCTAAATACAGGGTGGGGCAAAACTTCCTTTATGATTTCGGAAGGCCATGAAAAAAAAAACTAAGCAAGTTATGGCAAATTTATTGACATAGACTTAATCTGCAACTCATAACATTTTAATTCATGAAGTTTTAAACAAAACATCTCGAAGATGACGGCCCCCAGGGTCAATGCAGCTCTGGTGTTGCATTCTGTAGGTGTCCATCACCCGGTGCAACACATCGATTTCAATCAACTGGATTTCCAAGTCAATTGCCACCTTTAGTTCGGTTAAATTTCTTGGTTTGTGTTTGTAAACCTCAGCTTTCAGGTTATCCCATAAAAAAAAATCGCATGGAAACATTTGCCTCACAACTTCCAATGACCTCTGGGCTGTGTGAGCCATTGCGCCATCTTGTTGATATCAAACTTGGATGACGTCAATATTGAGGTCATCAAATTTTGGTTGAAGGAAGTCCCTTAACATTTGGATGTACCGAGCTGATATGGCCGTGACTGTGATTCCCTCCTCTCCAAAAAAAAAATATGGGCCAATGATTCCATGACTGCATACAGCACATCAGTTACTTTGGGGCTGTGTAATGGCATTTCATGCAAACGTCTTGGGTTTTCATCAATCCAGTGTCGGCAGTTCTGTCGATTCACAGCACCATTGAGGTACTGTTAATGACAGCTGTTGGTGGAATGTCGTTGAGAAGTGTTGAGACGGCTTTGAAGTCCCTCTGTAAAAGTTCCTGTACCACTACCATTTTGTATGGATGGAAAGACAAATCTTCGTGCAGAATATGGCGAACTGAGTGTGCTGACATGCACGTCTCACTCGTGCGGTATTCTCTGAGGTGTGAGCGAGCACTGTGACTTTGGCCCCCTCCCCTGCCTTAACCACTTGCTGCAGAACCTGTGGCTCTAAAATTCCGAACTCATGTCAAAATTGTTGGTCTTGAAGGAACAGGAGCCAGAGAGGTTAAGTTGAATTGTCGACGGTATGAGCTTTGTGCATTGACGGCGGAGTTCCCGTTTTTTTAAAACTGTTCGATTATGAACGCACGCTGGTTACCAGGCCACGACATGGCGTATACTGAAAAATGTTATGTCCTCCCGAGTCGAACGGTACCTTCCCCCACCCCATAGACCCACCCCTTGCGGCGCTACCCTGTACTGGCCCTATGAGAGCGTTAACCAGCATCTCATCCTCCTGCGTCAAGCGTGCAAACTTGCTCCTAAAATTTGCCTTCACTTTATCAGAAGCCTGAGTTTGTATTCTCCCAGAAATGTATTCCTAAAGTTTTGTTACATTTCATCATAATTAAAAACAACTTTTTCTTGTTGAATAAACGATTCCTCTAGTCAGCCTACTTCTATTCGCTTTTGCTGATGCCCTACATTGTAAATAATTATAAATAAAATTACCAAACTATTAACATTTTTATCACGATTTTTTACTATACTATACTGCCGTCCGTTTATTGCCATTATTTCATTTTTTAACACCTGCTCTAATCCTTGTTATTCTACGTATTCTATCGTAACGATTTAAATTTCGTTCGTTGTTTTATTTTATTTTTTTTAAATGATTTTGTCGAAAGAATTTCGATTATGGTTGTGCTGATACGATTTCTCACTGTACCTGTGTTAGGAGATGTAATCATGTCTCGTATTTCAACGTAAAAGTGGAAAGAATTGTAGTACTTAACTATCTAAGTAGAACTGCGAGTGAAATGTAATAAAAATTCGATGTCTCGCCTCATAATAAACAGTGTCATAAAAATGTTTAAAAGAATCATTGTTTGTTCTCCTAATTGTAAATGTTATTTTGATGAATTTTAGATATTAAATCCGGAATGGCCCAAGAACAATTTCGTTGCTACTTCATGTTTCATTTCTCAAACTCGCTCATGCTGACAAGTTTTCATCCGTGCCCGTTCATTTTCCTTAGTTCCCTAAATATATGTATATAGTTGAAAATACGTCCCAGAATACTGAACCTGTTCTGTTATTATTGGCAGTTATGAAAAATATATACATTATTTTAAAATGTGCAATTTCTACAATGTTTGTATTGGTCTCCATTTCAAAAGATTTTCTAGTTTTATTCAAATAGTGAAAAGCCAACAAGTTGATTTGACCATTTTGCTGCCTTAATTTTCGATAACTCTTGTTAACTCATTCACTGCATATATCGGTTGCATGCTAACTGAAGCAGGTTTTTCCAATCTCGATAAAGCAAACCAAATTACCAAGGATTCGTCTACTCCTGGTTTTCCTCTCCCAATATGACAGTGGTATTGATTCTGTAAACTTCGTTGAAGGTTTCTGTATGGATTTCGCTATATTATTTTGGGTATTATATGGTTATATGTAGTGAAAGGGTTAACAATCACCACATCACATCAACTTGTAGCGTTCAGTTAGTTATTATTTGTGAAATTCCATTTATGACGTCTATGCAAGCGATATGACTTGAAAGTGTTGGTTTGAGTACGAGCTAGGTGCCATCGCACTCGAACTTAATTATTTTCTTCCAAATATTCGTCCATTGAACGTTTAAAACTTGTAAGAAATGTCCAAAGTCGTAGAAATTCTCCATTGCCGGTTTTTAGGAAATCCTGTTGGAAGAGGTAGAAACCCCGTTGTAGATTTCTGAGCGATGTAATAATTAAATACAACCGTTAAGGACAAATAGCGCTATTACAATATCCCTCAATCCAGTCAGACATTACGCAATTAAAATTATGATTTGTTCAAATTGAGGTTTCTGAGAAGGAATTTACTCGGGAAAGTAGTTAATAAACATTGCTTTGATTTTTCCATTTTCACTTTGTAGTTTTAAATGCGTAGCTGTAAAGGCCCGTCCTCTTCTAAACGGAATGATATCTCAGGTCAATCGCAAAGCCAAATGGATTTGGACAACTTGATCTGCTTTTTTGGTGGTGAGCATCAAACGCAACTCAAAACAAATCTGTCTCCATCAAAGAAGCTGGATTTTCCTCTGTTAGTTATCAAGCACTAAGCTAAAGCGCCCCCATCTGAACAGCCAAGGATGTTCTTCTTTCTAACAAAAGTTAAACTTTGAATTGAAATCTAGAAGCCAAATTACTGTTGTAATAAGATTGTAAAATGAATTCAGGTACTGCCTGGATCGAAGAAAGCTTGGGAACTCTATTGTGTACTGCGTTCCTGTTCAGCATGGATCAAACTAATGAAGTGTTATTGCTGTGAAGGTTGGTTGAACTCGATTCTAATCAATCCATCAACTCTACTGTATCTAAAACCTTATAAACGCAAAAGAATCAATGTTTGCAAACGAATGGATTCCATGTAGCCTGCAAAGAGGTGGGACAAGCTAGCCTCAATGACGATTCGTCACGATCTTCCAAAAAGCACATAATTAACAGTTGTAATAGCTTGTTTCAGTTGAGAACAAATCCGTACAACTTGTGTTCATACTATGAAAATCGAACGTGTCAGTTCATGTGTGGGACCTTTGGTAACCTTTGACCGTGGAACATGTGGAAGGAAGGCAGGGATAGTGTGCGAATTATCTGTAACACCTTACTGATAGATTCGAGCGTTTATATTCCACCTGCATGTTACCTTTAAGCAGGGTTCATATCCATCCGGATCGTTTGGAAATACGAATAGGGGAAACTAGTTAAAAGCGATGAAGGGGAATCGGCAGAACACAAGCCAACAACTCGTTTCCCGCACTTCCTCCAACAGCTGTTTCGGTTCCCGACGCCATTCTGTATGCACAGTAGTGAACTACGCCATCCGGAACGAAACATATTTGAAAAATCTGATGCGTACAGTTTGCTTCAAAACTGCCTGTCCAGAAAAAAGATTCCCTCTCCCCAGCTGGTGTGCAACCAATCAGCTGCTTGTATTCACTTTCCAGATAGCTTGCTGGATGGATGTGAATCCAGCTTTACTGTTGGTTTTTTAAATCCTGTGTTGCATTATTCAATTTTTGGCCAGATTCTTTGCAATAGAAACTCAAAATTGAGCAGTTGTATTTTCCAAGTTTTTATTCATTGTGGAGATACACTACTATAGCACTCTGTTGCGATTTCACTGTACATATCACGTTTTTGGTAAATAACCACCATCCCACCAGATGAGATTTTCATGTCTTCCATTTTTCTTGAAAGACTATGTGATTTTGTTGATAAATATATGTGCTCTGTGGCCTCCAGTAACGAAAGGGTTGCCTTGATTCTTCTATCGTACTGGTAAGATTTGGAACGCAGTGATCATATCAGCAATTTGTTTATTAATTTGGTTCGATAGGTTAGGGTGGAACGATGTTCTGTAACAGGAATTAGTTCAAATGTGTAGTTTGGCTTATGGCAAAATCAGACATCTCTGATCAATGTGCGTGCGTGAGCCGTAGGGCAATATGATGGCTGCTGAAAGCTCTCCCCATGTGTGAAACAGAAACCGAAGCAACAAAATGAGTTTTATTTACGTAAAGTTGACAGAACATTCAGTTAATCCTTACCACCTACCTACTTAGACGAACTGCTAGATAATGCCCATATTCCCATCTTGGCATCAATCTCATCTGTGATATTTTCTGTTCTGTGAGGACGTACCTACATGCTTGCTCAAAACCTTTCAAAGCCCTGGTCATAAACAAACCATTCTTTGGATTTCCATACTATGTTTAAACCATCAAAGTTTTGAGCCAAAATGAACCCAACATCAGTACGAACCAGCCTGCAAAAATTACCTTTATAAAATAACAACCGAAGAACGTGTTACCGTGCTGTTTTGGTAAGAACTTGAAAAATCTCTTATTTCTTAGCAGTGTCAACTTAATTTGAGTGATTTCGTCTTGAAAAGATGTATAACTGGGATAGTCGCCATACTTTTTTGAAAAATTAAATGTATCTCTAGGTCTTCGAATGTTTGACTGGGAGAGATTTGACTATAGGCACCCCATACGAATCATCCCTTACCCAAAACGTTCAATATTTCAATTTCCCTATGTTTTACTCGTAGATAAAAGATACCAAATTTACCATATTCGTGGCCCCATTTCACCGTCAATAAACAACCTAAATTGACTTTCAAAAGCGGTACCTACAGTTTTATTAATAGTGTACATAGATAATAACGATATATTGTTGAATTGTCCTTGTAATTAACATTTTAAATACATTCGAATTTCCGTCGAATTGATTGTAGTATTATTATTTATTCGCTCGCTATCAAAATTGTTTTAAATTTATTATATCATTGATTTGTAACGCAAGTTGATTTTTTACCCAACTATGCCTCATCCTGATTTTGCCCGATTTTCAATTCTTGATCATGTAGAGGATTGTTTGTATTCAAACTTGTACGTAACGTGATTCGAACCACTTTTTAAATTTTTATTTATTTTTTTAGTTTTTATTTTCATCATTTGTTTGTTCCCAAGTGTGATATATTCTCTTTTTTTTTATTTTAGAAATTGTAATCCAACTTTTTAACGAACATTTTGTCAAGTGCTCGTGATGAGTGAAGTAAACGTTCTAACATTGATTGTCAAGTTTTCGCTTTTCATCCCGCATCCAATGAACCATCGATAGTGAGCTTCAGGCAATAAGATATGTCCCTCATTCAATGAATCGAGGTTTACCGTAATATGGGATCGATAGATAGAAATTTGTGTTTGTTAGCACTGATTTCTGTTCTGATTCAAAAGAACCGTCACTTCTATATTGCAATTCTGACAGGATGCCTTGGTTTTAAATTACAAGAAAGCGGCCTACTTTCCACTGCGTCGAAATGTAGTGAATTTGGGGGACAATTATGAACCCCGATGACACACCTCATCTCAGGAAAAGCCAATGAGATTTTAGGAAAACTTCGAAATAGCGAGGATTGGCATTGGGTCCCCAAATTCGTCAATTACCTGAGAACATGTCTCTCCCCCGCCCAAAGAACAAAACCAATTTGCAGACAGAAAACTGCAATTTTTGTCTCAAAGTTGCTGCAACCAGTCCAAAAGACTAGTTGCTTTGGTTTTCTACCCGATTCTCCACGTCTACAGCTGCTTGCAATTTCACTGCTTCATTTTTTCTGACCTCCAGCCAGCCGAAATGGCTTTTATTTGACTTAGGAGAAATATTATGTCGAGGTTAATATCTTACGGTGGAAGAGGTTTGATTGAACCGTTCTCATAGCTCGACCAGTTAACCCTTTCGGTACTACATCCTAGCGCGTGAGTGGCTCGCCGGCGCAAAGTGCCCTCAGGAGCGGGTGACCTATTGATTACAATGCTTTGACGCTCTGTTTGCTCCGCTGTACTGAATACTATTTCACGTGGGTTATACATATTTTTATTTTTAATCTCATCTATAATGTATTATAAACATAGAAACGTGCGAAAAAACGAAAAAAATTGCAAACAAATTTTTTGGGTAGGTAGGTACTAGAAAAAATTTTGCGCTGGAAACTTTCCTTCACTCATGTAATATTTTCTATTTCAAAACAAATCGGTCAGAACAAACATGAAATTTTTAAACATTTTTCAAGGCGTGATACATTTCAAAACATGGGACAGCACAGCGATGCACAGCACAAACGAACTCACTAACTTAGCACCTGAACAGAAACGACACACGTGTACTTTGCTGATAAACAATGTTATGACGATCGTGATTCGGCTTGTCGGCGATAAACAGAGTCAAAATTGCATAAAGAGTCGACATCTAGCGGAATTCTGTGAAACAACGAGTTAGGAGACCAACCGGAAGATGGCAGGTGGAAAAACGTATATATTCGGGAGTAGATCCTCAGCGGATCGGAAAACGTAAATATATGGGCATAGGCCCGCGAGAGTATTCAGAGAGCCCATATATATTCGGGAGTAGGATCGAAAAGGTTAAGAGTGTCGTTATAATTTATTGTTCGCATTATTTTGGGTCCTACTGACTGCGCCAACTGTTACCACCCAAAAATCTCTGACTGAGTTCAAACTAGAGTCCTTACTATTAGAAAGAAATTTCTCTCAAGTTGCAAAACTCGCACAGGTGTAGCTGTGAGGACATTTTAATCAAATCTCTTTGATTGTGGGATATTCTCCTTGATCAAATTACATCAAAAAGAAAAACAAATGACTTCACTCATGATTTTACTCCAAAACATACCGTTACACATTTTGCTGTTCCCATATAATCTGCAATAGTTAATGATTGTTTGCTATCAACTTCTGGTAATAATCAATCTCACAGCCCTGGTGATCATCTTTGATCCTGAGTTCTGCCCACGTACCTAGGTACTTATCCTGTACAATCAGCAATTGAAAAGGCGGGTTCAATTGGCCGAGTCGCATGTCTTAACTTTCTTGGATTTATAAGCCGGCCGATTCGTAAGTGGCTGTAAAGTTGGATGAATTTGGTTCTTCGGAAGGAAATTGGCAGCTTTCTTAGTCGTGTAGAGCAAATGGTCCTTGGGAAGTATTCCCAGCGGCTCTCGTTTCCGGAACTTCTCGTCAATATTAGCCACAGCCGCGAAATGTATACGTCCTAAGATGTTCCGATTATTAACATTAAGGACAAATTCTTTGCTGCAATGAATAATAAATTTAATTATTTGCAGGTTCTGTCATATGAGCTTGGAAAATGTTTTACAAACATTTTTATCATTATTAGCGTTTGGAGTTTTCTAATTTGTTCCTCATTTATGACCAATTTCACAGTAATAGATGTCTCCAATCTTAAATATATACGCCATATTAAGTTATCTTCAATTTTTTGTTAAAATAACATCATATTTCTGATGTTTAGTCATATTTGCCATAAAATTTCATCACTGTGACTATTTATTGCCTGACTGTTAGGTGGCGGAAGATCCGAATTATCTTGCCACTCAAACAGAATGAAAAGAGTGTTTGCCACAACATACTTTGTGGGACAGAGTCGAATGCTCGTTTAAAATCCACAAAGACTGCATACACCGTTCTCTGAGGGAGTTGAAGATGAATTTGTACTACTGCAGTGAGATATAAAACGTGGTCCACACATCCCCTACCTGCCCTGAAACCCGCCTGATTTTCTGGTATTCTACCTCTGCTCTCCGCAGCCTGAAATACCATCCTTTCATTGATTATAGTAGTGAAAAGCTTAAGGGAGACACAGGCTAGTGCTAGGCCACGATAATTAGAGGGGTCAAGTGGGTCACCTTTTTGGTTTATTATTCAATAATAAACCATTGTAATCGCTCTGGAAAAAAAAAAAATTTGATTCTAACCCCCCCCCCCCCTGAAAATTTCATGGTTTACGTTTCAAAGGGTGTAGAATCCGAATCTGCAATAAAAAATTTCCGTCCGTCCGCCGTACGCACGATTTCTCCCAAACGGCTGGAGCAAAAGATCTGAAATTTTCAGGAAAAATCCATCTTGGTCCGACGACGCCCCAATTCTTGAGCCAGCTCTCTCACTCAATTTAAAGTGCCCTTTAAGGGCTGTCAAAGTTTTGTAAAATCCCTAAAAACCTCAACACAAGTCGAAGCGGCCTAAATTTGTACCTATTTGAAGAACATACCATGAGGAATCGAATGAGACCCTCCCCACGTCCATAGGTCAAACCATTCCGGATGTATGGCCCGATTTATGGTGCCAACATTTGAGTTTTTTGGTTTATTATTGTTTGTTTGTAACCTAGTGATGTCCGGCCGATAGCGTCGAGTTGTAGTGAATGTGGATACTGGAGTGATAGCCGATGCGGATACTTGTAGTTTATAGCCGATACACGGGTTGAAGCATTCTGATATGCATGAAACGCTGATAATATATAGGTAAATATTATTCAATTTTATTACTGGGGTTTATTATTCAATATTATTACCGGGGTAAATAAGTATTCTTTCACTGGGGTTTATTATTCAATTTTATTCATTTGAGTTGCATTCATGATTTGAATTTCTACTAAGCTTTGGAGTCTGCGTGTTTTACAAGTGATAGAGCGATTATTGAATTTCAGGAGATATGCATAGATAGAGATAGGGGGGGGGGGGGGGGGGTATTGAGGTTCAATAAAAAACGCTGCAAATTCTTTCACTGGGGTTTATTATTCAATTGGCTTGCGTTCATGATTTGAATTTCTACTAAGCTTTGGAGTGTGCGTTTTTCACAGGATCGAGATATTATTGAATTTCAGGAGGCACACAAATATGATAAGTATTTTGGTTGAGAACAGATTTACGTGCTCCATGTATATCTCCTGAAATTCAATAATCGCTCTATCCTGTGAAACACGCACACTCCAAAGCTTAGTAGAAATTCAAATCATGAACGCAAGCCAATTGAATAATAAACCCCAGTGAAAGAATTTGCAGCGTTTTATGCAGGAGGACAGCCACTGGCTGGGGCCAAAGTGCAGGCAGGGATTCTGTCAAGAGATTACGATTGAAGAGGGTAGTCAGATACAGGAGCCAGTTCTGGGGTAGAGCCTTAAAAAAGTATGTTATTTTGGTAGTTCCACAAATTAGCTATTACCCGAGTCCAAAACCTGAGGTTCAATGCTTATACTCCTAAACCCTCCAAATATGAAACTCCACACCTCATAGCTTCTATCATATTCATTACTCGTAAGCTATCTTGCCTTGCCCAGCAACTTTGTATGCCAGTACTGATGCATGAACAGGTCATTCTAAGAGAAATTACTGTAAACGTGCACTTGGTTTGGATTTCAACTCGTACACTAACCTGTAGCAGTCGAATGGATTGGCCAGCTACCCCTGTCTCTGGGCCTCCAGCTCTGTGAGGAGAACTATATTCCACTTGGACGTTATTGAAGGATTAATGTGGTCCAACTCTTGCTACGCCTATCCTCCAAATCCAAACCCCAGCCCTCCATCTTTTAGCAAACCTGTTCTGCTCCTGTCCTACACATCACTTCTAAACTCCATTTTACTTTATGTAGTATTTTGTTAGCGTACTTATTAGCTATCACCAACGTCCAGATGCTTTAAATCGAACCCTGTGTTGTGCTGCAGATTAGCTACCATACTCATTACTGCCTACGTACACTTGGTTCAGATTTTAACCCGTACACTAACCTGTAGAAGTCCAATGGATTGGCCAACTGCTCGTGTTTGTGGGCCTCCAGCTCTGTGAGGAGAACCATATTCCACTTGGACATTATTGAAGGATTACTGAGGTCCAACTCTTGCTACGCCTATCCTCCAAATCCAAACCTCAGCCCTTCATCTTTTAGCAAACCTGTTCTGCTCCTGTCCTACACATCACTTCTAAACTTCATTTTACTTTATGTAGTATTTTGTTAATGTACTGATTAGCCATTACCAATGTGCAGATGCTTTAAATCGAACCCCGTGTTGTGCTACAGATTAGCTACCATACTCATTACTGCCTACGTACACTTGGTTCGGATTTTAACCCGTACACTAACCTGTAGAAGTCCAATGGATTGGCCAACTGCTCGTGTTTGTGGGCCTCCAGCTCTGTAAGGAGAATCATGTTCCACATGGACCACTCCTCGCCCGGAAGCCAGCGTGTCACTTTTAAACCCGGCAAGTACGAGGATCCGCTGATGATGGATTTTCCGTCCCACAACACGTTCACCAGAAAATACATGCCCCAGGGTTGGAGTAAAAATGAAAGCGCTCCGCTAAAACATTGATTTATTTAGCTAAAATCTGATTCTCTGAAGGTACTGTATTATTAATTTCTGAATGGATACTTAACAATATTTTATATAGCTTATAGAGAGTTGGTACCTCCAACAAAAATTTCTGATTTTTCGTTTTCTAAAGAAAAACACTAGATTTATTTCTAAATAAAACGGTATAAATATTCTATTTTCCTGATGGAAAAATGTTTTCTGAGTTAGCTAAATACATGTAAAATGAACTTGATGAGGAGAAATTCTCAAATCCAGGAAATCTCAACTTTTACAAATCATGTACAATGTTTTGTGATTCACGTGTACATTTTAGCCTGTTGTCCTAAAATATTCGCCAGAATCTCAGCTTCCTACGGCATAATCAAAAACTATCTTACTCTCGAAGTTGGAAATTCGAAAAAACGTGGGTTTTTACGGGGAAAAAATACGTTTTTTATGCAAATTGGACTTGTCACAAAAGAAAGAGTTAGGCATCGGATTTTATGTACCTTTTGGTTCATTATTCAATAATAAACCATTGTAATCCCTCTTGGAAAAAAAAAAGCTAACCCCTCTGAAAATTTCATGGATTACGTTTCAAAGGGTGTAGACTCCGAATCTGCAATAAAAATTTTTCCGTCCGCCGTACGCACAATTCCTCCCAAACGGCTGAAGCAAAAAAAAAAAGCTGAAATTTTCAGGAAGAATCCATGTTGGTCTGGCGACGCCCCAATTCTTGAGCCAGCTCTCTCACTTAATTTAAAGTGCCCTTTAAGGGTTGTCAAAGTTTTGTAAAATCCCTAAAAACCTCAAAAAAAGTCAAGGCGGCCTAAATTTGTACTCTTTTTGAAGAACACTCCACGAGGAATCGAATGAGCCCCTCCCCAGGTCCGTAGGTCAAACCATTACCGATCTATGGCCCAACTCCAGATTTATGGTGCCAACATTCTCGTTATTTTGGTTTATTATTGTTTTTGTGTAGATATCAGTAACCTAGTGACGTAGTGATGAAGTAATGTGGATACTGGAGTGAACTCCTAAAAGGCTTTGTAGCCGATACACGGGTGAAGCATTCTGATCATTTTCAGGAAAAATCAGAAAATCTGAAATTTTCAGGAAAACGCTGCAAATTCTTTCACTGGGGTTTATTATTCAATTGGCTTGCGTTCATGATTTGAATTTCTACTAAGCTTTGGAGTGTGCGTGTTTCACAGGTGATAGAGCGATTATTGAATTTCAGGAGATATGCATAGGGCACGTAAATCTGTTCTCAACCAAAATACCTATTTGGATTGTTCAGTTGATCATATTTGTGTGCCTCCTGAAATTCAATAATCACTCTATCACCTGTGAAACACGCACACTCCAAAGCTTAGTAGAAATTCAAATCATGAACGCAAGCCAATTGAATAATAAACCCCAGCGAAAGAATTTGCAGCGTTTTTCGCTGAATCGTTGAATGCCCCTTTCTGGCCTCCTCGCTCGGCAACAAAAGGATTTTTCAGCCTCTGCCCTCTAGCCGGCAGTTTTGAGCGGACAGTATGTTATCAATTGTTCTGTTGATTCGAAACTTGAGAAAACTCCTCATTTCTTGCGAGGAGGTCTGAGATGGTCGCCATTCAATTCAGCGAAAGAGATTCATAAAATCCAAAGCTAAAATCATTTCTTGTGACGAGTCACTATTGGATGATTAACAAGTTTAGGTTTTCAAGATTTGACATATTTTTTTCTTCAGGTTCATATTTTATCCGTTTAGCTCATCCACAATTTTGAATATCCGTTAGAGAGACAGGGAATTTAACCATCTTCCCAACTGTACAATAAATTGTTGTCCTACTCCTTCAATTGAGGGACTTATGATCATTTGAGATAAAGTCGAAAACACCAAGGCCATCTTATAACTGACATAACTCGAAAACTAAGCAAGATTTTTAAAAATGTTTTCTAGGGTCTACCTTTGTTGGAATTTAGTAGTACAATTGATAGCTGCCCAGTGGGAAGTTCCAACGGGCTTAATAGATACTCAGAAAAGTCAGTTTTGAACCCTCGTGTTTTTTCTGAAGATTCTATTAGAATCACCATTGAGGAGGTTGCTACGCTATTCCTTGCCTAGCTCACCGACTTGCTCAGGAAGCGGGATGGATTTTAAGCCTCGTCGCAGTGCGTACAAAACAATTTATATGGGCGCCACTCCTCTAATATCTGTTTCACTATGACCCAAATAGAGGAGGCTTTGGGAAAAATTCAAATTACAAAAAAAAATATTAAATTATAGAAATGGAATAAAATGAATTTATTCTTCTAATAATGAATTCCTACCTAGCCTAGCCAATGCCACTCCATCGCCTAGCACCTTAATCTACCTGAACTTAAAAAATACTAAATGAACTTAATACTAAATAAGGCGATCTGGAGAGTGAGAGTTCTGATCGAAGAGAGGGTCGGAAAAGAAAGAAAACCAGCTGTTGGCCGGAACTAGGACCCCTAAAATATATAAAAAATAAATTTAAATAGAATTCACTCACTTCTGACGAGCAGACCGATATTTTGACATGAATAATGTGTAGGTACATAATCCTCACCAAAACTGGGGTTTCTTCGAAAACCTACGTCTACGTATCCGCTATACTCAATAAGAACGTGGTAATAGCACCTGGTGAGGCATAATTACATTAAAATTCCGTAGTTTACATAAAAGAAAGTTCCTACCTACTCAAAATGACATTCTATCCTTTACCTACCTCATTATTGAACAAAAAAATAAGTGAAATAGAAAAGAAACTTCAATGAAATTATTTCAAAAAGATACTCATTGGTAATAGAACAGTAGTTAAATGAATCGAACTCAGTGTGAAAGAAATTAGTACCTATTAGTAGTTTTCAACAATAATAATAATAATAATAATAGATACTGAAAAGTAACATACCTGGTTGGAATATTTGGCAAAATTCTTATTCCTGCTGAGCAGTTTATAATATAACAGAGATTAGCCAATTGATAGATATATATAAATCCAATCTCGAGTTGAGAGCTTTAAATCCTGCAGTGCAGATGTTATCGATGTGGACGATGGAGCAAAATTGGCTGCTTATCCTCACCTAAATAAGTTTAGTTACCACCGGCCGACCAATAACGGACCGTTGGTTGTTACAGATAAAGGGAAGAGTTCAATATTCACAGCTTACGCGAGGGCAACTGTATTGAGAGTAACAAGGTAACTAAGTGGTGTGTTATGCCAGAGGTTCTCAGAAGCAGATACTACATTTAGTCAGTAAGTTTTAACATTGCTTACGAAGATTGAGCCTATTGTTAGATTTCACACTTACCGACAGCATTTCTCTTGTTCGGCGGTCCTTAATGACGTCAGAAGCCTCTTGTAAGGAGCCAAGTTCGTGGACGCGGTGGCGGTCTGTTTCATGTAGTCGCAAGACGCGCAGAACTTAAACCTGGGAAGCCTCAAGTGCACGAAAAGATTCGAAGGGTACAGAACTTTCCTACATCCGTGGCACCTGTACATGGCGTATTTCTTGACCGTTTCACTGGACTTCTTGTAGTATTTCGCCTGCGGGTTGAAATCCGGATTCTTCACCAGGTGGATGTAAAGGGACTCGAATCTTTTTCGTAGCACCGACATCTTGCTTTCGTCTATTCCCATCATAATGAAATCCACTTCTCGATCCAGTATCTCTATAAGATCCATCGTCAAGTCAACTTCTTCAAACTTGGACAAACAGTTCTTTATGCACGATAGAATCTCAAGTCTTTCATGCTTGGCCAAATCCGTCCTTTTATAACTGGCAAACATCTCCTTGAATTCTCTCGCCCTCTGAATATTAAGGTCATCAATGATTGTAATGTTCCCCTTAGGGTACTGCCTGACCCGGCTTCTTGACGTTCCCTCCAAAAACATCATATCTTGCTTTTGCAAGTTTTCAGTAGCCGCTCGCAGCCTGTGGTCTTCAATCATCAACAGTCCTTGAGTTTCTCGTTTTTGCAGCTCAGCCACAGCTGCTTTGTACGCGAATCCCAATTTATGCGCTTTCAGAGTTGCCAACTGGTTTTTCTTCCACTCTCCCAAAATCGAATACAGATCATAAAAGTCAGACCGAGTTGTAGGGTAACTGTCCTTTGTAAGCAACGTCAGCTGGTGCTTTCTGAATTCCTGCATATTCGTTCCTTTGAACTGGGATTTGGCATCCCTAGCAGCCGCTTGGGCTTTGTAGAAATCTCGAATTTTCTTAAATTGTATGTAATGTCGCCAAGCTCTCTGAATGATTAACGCTGCTTCGAACGGGGTCATGGTTTTCTCAACGACATCATAGGCCTCGTATTTTCTAGCAGTTATGATTCTGTCTGTTACATTCGGTATGTATACCTCTCTTGTAGTCATCTGGGTGCATTTGTTGACCGAAGTGTTCAACGCCTCGTCGATGAGTGGCAGCAACGTTTGCGTCTCACGGGTGTAATACTTTTTCGGTGGAATCCCGGGAATTTTGGACTCTCCAGGGATCTTGTAATTCGTTTGGCTCCAAGCGTGGTAGTAAATCGTACCGGTAATTTTATTCCTATATCCGCCGCAGTATTGTTTTGAGAAAGCCTCGTTAACTACAGTGATTTCTTTGTATTTTTTGGTTCCGTCCATCCCCACAAACTGAACTTTGACGACTGTTTGATTCTCAGGAACGCTCGGTGTGACACCTATCTCTTCCTCTTCTGAACTTTCTAATTCCGACTCATCCAGGCCGAACTCGATGAAGATCATCTTCTCATCTACAGGTAATTCGTCGTGGAAATGTAACTGTTTCCCGTCGTGCACTAATTTGAAATTTTCTTCCTTCAACTTCAGTTCTGCAGCTAAGACGTTCTTCGCTTCTTTGACCTTGCACCCCACGCGGAGATCGATCCCAAATTGCTTTTCCAAATCCCCGATTATTTGGAATAACACCGGCTGCTTCACTACACCTAGACACATCGATCCGCTGCCGGATTCAAAAGCGATTTCTTTTTTCTCCGTACTGATGTCAGGTGTTGGCACCATCACATTCAGCAGAGGGCTGGCTGTTGCTATATCAGCAGGTCTTAAAGACTCACTCCCACTCGAGCTGAGCTCTGTCACTTCATCTTCAGTCTCCTCTTCAGCTTGAGCTGGAACATCCTCAATCTCATTTTCCACATCTGGTTCCTCGTCGTCATCAACCACCTCCGACTTCTTGCTCTCCACGTCTGCCACTTCTCCTTCGATGTCCTTGTTTTCTATGTCACTCTCCATTGCATCAGTTGTCTTAATACTGTCGACTTTATCAATAACTGTATTCTTCCAACGAAAACAACTTGAAATTCATTGTTCCGCGACACCACTACGCTCTTCCACCTCCTTGGTTACCAGAAGTTTATCTTACCAACACACCTCGTTATTTCCGATCAATAGTCACCCTACCGTATCTACAGACTTCTAGACATTATAACAGATTCCTATTTACAATTCAAATGAAGCCCTAATTTACGGAAAATAGTAATATTCCATGGAAGAGATCTCATTACCGAAGCAAATCTGGTCAGAATTTCGAGATTTGTTGCTTCCGAGTCTACTAAGGTAGCGGAAGCATTGTTTTCACTTTCGGAATGTGAAAATTTTTTTTGTCTCCAAAATCAAAAATTGCACTCGTATTTTGCGTTTTAGACCTTTCTGAACAATTTTGGTTCCGTGTCTGTCTGTGTGTCTGTCAGCAAATCCTTGTTACGGGCAAAACTACACGAAGTTATAGTCCGATTTTGATGAAATTTTCAGGGATTGTGCGGGTTGGGGTGTAGATGGTCCCCTATGAGTTTCATGACCCCCGGATCAATAGTAGCCTCTGCGCATGCGCAAACGTGAAATCCTTGTTACGCGCATAACTCCGGGAGTTCTTGACCAATTTCGATGAAATTTTCAGGGATTGTGCGGGGTACGGTATAGAAGACCACATAAATCAATCATGACCCCGGATCAATATTAGCCTCTGCGCATGCGCAAACGTGAAATCCTTGCCACAAGCATAACTCCGGGAGTTCTTGACCGATTTTTATGACATTTTCAGGGATTGTTCGGACTTATTAGGTATATTTTATAGTTTGTTCAATAGTTGAACATGCCTACCTTTATTTTCTTAAGTTATGCTCCTGCATAACAATAAATTTACCCTAATTCAATATTTACGCGCCTAATTGAACGAAGTTCTTTAGTCAATAATAATTTTCAATGATCTATACAGTCATGTTATGGATACGAGGAAGCTATGTGCCACACCCACTTGGCAGACGTTTTTTATTTTTTGAACCTGGGTTTTCAGTTGTTGACGTCACAAACTTTTTGCACCCGAGATTTACTACAAGCCCATTAATTATAACTCACATGTATGCATGTGCACGTCTACTGTTTCCTAAATCTTATCTACAAGACGATGCACATTGAAATATATTGTAGACATTGAATTTAATAAAAGTGCTCAAAATTCTACTGTTGTTGTTGGGTTGATGAGTAATTTCTTTTAGCAAATATAACTGAGCAGGCACAATCAACTACAACTGTAATGTTAGTCTTTGTTATCTGCTCATGGATTTTTGGTTTATTATTTTCAATAAAGGACCTTTTTAAACGACAAACATTTAAAACATTTTTTAAACCCCTCACCACAAAAATTGTTGGTTTACGTTTCAAGACACGTAGATTTCAAAAATCGAATTTAAAATAGTATGTCCGCCGCCCTAAGATTTTTTACCAAACTACCGGACCAAAATTTACTAAATTTGGCTCAAAATCGAACATCAATCCGGGATGTACCAGCGATCTCGGGATCTTGATCAATAATCATTATAATTAAGGATTAAATTATACAAAAATCGAAACCTCGAAAACTTTTGATGTAAGCGGGTAGGTTTGTTGTGGGATAAAGATATAAATTAATTTCTGACTCGAGTGCGACCACTCGGGTATTTGTAAGATCATCCGTTTGCTTGCCATTTGAAAAACCTCATCTTCGGGTGATTAAAAATCGGCCAGGTAGACGGTCGAGCAGAAGACCCGGGTGGCAGAGCCTATTTAACGAGAAGTCTGAGCTCTCACTTGATAGGCTGGCGGCAGCTCAAGTATTTTCATCTTGACTGCAGTTACAAGATTTGGAGGTGCAGCGTGCTGAGTGTAGATAGGTAGTGTATTACAGACTATGTCCAATATACATAAATCAGTTATTTACGTAGAAGTTTTATCTAGTACATAAATCCCCTTGGGCGGACGGAAAAGTGGTGATGCCAGGATAACAAAGGGCGGAAGGAGCCCGCCCGAAGGTTAGTTGAAGGAGTGTTGAGCGGGGTGGGGACTGTCGGGCCGATCGCAAAGAACTGGATTGTACTCCTGTTAATCATTTAAAAGATAAAACGAACAGGTGCTTGAGTGCTAAGGGTAAACAAATAAACATAAGAATTTCCACCAGAAAATAATTCTTTGTTTGAAAGAACAGTAAGGCACAGCAAAAACAATAATGATCGGAAAATGTTTTTATCCAGTGGCTCTAACATCGATCACTTATTGCAGAAATAAATATACTGATATGGCTTGTTTCTTTGTTGGCAAGTTGAGTATAGACAGGAAATCGCCTAACGACAAAGTGTCATCTTTCACCCCTAAATGAACAATCGCAAAAGCAGTGAATGAGAGAGTAGGGCACTCCAAGCATGATCCTCCAACGCATCAAAAGAGGCTTTTTTGCCACGACTGTAGATCGAGCACCTGTACGGGTTACTCACTCTGATCTTGCAAGAGTATTTTGTTTTGGATAGCCTCCATGGTTTTCCAACGGTGCCAAGTTTTTATACAGCTCTTTGTACGACGAGGCAGCAACCCTCTCTCTATCTGTATTCTTGCATTTGTCAGAATAACGGCCAATGAGAGCATTCTGGACTGCCCTAAACCCATCAAAATCCTGGCTTCGCCAAATTTCACCTTCACCTAACTCTTCGAAATTTGCTCTGTTTATAATCAAAATTCTATTCTAATTATATCCAAGATGTGTGATGGATATGGTTATTTGGCACTTCCCGATTCGTGAATCCGTCTCCTTGGGTGAATCAGACGCCTTCAATCAAAATCCTAGATCACAAGTTGAAGCCTGTTGTCCTCTCGGCGGAGCGTCATCGGTTCCGTATGTGGGTCCTGAGGTGGGTGTTACAGTTCCGGAGTTCTTTGGTGGCGCTCAACTGCATGCCGTACGATCAGCCCGAAGACGCTCGCACCAGATGCGCCATGTGTAACATGGGTGTACCGGAGACTGACTTCCACTTCCTTGCAGTTTGCCCGGTGCTTTCGGAGTTTCGGCTTGCTTTTCTTGGCAAAGCTCGCTTAAGCAACGAAGAGATATGCGACCTTCTGAACTCCGGGGACTGGTTCGTGCTCGCTAGGTATGGAGGGGTGGGGAGTCGGTACAGGGCTACTCTCGTCAACGTGTTCAATTGGGTATAAGGCAAAATAATATCATATGTACTCCCCTAAAGGAAAGGAACGAAAAAGAAAAAAACTGTTTTATTTTACTATGTATTGTTAATTATTGTTGATAATGATATTTATCGTTAGCGTTGTTGGTTTAAATTACTATTTACTGTCATTTAAAATTATTCTTAATAGTATGAGAATCCAATAACTCCCGGCAGACAGACTGTTAGTCTACTGCCGTATGCATGTTGTTTATGAATTGTTAAGTATTTTGTGTTATCATCCAAATAAAGCATGTTTGTTCATTCATTCATTCAGACGGCTTCAAGCGCCTGGGCCACCTTCCATTACCGCATTCAGCTCAATGGAAGGGGCCACTATACCATTCCGTCACCTCACAGATGGCTACCCCTACCGATGTTATTAATGGTCTCAAATATTTGGGCACATGTAGGTAAGATGTTTCAAATCCGCAATTTCAATTTCATCTCTTTATTGTTACAGAATATACAAGAAAAATTCATATTGAATCGCAGGAGAACATGCATCGATTTATATCACATTTGTTGTTTAGGGATCACATCATAACGTCATCAGCTGACAGCTTGGAGAGAATCCTGTTGCCCACGTCTTTGTAGGCAGCTCCGAAAGCCTTGGAAACGGCCGGCTTCAGCTCTTCTAGTATTTCTCTCCAATTTTCATTGAGGAAAAGGTTCATGTGTTTACCTGGAACAGAAAAAGCGTGCGCAGAAGCGACTGATGATACTGCCGAGTTGAAACGGATATGAGATCATGAAACCGGTTATCCCGGACTCTCCCGCAAATTTCAGCGAGAATCAGGCTTCTAGAATCGGGAAAAAATTATGACAAGAGGATTTTATTCGTGTGTAAGCGCAGACTGATTTCAGAGCGGTGAAACTCATTGGGGACTATCCACCTAGTCCTGCCATAAGTTCTGTTACAAGGAAAAATGCATAGAGACACCATTTTAGAGCTCAGCTTGGGTTATTTTATTTTGAAAATATAATATGTTGTAATTTGGAAAAATAAGTTTTTTTTTTTTTAATTTTATTGCACCAGGTAATAACTTATTAACAATATTATATTGAAAATAGGGATAAATATTCCCACCACGCAACTGCGCAACTATGCTCGAGTGACACTAACTTTCTTATTTTAAATGGAAACCCCAATTAACAGATTAATTTCGTTCTTAAAAATGCCTACTTATTTAAAACCCTTTACCAGACGTCAAAAACCTCGACTTGCTTCGCTGTTTTTTGCATTCTTACGAGATTTTCTCGACCAAATAAAATAGTGAAAATTGTTTTTGATGTACCATTGGAAAGCTGACCTTTTGGCTCATTTTAGTACTGACCGTTTGAAAACCCTTCTTTTTTCAAATTTTCTAGAAGTTTGCTTGGTTGAGTGATAAACACTGAGTCCTAGAAGGATCAGAGTGAAGTCATTTCGGCTGTACAGTTGGTCGAATGTTTTTAACGGAACTTATGGCATGACTAGGAACGAAATTCGTTCAAAAAGGTATTCAACTCAAAATGCTAGCAGAAATGTTGATTTGAAGAAGGGTGATTTTGGACAATTTTTCAAGTTAATTTTTCCAAGTTAGCTGTTAGCTGGTAGCTGAAACATACAGCTAGAGGTATTAGCTTTTGGGTTCTGATGACAGCTGATTTAGCTCAACAATTAGCTGTCTTTAATAGGTAATTTAGCCTAAACATCTGCTGCCCTCAATGGATAATACCTACTTTATCTGGAACTAAAGGAAAAAAGCTAATTAGCTATTAGCTATTAGCTGTACAATTAGTTTGCTAATAAATCAGTTGCTGATACCCAACTCTGCCAATAGTACAATCTTGACATCAATGAGGCTTACCCAAGGCTTTGTCTCCATTGAAAAGGTTCTGGAAATCCACTTGCAGCAGAGACGTCTCAGGCACCAAACTGAGGTTGTCGATGAGCAAATGGCGCTTCCCTTTTTTGGTTTCCTCTTTGAACAAGAAAGTGATGGGGTTCCACTTGAAGTCATCTGGAACAATCATTTAGATTTGGAAATATATATATAATACGATTATATTCTACAGGTCGAACCTAACTCTTCAAATAATACTTTGTAAACACACCAAGTAGTTAGCTGTACCTTTGTGTCAATACGTACGCTTCCATTCCGAGGACCAACAGCGTTTTTCTATGAATTTACTTTCGCTGACATTCGTACAGTTTTCTTGGAAAAAGGCGTTATGTTTATGCAATTTTTACAGTTTGAATAGAATCCGGTTACACACATTGCAAGGCTTCCTAACAATTCGAAAGACCAATAACACAAGCTTCACCCATACAAAATACTGACGGGAGCTGCAGAGCAACCATGTTTGCTGACTATCTTGCAATCCACTCCAAATTTGCATTGACAGATGAATCGTATCTGGAGGACACAAGTACACATTACTCATGAGACCAACATTAAACCGGTCACCATCAAAGAGATAAAATACAATCATTAAGGAAATCAGGCCACAAATGGCTTCTGGCTGCGATCTTGTTGCTGATCAGGTCCTTAAGCAACTACTGCGCATAGCGGCGTAGTACTTGGGAATGACTCTTGATACCAAATTAAAATGGAAAGAGCACGTTAAGAAGAAAAACGAAGAACTGAAGATAAAATTTAGAAGATTGTATTCGTTGCCTGGTAGGCATTCAGAGCTTTCCATACATAATCAACTGCTAGTGTACAAGCAAGTTCTGAAACCAGTGTGGACGTGTGGTTCACAGCTCTGGGGCTGTACGAAGAAGTCTAATATTAAGATGATTCAGACTTTTCAAAACAAAGTGCTAAGGGGTAGTAATGACGACCTCCACCTTAAAATGGAAACAGTCAGCGAAGTGATTAAGCAGCAAGCAGTTAAACATGAACAGCGACTTCACGCGCACATAAACCCTGAAGCGCTTCACCTCCTAGGCAACAATACCGGCGGCTTGATAGGACAAAACCCTTGGACCTAGTGATGTCACGTGATTAGTGAGTCAGTGTAGTGAATGGGTGCTATCAGGAGTATAGCCATTGGGCTACTAACTCCATAAACTGTAAATTATTGTACGAGTGTAAATTAACTTGATGGGCCTATGCTCAGTTGTTATATTATTGATATTCTTGTAAATAAATATCGATTTGAAAAAAAAAACTCCAAATTAAGAGTCTAATGTTTCCTCAGTTGTGGAAGATTCTTGAGGTCATAATGATTCAAGAACAAGCTGTTTTCTGGGTATCCGTTTGGCTTTTTGACAAAAACTTTCCACAGTTGTCCAGGTAGATCGAATAATGCACATAATTGAACACGTTTCCTCTACTGCATTCCTTGATGTATTTCAGGCATTTGAAAGGGTTTGTCATACCCAAAAATCTGATTCAATTATGTTCTGTTCTGTGCTTCTGTCTTACGTTACCGCTACTTCAGAATAAAGAAAGAAGATACGTACTAGGAACCAAAGATGATCAAAATGTAACTATCATAAGGGAGTGTCACAGAAAGTCCTGGTGGATCACAGGGATAGGGCCAAAAACGAAAACGCATAAATATAGATATTTTGGGTGTTCAATCATTTTATTTACATTGTTTGATTGAGAAATATTTGCAATTTCAAGTTTAAAAAACGCTGCAAATTCTTTCGCTGGGGTTTATTATTAAATTTCATTCATTTGGCTTGAATTCATAATTTGAATTTCTACTAAGCTTTGGAGTGTGAGTCTTTCACAGGTGATACAGCGATTATTGAATTTCAGGAGGCACACGAATATGAACAACTGATCAATCCAAATAGGTATTTTGGTTGAGAACCGATTTACGTGCTCTATGCATATCTCCTGAGGAACAGTAATCGCTCTATCAACTGTGAAACATGCGCACTCCAAAGCTTAGTAGAAACTCAAATTATGAATGCAAGCCAAATGAATGAAATTGTAATACCCCAGGGAAAGAATTTGCAGAGTTTCATGCATATCAGAATGCTTCAACCCGTGTATCGGCTATACCCTTTTAGGAGTTCACGCCAGTATCCACATTCACTACTCACTGGTTAATGCGATTAAAAAAAAAAAAATAAATAAATATAAAAAAATGCTGTTGTTTTTGTTTTGATCGCTGTGATGTAGTGAATGTGGATGCAAATGTTGGCAGCATAAGGTCATGCCATACATCGGGAATGGTTTGACCTACGGACCTGGGGAGGGGCTCATTTGATTCCTCATGGAAAGTTATTCAAAAAAAGTCCAAATTTAGGCCGCCTTGAATTTTTTTGAGGTTTTTAGGGATTTTACAAAACTTTGAAAACCCTTAAAGGGCACTTTGAATTAAGTGAGAGAGCTGGCTAAAGAATTAAGGCGTTGTCGGACCAACATGGATTTTTCCTCAAAATTTCAGATTTTTTGCTCCAGCCATTTTGGAGTTATTTAGCGTACAGCGTACGGCAGACGGACGGAAAAATTGTTATTGCAGATTTGGATTCTACACACTTTGAAATGTAAACCATGAAGTTTTCAGGGGGGTTAGAAATTTTTTTTCAAGAGCGATTACAATGGTTTATTATTGAATAATCAACCAAAATAACATCGCGCATTTGGTGTCCATGTTGTTCATGGCATGAAGCGAATCTATCCGGGAAGTTATCATGATGCCCTGCTGCAGTGGTTCATCGATCATCCTTGAGGGTTCTCTGCAGCATAATACTCAATTGATGAACCATTAATGCAGCGCGTTTATGATAACTTCTTGGATCGACTTGCTTCATGCCATAAACAAGATGGGCACCATACGGGCGATGTAATTTTTAAAACTTGAAATTGCAGATATTTCTCAATCAAAATAAGGAAACGAAATAATTGTACTCCCAAAACACCCATATTTATGCCTTTTCGTGTTTGGCCCTATTCCCGTGACCCACCCTGGAATAACGGACAAAAAATCCCCGAGTGAAAAATGACAGCAATTGATACTTGGAAGCAGAATAATTCTTCTGTGCTCGAGCCCCCGAGTTGATGATTGTGTGTGAGTTGATATTTATGCTACCGGGGTCAACGTGACTATTTGCAATCATGATTCGTCACTCCACATTACTTCCTACTCGGGGAGTCTTCAGTTTCGCAATGGAGGGCATCTCAACACTTACTAAGCGAGGAGAAAAGCCGTTATTCGAAGGGTATCAGTACACGCGACACAAAATATTGAGTGACAGCGTAAGGTGGGCTTGCTCCAAAAATCCTCGTTCAAAGTGAGTACATTATTATGTAAGTATACTCGTATCTACTGTTGAAAAACAAAATTATATTGGCTTATTGAAATTCCGATTCTTTAATTCCAATTCCCGTTAACAGTGCCCGTTATTATGCTCTCCACTCATAATTTCCAGTGCAAAGAGGCACTCAAAGTAATCGGTGGAAAGCCGAATGTATCTACCCATTAAGCTCTAAATGTATTTCGTATTTTCCCCTTTTTCAGTAGTTTTCCGAAGTTTGGGATTTTTTGTCCGCCCTTTGTGATTTTTGTCCGGGCATTTTTTGTCCGATTACCCCCACCCTGTACTGATACATTCCCGTTCATTTCAAGGAGAATACCTTCGCTTGATGCTTGACGGCAAGCTCAAATGGAAAGCTCCTGTCGAAAAAGAGTTTTTAGTAGCTGTTACTGTGTATCTAGTATCTGTGAATAGACCTACGATATGATGGCTTAGTGACAGATATGATAGAAACTGACTCGAAGTACTGTAGGGAAAGTTGAGACATATTTATAGGAGCTGTTACAGTTACTTGTTACTCTAGTTGAATTGCAAATGAATTGTATTGATCTTACGGAACGTCAAATTGCAGTTGCCAGAACCAACGATGGGGAGTGCGAGGACTTTGCCTTGTATCGAATATCCGCCTGTTACAGTCAGTGGGATGGGTATCATAGCTTCTACGTCCAGTTTATTCCAATCTCCTCTGTAAACGACAGCTTAATCAATTGAAGTCCAAACGATTATAAACCTACATCATAGGGCTAGAGGAACTCAGATGCAATTTGATAAAGATGTGTTGCTACCACCATAGCCCCTGAAAGACCTGATGTTAACCCGAATACTTGTGACTGTTACCATAACTTGACTCTTTGGTTCTCAATCTGGCGCAAAAACTTCTTCGCTCTCTTTTGTTTGCGCTCCTCTCAGAAAGTACCGTTACTCAGCATTTGGTTAAATTAATGTTACTCATCAGGATTGATGGAAAATTCTTATTTTAACGGTAATAACTAGTAATTAGTTATTCTTCCGTCAATATTCCCCCCGCATTGGTAAAATTTTACGAATATTTTCCAATTCATGCATTTGATTATAAGTAAAATTAAATTTTGAACTGAACCGTGATTAGCAGTCAACATTTTACACCCAGTGAGTTAGTGTGAGGAAGCTGTACAACACACATATTTTGCTGAACTCAGAATGTGGGAATAGGGGGTTCTATAAGACTCTGTCCTTATTGATTACTGCTCTCACTTGACAATTTTGGATAACTCATGTTAGTCTTGCGTTTGAGATGCAAATTGCTTGTGATGATCTACGTAATACGTCTTAGAGATCAATTTTGATGCCTCCTTCAAGAGATTCAAATCAGACTGCCTACACATTGTGAATAACTGTCATTTACTGATTGGTTATTTTGTGCCAGCAGCTACCAGGTCTCACTAGAGCCAGTGAACACAAAGAATGTATGAAGAATGTGTCCATCAATTTGCAGGTATGGCAGGTCGAGGGAAAGTTGCGTCTTTTGTGCAAATTAGGTTTTTGGAATCCTAAGGAATACCTCCAGATGATCTTCTCTTTATTGATTTGATTGATTTTCCATTAATATAACATGAAACTGAATAGTGATTGTGTGGCGAGGAGTATCCTGAGTGTAAATATCCCCTGCTGTTGGCGAAGGTTGTCAGAAGAATTTGGAACAATAGGCTGAAGAGCTCGAGGGTTTACAGGAGAAAGTGAAAGCCACATGGAAGTCCAGCATGAGATCCAAAGAACACTCAAGTAAGATACATAGGGTGCTAGGCCAGGAGGTGATGCCATGCTGCCTTGATTAAGAAACAATTGATAGACTGCTGTTGATAATTTATTGGGCTCGGCTTCTTAGAGGTGTTCTTCTCTACCTGAATTGAAATCCATTTGACAATTGGAATGACTTAAATTCGCAATGAGCTCATGTGCCAGAGAACTTACCCCATTTCATGGCTGTCTACCCAATGCAGTCTACCCAGTGTGAGGGCATGGACAAAGAGAAGGAAGGTTTACTTCATAGGGAGTAGCGTGCATGTATTTTACTTCCTTGATTCGAGCAGTACCTGTGAGAAGTACTCAGAACTGAAGTTGTACAACCAATCTTCAGCAGGGTACATACTTGTCAAAATATCATACTGCTATAGCTTCCAAAACCGTTCATTTTTGGAGGAACTGAACTGGCAGGCCCAAAACCAAGTATGAACAAAATCGGAGGGGGTCGGTACATCTCGAGTTTGTCTGGGTATGGAATGACGCCAATAAAAGCTCAAAACTCTCACAAGACAAAAATTTACGTTTGAGCTATCTATCTATTGAGATTTGAGTTCCGAAAGCATCCTACGAATAAACGCAACCGTTAAGGCTTACTTTCTTCCAGCAAAAATCCGATTTTGGGCCCAGTTTTTGACCGACTTTGTCCAGTTTTGGAATTAACAAAAAATATGAATGAAGAATCAAATCCATCCTTCATGAAATCCAGCCTGAATCCACAAGAAGAAGATTAGTTTCTATTAGGAATTGAAAATGAAGAAAAGTTTTTAGGAGTTTTGTTAGTTTTGATGAAATGTTGGACAATCATCAACACAGATCGGTTGGGATTTCAAAGGAGTCGAGTCAGTGGAGAAGGGATTTGAAGGAATAATAATTTAAGACAGTTTGCTACAGATTGGATTTTATTAATAATAATGCATGGAGAATTAAAAGAAATGTCTGAAATTAATAGTTCCTTTAAATCAATTTTCTTTGAAGTGCGAAATAAGGCTGGATGAACGTCTTGCCCTTCGTTTTCCCCATAGAGGAAATTGGAAATATTTGGGTATACCTCTATTTCATTCTTGGGAGTGCCTTTCCGAGAGCCTCGGTTGGCTCCACTTAATCCCAACCTCACCATAATCACCAAGTAACATTGTAGCTTAGCTTGTAGGTCATTGAATTAGAAATCATTGCATTCAATGTTCGAACTTGAGAATCTGAACACTTCTTTGGCAGCAGTTCAACATCTGTAGAGCAACCATTTGCTATGGGAATGTATTCACATATAGTTCAAAGTGACCGTTTCTCATCAAACCATTTTACATTGAGTGAACCTCCCTTCTGTTCTTCCATGGTTCAGGTTATGGTATCTGGTCATCTCTAGAGCCAGTAGCTTACAGTGTCATTTTGTCCCACCCCGGACCAACTGAGGCGGCCAGGGATTGTTTTGACTCCTCAAATTCCGGGACTCTCATCAACATTATCTCAACAGCCTTTCTACCTACATTTCTACCCCTTGCCTCAAATTAAAAACCTTTTAAAAAAATAAAATTTACTGAAAATTGTGCTGGTTGGGTACTCACTTAACACTTTTGACTACGAGATCTTTCATTCCCGTGACGTCTACATCTTTGAACTCGAGTCTGATCGATACCGGCCCAGTAGACTGGTCTATCAGCAAAGAGTCAAAGTGCATTGGGTCAAGTATGGGAACGCCGAACGATGAAAGTCCATCTGAAGAGTATATTTTGTTATTAAAGCATCAGTAATCGTACAAGTACATTTATTTTTGTACTTAAGACAAACATTTCTCTGATAAGCGTTCGTTGTATGCGGTTACATGCAGGGACGTAGCCAGCCCGTATTTTACCCGGGGCAAGAAATAAATTTGGCGCCCCATAGACTCGATATCTCATGACTCATACCATCTTAATATACCAATGAACCAAAATGTAAAATGTAATTAATTTGATTTATTCACAATGTATAAACTCTTTTACTAAAAGGAGGAAGGCTCGGTAAGTAAGTGATCAATGTAAAATACCATATAATTTTTATTAAACTTAACAAACTAATAGATGATAAATACATTTTTTAGGTGTGAAGTTCGTTACTTCAGGGCGTTTTGTTCAGCATGCTGAGGAATGTGTTAGGAAAGGGGTGACAGCTTCCCGAGCATTGCTTCCTATGATACACAAAGCCCGCGGGGGACCATTCTCCTCATGGAGTGTAGTGATTAACTCTTTAGTCTTGTCGTCGTCTCTCTATGCTGTCGAGTCGTGGGGTGTGTCCCACACAGACGTATTGGAAAAGGCTCAGCTTCGTGCTTATAAATCAATTTTGTTTTTGCCCAATAACACTCCCGACTACTTTATCCGTACTGAGATGGCATTGTCGCACCTGGAGGTGAAGATTACTGGCCTTGCCCTGAGTTGGTGGTTTAAGTTGTGCAGTATGGAGGATTCCAGACTACCTAAACGTTGCTTCTCTCGCCTCCTTACTCTCCATGTTGCTAGTCCGGACCAGCAGTACAACTGGGTTACTCAAATGGATGCCATACTCTCAAAGTATGGGGAGAGTTTGTCATGGTCTGCTCAGGATCCTCACAGTATTAATAAGACTATGATTTTACAACGAATCGAATCATTTTGGAAGCGGTCAGACAGGGAACGTATAGAGATATCATCCTTCAGCCCTATTTACAAAATGCATCGACCCCCTGAAGACCTGCTCCCCGCGTATTTGAATTACGATCTGGGTATTCATGTTAGAAGACTGCTCGCTCAGATCCGACTATCTGGAAACCTGTTCGCTAAATTAAGCATACCTCGTTTCTCAGTAAAATTTGATAACTTAGTTAATTGTCCATTTTGTTATTTTCATGAACCTGACACGATTTTTCATTTCTTATGTATCTGTCCCGTCCTCCGTGGTGAGCGTTTTTAGTTTTTCTTAAATAATGAATTGTCTTACTGTGACATTTCTTCTTTGCTGGCCCTTCAGGATATTACTATATGCAAAAAAATTTATTTCTTCGTAACTAACTGTATTAAAACAAGAGTTTTCCTTTTAAATGAAGGTTTCCTGCACTAGTACCTCTCTCTTGCTGGTGACTTCTCCTCAATTTGTGGATAAGCACTTTCTTTTCTTTTTTTAAGTTACAGATATGTGATGTTTATTTTATGTAATTGTATGCCAACCTTGTAACGCCGGAAGGCTTTTACAAATAAAAAAATTCATTTCATTTCATGTCAATACATTTTTGTACGAAATGGAGGCCCTAAACAAACTTTAAAATGAAAATTGTCGGGTTTTTTTGCTGCAAATGTTTTAATTATACCATCAAAAGATAGTGCTGAAGCTATTTTGTGCTCTATTGATATGATGGCCAAGTTGCTTGTCCTGTCAAGTTCCTGATGTAGTTTTTTATTATCCTCAGTTTTCTAAAACTTCTTTCATTCGATGCTACACACACGGGTATTGTAAGAAAAATTCTCAAATGGTTTATATTGGGATAGGCGTTATGGAGGCCGTTTTGGCAAATATAAACCAAAAGTTCGAGTAGAGTAGACTCGCCTCGTCAACTATCCCGCATACGGCCGCTCAAGGCTAGTTCTCGCCTCGCGAAGTATACGTTTTCTATATCCTTTGTCCTTTCTTATAGGCCTATTGCATTCCTTATTCATATTATTTTTCCTTTTAGTAAATATTTTCAAATTTACTCCAAACGGTCATAATACTTAAAAGAACTTGGTAAGCTGTCACTTTTTTGCCTATTTGGCGCCCGGGGACTTGGGAGTCCAACTATTTGTTCAGTGACTGCTTGTTTTACAGGGTAAGCAGAATGGGGAGATCAAGAATTTAAGAAGAGGAGAGATTAAGAAGAAAACGTGTTTTCGAGATTCATTTTTCTTTATAGTTTCTTATTTTGGTTAATGTACTTAGTTACATGGGGCTTTGGAACCTCCATAAAGTCAGGAATGAGACAATTAAATGCCATCTGAACCCCGCCAGCTGATTGAATTTGCATGTTTTTCTGAGGTTTGACAAGTTCCAGCACGTTTTTTGAAAGTGCAGTAAATGTTGAGGAAATTGCAGGGCTCACAGAGCTGATCTGAATTTAATTCCTCAATTGAATTTTGCTGTTCTGATATATGGAAGATTATGGAAGGAACTATTTTAGAATAATAGAGGCGAATTTGTGATGGAGAATTTTACTTAAGTTTAATCTGCTAAAAATTGGCTCAAAACAGAAATTAATGTCTGTAGCAGAGCAATAATTGTAGCTTGGGTGGGATGCGCTGACGATGAAAGGCGATGAAACGTTGGGCAAGGAATTATGGCGCCTGGACCTCCTCAGTAATTTTTAGCAGAATATAAGTGCAGAGGAATATATTGAATGGAACGCTCTGACCTTATTGCCGATCAGACTTCGAGAACCCGCTGCTTCAATAGGTTGCCTCTGGAGTCGCGAGTTGAAGGCACTTGATGCCAAATGCAGCCAATTAAAACAGTCACCACGATGCAGAAGAAAAGAATTGGGGTAAGAAAACGTCTTGGAAGTGAAATCGATCGAACTTGAACGTGAACTGACGACGGACGCAAGAGAACGATGCGTCGGAGCCAACGCGAGAGGAGGTGAATGGAAGAGAGGAAGGTAGTTCGGCGATAAGGGCGATTTCAAGCTGGCTGAGAAAGTTCAGTTTCACTTGCGGACACATAATGCACATAACAAGTTCCTATCGTAACAAGTTTCTTATCTTATGATAAGTAGGAAAGCTCCTAGGGCCCTTTATGCCCAAACAGTAAAAAAACGTCTGCCAAGTGGGTGTGGCACATAGCTTCCTCGTATCCATAACATGACTGTATAGATCATTGAAAATTATTATTGACTGAAGAACTTCGTTCGATTAGGCGAAGTAAATATTGAATTAGGGTAAATTTATTGTTATGCAGGAGCATAACTTGAGAAAATAAAGGTAGGCATGTTCAACTATTGAACAAACTATAAAATATACCTAATAATAAAAATTGACATTGACGCTGAGTGATAAATAATTATTATGGTCAAGAACTCCCGGAGTTATGCTTGTGGCAAGGATTTCGTTTGCGCATGCGCAGAGGCTACTATTGATCCGGGGGTCATGAAACTCATAGGGGACCATCTACACATCAAACCGAACAATCCCTGAAAATTTCATCGAAATTGGTCAAGAAATCCCGGAGTTATGCGCGTAACAAGGATTTCACATTTGCGCATGCGCAGAGGCTACTATTGACCCGGGGGTCATGAAACTTATAGGGGACCATCTACACCCCAAACCGCACAATCCCTGAAAATTTCATCAAAATCGGACTATAAACTTCGTGTAGTTTTGCCCGTAAAAAGGATTTGCTGACAGACAGACAGACACGGAACCAAAATTGTTCAGAAAGGTCTAAAACGCAAAATGCGAGTGGAATTTTTGATTTTGGAGACAAAAAAATTTTCACATTCCGAAAGTGAAAACAATGCTTCCGCTACCTTGGTAGACTCGGAAGCAATAAAGGTGATTCAGAAACTAGCAGTTGTTTAAAATTTCAATGTTTGAACTGCAATTGCGGTCCTTAGGGTTCGTTTATGATTATGAATGTGCATTGGTCGTGAAGGAAATTTCACGCTGAATCCGAAAATGTGGTCAAAAGTGGAAAAAAAGTTGTTTTAAAGTGGAGAAACGTGGGTTTTTATGTCAAAAAACGTGGTTTCCTGAAGAAAAAAAAACCTTTCAAAAATTATATCTAGAGAACGGATTGAAATAGAAAAGTGCGGTCTTTTTGATGAAGATTAACAGAAATTTTTTTCTCGTCACTTATTCGAATCCACCCTGTATAGAACAACTGTGATGCAAAATGATAGCCAACTATTTATGTGCAAACAAAGTATTAAACTGAACATTCAAAGTGAAAACCATACAGGAATGTCATACATTAAAAATTAAATAACGTTCAACGAAATATTAAAAATTGTTGGAAATCGTGTAAGTTGGTTTGCGTAGCACAATATAACATAGAACAATTCTATTCAATTTGATAGCCTACTATTTATGTGCAAACAAAGGTTTGAACTCTGAACATTCAAACTGAAAAGCACAACGGAATGTCATTGATTTTAATTTTAAGATATCGCTCAACGAATTTTAAAAATTGTTGGAACTCTTGGAAGTTGGTTTTTGTTGGGTAACACCGTATAGAACCATCCTTATGCAATTTGATAGCCAAACTATTTGTGTGCAAACGAAGTATTCAAATTAGAAAAGTTCGATGAACATTCTTCATTTGCTCTTGTTTTCTTATTTCGCTTTTGGAGCCTCGCAGATGGTATCGAATTTGAGCATTTTTAAGCATTAATCCTGAGGAAGCTCTTTAAAAATGACAATCTTCTCAGTGGAATAGTAAGTCTGATTAGTGAAATAAATTTGTGTGACAGTTATTCGTAACATAAAAATGACACTTTTGTCAGTAAGGTCACGGTTAAAGCATGTTCCATCCTCCGCATGGAGAGGTGAACTTTTTCCTGACGCAGTTCCTCTCAGGCCATGGACTCTTCTACGCCTACTTGCATAGGATGGGGAAAGTGGATGACCCAGCATGCCCGTATTGCAAGGAAGAGGATGATGACGATGTGTTCCATACTTTCTTTAAATGTGAATACTGGGCTGCCTACAGAAGTTGGCTTCAGCAGACACTGGAGCTATCACCTCAGGACATGAGACCAGAATGTATCCTAAGTAAAATGCTTGAGCGTGAACAGAACTGGACCGCCGTAGCATCCTTTTCTGAAAAGATCCTGAAAATGAAGGCTGTGCAGGAACGGGAGAGGCAGAGCAGGGAGAACAAGGACCGAGAGGAGTAACAAATCCCTCCCTAGAACCAGCCTGAAGTAATGTGTCAAACAGTTCCAGGCTGAGTTCCGTCGTGGGAAATGGAAGGTGAGGTTTTAGTGGGTTTGAATCCCACATAACCCAAAGTGCGGTCCCTTTTGGGTATCTTAGGAGATCCGATTTCCACCTAAGGATCTCAAAGATTTCCTCACCTGCCACCGGAAAAAAAAGCATGTTCCATCCTAAAATTCGGTTATATCGTCATTCTGAACGACTTAAATTGTCCAAAGAGGAATTCATTGTTCTATGAGCTGTCTAAATTGAGAATTAATCGTTTCAGAAACGTGTTTACTCTTGATATTGATTTTTACAGATTCAAAATGTGCTTAAATGAAGCTACGGCAAAGCGAGAAAGTAGGGGGTGTAGGTAGGTACTACCTCTTGCGGTTGTCGAGACGGCGAATTCCATCGCTTCTCTCATGCAGTCGAGCCATCCTGGGCCTGGCGAGCACCGCTTCCAGTTCTCAGCTGGAAAGAATTCAAAACAATTTTCTGTCAAAATGGATGTAACAAGGTCTACTAACATCAACTTATGGTAAGTGGGAGACAAACAACCCAATTTTTGGATTTTCATTTTGGTTTATTATTTAACCTTCCGGCGGGCGCGCCTAGGCGAACATCAACTTATGGTAAGTGGGAGACAAACAACCCAATTTTTGGATTTTCATTTTGGTTTATTATTCAATAATGAACCATTGAAATCGCTCTTGAAAAAAAAATTCAAACCCCCCCTGAAAATTTCATGGTTTACGTTTCAAAGGGTGTAGAATCCGGATCTGCAATAAAAAAATTTCCGTCCGTCCGCCGTACGCACGATTTCTCCCAAACGGCTGAAGCAAAAACGCTGAAATTTTCAGGAAAAATCCATGTTGGTCCGACGACGCCCCAATTCTTGAGCCAGCTCTCTCACTTAATTTAAAGTGCCCTTTAAGGGTTGTCAAAGTTTTGTAAAATCCCTAAAAACTTCAAAAAAAGTCAAGGCGGCCTAAATTTGTACTCTTTTTATTTGTTTATTAATGTTTTTGTGTTGATATCAGTAACCTAGTGATGTAGTAATGTGGATACTGGAGTGAACTCCTAAAAGGCTTTGTAGCCGATACACGGGTTGAAGTATTCTGATAACCATAAAAAACGCTGCAAATTCTTTCACTGGGGTTTATTATTTAATTGGCTTGCGTTCATGATTTGAATTTGTACTAAGCTTTGGAGTGTGCGTGTTTCACAGGTGATAGAGCGATTATTGAATTTCAGGAGGCACACGAATATGATCAATCCAAATAGGTATTTTGGTCGAGAACAGATTTACCTGCTCTATCACCTGTGAAACACGCTCACTCCAAAGCTTAGTAGAAATTCAAATCATGAATGCAAGCCAAATGGATAATAAACCCCAGTGAAAGAATTTGCAGCGTTTTTTATGTAACCAAACCTTTAGTCATTAGTCATGTTACCAAGCTAACAAAATTATTACATATATTACAAGCAGAATACTTAAACGCTATGGCCCGGCCCTGAGTTGAGTCTTACCTCCAATTTTTATAAGTCACCTATAACTCTATATTTACACCTTGATCATTAACTTAACTTCTGTCAACTTTTGTCAGAACCTTTATTTATTATCCGAATACCTCTATAAACGGTCTTTAAAGGCACGTCCACCCTCCACTGTAATTTCGACTATCAACTTCCTTGCGAGGATGACATTGAAAAACGTTTCGAGGGATATTCGAGATAAGTTCACGATATTATATCACATTATATTATATTCACATTCTACATGACATGGTGAGCCAGTAGCGACCGACGGAAGCGGCTAATGCGTGCCCCGAAGAACAATAGAGAATCTTGGAGGGAGAGCAGAGATCCGTCATTATCCAAATCCACCGACCTTAGATGATGGCTTGTAATTTGTCAATGTAAGTAGGTACCCTCCTAACCGTCGGGCAATGTTGAATTGTTTTATTACAATAATAACGCTTATTAGACACGTAGGACAATAACGTCGCATGACCAAATATGAATCAATAGAGTTAAATACAAAAATAATACAATCAAAGCTAAATATAAAGCCACATTACGACAGCATTAAAGCTCATAAAGATAGTATTTTAAAAATTTACAAGAACTAAGGTAACGGCACCGGTAGTGGCCACTGCTCCAGTAGTGGCCATTTTAAAGTTTATATTTGAGAAATAAGGATTCCCGGTCTCCTAGTGGCTTCAAACTTGCAGGAGGTACAGCTCATGTCATCTTGTAGTCAGAGGTTGAACTAGGAGTGCGCAGAGCATCATTGGAAATTGTGGTAAACTTCTCAATATGACCGTCCCTAGTTTCCTCGTTTGTTGGGCTGTATCCTAGAGCTTCTACTGGATAGAATCAATTTTGTTCATCTGGTATTGAATTTAATGATATTAAACACGTAAGGAGGGCAAAATGTCAAGTGGCCACTACTGAGACATGCACGTGGCCACTACTGGAAATTTCGTAATTTGATGTGGCCACTACTAGATCAAAATAAAGGTGTGAGAAAAAATTAATAAAAAATAGAAAAAATTGTTCTTTTGATAGTTTTAGGCAATGGATATGTTAGGGAAGAGTCGGGCTATATTCTAAATGAGTCCTGAAGAAAGTCAGTACTACTGTTGGCCCAAAATTGTCAAAACTAAAGAAAAAAATTCTTAACTGTGGCCACTACCGGTACCGTTACCTTACGCACTTATCTCACGGGATTTGATTTCACAAATTCGTTTGCGGTTATGAGGGAACGATAGCTTCTTGTGTGGCAATAAAAAGTCTACACTGGGGGAAAAAACACGCATATGATTCCATAGAGGTTTTATTATTTTTGGCGGGATGCTGGAACGCCTATAAGGTGCATGGCGATGTGAAGAAGTACTTGTGGGAAGTAAGTACCAGGTACGAACAGTACAGCTGGAACCCCCAAAACGGAGAATAATGACGGATCAAAAGGTTTGGTGACATTAGCATTTTATATGCGTTTAAAGTAAGTAACTTCTTCGTTAAAAACAATTTTTCAGATGATTTCTTCATAGGAAAAACTTCACACACGTGTTCTACAACTAGTTTCCAACAAAAAGTGCCTCCTAGAGTTTTTGGCATTTCATGTCTTTGCTATGGCACACAACCAAATTGTCGTTATGTCACGTTACGTTACGTAACGAAATATGCTCAATGATTATTATGATTCGTAGAAGTGAGGTAGGTAGGTACCTATATGATCATAGCTGAAATTTGGCTATATGATTATTATGATTTGGCTGGTAGCCTCCTTAGGACGTGAACAATAAGGTGCAGAGGGTTTTGATCAACTGAGTGACTCCTGAAGCTAACTTCTTTCCTATCAACTGTGGAAAGCTGAAATTTGGCTGGTAGCCTCCTTAGGACATGAACAATAAGTGTACAGGGTCTTGATCAGCAGAGTGGCTACTGAAGCTAAAAATATGAGTTTAATTTTTGTTTTCTTTATATTGAAAAAAATGTAATTCACAGAGGAAGACAAGATTGCTAGAAGATGGAAGGGAAGAAGGAGGGAGGGGAAAGACATGAAATGTCCTAATGTGCAGACTTGTATGCAAGAATTTTACAAGCGTTTGGACAATGTCATCTGTCTAAATGAGGGGATCACACAGGGTAGACGAATCAACAACAAACCTAAACGAGTCTTTTCGTTGAGCTTTCTACAGTCAATTACGATTCTAAATTTTTTTAGAGGCTTCGTTTTCGATTTATTTCACTTTTAATATTTTTTTCGTGTTTTCGCCCTTACGTCACTAAAACGGCCGTAACTCCGGCGTTTTTGAAGTACTTGCAAATCCAAGGATGCCGTTGGAAAGAAAATTCAATTTTCCATCGTTTCAGTCTCTAACAGCAACATTTTAAAGATAACTAAAGGATAAAAAATGAGCCTAAAAAGTAAATTTTGTCAAATTTTGAAAAAAAAAAAAAAAAAAAATTTTTTAATGAATCATTAGTCCCCTTTAATTTTAATGATACGTTTGAGCCTGTAAGCATGTGCTTGAAAACACAGGTTTTTTGCATAAAATCTCAATTTTCTCAAAAAAGTTCACTCTAAAGAATAAATACTAATTAATTATACCATCGGAAAGCTGAGGCTTTTGCGCATTTTTTAGGCTTACAGGCTCAAACGTATCATTAATGATTCATTAAAATAAATTTAAAATGAAAATTTAATGTTCTTTCCAACGGCATCTTTAGAATTGCAAATACTTCAAAAACGTTGGAGTTACGGCCGTTTTAGTGACGTAAGGTCGAAAACACGAATAAAAAATCTTAGAAGTGAAATAACTCAAAAACGAAGCCTCTAAAATAAACTCTATGAGGCACTTTTTGTTAAAAACTAATTGTAGAACACGTGTGCGAAGTTTTTCGGATCATACGCTGGATACCCTGTATAAGGCTTAGTTTAACGCCAAGAAAGACTTTTTTCCTGTGCTTCAATTTATCGGTCGTGTATCAATTTCACGTTCACTATAATCTAATTCCGAGTAAAATATCTTATTTTCCTTCACTATTTTGAAATTGAAATGAAATTAATTTTAGTAGTATGAGCCTTTACAAAGAGTTCCATAAAAACACAATAAAACTCCCTTCTGCGTAAAATTAAAGAAATGCTTATATCAGACAAATAACTGGTGATGTATGGGGAACTATCGAATCCAACAGGTATCCTTTATCTATAAGTGTTTTGCTACTGAGCGCTTCTCAAAATGTTCACTCTTAACTATATACATATTTACATCCAAATTACAATGAATTAATGTTCAAACCCTCTTTAATAATTATTTGGCGCTGCCTGACAACCGTCTGAATAAAACCATTTAGCTTCTTGAAATCTTGATATTTGTAACATTTAGCGGTCAAACCAAATGGTCCTTATCCAGCAAATCACCCCCCAGAAGCCTTCCGTTCTCCTCTGAAAATGGGGCAACTGCGTAAGAGGTGAGTTGGGGTATCTATCTCCCCGATATTGAATATCGGACAAACAACATCCTCATTAAATTTAGTTTTACCAGTGAGGTAAAAACAAACCTTGTGACCAGCCGATCTTAACTGTGCCGCTAGTCGTTTTTCATATAGTGACAACCCCTCGTAATCTGAATATGCGGACGATCTTTGTGCTTATGAGACCAATTGATTAAAATGTGCAATAAATATAGATTACTGAACTTTTAGGAAATCCTAGAAAGTAAGTTATGTATTAACCCAGATAATAATCTGTCCGCACGGGCACGAAATTCCTTAACCTCCATCTCTTTCAAGTCCTCAAACCCCTCCGACCCGAACATTTGGACCTGGTGAACCCAGTTACATCTCATATCATCTGTTTGTGACAGTTGTTTTAGACGTAAAAAACATATCTTTGGACAAAGCAAGTCATTGATAACAATTTATCCCGCCATAATAGGGCACTTTAAATTAAGTGAGAGAGCTGGCTCAAGAATTGGGGCGTCGCCAGACCAACATGGATTTTTCCTGAAAATTTCAGATCTTTTGTCCAGCCGTTTGGGAGAAATCTTGCGTACGGCGGACGGCCGGACGGAAAAATTGTTATTGCAGATTCGGATTCTACACCCTTTGAAACGTAAACCATGAAATTATCAGGGGGGGGTTAGAATTTTTTTTCAAGAGCGATTACAATGGTTTATTTTCTAATAACAATTTAAAAAAAAACGAAATTGTTAGAAATTATGGCATTTGAAGACGTTTAACAGTTTTTTTCCCGTTTTCGAACCAATGTGCAAAAGAACGGAAAGATGCTCCACATGGTGCACAACTTACGCAGTTTAGCGGCCTGGCAGAGTCCAAGAGTCAGAAAAACCACAGCTCCCAGGGTTTTCATGTTTGACGTCCGTTCACCGAACTACAATGTGAATCCCAACCATCGTTTCGGGTTTTATATAAATCTGCACTACTTATCCCATCAGATTCCGGGGGATAATTCGCGACCTTCAAAGACTCCTTAACGTCGTCAAACGAATCAAGTTCATATATGACGTGAGGCCCGTGCATTGTTTCCTTTTTCCGTTCTTGAAACCAAAACTCGAACCGCCGTATCAAATTAAGGGCAATCATCCCCGCTATTATCTTGTCCAATTTTTAAGAGGTATAAGCGTATGAAGAGTCCAAGTTCTTTTTCTCGAACATTGTACAAAAAACGCTGCAAATTCTTTCACTGGGGTTTATTATTCAATGATTCATGATTTGAATTTCTACTAAGCTTTGGAGTGTGCGTGTTTCACAGGTGATAGAGCGATTATTGAATTTCAGGAGATATGCATAGAGCACTTAAATCGGTTCTCAACCAAAATACCTATTTGGATTGATCAGTTGATCATATTTGTGTGCCTCCTGAAATTCAATAATTGCTCTATCACCTGTGAAACAAGCACACTCCAAGGCTTAGTAGAAATTCAAATCATGAATCATTGAATAATAAACCCCTGTGAAAGAATTTGCAGCGTTTTTTCAAGAGCGATTACAATGGAAAAATATTCTATTAGAAAATTTTAAATTTCTATTGGAAAATTTTAAATTTTGTAAGACGGAGCATGCATATCAGACTGCTTCAACCCGTGTATCGGCACCATAAATCGGGCCATACATCGGGAATGGTTTGAGCTACGGACCTGGGGAGGGGCTCATTCGATTCCTCATGGAAAGTTCTTCAAAAAAAGTCTAAATTTAGGCCGCCTTGACTTTTTTTGAGGTTTTTAGGGATTTTACAAAACTTTGACAACCCTTAAAGGGCACTTTAAATTAAGTGAGAGAGCTGGCTCAAGAATTGGGGCGTTGTCGGACCAAGATGGATTTTTCCCGAAAATTTCAGATTTTTTGCTCCAGCCGTTTGGGAGAAATCGTGCGTACCTACGGAAAAATTTTTATTGCAGATTTGGATTCTACACCCTTTGAAACGTAAACCATGACATTTTCAGGGGGGGTTAGAATTTTTTTTTTTCAAGAGCGATTACAATGGTTTATTATTGAATAATATACCAAAACAGATTTGAATAATATACCAAAACAGATGATTTTTCAGATTAGACTTGATTTGCAGTTATGTACGTTGACATGACACAAATTGGAGGAGTGATTACTTTCTCATTACTTTACAATCGTGTTAATATTTCTGTCCACAACTGCACTTGAAATATTTTAACGCAATACTTACCTGAGAGCGTGGCATATCAGCATTTATGCATATTTTCCACAATGTATTGATGTACTCTTGACTGGCGACAGGGCTCTGCCTACTGCCTGACAATACAATTTGTGTTACTATTTTATTTTTAAGAAGATTCTAAATTGTATTTTTGCTTCCGAGTCTACCTGCAGCTAGCGGAAGCTTTGTTTTCACGGAAGATAACAAAATTTTCTTCTTGAAGATCAAAATTTCCAATCGCATTTTATACCATTCTGAACAATTTTCGTTTCTTGTTTGTCTATCCTTGAAACAGGTCTAACTCCAACAGTTTTCATCCGATTTTTACAAAATACTTAAGGAATGTGCGGATTAGGTGCGGATGGTCTCCTCGGAGTTTCATCGCTCAATACACCACTCAACTAAACGCCATTTTCTTAGGTTAGGGTTTAATTGCGCACAAATTTTGAGGGTAGTCGGGAAGAACAAGCTGAAGACCTCATATAAATTTCAACGCGTTAGTTCCATTAGTAGCTACTGCCCAAAATGAAATCCTTGTAAAACGACTGATTCTTACAGTTTTCATCCAATTTTGACGAAATCTACAGGAAATGTGTGGGTTAAGATGTTGTTAGTCCACTGTGTTTCATCGCTCTGTAATCCACACTTCAGTCTGAGCATGTGCAAGCTTGTATTCTATATTTTTAGAGTTTATATTAAACATTTCAAAAGATTTACATCACAGGTGGAAAACAGCCGACCTACTGTAAGATTTGATCCAACCCACGAGACATTTTTAGCAAAAGAACCACTACAGGAGAGGAAATTTTTAATAAAGCTTAAAAGGTATTCTAAAATTTAATATAATATAATTTAAACAACTAATTAATGGCCTCAACCCACTTACCAGGGGGCTGAATCTCCTCGTTTGAATGCGAAACTCTCAGGAAAGTACAATAAGTCAACAGGCTTCTGTACTGGGGGCACAAAAATCGCCCTGACAGTTTTATTCCACATCTACATCTAGTCATCCACTCAATTGCTAGAATGCGTGTATCTCATCACCAAAACACACTCTTATCCTATTATCAGTTGATTGTTTCCGACTCTCGTGGCTGAACTGTGTTCAGCTGTAAATTTTCGACTCGATGGATCCATACAATGTATGCGTCTGAGATAGAAGCGATTATTGCGATTTGAATGTATCCAGTCAAAATTTATTAAAAGCCAGTATTAAATATGTATACATAATCAGAGCTGAAAGCAGACCCCGTTTAAGCAGACATTGTTCCAGCGATTTGGTTGGGAGTCAGCATAGAACAATATAATTGGGCTGCCCAACTTCATAAGCTGCTTATTGAGATTGGATTCGCGAAGGTTTGGCCGAGGCCCTGTTAAAGAAAAACTGAGCTTGATTGTCCACTGTTTTAGGGTAAAGAAGGAATATGAAGTCTTGGAGCGAATCGTAACTTCATCCTATAGCACCGCGTTCAGGAAAATCCATTTCTCTATGGATGTTGAGAGGTAAGTACCTGATTTTTGACATGCCGATAATTTTTAAACGAATAGTGGCTCAATTTAGACTCTCTCACCAAAGGATCCTACAGTGCAACCATAGAGGTACATATCTACAAGTAGATCAATTACAGAAATGTATTTTACACGTGCGAGATCCAGCACACACTTGACGCCGCGACAGGCTGAAGTTTTTGGGAAGTCGAAATCTCGCGGCGACATGTAAATAAAATGAAATGCAGAGGCAACGAGGGCATTATGTTGGGCGCCTAGAATCAGAGAATTTTCCAGTGGACGTGCTGAACGATAATAAAAAAGCCATTCTAGGCAGGTTTGCAAAAGAATTAGTAACCGAATGGTATTGATCACGTTTTTTGAATATGTAAAAGGATGTATTTAGATTGCAAGCAGGCATGTGTGGATTTCAGTGGGATTTAAAACGTAAACTGATTAAGCTTGGAGAATGCGTTTGTGTTTTGTTTGAATGGGGTGTGTATCTTGTGAAGTAAAGAATAATGGATTGGAGAAATGTGACATTTGTATAAATATTTTCTTTCTTTTTTGTAAGTGTATCGATTTATTTTGTTCTGTTTTGTGGGCTGGACGCCAAATGTTGTACAATATTTTTATTTACGCTGTAAAATCTTTTGAATCTTGAATCAGTTGATTGTTTCCAACCATTGATGCTGAACTGTGTTAGCTGTAAATACTCTATGAATACAGTAACCAAAAAGCGATTATTCCCAATGCCAGTATTAACAGGCTTGTAACAAACCTCAAAGGTAACCAGAAATCATTCCACAATTTGAAGTTCGTCAAGCGTCTAGAACTTGCAGGCGGACGTGTCAAGGCACTCAGGGAGGGGACTGTTCCCCCTCTCCAGTGGCGGCAAGTAAGTGCAGGTGGGAGATCAGAGCCCCAGGGTGGAGGAGTGAAGGCACCTGGCTTCTCCAGCCCTAGGAGAGTCAGCCATAGTTATTTCTGCAGTCAAAGCAACAGGAAGTGTTATTCGAGACCCCCGTTTGTGAGAGGTGCTTGCAGTGAGTTGGTTATAAAGTGCGGTAGTACTCTTACCAGTAGTGTTAAGATCCCTTTGTGATTGGACAGCATAGACAGTGATTTTGCCTAGTCAGTGAAGGCAAAGTGTTGCTACTATTGGTAGATTGGACCCCCCCTTTTGAGATAGAGACTCTATTCCCCCTTGTCCCATCAGTGATTGCAATTGCGTCGTTGAACCTCACCAGGATTGATCATCTGTGCGGTAAAGTGCTCTTTGGTTACCTACTGTTACCCCCTGCTGCTTCAGTTACTATTAGGTTCAAACTAGTTCCAAAAGCCCCTTCAGGGTAAGATCTCTGGGATCTTGAGTGATTTTCAATACCATTGTGATTCCTACTTTCAGCTACCTCATGACTCGTATGATCACTCTCCTCTTAGAGGATCTTAGAAGATTGAGGTTTGGTTTGTTTTCATTACTTTCATTGAGATTGGAAGAGATCTCTCCTTATATGGTTTTTAGATCAAGTCAGTTAAGAGATTCCTGACAGTGCTCTAGATTAAGATTGCCATATTACCATTCCTTTTTTATTGATTGTATTGCTTTGTGAATTCTATGATACTTGTGTGATTTCGTTAATAATAAGCGCTCGCTTTTATTTGTTCCTTGACTTCCTGCAGCTAATTTGGGTATTGATCGTAGTCCCCTTGAGGGATCTAGGCCCTTCAGGCTCGCTACCACCATTTTACCAAATCTTTTTGAAATCTTAACAAGGGGTTTAGAGCTCGTAATAGGAAGGGCAGCTTACACTATGAAAAGGTAGAAGGGCTCTGCGGATGTGAGGTAAGTAATGAACTTTTTTGCTTCCCTTGTCTTCTTTGCTGCAATAATGAGAGTGAGGCTTGGGCTAAAGATGGATTTGGGCTATCAGCTCCACGATGGTTCTTGGTAGGCCTATGAATTTAACCTGTTGCAAAGTTTCTCAAGTTTGACAATCCTTTCAAAATGTTCATAATTTTTTTTTTTTTTAAGTTACTTACATATCTACTAGTGAACTTCTTTTAACACGTTCAGAGCTGAGCAGTTCAAATGAGACCCGCTGCCCTGCCCATCCTGGCGGAGCATCTCTATTGAGTCTCAGGTGAATAACTCACACCCTCACCATTCAGATCGAAGAACTACGACATGAATGCTTCTACCACCATTTCTGTTTCTAGTAGACCTAACCACCACTAGATCGCTCTTCGTTGCAGATTTCATTCATTGCCACCCGTTCAATCCCTCCCACCCATTTTGGCTGATTCTAAAGACTGTGATTTACTTTTTTCGGGCCTCCGCCCATAAGCAAGAACAGCTGAATTGGGCCACTCTGAACACGTTAAAGATAGGATTGAGTCGTTTGTTTCAGGATTTGAAGCCAAGAAAGCAGACAAGATTGATCTCCTTTGCATATTGGAAGTTGAAAACTGAATGTGGTTCAGAAAAGCACATTTTCGTCTCACGTCCCCTTCGTGGTTGTCTATTACAGTTTTGGTGCACCGTAGGGTGTCAGGGCTGGAGCCACCACTGCCTCGTATAAGTGTACTTAATCCAAACATCGATGAATTAGTTTCACAAATTCAAGCTCAATCGTCTCACTGATTTCGGCCTCATTTTTTAACTTTCATAGTTCGCAACGATTCCAAATTGAACGACTGATCCACAACTGATTTTCCCGAAGGTTTGACTTGACTCAAAATCCTTCAACCAGACTCACGGGCAAACATTTCCAGGCAATAACAACGAAACCATCTCACTTTGGTAGCACATTTTTTTATTTTTTTAATGTAAACTAATAAAGCGCTCATAAATAGAAAAAATCACCTGAACGACTTCGATAACATGGAGTGTACAAAGTTAATAATTTAATTACGTCGAAACCACTTTTTAATATTTCATAAATAATAACCAAGCATAATTTATTCAACATCTATTATAACTTACTATAATTTATAATGAACTTCTTAAAAATCTACTTGATGTTAATCACGCTTGAAATTTGTGTCTACTCGATAGTAAAAGTGACACTTTTTTGGTAGTCACATTTTTTAGGCTGATTGATGATTAATGAAAATTACACTTATGAAAAAAATGAAAATTAGCGCGAAAATTTCAAATTAAAGTACATAATGAAATGCAGTGAGTATTAAATTCTAAACATAGGTAAGAGATGTTGATCCACACGAAATAACTTTTTGATTGGGAGTGATCGCTTTGAAGAGTTCTGTGAATGGAAAATGATTTGACGAACTGACATGATCCGCGATCAAACGTTTGATATGACTTGACTGATTTCTGCGATCATGTGAGTATTCAGTTCACAGCTCGATCTACGATTCGGTCAAAATATGGCCCAAAAAATGGGACAAAACCGGGTTGGTACGTGTTTGAACATGATGGAGGTCTCACAACCTTCCATCGTGAAGTAATTATCAATTACAAGCGATCCCCGCCGATCTACCCAGTCTTATCGCGCGGATTTCCAAGTTTAAAACTTGAAAATATAAAAGTAACGAAAAAAAAAACAAAGATCGCAACATAACAGATCTACCGTACACAAGCATATAACGTCAACATTTTACAAAATGAAATTAAATTCCTAAATTAAAAATCAAAACCTACTTTGTGCCGTAGTACATCATGAAACTATGAACAATTACCCGACTTATTTTCAATGTTTCGGTACCAAGTAATTGCACTTCACAATAAATCGTAACCTTCATTAGAAAACAAAATAATTTATATTTATATATATATCATTATTAAGAGAAGGGGAAAATTATGGCGATTTCAAACGTAAAAGGCTGAAGAAAGTCAACAGAAACGTTGTTTTTTAGGACGTAAGCTAGGAAAGGAGGAGTATGGTTTATGCCTTGAGTATTCCTTTGGTGACGTCAGTAACTGATTACTTAGTGAGTAATAACGGTTTATTGTAGGCCCTTGAAGTTAGCACAATAACTCCGGTATTAGGTGGCAAATGCAATGTGCTGAATGATTGATGAGGTGGTTGACCAACATTACTGTATGACTTATGGATTTATGTGGTGATACCATTTGTTTCATGGAATGATGTCGGAAATGTAAAAAAAGAGAGCAGTTTCTTGGCGTTAATGGTGGGAGGTTAGGAAATAGCAGCTATTAGAGACAGTTGATAAGAGATAAGGACCTGAAGAGTGGATGGATACCCTTCTAACTTATCCACGAGGTTTGATTGTAACTTCGTAGTCGATCAAAATTATTGGATCACTGGAAAACATTCAATCAGATTGACTTTGCTATATCGTAAAACACATGTCTTCACTGACATATACTTTTTGCTACATAAAACGTCCAGAGAATGCGTTTACGACAAAATCCCAACTCAACAGGCCCAAGTGAACTAACAACGCATTTAGTTTTACAAAAATCGATTTTCTTGTCTTGTACACGTTCGCTCAATTAGTCACTTCTGAGGTATTTTTTTCTTCAAAATTGTACAGTTCATTGAAAAGGCGAATTCACTGTGAACAATTCGAGAAGAACAATCTCTAAAAATGTCCATTTTTAAGGGTTTTGGTCAAAAATTCACAGAAAAACGTATGCTATTTATGGAAAAATTATGTTCAAATTTAAAGGATGTGTTCTGTGTTTTTTATATGGAGCTGAGCAAATGTTGTTTACTATGAGATCACCAGTAACGTATTAGAGAAAATCAGTCCTTGTTTAAATAACATTGGTATTTTCTTATTTTCGTCCATTATTCTGCTTATTTAAACTTTTCCTTAGGAAAGTATAGGCGTGTTTCACTTACGAGTGATTTTTAAACAATGAAGTTTTTTATAACAGTAACACTCCCAGTAAACAACCTTCACGCCTGTTGTTTAGCTCCCCTCTCAAACCCCCAATATAAGATACAAAATTTTTCAAAAACCGCTTCAGTTTTTTAGTGAATTATTTTCTATAAAACCATTAAAAATGGATCATTTTCAGAGATGTTTTTGAGAAATGAGCTAGACAATTTTGAGAAAACCATGGAAGAGACCTTTTGGTCGAACATTTGTTTGAAGACCCGAAAACCGATTTTGCTTTCTTTTGCCCGCACCACTCGATTGAGCTGAGATTTGTTGTGAACTCTTTCTCTGAATGTCTATTGGCCGAAAAGAAAAAGTTCGGTTAAGTAGGCATGTATTTTTTGATCTCCTAACCACGAATCCAAAACTGTGTTGGTTTGACAATGATCCCTTAATTTTGATAACCACCGAAGAATGTAGCATCATACAAAGATACTTGAACAAAACATTTCTGTTCAAGCCTAGGTATCCATAACACCCATCAGGCCCTTCACACTGCCAAAGAACATCAACAAGGTCGTAAATCAAAACAATTGTGAAAAATTCATTACACATTGAATACCAATTGGATTTCGGAAAAAACAGAGATATAACACAACCAGTGACAGCCAAAACAAAGAAGAATCCTCATATTTTTATTTCATCGTTTCTCTTTAGTTTATATGTACAAATTAAAGGAACCAGGAGCCTTGTGTGGGAGTGTTCTACAATGCTGGCCTTGTGGTTATCAAGTCTAAATCGCTTTCTCTCTCTCACAACCGAGGTGAAACGTGGCATATGGCAGTTCGTATTCATGCAAAATAGAATTTTCCCAAAATGGCGATTACATGGAGAGATAAGTAATTGTCTTTTCCTTTTACAAAAACGTAATAGACAGAAAAATTGTGTTTTTGATAGCGATTACAGAAGATTAGGCGGCTTATCGGGACAAAATAAACCGAAAAACGGGGACAATTTTTTTCAGGGAGGGGAAGAGGGGGGGTGTAGGCGGAAATTTGGTATTTCTAGAAAGTTTTCCGATGTATCGCGCGTCCACCTTCGTCTTCGAATTCTCTTTTGGAGACCCACATTCTTTTGAAGGTGTCGAGCGATGCGAGGATCGAGCCACCAATCCACGTCGAGTATAGCCTTTCCTGTGGCGCCGAGATCTGAAGTCATCAATGATGAGTTAGAACACCAGGCAACTTGGAAATTGTACTTACTTATCGAAATAGAGAACATCTTATACCCCGTTTACATGCAGCCCCTGCCACTGCCACTTGCACTGCCGTATTTGCTGCCGTAGTTACTCCCATACTTACTGCCGCGGCAGCCCGAGTGTTTACATGCAGCCCACTTCCGTGGCAGGAACGGAGGCAGCAATGGAGGACCACCCACTGGCGCTGCCCTCCCTTTGACTTCCACACAAAACACCGCCAGTTGAGGGCTGCCGGGGCAGCGCAAGTGGCAGTGGCAGCAGCAGTGGAAGTGGGGTGTTTACATGCACGCCCTGCCCACTTCCCTGCTCACTGCCATGGAAGTGGGCTTCAATGTAAACGGGGTATTACTGCACTATAATCAGGTTTCCATTTAAAAATTGATGCACACATCAGTTTTGTCCTTACAACGAAAAGTTGGAAAGCTTCATGTATGAGCCTGAAGAAAACAAAAATACTGTTCTCCAAAATGTCCACATCATTTTTGCATTATGGAACTTGCTGATACTGTTGATGCTCTACTCCAGGCAGCAGCACTGCCAGTAAAGGTAAAACCTGACCAGACCTAATTACTCTGGCTAGAGTATGGTACAAAAGAGCAGTAAATGAACTGACAAAGGCAGGCTTTTCGAACACAGCACTGGAAAGAACGGTCACTCGGGTTTTAATAGGAGGAGCGTCTATATTGTCAGTATTCTGGGCGAGAGTGCCTGGCATCGTTGGTCTTAGAGCTGAACTTACAACAGGAATTGGAAGAAGAAATGCCTTCTAGTGGCCTAGCCAGAAGTGGTACTTTAATTCTAATAACAGCAGAGCAGATTATAGAAATATCTGTTGATGTAAACACCCAATATGGCGTGAAAGTAAAGCTTGAGAAAAGAAGTGGCATTATTCTCCCTTCATTTGCAAGGAGACTCAGGATCTCGGAACTGTGTAGAAAACTTGTGGATGGGCTGAGATCCATAATCATAATAGTGACTCGACAATTATTGTATATTATAAATACTGCAAAATCATCTTCGTATTGTAAGCAGTAATAATCCAAATAAACAAGTCAATGCAATCATCAAAATCAATATGTCCAGATGGATTTCGCCCAGTAAAAAACCATTATCCATCAAAACTAAAACCAAAATCCACCTACAAGGTCGTCATACCTTCAAACAGAAAAATAATTATATTATCTTCAATAATGGAATTGAAAAACTTACCCTAATTTTGATATCCTTAGGAGCAACTTTCTTGATCTCAGCCAGTAACCGGTCCCCGAAACCCTGAAATAATAAACAATAATAAAAGTTGGGTGTACATTAATAATAAAGATAATTATTAACAAACTAGTGGAAAAGGACAAGAAATATCAATTTACGCAGAGCCAAATAGTAACAATATATCAATCAAGTAAAATTAATAAAATAATGCACACAAACTAAAAACAATTGTTAAAAAATAACCAATAAGAAATAATAATAATAATAAAATAATAAAAATTAAAAACCTGTATTGAATTAAAATAGATATAAGCAATAATGTAATCGAAAACAATGATCACTTGAAGGTGAACTCCGGCTGGTGGTAACCTATACCAATGCCTACCATGTTGTTATGAGCTACTTTGAAGTATAAATTGTAAATAAAACATGTTATCAATCAATCAGTGAATTACTTTGAATAGCGTGGATCCTCCAGAAAGGACGATGTTCTGGAAGAGAGTTCGTCTGAGATCGAGATCGGACTTCTGAATCGCGAAGACGAGGACTTCGTGGATACCCTCGCATTCGTCGCCGATGAGATCTGGCCTAAACAGGACTTCGGGTGCTCTGAACCGCGCAGCACCAATCTGTCACAAGTCAGAAAGAAATTGTTGCATAAATACACTGATAACTAAACATGGAGGCAGTTGTAGCTGTAAACCAGGGGTCTCCCAACTATTTGCCCCTAGGGCCGTATCGTAGTGTGGAGATGGTAGGTGGGCCAACAGGGAGGTCTGGTCCCACAGTTGAAGGGGGCTCTCCCCCAGAAAATGTTGAAAATTAGACACTTGAAAACAGTGTTTCTAAGAACTCCTAGACGAGTTTGACAAATACAAAATTAGGCATGATATAAGAACGAAAACGCAGTAAATTCTTTCACTGGGGTTCATTATTCAATGATTCATGATTTGAATTTCTACTAAGCTTTAGAGTGTGCGTGTTTTACAGGTGATAGAGCGATCATTGAATTTCAGGAGATATGCATAGAGCACTTAAATCGGTTCTCAACCAAAACACCTATTTGGATTGATCAGTTGATCATATTTGTGTGCCTCCTGAAATTCAATAATCGCTGTATCACCTGTGAAACACGCACACTCCAAAGCTTAGTAGAAATTCAAATCATGAATCATTGAATTATTAACCCCAGTGAAAGAATTTGCAGCGAAAAATATTCTATTTGAAGATTTTAAATTTCGTAAGACGGAGCATGCATATCAGAATGCTTCAACCCGTGTATCGGCTATAAACCCTTTTAGGAGTTCACTCCAGTATCCACATTCACTACATCACTAGGTTACTGCGATCCAAACGAAAAAAAAAAACAAAAAAACTCTTGTGTTTGTTTTGATTGCAGTAACCTAGTGATGTAGTGAATGCGGATGCAAATGTTGGCACCATAAATCGGGAATGGTTTGAGCTACAGACCTGGGGAAGGGCTCATTCGATTCCTCATGGAAAGTTCTTTAAAAAAAAAGTCCAAATTTAGGCCACCTTGACTTTTTTTGAGGTTTTTAGAGATTTTTCCTTTGATACAACGGAGAAAACCCGCCGACTGAGTGATTGAGACCATTCCGTTCTGCTGAATATGTTTTCTTTATGTTTGGCAAATAGAGTCGTACAATGATGAGATACAATAATTTTTTACAAATTCGTTTGCACCTTAAAAGGTAGAATTAATTGAGTGTTTACAAAGTTCTAGCTTGTACTCTTATGTATACGATCAGCAAAATTAGCGTATTGAAGAAAGAACTTACGTCCAACGTGCTTCCATCAGGGAGGATGTACTGGAACTTTTCTGTGTCCGCAGATTCCTCTTTCTGAGGGTTCGGCGACAGATAGCAAGCCTTTTCTTTTATAGTCCTGACCACCTCAAACTCTGCCGTGGTTTTCAAATTCACTCCTTCTTTCCTCAATAAGAGTCTGTACAGAGAAATCATTATTAATGAAAACATAAAAGAGTAGCTCTGCTAATTCATTGTAATGATCAGCAAAAACTGGAGTTTGGGGATATACGGTTCTGTCGATTAGGCTCTTAGGAAGTTACCTATAAGCAGATTCAAAGATTCACTCTGTTCTGAGCTTAAAAAACCTCTGGAGAACAGAATGCATTCTAGTAGGGAGCTGGTGATCTAAAAAGGCTGGAACCGAACCGGGATGATGAATGTGGGTTTGGGTTCTTTAGAAACTAGCTAATTTTTCCAGCATTGCCCGAGTTGGGGTGATAGAATAGATGAGGGGTTCACAATCATCATTATCACAAGAAAGTCCAGTTGAAATCCTGTCACTCATTGTCTTGTTTCTTAACTTCGCCTGCCAACCCCTGCCATTGCAGCCCAGTGGACTGTGGCATTGCGGCCTGGTGGGTCATGGCACTGCAGGCTTGCAGGCTGCTCTATTATGGCCTAGTGAACGGATGTAAAATGTTCTCCTCTAGAACGGAAACTATCAAGTTGTTTGATAAATTTTCACAGTTTAAAAGGCACTAAACTCACGAGCCACTTAAAGCCATCCCAACTCCCTGGTGAGTCACTTCCCCAACACACCCCCAAGACTTTCTGGAGTAAAAGTACATTTTATTTTTAATCTGCATGTTTTTTGCTGAGGATCTCTAATATGTAATGAGAAATCAGGTTCATGGCAGCCAAAAAATGTGCGCAACACACACTAACATTATTTTTTGGTACGGGAACCACCGTTTTTTATTTGTTCCGGATTCGGATTCTAGGCTCGAATTGATGAAAACCTGACCCCTTGATTTTTTTGGCAGCATCCAACGTGGTCAGTGAGCACACGAAGTTACCAAGTCATCAAAATTGCGAAGACATACATTAGTAAGCCCAAAGCGCGAATAAAGTTTCATATTTTCAAACACTGATTCTTGCATAAAATGGTTAAAATTTAGTCAAATCTAAAAAAGAACGGGTATTTAGGCCTACCTCATGTGAATCAGCGTTGAAAAACAATGACAATCAATGTGTTACAAGAAGTCAGTATGTGGGACGAATATTTGCAATCCAGGAGAAAAAAACTTGCAGATTCAAAAAAGTTCATGTTTAAGAAATAATTTCTTAATTATTGTATTGTGGCCATTAACAACGATTTTAGCAGGGCAGCTCTACCTTGCTGTTGCGGATCTTTGACCCCTTATGGTGTACCATTCAAAAAATTTATTGAACGGTCGAGTTGTCATGAGATTGACAGTTTGAAATCCTTGGCAATCTAAACACATTTTAAAAAAATACGGAAAAAAGTATTTTCTATAGCCACAAAATACGATTTTAGAAGGGAGGGAGGAAGGGGGGATTGCTTATTAGGGCATCTTGTATAGAAGAGAACTGAGAGAGCATTGAGCACTAAGTGCCACCCATCCAGGCGATTTGCCATTTCATGTTAAAAACTTTGTCTTTTCTGAGCCATTTCAGGTTCAGCTTGTTGTGAAATATCATGTGATAACAGAAAATTCGTTAATAACCTCAAATAACGTGAAACGTCCCGCCCTGCAATGTCCACTCGCATGATGCTGTGAGGCATCGCGAAGCCTTCGTAAATTGGAACAGCGTGAGTGACACCATCGCCGGAATCCAGGACCACGCCAGTTGTCCTCCCAGTGGCATATCTGCACAAAAACATCAAAAATTTAATTCAGGAGTTCCACCAGCAAGAACTTCAAATATTACACTGCTAATTCCTGATATGCACAAAATTGTACAACTACCGATGACAAAATTCGTCTGATAAACATAGAGCATTGATTTATGTAGAAGGCAGGGGTGCCCTCCAGGGGCAGGTTTTGAGGGAGATGACGTCATAATTGCGTCATCAAGCTTGGGCAGGAGGGTGGTATGCAGGGGAATCCCTATAGGCGCCCAAGCTTGATGACGCGGTCTGCGTCAAAACCCCCGCTGGTAGGCACCCATAGAAGGGTTATTGGATACAGAAATGATAAACCTCACTGTTTAATATGCAATCGTACAAAAATTTGATTCATGTACTTACAAACTAAGTACGGCTTGCATTGATACGTAAAGGGCAGGGACGTTGAAAGACTCGAAGAATATTTCTGCAGCTTTCTCGCGGTTCTTTTTGGGGTTCAGAGGCGCTTCCGTGAGGAGAACAGGATGCTCTTCAGAGAATGTCTGTAAAAGAAGAAAAATCTTCAATTTGTAGAAGAATACATAGACACGTTTTAAAGTTTCGTGATATTACAATCAGACAAATTGAGGAAGTGAATAGAGAGTTCCTGAAGATCCGCCAACACCGATACGAATCCATAACGCGATACGAACGAGGGACAGCGCATGCGCCGCCAATACGAACGGTCGTATTGCAATACTACAGTGGTATCTTTACGGAAGTTACAATATCACTGATCCGAACAAACGTATCTTTCGTCCTTATTGCAAAGTAACCCACCATTGGGGTAACCTAGTTGTAAACCGCTTCGCATCCACCCTCCGGTACATCCGCTGTTTTTCTGGAGTAAATGTACATGTTCTCTATTAAATCGGAACGAAAATAGTACCTCATCTTCCCTCATGTTGTCCAGGGAAAATCTCCCGTACAGCCCAGGCAGGTACTTGTACGAGCGACCCCGTAGGGAGGGAAGGCGATGTTTTGGATGTGGCATGTACGAGCAGCCCTGCCTGGTCACAGATTAGAAATGGTACGAGCGGCCCCGCTCGAGCGAAGGCCCACAGGCCTGTTGAACCCAGAGACTGGAAGAAATCCGAGCGGAGATGGAACCCAAAGTAGCCTTGTTAACGAAAAGTTCGCGTGGAAATTGAGATATGATGTTGGTAAACGGTTACCCTAGCCAAGTATGTCCAAATCGTTTCGTATAAGTACCAGCCCAGATCAAATAACTGAGAAGTACGTACCTACTTGGGTCGAGAGTCATGTGACTGTGATTGTCTATTTACATGTTTTGACAGTGTTCATTTTAGAGCAATAAATTATACGCATGAAAAAAGTTTCAAGTTGGTGCTATTGGTTTTATTTCCCATATTTCCGTGGGGCCGCTCGCACATTTTTAAGGCCGTTAACATAATATTCAAAAAAGTCTTCCACCCCCAGCATTTTTCATAAAAAAAAACAACGAAAGAAGGAGTGATCCGAGTGATCTTGTAAAACATCAAGAAGACTGCTCGTTTTCTATAGTGACGTGAAAGCAAAATGTACGTGACTCTAGTTCAGCTGAGTTGGTGGTAACGCCGCCATTTATGCTAACCAGAGCTGTGCTATATACCGACTAGATACGATACCAGGGTGTCCGAATCTCCTAGGAACTCCTTAATAATTAAGCTAGTGCTCATCAATAATAGAACAGAATAATTTTATTTGCTGTCATTTATGATGATTTACAGCGTAGCAGATCTTAATCTTTTTTAAACTAAGCCTCCCTGTTCTACTCGAAAAGCTGAACATTTTACAACGGCTGCACATATAGGACGGGACTCCGATACAAAGGGTGGAGGCTGGGAAACACCAGCCCATTGACAGCCCATCAACGGATTTTCACCTTAAAGGTGGATTCACACTTGCGGTAGCAGGAACGTCAGACCACAGTCAGATCAGAGTCAAGTCAAGGGGCCACCCATTCACAATGCAAGGTCAGATCACGTCAGGGCAGGTCAGTCTATTCTGCGCTGCAGCTGAAGTGGCACGATCCGAGATGATAAAAAATTGGTATACAATCGCTAGAATTGGTATAAAATCGACCCTGCATACTTCATTAAGAGTTCTGAATGAAGAAAGTATTAAGTATTAACAAAAAAGGACCTACCAATGTGAAGTTAGTGTAATGGTTTTATGTAACACGCAACATTACCTATTATTGATAACCAAAAATGTTATTATGTATTATTTTACACCTTCTTACTACTTCTAATAAATACTTACTACCTTTATTATTGAATACCTATCCACTTAGGTAGGTAATTCAACCTACTTTTGACACAACTACTTATACTTTTGAAATACAGTAGGTATTTATAACTACTGATAGGTAGGTATATTACCAATGTAACTGGATAAAAAATTTATTACAACCTTCCTTAAATTATTTGAGTGTTTGCCCTATTTGCTGCCATTCCCTTGATTTCCTCTGCTCGTCCGAGTACAATGGATGGGAAAAATCGTACAGTAATCGTTGTTCCCTAACGCACTCGATCAACCTTTCGTTATCTATTAGCAAAGACTAAAAAAGAAGGAATTTCAACCAAATTAGCAAATCAGAAACTAAAATTAGCTAAAATTAGACGAGATTTGACTTTGTTATTCTCATTTTTTCGTTCAGTCAGGGGGGAGGGGGAAGATCACGTCAGGTTTTGATCGCTCGCCGGGCGACCTGACGGGAGGTGCCTGGAGGAAGATTTGATCTTGACGGTACCGCGCCCGTGAGTGGGGATCACCCCGTATGGTTTCCATAGAAGCAATCTTGACGCGCCCGTCACCGAACGTGATCTGACGTTCCCGCTACCGCGAGTGTGAATCCAGCTTAAAACAAGAAAATGAACTAGAGGAAACATTGTATTACCTGAAGTTGATCGTTCCCATAGACATACTGCCAGATCCTCTCCATGTCGTTCCAGTCTGTGACGATCCCGTGCTCCATGGGGTAGCGGAGGCTGAGCAGACCACGATGTTCCTCAGCTTTCGGCCCAACGAAGAGCTCGCCTTCCAACGCCCCCGCCATCACCCTCACGTGCTTCGGCCTCCCGATGCTGTTCAACACGAAATAACGATGTTGATTTATGATTTTAGTAAACGAACTATCTTCAATTGAATTGGTTCATTATTGAAATAAGAATGAACGTTTGTAAACTAATTGAGGAGAGGTTTATTAAAACTTGACATCTCCACTTTTGGAAAATTTTCAGCAGAGCCGAAAAAAGTGATACAGAGCCGTAGAAGCTTTTAAATTCAAACCAACCACATTAATAAGATCATTATCCATCCCTTAGTGTTTACTCTAAAATACATCCTCGTATCATTGAACCTGACCTGGATACAAGGAAAAGTATTTTGGAGATGTTGTGTTTTGATACAAACACATGGAAATGTCAAGTTTTGATAAAAACAAAAATTCGACGATCTGGCGGTAGCAGATTAAAAATCAAACTCATGTACGAAAACATTTACGTTTTTATAAGGTATTTATTTTATTAACATGAGATGAAAAATGCATTGCAGGCCTTTCAAATACAGAATTTAGGTTGATTGAAAAGAAGTTGTAGCACGCCTTTATTCTTCTCCCTGGTCAGCCTGTTTTGTTTTGGGAGCTCTCTGAGAGTTGCCAAGTTTTCTTCGTCCTTTCTTTTTCTGGTGATATTGCGAAATCGTTCCTTGATAGGGCAAAGCGGTAATGGAGCAGACAAAATTCGTAATCAGGACATTTGACCGGATCTGAAATTTCTTTATTATCACCCCCATTTCTCGAGAAGGGTGGTGATAAAGAAATTTCAGATCCGGTCAAAGGTTCTGATTTCGAAGGTTTGTTACTGATTCCTCCGACTTTCTGGTAAACATCTAGAAGGTCCGAAACATCCAGGTGTCTTCCTCCAGCTTCCACTAGTCAAGTCCTTCACCAAATTGTCCATAGCGAATCACAAAACAATGCGTCACTATTCTAAAACGAATGACTTCACTGCAAATAACAATACACTCGATCAAAGTTTCGACCCGAAACACTTGCCGTAACGCGAAACTGAGAGGTGTAATGAAATGCAACGCGATCTAGTGTAAGGTCAATAAACCAATGTAACTGATCGTCCAAGGATGTGATGCCAACTACAGAAAACTAAGAAATAAACTCGAAAATGAGAGACATAAGTTACGCGTTTTGGAGATGTTGAGTTTCGAAAAAACCCGTCAACCCGACCGTTTAAAAAATATGGGGAAATGTTAAGTTTTGGTGTTGAAAAACGTGCTTTTGCAAATGAATTTTGGAGTGTGGAGACGTTAAGTGTTGACGAAAACACACGTTTTCGCTGTTCTATTTCGAGGGGAAACGAACACTTTTGAAAGGAGCAGTTCTCACCACTTGTGTAGACCTAGAACCCAAGTCCAAAACAGCAAAAAAATCTTTCAAGTTGTGATAAACCTCTTCTCAATTCAACCCTCCACTAAAATTATGCAGGCTTACGTTTCAAGATACAATTTCTACCTGAGCTAGTAGCCAGAATGCAGTCAACAACGGAGGAATGGATGAATGGTGTGACATGATGGGCTTATTTTGGACTCGACAGTTCCTGATAGGAGCACAGGCGTAAGTGCGACCCCAGCCAATAAACCAAAAGAATAAAAAGTAAAATGTCAAAATCCCTCCATCCTCATTTGAAAAGTTGGAGCCAACATGGTAAATAGATCATCTCTAGGTTCTAGCGGAAATGAGTTTGGAGGGGCTCACCAGACCAAACAGATAGATAGATAATTTATTTACACCATTTTACATGTTACATTCTTCATTTGAATGACCAAACTGGATAAAGTAACACTGTGGCCCGGAGTTGGTTCTTACATCTAATTTTTATAAAGTTCGTACCTACTACACTATATTTACACCACATTAATTGTTAAAATTTAGATTCCACTTCCATAAAATGATGTATAATACTTAGTATACAAGCCATTTATATAGCTGCTAATTTTATATAATCATTAATTTTAGTTCATAAAGTACTCATATTGGTTATCTCTTATTAGTTTATAAGTTTCTTTTTTAAATCTGACTGTTTATCTTCATTAGATTTCTAATTTTTTCAAAATCTTTATTGACTAATCTTTTGTCGTCATTTGAGCAAATGTATTTTTTACTCTCTGCAACTTGAGTCTGTATGATTTTGATTGCCGCTGTCTCTCATCAGCAAAATATATATTTTTTGTGTTTACGGATCAGTTTTAGCATATTTAATGTGTATAATTGGTGGACGGTTAACAGATTCAAATCATGAAATAATGTATCACTGGGATGGCGCCTGGGCTTATTGAACAATACCCTTAGGGTCATTTTTTGGATCTTAAAAATTTTGTCAATTAGGTACTTGAAAGTGTTCCCCCATATTACAATCGCATACTGTAAGATTGACTCAAACAGCGCCTGATAAATATTGATCTTTAGCTCATCTGATAGAAATTTTATTCTATAGAGGGTATAGGCACATTTCCTTAGCTTTTGACACAAATTTTGAATGTGGTGGGTCCATTTCATTTGATAATCGAAAGTCACTCCTAAATAAATTAAGCTATTCACTTTTTTGATTTTTGAACAGTCATACGGTGAATCATTGCAGCTATGTAGTGTCAAAGGGTCACTCGATGTTGATTGTGGGTCTGTTTTTCTTGCTACGTCCATGAAAACCGATTTCGTAGCATTGATGGTAAGCTTGTTGGTGTTCATCCATTGTCCTATCGCCCTCAAATCTTTCTCGGCATTTTGATGGACCTCCTGCCATGTTTGCCCGGAGTTTACTAGGGCAACATCATCAGCAAACATGTAAATTTTCCCGGAATATTTTTGTGATGCAAGTTCATTCACATATAGGGAAAAAATAATCGGCCCAATTGAAGTGCCTTGAGAACAGCCATATTCGCGGATTAAAGCAGTTTCGCTTTTCGCTTTGCCAATGTGGATTGCTTGTTCTCTGTCACTATTATATGATTTGAATATCTCCAATGCTCCTCAAATCCCTGATGCTTCCAGTTTTTCGATAAGTTTTGCTTTTGATATAGTGTCGAAAGCCTTTGCCACCACGAGGCACGTTAGAGTTACCTTTTTTTCAATGCCTGCGTCCAAGTTTGAATAAATTTCATCGATGACCTTGAATAAAGCGTCCTGTGTATTGACACCTTTTTTAAATCCAAATTGTTGTGCTCCTATGGTCTTTGACTTTTCCAGAAAGCTCACTAATCGAGTTTTGAGCAGTTTCTCAGCTATCTTGGCAGTAAACTCTATCAAGGAAATGGGTCGATAATTGGCTGGATCAGTTCTTTCTCGTTCTTTGAAAAATGGTACTACTTTTGCCATTTTGAATTTCTGAGGGAACACACCTTTGGAGATATTCAAGTTGTATAAGTGGATTTGATCCAAACAGTGATGAAGAATTTGGCAGTCTTTCTGATGAACATGAAACACTGGATTGGAAGAAGAGAAGCTGGGAAGGGCTGGGAGGTTCTCGTAGCTGAGAAGGGATATATTTTCTCCGCTCTCCCAAGGCGAATTTCGGTGGCCCAATTCTACCTCCAAAAGCATTCGTATAGAACAGGGGTAGTTGACTCGCCGACTTGTCCTCTCTGCATTTTGAGAGAAACGGACGCCCGCCATATCATGGAGAGCCCAGCAACGCCGGAGGAATCGGCGTGTGCAAGGTACTGGGCATTAGAGACTTTTTGGTGGACGCCGACTAGGAAACCGTGGTCGCCGAGTTGAGGCAAGCAGTTGGATGCCAACATTTCCATGACGAATAGCATCAAGGCTACCGGCTGTTGAAGTCACGTTTAACGTGACGTCAACGTTCATTGGAAGTTGTATACTGTCGTTATTGTAGATTGAAGTTTGTGTCATTGAGTTGAAGTTGTATTTTGTGGATTGTTGACGAACAACACGGACGTTCGTTGTTGCTACCGTGTGCAAAAAAAAACTTGTACAATGCTGACCACGGAATATGAAAAATAGGTAAAATGGGTTATAAATGTGGAAGGTTATGTTATTGCCAACTTGTCAAGGAAAGACGTATAGGAGAACCGTGGGAAACCGATTTTAGACGGTTCGTCATGACGCTCGGGACGTCACGCATGCGCAGTCTGCATTTTTCTCCAGACGGTACCGTCAACGAAGTTGCGTGAACCGCACCAAAAAGTTTCTATTAGAACGTTAAACGTGATTTCAACAGCCGGTAGCCTTGATGCTATTCGTCATGGAAATGTTAGCATCCAACTGCTCACCTCAACTCGGCGACCACGGTTGCCTAGTCGTCGTCCACCAAAAAGTCTCTAATGCCCAGTACGACGTCAAATGAACGCGACGGGCGTAGGATTAAAAAAAAGGATTGAATAAAAATACTGCATGTTAGTGCAACAAACATTATCACAAAATTTGATTAAATTAGAACGATATTTGAACTTGTATGCTTTCTAGAAGACAGGCGGAACGGAAGAGTGCAAAAATGGAAAATAAGTTAGGACAGGGTGTTTCATGGTCCCTTTAAATGCAGGATTCGGGGGCAACTTGGGAATTTAGAAGGCAGACACTAAAAGCTTAAAACAAAGCTAATATCGCTTCATGAAACTAGTTCCTGTGGCTGAAAGAGAATGGCTCTTTTAGGGGCAGTGATAGAAGGTTGTTTGTCGTGTCCTCAGGTTTACTCTTTCATTGTAAAGTATGATGAATTTCTTCATTGCTTGGTGATAATAAGAATGTAGGGGATTTCGATCGAGGACTGAACCTCAGGGAATCCCATACATTCCACGTATTAACCATGATTGAAACCTACCTATGGCTTGGCAGGCTTCTTATTTCAGGCCATTACTGTCAAATCACCAATTATAACTAAGATAAGAAGAATACTTTTAGTTTGTACGGACGAGGAGAGGTAAAATCTAATTAGAATAACCGATAGCGAGGTGGGGGAGGGTGACTCATATCTGAACGTCAGTACCTATGAGGTGAAACAGGTACAGCAAATTTTTGCTAAAAACGGATTTCCACCGTTATGTCCACAATTGCTGACTACATTATAATAAACACAGAACCTACCTTCACTTACTTTTCTAGAAAAGCACTTGAGAAAACCCTCCGCTATCATTACAGATAAGGACGTAAACACAACTTACTAGTTGGGGAAACAGCATTTCGGCACTTGATCCCCGGCGAAGCCTGCTTTGATCACTCCAGAACCCTAAGAAATAAAACGACGGGCATCGTGAATTCAATTAAACCCTGAATAATTCAGAATTCATCGCAAGAAAGAAAGTTCCAAATGTGTACTGAGGCAAGACCAAAAAGCAAGGTGTTGGCAGAGACTCGGAAGATAAAACCCGTTCTACTTCATAGAAATCGCGACAAACGAAATATTTCCAATACTTACGTTGTCGATGACGACGGGTTGATTGATGATAACGTCGTAGGATTCCATAATTTATTAAAAATTAAACTAAAACAAGGGAAAAAACGGGGCTAAAAAACCTAACCCCCAGACTCGTCTTGATACGCCTCCACTCCTAGCGGGTGCCGACGAAACGAAGCGACTGTCGGAACACGATCACAAACATTTCTCCTGCGACGCTCCGGGACGATATTATTTTGGATTTTATCAATTGAAGAACTACAAAATTTTGGAAAGGTTGTATCGCGCAAAAAAAATACTTTTTTTTTAAAGTGCAAAATTGGTTTCTTACGGTTCTTGGGATTGATGGAAATCGGTTGTTTGTTTGGTTGTTTACATGTTGGCAAGCGTGCGTCTTGGTTTTGCGAACAGCTGATGGGTATTTCTTGAAAAAAAAAGCGAGTGTAGTGGTGAATTTTCTTGCGGGAATTTCGTTGAAATTGAAGCCAATCGTAAGTATTGTAGTATCGTGATCGATATAAGCTATTTTCGTTTGTTAACAACAAATAGTATGTTGTAACGAACCATTTTATTGGGTTTGTATCGTAGGTATTTACTGGAATTTGTAGTCGGTCAATTTTGGGAGTGTGCTATGAGATTTTTCATTTTATTTTGGTTATAAAAGAGGTTGATTGAACCCCTTCGACAAATTATTAATTTTTCTCGGTTGATAATTCAATTAGAGTCCTTCAGCGTAGGACAAGGAGGACGTCGGCGCCGAATAGTACAAAACTTTGGTGGGTATTGACAAGGTGGTGATCTTTAGTACTGCCCCCCACTTTCAGAAAGACATAATTTCACTATAATAACTTAGTTTCCTATATTCTGGGTGGTTTTTAGAAACTTCAGGATCTCCTCTTTTATTCCTTGTGATTCAAAACTGTGTTCAGTGCAATCATACCCAAATAAAATCGTTTAGAAAAAATTGGGGGGCAGTACTAAAGAATTTCCCCAGTCAAAAACTTTAGTACTGCCCCCCAAGGCATTTATCAAGAAAAATGATCGAAAACAACACTCAGTAACGAAAGAAGAGATTTAATAAGGGTATCAGGATCAACAAAATTTACTGAGTGGTTGACGGTCAGATGAGAATAGTCAATAAAAAGTGGGGGGCAGTACTAAAGTTTTTGACTGGGGAAATTCTTTAGAACTGCCCCCCACTTTTTTTGGATTCAATAAACCCCATTTTCGCTTAACTTTTACCGAAGCATGATCCAAGGTGATTAAAGTTCGATTTCTGACGTTTCTAAAAACCCCCACCAACTTGGGGAAATGCAATGTTTTAGCAAAGCTACGGTGTTCTGAAAGTGGGGGGCAGTACTAAAGAACACCCCAAAAAATCCCCGTGTGAAAAATGACAGAAATATCCTTTCGTCTAGTTTGGTGGTCTCAAAAACAAAAAAATCCTATATCAATCCTTTTAGTAAAGTATAGATCAGTTGGAAAAATAGATGCGTTACCTATTCTGTGATTCAGCCCTAGTTTTCTGAAATTGGGGATTTTTTGTCCGATTACCGGATTTGACGAATTTCCTGCTAAAAGCAGCCATTTTTAGGCCCTTTTGGATCCTTAAAAAGAACACTATTCTATCCTGAAAGTAAAGTAAATTTGCTAAACAGCTACTTTTTTTATTTGTGATGAGTAATAAACAACTTTAATAAATCAAAACGGGTATAAAGTTCAATGATACACCAAACAATGAGTGCAATGAATAAATGAAACACCAAAGTACTATGGTTATTTATTAATAATTAATGTACAATAACTTCTACTTTAATATATGACAAAATGAGATTGAAAAGTAAAACAATATTGGCTAAACTTAACTTAAGATTCTTTAGCAAATTACAAAAAATTAATGTTTTGTTCAAAAAGAACTAAATGTTGGCCTAATTAGGATGAAGGCACATAAAAAAACATTCAAGCAGCCTAACACTATATTTTATGAAAGGAAAAAACCGTAATTAACAAAGATAATCATATATTTTTGAAATAAATTTAAATGAATGAAGGTTGCAGAAGGTTAATGTTGACTTCTCATTGTCATGGCGATTTTAAACTTCGTTGTTGTGGCTACCACGAAAGCCGTCATGTCTATTTGAAACAATTTTTTTCAAGTTTCAAGTTCAAATCAATCAAATGAATAAAGGTGTTGTTGAATAAAACCTTAGGGCGCTTTTGCCAAAGTTGAGGTTTTGCAGATAGCCAAACTATACAAAATATGCTGCTTTGCCACTACTTAGTTAGGAAAATAAAGTCACTTTGATAACTATGATATGAAGTCAGTCAAGTTTGATAAGTGATAACTATATAGGGATCCCAGCCAATATTAGGGAGGTCCCAGGAGAGCCAAGTTAACAAGAGTGTAAGAGCCGGCTAAAACGAAGGAGAGAACTGACTCCAGATTCTGTTAACCAAAAAACGGGAAAATTTTGTTTGGAGGGGAAGTGAAGAAAATTTAGAGTGGGGAATCTCGGGGAGCAGGGAGAGGGGGATAGTAGAAACCAATCAGGGACGGGGTTACAACTACCCCGGGAAACCCTAGGGAGACTACGGGTGACTGACCGTTTGCCAGAAAAAGGGTGGCTTGGGAAAAACCAACGGCGCAAAGGAGCTTGGGGAATTTGGAGTCCATTAAAGGCTTTAAATATTTTCACATAGGAACGGGATTAACGGACAATGAGGTAACCAACACGGCAACTAGGCAATACGCTTAATACCACGGTATGGTCCCATAACCTGTGTGGCTCAAATACCAGTCAAGGGTGGTTTTCGAAAGGTAATGATCTAAATACTGAAAAATTCTTCAAGATCTAAAACAATTTCAGATACATCTGAACAATCATTGTATGTGGTATAGAATTAGTTTTCAGACAGACAGACAATCCCTTGAATTCTGTTAAACCCTCTTCCACCATAATTCTCAGGTGGTAATGTTACCATGTTTTTATGATCAACTAGTCTTATAACATTTATTACCATCTTATTATGTTATAAGTACTCGTAACTGATTTTCGTCTTTTTTTTTTTCAGGCTTCCTACTGCCACTATGGGTATTTCAAGCACTGTCTACAACGCCGTCTTCAAAAGGACGTCCACCTACGCCCTCGCTCTAGTCACGTCGGCTTTCATCTTCGAAAGAACCTTCGACCTGGGAACTGAAATGATATTCGACCGCATCAACGAAGGCAAACTGTGGAAGCACATCAAGGGCCAGTACGAGCAATAGTTCACCCACAAAACTTTCCAACTGGTGTTTTAGGCTGGCGTGTAGAGTAGAAACCATCTTTTCATTTTTTCGTACGTAAAATCTCGGCGTCATCTTCATGCTCGATAGCTGTTATTTCGTTGTTATTATTTTAAGATATTGTTGTCATGAATAAAATGTACAGTTGAAGTGTGAAAATTTTATTATGACGATCCCTTGTGCTCTATGAAATAAGCTGAATATAAGTCAAACAGTCACATTAAAACTGGAATATCATAACCTGAAAAGGTAAAAGATAACTTTGGATGTTTGAGATAAGGAATCCAAGTTACTCTTCATTAATTATTCTTTACTAGTGTAAAGGAAGTTGTATAGGTTCCTGTAACTACAAGAAAGGCTGGAATATCACCTTAAAACGCTGCAAATTCTTTCACTGGGGTTTGTTATTCAATTTCATTCATTTGGCTTGCACTCATAATTTGAATTTCTACTAAGCTTTGGAGTTTGCGTGTTACACAGGTGATGGAGCGATTATTGCATTTCAGGAGATATGCTTAGAGCACATAAATCGGTTCTCAACCAAAATACCTATTTGGATTGATCATATTTGAGTGCCTCCTGAAATTCAATAATTGCTCTATCACCAAAGCTTAGTAGAAATTCAAATCATGAAGGCAAACCAATTGAATAATAAACCCCTGTGAAAGAATTTGCAGCGTTTCATTCATATCAGAATGCTTCAACCCGTGTATCATTATAAGAATTCGATGAATTTGAATGGATTTCCGAGGGTAGTGGCTCATTAAGAAGATTAACATAGAGAGCAGCCATTTTATTCACAAAAATTGGAAAAACATCGTCAGACGACGCCAAGAATGATAACACGTATATAATTTATTACAATTATTGTTCTGTTTTTGAACGTGTTTCAGAATAATTTCAGAATGCCTCAACAGTGATTTCCATGAAACCAAATTTTTAATTATATATTTGGAGCCATATTATTATTTATATTTTTAAGAAAATGATATAAAATCACGGATTTGAGGTCTGGGGTCCAATAATAGTTCATGGCTGAAACTTTTCTCTAGGGAAATTTACGTATTCACAGCACCTACGTGTTTGGTTATTGTGCTTGAATATACCCTAACCCCTTTTCACGTTACCTTGTATAAATTGGGCCTTAGATATTTGGTCGAGTACCAAACAACATTACAGTTAATTTCTTTATTACCTGTAATATATTATTAATAATAATAAAGATTAATTGCAAAGGTCTGCAAAAAAATGTTTGATCAGCTGCATTGAATATTTTAGCTAAATTTTCCTTCAAAAATGGCCGTTATTTTCCTCTATCATGTACAGTTTTCTTGCAAATTAGGGGAGAGGGGGGACATAAAAAACGAAAACGTAGAAAAAACACCATAATTTGTATTGTCTATAAAATCAAAATAAAATAAAGTATTTGTTTACTATTCAGTACAAAATGCTCAAAAACTTTATTCAGTTACCTTGTGGAACCTTTTTTTTTTTATTCTCGAAAAAAAAATTTCTAACCCCCCTGAAAATTTCATGGTTTACGTTTCAAAGGGTCTGGAATCCAAATCTGCAATAAAAATTTTCCGTCCGTCCGCCGTAATACAACGTGTCCGTAGCAAGATTTCTCCCAAAACATCCAAAACATCTGAAATTTTCAGGAAAAATCCATGTTGGCCCGACAACGCCCCAATTCTTTAGCCAGCTTTCTAACTCAAATTGAAGTGCCATTTAAGGGTTGTCAAAGTTTTGTAAAATCCCTAAAAACCTCAAAAAACATCAAGGTGGACTTGTTTTGTAGAACTTTCATGAGGAATTGAATGAGCCCCTTTCCAAATATGTAGGTCAAACCAATTTATGGCATGATTAATTCATAAAATTGATAACTGGCATGAAGCTCAATATGGGATGAGCCCATTTCCTTTAAGGTTTTATTCAATAATAAACCATAGTAATCGCTCTCGAAAAAAAAATTTCTAACCCCCCCTGAAAATTTCATGGTTTACGTTTCAAAGGGTCTGGAATCCAAATCTGCAACAAAAAATTTTCCGTCCGTCCGCACGCCGTACGGTACGCAAGATTTCTCCCAAACGGCTGGACCAAAACATCTGAAATTTTCAGGAAAAATCCATGTTGGTCCGACAACGCCCCAATTCTTTAGCCAGCTTTCTAACTCAAATTGAAGTGCCATTTAAGGGTTGTCAAAGTTTTGTAAAATCCCTAAAAACCTCAAAAAACATCAAGGCGGCCTAAATGTGGACTTGTTTTGTAGAACTTTCCAAGGAATCGAATGAGCCCCTTCCCAGGTCTGTAGGTCAAACCATTCCCGATTTATGGCATGATTAATGCGGCCAAGATTTGCGTTTTTCGAGTTCTGTTATTGTTTTGATATCAGTAACCTAGTGATGTAGTGACGTAGTAATGTGGATATTGGAGTGAACTCCTAAAAGGCTTTGTAGAAGATACACGGGTTGAAGCATTCTGATAACCATAAAAAACGCTGCCTTGGGGTTTATTATTCACTGATTCATGATTTGAATTTCTACTACGCTTTGGAGTGTGCGTGTTTCACAGGTGATAAAGCGATTATTGAATTTCAGGAGGCACGCAAATATGATCAACTGGTCAATCCAAATAGGTATTTTGGTTGAGAACAGATTTACGTTCTCTATGCATATCTCGAGAAATTCAATAATCGAAAAAAGTATTTATGGAGCTTAAAGAAATTCAAATCGTTGAATAATAAACCCCAGTGAAAGAATTTGCAGCGTTTTTGGATTTGATACTTCATCGCACACGATTTCATGCTCCAGCATTGTCCGTATCTTGAACATCCAACAATAGTCAGCAAGCATATCCCCTCTCCTTCATTTCGTATCAATCCTGGGAGTGGCATGACTAAATATGAGAGTGAAAAAATGCATGCAATTCATAAAATTGACAACTTGGAAGCAACTACCAAATTGAGGTTTAACTCCGAATAACACCGTAAGGTAACGGTACACGTTAAGAATTTTTTTCTTTAGTTTTGACAATTGTGGGCCAACAGTAGTACTGACTTTCTTCAGGACTCATTAGAATATAGTCCGACTCTTCCCTAACATATCCATTGCCTAAAACTATCAAAAGAACAATTTTTTCTATTTTTTATTAATTTTTTCTCACACCTTTATTTTGATCTAGTAGTAGCCACATCAAATTACGAAATTTCCAGTAGTGGCCACGTGCATGTCTCAGTAGTGGCCACTTGACATTTTGCCCTCCTTAGTGTTTAATATCATTAAATTCAATACCAGATGAACAAATTTGATTCTATCCAGTAGAAGCTCTAGGATACAGCCCAACAAACGAGGAAACTAGGGACGGTCATATTGAGAAGTTTACCACAATTTCCAATGATGCTCTGCGCACTCCTAGTTCAACCTCTGACTACAAGATGACATGAGCTGTAAAGTTTGAAGCCACCAGGAGACCGGGAATCCTTATTTCTCAAATATAAACTTTAAAATGGCCACTACTGGAGCAGTGGCCACTACCGGTGCCGTTACCTTATGTGGTATTCAAAAAACCAGTTTTGCGAGAAAACTGGACGTGATGGAATTTTTTGATTACTTTTTTCGGTTTTAGCATGCAAAAATCCATGGGAAACAGTAAAAAAATCGTATGCAGTTTTTTGGCTGCAGACTCTTTGAGAGCCTTCGCTAAATATTACGCCAACCCACAACACAGTTGTGTCTTGCGGGTTGCCTACCTTGTTAGGAACTTGAAATATGATATATGAACAGGTCCCCGATTCGATCATCATGGATGAAGTTGCATCATCTTGAAAATACTCGAGACAGAAAAAAGTATTTTCAACCCTAATTAAGAAACAAGACGTTACTATTGGATCTTGATGTATCGGGACAAAATAAATTCCATTTTTCTCGGAGTATTAGCCAACTGGTCAAGCGCTGCGTCAGCCCTTAAAAGTTCATCGTCATTTTTCGAAATTGGTATGTTCCTAAATAAAAAAAATTCAATACATATTCAATTATTTGATAAACATACAAAATATCACAAACAACAAAGAGTTATGCTAACCTAACAAATGGGTTTATCATTTTCAATAATAATCCTTCGTAATCGTATAGCAAAAATGTTTTTCAATCAAGTTTTTCGTTATTATGTATTTCTGTATTATGAATTATAAATTATAATTCATAATACAGATCTACAACAGGTCTACAAAACATCATAACATCATAATTATGAATAATAATTATTATTCATTTATCTCTTGAGAGCCTTCGGTATATATTACGCTAACCCACAACACAGTGATGTCTTGCGGGTTGCCTACCTTGTTAGGAACTTGAAATATGATATATGAACAGGTCCCCGATTCGATCATCATGGATGAAGTAGCATCATCTTGAAAATACTCGAGACAGAAAACAGTATTTTCAACCCTAATTAGGAAACAAGACGTTATTATTGTATCTTGATGTATCCGGACAAAATAAATTCAATTTTTCTCGGAGTATTAGCCAACTGGTCAAGCGCTGCGTCAGCCCTTAAAAGTTCATCGTCATTTTTCGAAATTGGTATGTTCCTAAATAAATAAAAATTCAATACATATTCAATTATTTGATAAACATACAAAATATCACAAACATTAAAGAGTTATGCTAACCTAACAAATGGGTTTATCATTTTCAATAATAATCCTTTGTAATTTAAATGTTCGTTATTTGTAATCTGTATTATGAATTATAATTCATAATACAAATGGAAAAATATGAACAAGTCCCCATTTGATAATCAGGAAATTTTATCGGCTTGACCATACTCGTGACAGAAAAAATGTATTTTCAACTTTAAAAAACGCTGCAAATTCTTTCACTGGGGTTTATTATTCAATTGGCTTGCGTTCATAATTTGAATTTCTACTAAGCTTTGGAGTGTGCGCGTTTCACAGGATATAGCGATTATTGAATTTCAGGAGATATGCATGGAGCACGTAAATCTGTTCTCAACCAAAATACCTATTTGGATTGATCAGTTGATCATATTTGTGTGCCTTCTGAAATTCAATAATCGCTCTATACTGTGAAACGCGCACACTCCAAAGCTTAGTAGAAATTCAAATAATGAACGCAAGCCAATTGAATAATAAACCCCAGTGAAAGAATTTGCAGCGTTTTTTATTGAAACACGCACACTCCGAAGCTTAGTACAGATTCAAATCATGAACGCAAGCCAATTGAATAATAAACCCCAGTAAAAGAATACTTATTTACCCCATTAATAATATTGAATAATAAACCCCCGTAATAATATTGAATAATATTTACCTATATATTATCAGCGTTTCATACATATCAGAATGCTTCAACCCGTGTATCCGCTATAAACTACAAGTATCCACATCGGGTATCACTCCAGTAACCACATTCACTACAACTCGACGCTATCGGCATCACTAGGTTACAAACAAACAACAATAAACCAAAAAACGCAAATGTTGTCACCATAAATGGGCCATACATCGAGAATGGTTTGACCTACGGACGTGGGGAAGGGCTCATTCGATTCCTCATGGTATGTTCTTCAAATAGGTAAATATTTAGGCCGATTCGACTTGTTTTGAGGTTTTTAGGGATTTTACAAAACTTTTACAGCCCTTAAAGGGCACTTTAAATTGAGTGAGAGAGCTGGCTCAAGAATCGGGGCGTCGTCGGACCAAGATGGATTTTTCCTGAAAATTTCAGATCCTTTTGCTCCAGCCGTTTCGGGGATATCGTGTGTACGGCGTACGGCGGACGGACGGAAAAATTTTTATTGCAGGTTCGGATTCTACACCCTTTGAAACGTAAACCATGAAATTTTCAGGGGGGTTAGAATTTTTTTTTCCAGAGCGATTACAATGGTTTATTATTGAATAATAAACCAAAATATTGAGAAGCTACAATCCGAGATTGATGTATCAAGAAACAATAAATCCCATTCCTCTTGGAGTATTAGCCAACTGGTCAACCGCTGCTTCACCACTTAAAAGTTCATTAAATCATTTTTCGAAAATGGTGTATTCCTAAATAAATAAAATACAGAACACATTTATGTGTTTTATAAACATACAAAACTCCACAAACAACAAAAATAAAAAAATGAAAATGTGTGAGGCAATACAGAAAGCGCTGCAAACCTAACGAATGGGTTCATTATTTTCATTAATTAGCCTTTGGAAACGTATAGCAAAAATCTTTTATAATTAAGTTGAACAATTTTGAGTTTAAGTCGAAAAAATGAGTGTGGCTCAATACTGGTAAGAAACTTGAAGATTCATTAAGTTCATTCAATCGTTAAATGCAGAAGCTAAGTAGGTATAGTAAGTTATTTGAGATAAGTAAAGTTAACGCGAGGTACGGTAAGGTATCTATGATCAAGAAAATTCAAAAATTTGTGAGCAACATTGGTTTTGCACTTTTTTTTTCATTTTTCGAGTATAGTTTGACGAAATTTGCTTGCAGTCTTTAACATGGGTTTGTACTTGAATTTATGCTTCCATGTTCCCTAATGGCTATCAAAAGCGTTTGTTTTCAATTTCGAGAGATGAAAAATTGTTTTTCTCCGAAATGAAAGTGTTGGAGCTAATTTTTACGTGTAGGGATGAAGGCCAGAACATTAATTAATCTAACTTTCCTTTTCGATGATGTTATTCTTTTAATATTATAAATTTGATGAAGAATATAATTGTTTTGGTTGATAAAAAAACGCTGCAAATTCTTTCACTGGGGTTTATTATTCAATGATTCATGATTTGAATTTCTACTAAGCTTTGAAATATGCGTGTTTCACAGGTGATAGAGCGATTATTGAATTTCAGGAGTTTTGCATAGAGCAATTAAATCGGTTCTCAACCAAAATACCTATTTTGATTGATTAGTTGATCATATTTGTGTGCCTCCTGAAATTCAATAATCGCTCTATCACTTGTGAAATACGCACGAAGCTTTGTAGAAATTCAAATCATGAATCATTGAATAATAAATCCCAGTGAAAGAATTTGCAGCGTTTTTCTTTTTCAACGTTAAAATACAATTAATTGAATCCTGCATGCTATCAGGTATAATACGTGTATAATGAGGTATACACACATCGTCAATGAGTAGTTTTTTTTTTTTATACTCTTCCTCCAACAGTAATCCGCCAGCATCTTCTCATTCCATTTGCCAGTATATCTTTTTTCCATTCTGGATATGTCTTGGTGGAATCGTTCTCCATGTTTGTCCGAAACTGCACCCAAATTTGGGGCGAAAAAGTCTAGGTGACTATGCAGGAAATGTATTTTTAAGGACATATTGCATCCCAATGTTTTATATAAAGTGAACAGTTATTGGACTATTTTTCGGTAGTCTCTAGATTTCTCGTTTCCCAAAAAGCACATACCTCTCGAAAAGCAATTCAAGCCTTTTTCTCAGTAGTATTTAACTTCGCTTCAAAAGTGAGGTCCTTGAGTAGATGTCGAATTTGGGGTCCTACGAAAATTCCCTCCTTTATCTTACCATTGCTGAGATGCGGCAATTTTTGTTTCAAGTACATGAAACCATCTCCTTTCTTGCCCATTGCTTTTACGGTTTTTCACTAGCCTCAATTTTACGTGGAGTGGGAGTAAAATTATTCCGTTTTTGACCACTAAGGGAGGATTGTCAATGTTTTTTCTCCTACTTTTTCCTTACGCTCTGGCCATTTTCTTTACGACAGAATGGTCTCCTCTTTTTCTGCTGTCCCACTCGCACAAGGATACCAGGATACAAAGATACAAGGATACCACCGTAAAAGAGAAAGGAAGGTCATTCCCCTAAAGACACAGGTAGAGACCAAATCCCTGCCTCAAGATCAAAAACTGAAGAAACCTTTTTAGCCATACTTTTTCAACCACTTGTAACATTCCCATCAAATTTTTGTTGTTCAAATATACTTCATTGGGCTCAAAATCATCGGGCTTTTGAATTTTTTTCACTATGTTTTGATGCCTCCCAAAAAAAAAAAATTCGTCAAATTTACAAAAAACTCACATTTTTGGATGAAAAACAAGAATTTCTCAAGAAACTGTGCGTGATAGACAAAATCTGACTTCAAATTCGTGTTCAGCACATTGGAAAACAGTAGGAAAGCTTGTTTTGGTTTGAAGGAGGATTTTTGTTCAGAACAGTGTTACCTTCAGGAAATACATTCTCAGGCGCCACATCACCACCGACTGTTCAAAAGATGAACAGAATCAGTTAATACGAAGTTTCGAAGGGCCCCGAGACTGAATAGGAGCCGAATAAGTGATGCGAGCTCACGGTCCGACAAGGTGATGCGTTGTTGTTTCGACTAAGGACGAACCTTTTCAGGAAATAAGACGGAGATGTAATAAACCCTCCCCCGGTCGAGGTTTACAAATATAAGTTGGAGAGGAGATGGAGGGAACACGGGGATGCCTGCACAAGCGATGCCTTCCTCAGGAGTTCATCTGATTCTCGCCGCGGCGCTCGTCGGAGGCAGCTCGGGCGTTTTCCCGCCCACCAAAAAACTCGTATTGCTGCCAGGTGAGTTTTCATTGATAGGAACCAAAAATCAAATTAAAGTAGACGCTGTTTTAACCGGCATTCTGTGAACCGGCACGCTCTGTCACATGGCGAACTACCCGCCCACAGTTAAGTGCTCCAAGCTTATTCCTTTTATTTTAAATCACTTTTCTCACGTAATTCCCTAAGAAATGAATGTATCCTCTTACAACCCTGTTGCTTACAGGAACCTATTAAAATACATGTACTGTATTCAAGTTTGTCACGAACGACTTGAAGATTTATTTGATCTATACGCCATTGCTCTAAGTTATAATGAAGTTGAAATTATTGAACACACTTTCGGCTGTTTAAAAGATGCTCTAGATGAGCGAAATGTTCTGGGAACCCACGCCAAGGCCAAAGCCGCTGGCTCCAATGAACTGGTTACAGAATGTGAGGAGTTTGAAGGGTTCACCAGAATGTATCAGAATAACAGTCAACAATTTTCTCAGGCACTATCAGGGTTATGGAGGGTATGGATGAAAGCGACCAATAAAAATGCTGCAAATTCTTTCACTGGGGTTTATTATTCAATTGGCTTGCGTTCATGATTTGAATTTCTATTAAGCTTTGGAGTGTGCGTGTTTCACAGGTGATAGAGCGATTATTGAATTTCAGGAGATATGCATAGAGCACGTAAATCGGTTCTCAACCAAAATACCTATTTGGATTGATCAGTTGATCATATTTGTGTGCCTCCTGAAATTCAAAAATCGCTCTATCACTTGTGAAACACGCTCCAAATCTTAGTAAAATTCAAATCATGAACGCAAACCAATTGAATAATAAACCCCAGTGAAAGAATTTGCAGCGTTTCATGCATATCAGAATGCTTCAACCCGTGTATCGGCTACAAAGCCTTTTAGGAATTCACTCTAGTATCCACATTACTATATCGCTACATCACTAGGTTACTGATATCAAAACAAAAACAATAATAAACCCAAATAAGGCAAATGTGGGCACCATAAATCGGGCCATACATCTGGAATGGTTTGAGCTACGGACCTGGGGAAGGGCTCATTCGATTCCTCGTGGAAAGTTCTTCAAAAAAAGTCCAAATTTAGGCCGCCTTGACTTTTTTTGAGGTTTTTAGGGATTGTACAAAACTTTGGCAACCCTTAAAGGGCACTTTAAATTAAGTGAGAGAGCTGGCTCAGGAATTGGGGCGTCATCGGACCAACATGGATTTTTCCTGAAAATTTCAGCATTTTTGCTTCAGCCGTTTGGGAGAAATCGTGATAATTTTTTTATTGCAGATTCGGATTCTACAGCCTTTGAAACGTAAACCATGAAATTTTCAGGGGGGGTTAGAATTTTTTTTCCAGAGCGATTACAATGGTTTATTATTGAATAATAAACCAAAAGCATCACCAAATTTGTGTGGTGCATAAATCTATAAATTATATGCGCATGTACCTACAACCAATATACCTAATACATTATTATTGCTGTACCTTTCAAGTAGTTAGTCATTGTTGATTCAAAAGTTGATTAGTTTATTGTTCACGTGTCCTAAGTTATTAAGATCTAAAGTAAATCTAGTGAAATTGCTATGGGTTTGGTGATTATTATAATTTTCAATGATGTCATTGGGTTAAACTTGTTTGTCTACTGAAATGGTCTATCACCTCCCTCAGATAAACTCCCCACTCCCTTCTATCGTCATATTCCTGTTCAGGTTTTAACTTGGTGTTTAATTGAATATAAACAGCCAATACGCTTTTCCCTTCAAAATTGAGAAGTTGTGGAAAACCATTTTACTATCGAAACCGAATCTGCACAAAATGTAGGTCCTCCTCCACAATTGAAAGTAGTGACTTTACGTCCCCATCATCAGTTACAATGGCCTGAACTAGTATAGCCACTTTGAAAATAATTGGTAAGGAACATTAATTTTATTCTAGTATTCGTTCCTACCTTCATTAACTATTTACTAATTCCTATCAAGTCCTAGAATATGTTCTAATATGACATTGTGCTTTTTTTTATCTTCTTTGGTTTGTTTTAGTTCTTGCGTCAGTGTTATGGTTTTCCTGTAATCAAATCGCAACAGTTTGAATCTAATTTTACACCTTAGTTGTTCGCCCGTATATCATCGACGTCAATTTATCATCTTCCACCAAAGAAGATAGTTACCTACCTAAAAAGATTCTATAGTTTTCTTCGCTAAAGGTGCAAAGAAAATAGATAAGCATAGGATTTCCAAAAGAAGCAGCAGGATTTCCTTGGAGGAGCTTGTTTCCAAAAGGTGCTATATCCGTTTTGGTCGTTAGAAAGAAATTCAAGGAAAACCATTACAAGCTAAAACTAGCCCTATGACAAAAAAATTTAAAAAAAATGTATTATTCTTTCGATATTAAAAATATCGCAAAAAGAAGCAAGTTATTTTGAGACGTCAATTAATTTAGGTGGAGCTTTGAAATTTCAAGATTTTGGATATATCCAAACCCTACTACTAAATCCAAGTACTAAACAAAGTCGATATAGCACGTTTTGAAACCAAATCCTTTCCTCTTGTCAAGGACAAATCTTCCCAAAGCTGTTGGAAAGACATTCCCAGTTGTAGTGTTATGCAGCGGCCGCCCTCCTCCATTCCGCACTTCTTCCACAGAAAAACAGTTTTTCTTTCAATTCACACTAATTCCTTGATACTGCGCACTTTATATTCAGTCGAAATTAACGAAAAACAAGGCACCAAATACCTAGCATTATTGAAGCAGTGAGTGGCAGTTTTAGATGGTGACAATGTTAAGGAAGCCACCTCGGTGGTTTCCATATGGCTGTTAACATTCTTTTTAAAAGCTTTTATTTAACTTGCAATATATGTATGTATTAATTGGTATTGAGGTGATGTTGCATGAAAATTGGAACTTACCAGAGAGGCTAGTGCTTACCAAGGTGGCAGGTACACGAATGACCCCCTTGGGCGGACGGAAAAGTGGTGATGCCGGGATAACAAGGGCGGAAGGAGCCCGCCCGAAGGTTAGTTGAAGGAGTGTTGAGCGGGGGGGGGGGGGACTGTCGGGTCGGTACGGTCGCTAAGAACTGGATTGTACTCCTGTTAATCATTTAAATGATAACAACACGAATTGGAAATGTTTCAGTTGTCATTTCGAACGGTGCTGTCGGGCCCGGAGTCTTCCATAACCGTCCGCAAAACGGCAACGCCCGCCCGATCTTCGCCGCCTCCTGGGGGCCCGTCAGCGTCCAAGTCGACCGGCCCGGTCTAAACAGCGGTTCGAGTTCCGAACAAATCGGTCCGAATCCTGGACAGAGTGAGAACAACGGGACGAACGCCAAGAACGAGACTTTGCCGTTCATCAACATCATCGTCACGGAGTCGGTTTTCACAACTACCAACGGGACCCTCGTCATAGAAACAGAGACTCAGGAAATCATCCCTTTCCCGTTGAGAGAAGGGGAAAAACCTCAAATATAATTCAATATTTTTCGTACAAACTGTAAATTAAATTAAATAATCTTCGTACATGATTAAATGATATTTTTAATGTGACAAATATTCTATTTTACTGTAAACTCAGGGATGTAGCCAGGGGAGAGGAGGGGGGGGGGGCTCATGGGGCTCGAGCCCCCCCCCGAAATTATTCTGGAAGTAAAGTTACTTTTTCAATTAGTAAACTAGACAAATTTGGAAAAATAAATAAAAATATTGAAAGCTGTAAATTTATTGGATACCAGACCACATCCCACGCTGCCAATTTCCCCCTCATTACATCCCGGAGAACCATTGGTTACGAGTTCGTTTTGTTGACAAAACTTCTTATTGGAGTGAAGTTCTGGCTTAGCTACCTATGATTTTCAGTTACCACCAGTTCTCTGGAAAGATTCAGGATAGATTGGAAAAGCTCCAGGCCAGTTGCCGGGGTCAGATTTTGGTTTATTATTCAATAATAAACCATTGTAATCGCTCTGGAAAAGAAAATTCTAACCCCCCCTGAAAATTTCATGGTTTACATTTCAAAGGGTGTAGAATCCGAATCTGCAATAACAATTTTCCCGTCCGTCCGCCGTACGCCGTACGCACGATTTCTCCCAAACGGCTGGAGCACAAAATCTGAAATTTTTAGGAAAAATCCATCTTGGTCCGACGACGCCCCAATTCTTGAGCCAGCTCTCTCACTAAATTTAAAGTGCCCTTTAAGGGCTGTCAAAGTTTTGTAAAATTCCTAGAAACCTCAAAACAAGTCCATGTAAACTTATTGGTTTATTATTCAATAATAAACCATAGTAATCGCTCTCGAAAAAAAAATTTCTAACCCCCCCTGAAAATTTCATGGTTTACGTTTCAAAGGGTCCGGAATCCAAATCTGCAATAAAAAATTTTCCGTCCGTCCGCCGTACAACGTACCTAGATTTCAAACATCTGAAATTTTCAGGAAAAATCCATGTTGGTCCGACAACGCCCCAATTCTTTGAGCCAGCTTTCTAACTCAAATTGAAGTGCCAAATTAAACGGTCAATCCAAATAAACGGCAAATTGTTTTGTTTCCATGATTAATCGAATGAGCCCCTTTAAAATCCTGTGGTCAAACCATTCCCGATTTATGTTTTGCGTAGTAAAACTGGCAGTTTCCTCTGGAAAACTCAAAGTCGGATATTTGCAGCTTTTTTTAATTTGATGTAGGTCGATGTTAAATGAACGTCATGAATAATAAACCCCAGTGAAAAATTTGTATTTTTTTAAGAACATACCGTCAGGAATCGAATGAACCCCTCCCCAGGTCCGTAGGTCAAACCATTCCCGATGTATGGCCCGATTTATGGAGCCAACATTTGCGTTTTTTGGTTTATTATTGTTTGTTTGTAACCTAGTGATGTCCGGCCGATAGCGTCGAGTTGTAGTGAATGTGGATACTGGAGTGATAGCCGTTGTGAATACTTGTAGTAATTTCAGGAGGCACACAAATATGATCAACTGATCAATCCAAATAGGTATTTTGATCGAGAACAGATTTACGTGCTCCATGCATATCTCTTGAAATTCAATAATCGCTCTATCCTGTGAAACACGCACACTCCAAAGCTTAGTAGAAATTCAAATCATGAACGCAAGCCAATTGAATAATAAACCCCAGTGAAAGAATTTGCAGCGTTTTAATAACACAATCCAGTGAGAGTTACAAAAAGTTATCTTAGGTATATGTATAATACAGTGAGAGAGAGCAAAAACTTTTTCAAGGTACATCACATTATGGCCTTTAGGCTTTAAGCTTAAGACATCTGGGGGTGCAGGGGTTTTTTTAAATACAGCTAGAACAGCCAACAGGGTAGGTAGGATATTTTTGTAGCTTTTTATTTATATTAAAGTAATGGTGGCGCCGCCAATAGACACTTTCTCGTTCTTTTTTTCTCCTAATAACCTGTACAGCTATTCGATCGTAACCTCTACTGTTATTTTACCTACTGTTTGTTTATTTCTTTAGTTTTATTAAGTATAATATTCGTAATAAACTGTTAAATCATGAAAAAACGAAGTCATAGCACATTACAAATTATTTTTGTTGCAAATTGTTTATTTTATTAAAATGTTTTTTATTCAATAAATTTGTTCTTTTGAAAAATCATTTTTCCTCTTGCTGGTAAACTTTTAATACCCTTTGAAAATGAAATAAAAATTAATTAACAATTACTGATTGGAGCCCCCCCCCCGGAACGAAATCCTGGCTGCGGCCCTGTGTAAACTGCAACGTATACGTTGTTAAGGACTAATTTTAGGAACCAAAACTATTGAACTCTCTCCTTGAACTATTGAGAGATCTCCTTGCCCACACGGTACGCGGTATGAGGAGATTATCCCCAACACTTCGGAGCAGCAGTCGTTACCGGATAGCGTGATCCGCCCTTACTGCATCCAAGGTGAAAAGGGGAAGAAGGTACCGACTGAACTAGCTAGTAGGAGAAGTTAGGTTACGAGTAAGAAACCAAAGTGTTCCACCAACTGTCCGATTTCTGCCGAAGGGCTGGTCGTATATATACCGCCCCGGCTCGCTTTCCCCTTCCGGGTTTTTCGTCCGTTGAGGGTCAGCGCTAACGGCCGGGGAAAACTCGGCTTGGTGTGCCGCCCTTCTGGTACCTTTATTGCTTGAAACGATAAACACACACGTGTTTCCCTCTTACAACATACGATTAAGTTGATTTTAGTGTTTTAAAAAGGCATTTCCTAAGTTCGGGCCGATGTTTGTTTGGATTCTACACCCTTTGAAACGTAAACCATGAAATTTTCAGGGGGGTTAGAATTTTTTTTTTAAAGAGTGATTACAATTGTTTATTATTGAATAATAAACCAAAATTGATGGATAAATACCAGTGGGTGGTTTGAAATTTGGTCAAGGATCATACTTTTATATGGATGGAGAAGGATTTAAATAATTATGTGAAAAATGTATTCCATTCAAATAATTCAGACTCGTCTAATGTATTGCTATGGTTGATGATGGTGTCTTTTCCACTATAAGTTAACGGTACACCTTGAATTAGACCATTGACGTCTCTTTCATAAGTCATTGCTTTATTGCTGTAATTGGATACATAAATTGACACCAAGAAACTATCAGTCTTCAAAACATTGTAAGGCAGATAACCGCATAAAGTTGGATAATCGCTTTTTGGTTTATTGTTCAATAATAAACCATTGTAATCGCTCTTGAAAAACAAAATTCCAACCCCCCTGAAAATTTCATGGTTTACGTTTCAAAGGGTGTAGAATCCGAATCTGCAATAAAAATTTTCCATCCGTTCGCCGTACGCACGATTTGTCCCAAACGGCTGGAGCAAAATATCTGCAATTTTCAGGAAAAATCAATATTGGTCCTACAACGCCCCAATTCTTTTGCCAGCACTCTCACTTAATTTAAAGTGCCCTTTAAGGGTTGTCGAAGTTTTGTAAAATCCCTAAAAACCTCAAAAAAAGTCGAAGCGGCCTAAATTTGGAATCTTTTTGAAGAACTTTCCATGAGGAATCGAATGAGCCCTTCCCCAGGTTCGTAGCTCAAACCATTCCCAATATACCAGTGCCAACATTTGCGTTTTGGTTTATTATTCAATAATGTTTTCATTGTAATCGAGTGATGTAAAAATGCTAATACTGAAAATTTCATGGCTTTGTAGCCAACACGGGTGTAGAATCTGATATCATGAAACGCTGCAAATTTTCACGTCCGTTATTCAATTGTTGCCGTTCATGCACGAATTTCTACTAAACGGCTGGAGCAAAAAATCTGAAATTTTACAGGTGAAAATCCATTATTGAATTTCAGAAGGCACCAAATATGATCAACTGAACAATCCAAATAGGCCCTTTAAGGGCTGAGAATGATTTACGTAAAGTATCTCCTAAAATTCAAAACAAGTCGAATCGGCACAAAATTCGTAGAATTTGAAAACATACGCAAGCCAATGAAATCGAAGTGAGATACGCGCAGCGTTTTTTCAAGTACGAACATCACCTAGGAATAAATTGAAAGTATTTACGGCAACCCAAAGTCATCTACGTGATTAGTGAGTTCCTGAAATCCTAGTAGCTGGATGATCCGAAGATTACATTTGGGAGCACGAGGGTCTAATATAATATAAGACCGCCACCTTGAGAGCTGAATTTTCTTGTCATCATGAAAACCAACCTCACGTGCCGCACGGCGTGTTGGGCGGGCGTTTTAGTCGCGTTTGTGGCACGAGGCTTCGCGTTGACATCGAAAATCGGTGAGTAGTCGATCGCTAGTTAATTGAAGGTAACTTGTAGGTCGATTTATGAATGACAGAAACCAGACATAAAATTAAAAACAATTTGAACCAAAAGCATATTGGTAAGTAATGGATAGAAGGACGCAATGTCCGGTTTTAGGGGCTTCGCTCTGAAGTAATCCTTCGTCGGGGACGCTATTACACAGATCTTCAAACAAAATTTTTTGATCAGCTGTATGGAATATTTTAGCTAAATTTTATGTTTTTTGGTGTGCTGAATCCAAAAATGACCGCTATTTTCTTCCATCACGTACAGTTTTCTTGCAAATTAGGGGAGAGGGGGACATAAAAAACGAAAACGTAGGAAAAACACCATAATTTGTATTGTCTATAAACTCAAAATAAAATAAAGTATTTGTTTACTATTCAGTACAAAATGCTCAAAAACTTCATTCAGTTTGCTTGTGGAACCTTTTAACATGGAACATGTTTTTAGCCGGGCATATCTAGTAAAAAAGCGTTATACAGAAACCGTTATACAGAAAGTGTCACGAAATTGTTCTGATAGTTTTCACGTACAACCGAGCTGTTTCTAGGGAAATGAAAGTTGTTCAGTTTTCGACGGACGAAAATCGTTCTCCATTCGTTGGAAAGCTCTCGATTTATCACGCAGGCCTTGCGTACTTGTTGTTCGTATTTATGTCGTGATTTAATTTTATGTATGTTATTATATAGATGTAGTAAACAATGCCGCTTGTTTTCTTATTGTCACTTGGTTGTCATGTTGGTTAGAGTAGACGCTCAGCGGAATAGAAAAATAGCTAAAAACATGTTCCATGTATTGTGATGTTAGCCACTAAGACTCAAAGCAGCTACGAGGCGCGGAGCGCCGAGTTTTTTTCTTTGATACTTCGTCTTACACGTTTTCTTGCTCCAGCATTTTCCGTATCCCTCTTGAGCATCCAACAATAGTCAGCTAGCATATTGACGTTCCATCGTCCTTAGTATCGTTTTTCCATATCCCGAATGTCTTGGTGAAATCTTTCTCCTTGCTCTTCACTAAACGCTCCCAGGTTTTCTGGAAAGTATTCGACATGGGAGCGTAGGAAATGAACTTTTAGGCTCATGTTGCATCCTTGAGCTTTGTAGGCAGCCAACATGCGATTCACAATTGTTTTGTAGTTAGGGTCTTTCGTATTCCCATGACTAAATATGAAAGTGAAAAAATGCATGCAATTCATAAAATTGACAACTTTTTAGGCCGGCTTTCGACTCTCAGATTAAGATGATTTTTCATTTAATCTGAAGAAGGTTTCAATCTTCTATTTTTACATTTTTCAATCAGAATTTGAAAATTAGCGTCTGGAATCAAAAACGCTGCAAATTCTTTCACAAGGGTTTATTAGTCATTGGCTTGCGTTCATGATTTGAATTTCTACTAAGCTTTGGAGTGTGCGTGTTTCACAGGTGATAGAGCGATTATTGAATTTCAGGAGATATGCATAGAGCACGTAAATCGGTTCTCAACCAAAATACCTATTTGGATTGATCAGTTGATCATATTTGTGTGTCTCCTGAGATTCAATAATCGCTCTATCACTTGTGAAACATGCACACTCCAAAGCTTAGTAGAAATTCAAATCATGAACGCAAGCCAATTGAATAATAAACCCCAGTGAAAGAATTTGCAGCGTTTTTTGCGTATCAGAATGCTTCAACCCGTGTATCGGCTACAAAGCCTTTCAGGAGTTCACTCCAGTATTCACATCCAATGCTATTCGCATGCGATGAAAACATAATAGTAAACAAACCAAAAAACGCAAATGTTGCCACCATAAATCGGGCCGTATATCGGGAATGGTTTGAGCTACGAACCTGGGGAAGGGCTCATTCGATTCCTCATGAAAAGTTCTTCAAATAAGAAGTCCAAATTTAGGCCGCTTCGACTTTTTTGAGGTTTTTAGGGATTTTACAAAACTTGGACAACCCTTAAAGGGCACTTTAAATCAAGTGAGAGAGCTGGCTAAAGAATTGGGGCGTTGTCGGACCAACATGGATTTTTCCTGAAAATTTCAGATTTTTTGCTCCAGCCGTTTGGGAGAATTCGTGCGTACGGCGGACGCCGGATTTTTTATTGCAGATTTGAATTCTACACCCTTTGAAACGTAAATCATGAAATTTTCCGGGGGGGGGGGGGGGGGGTTAAACATTTTTTTCTTCAAGAGCGATTACAATGGTTTATTATTGAATAATAAACCAAAAGTAAAAACAAAAAAACCAACTTTCCAAGCACTGTCTTGTGTCTTTGGCCTGCCCTCCATATGGGCAGGTAAAAGACTACGTTCAAGTCATTTATTAATAATAGTCTTTTTCATAGCTATAATATGGTCAAGTTAAATTATTGACAATAATGCATAATTAAATCAGAACATCCTACCTATTTGAAAGTTAATAAGGTATAATTACTAATGGTAGGTGGGTATCGATCTGGTGACCAGGTGCTCTATCAAGTTTCAAGTAGTAATTTTGTTAAATATTTCTCATTGTTTCCTTTTCGTTTATTATTCTTTAAAATAATACACCTTTGTGATCGTGCAGGTCCGAAAAACTTTTGTTATCAATAGATTACATTTGTTGTCTCAAAGCCTGCCAGAGGTGTCGTCTGCCAATCGATTTTCATTATTAATATTTAAATAATTAATTAAGTGCCTCATAACGCGGCCTACCTTTGAAATACAATCCACATAGTGTAAAGATGACCCCTGATTTTTGCCAGAACCCAATTTCAGGGTTAGGGTTTCTGAAAACGAGAGGTCCGGAATCGCTCTTTCTGGGAAAACGACCCATATTGTCATCTGGTTTCGTCGTTCAATTAATAACTTGGTCATTAAAGTTTCAAATTTCATTATGTAAGGAGGTGAATAGGGGAGTAATTCCGGTTTGGACATTTTCAACTGTCATCAGTGGTAGGTACATGATTTTAAGGTATTTTTTAACTATGAATCACTAAAAAAATATATTTGTTTTACAGGTTCGCTGACTCAACTCGAGGGAAAGCCTCCGCATATTGTCGTACGACCGTCTAATCGTGTTGGGATGCAAAACGGCACAGATATTTACTTTGTGGAAATAACCGGGTCGACCGCCAACGGGTCGGTCAGTAATAACGTTTACGTAATCGACAAATTTGTGGGTAACTTAAATGAACTGGGAGAGGGTTTTACACAGGAATCCAGTGAAGAAATCAGCGATTTAGCTGATCATGTGAACGAAACACACTGGGAATCCGATCCTGACGTTTTAATTTCTTCAGAATCTTTGGACGGCGTTACAGCTGAGATAGAAATAGTGGGCGTTGATTCTATTCATCATTTTTCTGATAAGAATTCTGCAGAAACGGAACCCAATCAATCCACTACAAATCACTATGAACCAGTGGATACGTTCAGTAATAATAATCAAGCTACATTAACTACTGAAAGCTACAGTAGTGGAAATACTGATCCCGAACCGTCTCAGGAACCTGTAAAATATCACGAGGAAGATGAAATTGCACATGATGTAGGTGATACAGAGGTATTAACAATGGAGATCACATCAGAAGAATCAACAAATATTTCAGTGCACCATCATGTTGATGGCAATTCTACAAAAGAAGAGATGGATGATGATTATTCCAAAACTACGTTTGATACAAGTCAATACGACGAAACAACTTTGGCACCAAGTGAGGAAATAACTGGGGGTTCATTTACCCCAAACAAAGGCCCAATCAGTTTTGGTGAGCTTGTTACCGGTAGTTTAAACGAACCTTTCACACTAATACCAATATCTTCTACTGATAGACCTCTCAACTCGACTGATAGAATTGTGGAGTCCACTACGAAAATCATTGCTGAAACACCAGTGTCTACCCAAGCTGTTGAGAGCCATTTCAGCCCCGAAACCTCATCGGCTTCTGATAGTACAGAATTTGGGTTGGTAAACGGCACACCTAGTTACGGAATCGCTTCTACTTCAAAAATTGACCAGCTTGAATCGAATGGTGGCAGCAATAGCTCTTTTGCAGAGAATGTGGACGAAGAAGAATTTAATCCCCCAGCCAGGACCGAGTCTCAGGAATCTATAGTTACCCCAGTAGATTCAACATTTGAAACACAATTCGACATTTCACAACAAAGTATGAACTTGGAAAGGAACTATACAACTGATAGGGATGACAAGGCACCAACTCATGGACATAAAAATGTCACAGAAACTACACATTTTCATGGAACAGAATCAACTCCTGTAGAAACACCTAATACCGCACTTGACAATATTTATCCTTCTTCGATTGGAAATAGTTCGCAATCTAAATCGAATGAGGTAAATGATAAATCAAGCCCAGAGTATGAAGGAAATTTGGACTCCAAGGAAAGGCAGCCAACTTCAAAAGAATCTGGGCTTACACCAGATTTTGGTAAAGATGATTTGCTGGATGAAATATCGGATCCTGTCCAACTTACTGAAGGCGTAGATAAAGAGTCGAGTACAGAGGGTCAATTCCCTGAAGACGACCCACGTGATTTTGAGTTGTTTGATGGAACAGCAATTTTAGGTAATGGAACTTATTCCAGCGAGCACAGTGATGAAGGTGTCAGCACCTCTTCTGATGGGAGTAAGACAGATGGAGGCTTTCATTTGACGGTCAGAACGGAATCCGAGCCAGCAACGTCAGTCCCAGAAGCATCGGAATTCACACCAGAGTTTAGTACAATACATGATGGTGCAGGGAAGATAATTTTAGGATCATTGGATGATATTGACGATGCTACAGAAACGCAAAAACCTGCAGACCAAAACTACGTTGATTCAAATTCGTCAAGCAGTACAGTGGTACCAAATAATTTGAATACTTCAGGCGTTCAGAGCCTCTTTGAAGATTCAACTAACATTCCTCACCACGAACCAGTTTTTACGATCGAGCCAATTTTAGCAGGGGAAGGTGATTCAAGCACAACAGTCACTCCTGATCACACAATTTCATCTTTTCCGAATGTGGCTTCAATCGAAATCATTCCTGCAAGTGTTCTGAACTCCCTTGAAATTAATACAGAAGGACAGCCTGATCGCAATCCGCCAACACATCCAAATTTGGTAAACGGTGAGTCAACCACATCAAAAAGTGGGAATATTCTGGATGGAACAGTTTTACCAAGTTCGTCTGTTGATTCACCAGGTCTATCTGACCTTCCAGAAGAGTCTCGAAATCTGACGACCCAAAGTGAACTGTCCTCTTCTACTGGGCCAGTGATTTCTAATGAGCCAGACTTTTTAAATGCTCAGACTAACTCAATAGATCTTGTAGCGACAAGCATTCAGCCAAATCCTGTGTTATCTCAAGATTCAGTCATTTCAAATCGACCACCCTTTTATCTTACGCCGCCTGTGTCAAATCCTTCAATTTTCTCTGATGTTCAGTTAGGAACTACTTCAAAGCTTTCCCAGTGACGTATACCCCTCCGCACATAGAGATTTACAATCCACCCTCAATGTTGGGTCATGGGATAATTTACCGGCCAGGAGTTCATCCGTATGGGTATTCTCCAAGCAGTGACCAACAGTACATACCTCCTTGGATTCAACAAGCCCTCCCCGCCAACAAACCAAAAAACAAAGTTCCCACTGGACAGAATGAAGTTTCTACAGGAAACCACGGTGACAACAAATCAAAACTATAATCCAACAGAGCAAAACAATGTCCCAACAGGTCAAAACTATGTTTCAACTGGGCGAAATAACATTTCATCCGGGCAAAACAACGTTTTAACTGGGCAAAACTATGTTTCAACAGAACTGAAGAGTGTTTCCTAAGAAATACTATAGCTGCAAGTAAAATAAATCAGATGTCCTTTATTTTTTGTAACTATGTATAACAGTAAATAATTTATCACAATTTGAACACCGTGAAGAAGGTTAAAACAATGTTTCAATAAAGCGAAAGCACGGTTCGGCAAACTACAATTCAACTTGCGCAAAACTTTGGATAAGCAGTGTTTATGGAGAACCACGATATCTCCAAGTAAAATAAGCTGATCATACTTGTTAGTAATGTTGTAAAGTTAGTGAGAAATAAACTACAATTTAAACACCATTACAGCAGGTTGAAACCATGTTCCAATGTAGGAAGACGATATTTCAAAATAAAAAACGTAGGTACGTGTCAAGTAAAATAAATCAGATGCCTCATACCCGTGTATAACTAGTAGATAATCGATTAAGATTTGAACACCGTTCAAACGGGTCAAAACGATGTTTCAACGCAACGGAACCAAATGTCAGCAGAGCAAAACTCTGGAGTAAGCAGTACATATAGAGAACCATGTAAAAAGCTCCTAGTAAAATAAGTTGACCATATGACCATATTCCTTAGTAATCGTGTATAAACAGTAGATGGTTGGATATAATTCATTAGGGAAACTTACAAATGTACATACCTAATTATTGCCAATAAACACGTGAAGGTACACCAGCCAGACAGGCCGATCGCCGCCTTGAGACTTTACTTTTAAAGGCACTTTTGAGGATGTATTGCAGGGGCGTATATAAGGGAGGGGGGGCCGCGGGGGCCGGGACCCCCCGGAAATTTGGAAAATATAAATTAATCTTGTATTTTTCGGTCCTACGGTGAAAAACACCGGACTAACCTGGACGGCTGGGACCTGCCACCTCAACAAAGCAATAACCCATCATTGCAATAATTGTAGCTCCATCCCGCTTCACGTCAGCAATAACAAGCGACGTGTCTGGGCATTCTCCGGTTGCTGGCAGCAATTTTGAATAGGCTATGTTACTTTCGTTTATTCAACATTTATGCTATTCACTTGCATTCAGAATATTGCAGTTTTTTTTAAAATAATGTTAATAAAATGGAACCTTTGTTTCAATCATGTATTTTTTTTACACCTTTCCAAGTTATTAACTGAATATTATTTAGGCCTAAAATATGTTTTCCCCTGGGAAAAGAACTACTTTTCTATCATTCTTTTTTTAGTGCTATAATAGTTAAACATGTGATCTTAGACACCTGATTTGAAAAATTGATGGAATTCTCGCCCCCCCCCCATATATATATATATTGCATATATACTTACGCCACTGATGGCTTGAGTACAGATTTCAGAAGGTGGAATCTGGTATACAGCCGTTGGGATATGTTGGTTCCAGGTCAGGCATCTGTCAGTATACGGAATAGTAGCTCCTCGTAAAGTAAGCGGACTCTCAGCTATGTTTCGTTCAAAAGTAAATTTCACCAATTTTGATTTAGAGGGGTTCATGATCACTCGTCACTGCATGCACCATCTATCTACTTTGTTGCAAAATTCCTGGCTGATGGGTCGAAGATTCGCAAGAGTTAATATGGCTACACCATCGGCAAACTGGGTGACTTATAAGTTTTCTTACTCTGAATTTGGGAAGTCCGACGTGTAATTTAGGCACAGGAGACGAGCTAAAACACTTCCTTGTTGAACACCTGCTTTAGCAGGTTTGGAAGTAGAAATTGATGTATTGATCTTGAAATTGAAAGTCCCAACATCGAGATACGACTGTATAATCCTGTAGAGTGAATCCAGAACCACATATTTTACTTTGGCAAGTAGGCCCTCATGCCACACTTAATCAAATGCTTTCTCGGGATCGAGAAATAATCCACAACAGACTAGGTTTCCTCAAAAGTTTCCATTATCGTGTCAACAACCCTGTGTAGCTGCTGGGGACAGGAGTGCTTGGCACGGAAACCAAACTATGTGCTAGGTAACATAGGTTCAAGATAGTGATAGAGATGTGACAAGATGAGTACTACTAGAGGTGGGCAGTGAGTGAGTGACCTTGTCTCAAAGAACTTTTCTTTCAAGTGGACTTGTCCCAAAAGACCTGCGGAAGGAAGAACTGCAGTTCATCTCAAGACGTTCTAGACAGCTAGGCTCCTGCGGCCGACGTTTGAACTACTCACAGACCTGCAGGTCTGCCAAACCGTTCTTCAAAAAGTGATCTGCAGTTCATCCATCCGCCCAAGTGGCAAGTGAAGTTTGAGACCTGCGGGTCGCAAGAGACTTGCAGGTCGCAAACGTCTCTTGCTGAGGACTCTTGGCTCAAGATAACCGTTCCTTTACAGCAGATTTAACCATTCAAATAAAATGTATTCATTAGGACTCGGGAAATGACCTCGCTTTGGTACCTATCATTGTTTTACTCAGAGGTACTCATGTAAGGAGTACAGTCGACGTCTGTCACATACCGAATCCCGACTGTACACGAAGATAATAGAGGTCCAATTCATTCACAGGGTGAATTGCGGGGCAAACTGCAGGTCCCATTCATTCACGGAGTGAACTGGTGAACTTCTCCTACTTTGTCCACCCTACTACTACTGTCCTTGGCACAACCCATGGAGGGTCTGGGCCTGACCAACGACGCGCCTCCATTCCGATTTGTCCATTGCAACAGTGGCGAACTCCAAGTCTCCGTAGATCATCTTCCACCCCGTCACACCAGCGCAGGCGTGGTCTCCCACGAACTCTTCTCCCTTCTGGCTTATTGTTGAACAGTTCGTGTGCAGCTCTGCTGGCAGGCATTCGTTACACATGTCCAGCCCATCTGATCCTGGCTTTTTTGGCCTCAATGACTATGTCTGGGTTTCCATACAAATGGGCAATCTCACGGTTTGTCCAAATACGCCAGGTTCCATCCTCATATACCGCACCATATATTTTTCGCAATACTGTTCGTTCAAAACCTCCGGCGTTGATCCTCCTAGTTGTTGGTTATCGTCCATGTTTCGGAACCATTGAGAACAACTGGATGTGAGAAGAGGAGTCACTAAAAAATCTTGGAAAGGAGTGCTAGCAAGCCGATTGGCCTGTAGCTGAGGGGGTCGTGTGGGTTCTTTTCTGGCTTGCGTGTCACACAATCTATGCATGTTTCCATTGCAAGGAGAATGCGTGAGTCGTAGCATAGCGTTGTATATTTGAGGGAGGTTCACAACAGTTTTGCTGCTTTGATGCTTGTCAACAAAGCCAATCCAAAAATAATTTGGCATCGAGAGACATTCTCTGGAAAACTTCTTGTGAAAACCGTTTTTGTTACCAAGAAGGACTTTAAAAACAAAACAAAAAACTACTACACCCATACACCCCGATAAACCTTACACCAGAAGAGTGCCCATCAAATCGGCAAAACTGAAGGACCTCCTCCACCTCAGCCAATTTCTTGAGAGACCCGAATCTCGAAAATTCTACCATGATCTGAAAGCAAATGAATCGAAAAATGAAGAAGACGACCTTTCTGAGCTTTCTGAAGAAGACCCCCTACCCTGAAGAGAATACCAATACCAGGAAAAAATAACTCATGTCCACATATTCATGGACATTATTTTTTTCATAGTAGTAAGTTTTAAGATGTGTTTATATTGCAAATAAAAATTATTACGAACTTTTATGTTTATATTTACAGTGTTTTTAGAGTAATTAAAAACTAAAATCCACTGTTCTCAAAATGTGATCAGTTGGACTAAAGTGGTTTCTTCAACTGCAATTGAAGCAGTAATTGTCCCAGGACAAGCACACTAATTGGACAACTGTTCTTTTATTGATTGTATAGCTAGGATAGTAACATTGTTGGTGATTCAACGGGCACAAGGGGGTAATTAAAATTGTACCAAACAAATCAGAAGGGGTTCCACACGTGCATCAAGTTTCACACCTCAAAACACCGTGTATGGCAGTTTATTTGACGTAAATCCGTAAAATTAAAATTGTCGTAACACTAATTACGTGCGACATAGTTTCAAAACAACTTCATTATATTATAATAGCAGTATAAATGTTACAGTAAAAATAGTTTTAGTTAAATTTTCGTTAATCGTAGGTATTGGTGAGAGGGCGTTCATTTTGGTCGTTTCAAGGCGTTCACAATTTGTACGCTTGGCGCATCATCAGGTCGAAATACACGTCAGCGTCAATGGAGGCAGAAATACCGCAGTAATAGTTGAAAAACTCTTCTTTCGTCACCTGGAACACAAAACAATTTGAATTGTGAACATTTTCATAAAAAAACGCTGCAAATTCCTTCACTGGGGTTTATTATTCAATGATTCGATTTGAATTTCTACTAAGCTTTGGAGTGTGCGTGTTTCACAGGTGATAGAGCGATTATTGAATTTCAGGAGATATGCATAGACCACGTAAATCGGTTCTCAACCAAAAAATTTGCAAATTCTTTCACTGGGGTTTATTCTTCAATGATTCATGATTTGAATTTTTCCAAGCTTTCGAGTGTGCGTGTTTCACAGGTGATAGAGCGATCATTGAATTTTGGAGGCACACAAATATGATCAACTGATCAATCCAAATAGGTATTTTGGTTGAGAACAGATTTTGGTGATCTATGCATATCTCCTGAAATTCAATAATCGCCCTATCACCTGCGAAACACGCACACTCCAAAGCTTAGTAGAATTTCAAATCATGAATAATTGAATAATAAACGCCAGTGAAAGAATTTGCAGCGTATTTTCAAGAGCGATTACAATGGAAAAATATTCTATTTGAAAATTTTAAATTTCGTAAGACGGAGCACGCATATTAGAATGCTTCAACCCGTGTATCGGTTATAAACTCTTTTAGGAGTTCACTCCAGTATCCAAAAAAATGCTAACCCCCCTAAAAATTTCATGGTTTACGAATCCAAATCTGCAATACAGATTTTTCCGTCCGTCCGCGTTTATGGTGCTAACATTTGCAACCACATTCACCACATCACTAGGTTACTGCGTTCAAAACAAACAACAGGGTTTGTTTGTCTTGATCGCAGTAATTTAGTGATGTAGTGAATGTGGATGCACATGTTGGCACCATAAATCGGCCAATACATCGGGAATGGTTTGAGCTACGGACCTGGAGAGGAGCTCATTCGATTCCTCATGGAAAATTCTTCATAACAAGTCCAAATTTAGGCCGCCTACACTTTTTTTGAGGTTTTTAGGGATTTTACAAAACTTTTAAAGGGCACATTAAATTAAGTGAGAGAGCTGGCTAAAGAATTGGGGCGTTGTCGGACCAATATTGATTTTTCTTGAAAATTTCAGATTTTTTGCTTCAGCCGTTTGGGAGAAATCGTGCGTACGGCGTATGGCGGACGGACGGAAAAATTTGTATTGCAGATTTGGATTCTACGCCCTTTGAAACGTAAACCATGCAATTTTCAGGGGGGGTTGGAATTTTTTTTTTCAGGAGCGATTACAATGGTTTATTATTTAATAATAAACCAAAACGCTGCAAATTCTTTCACTGGGGTTTATTATTCAATGATTCATGATTTGAATTTCTACTAAGCTTTGGAGTGTTCGTGTTTCACAGGTGATAGAGCGATTATTGAATTCCAGGAGGCACACAAATATGATCAACTGATCAACCCAAATAGGTATAATTTTAGTATAAATACAAAACAATTTTTTTCTTTCTTGTTGGGTAGTGTACCTAATCTTGGATAATTTAGCGCATCTGCAAAGTGACGAGTATTTGATTGTTTCACGATTTTATAGTTCGAATTTCGTCACAACGAGCAAAAGCAACAAAAAGTCGCAAGTTAAAGCGATGGCGATGAGCGCCAATATGTAATTGGTGAGGAGGATCATCTCCCGGTATTGATTTCCACCAAAACTGGAAACGATCGACATGAACAACAAATCGAGTTATCTTGTGAAGTTGTCGAAGAAAGGGAAAGTCAGCTTTACAACGAAAGTCGTTCACAACGCCGTCTATCACTGGACATAGATAAACGCGACGGACCCAACGTGGTAGATGAATTTCCTTTGATATCGGTCTTTGATGATAAAATGTTATCTCTTCCTCGAGTGAAGCTTTTATCTGAATTATGGCGCTACGATTTTACAGGTTAGGGTTTAGGAAATTGAAGTTTGTGAAGTGGAAAGTAAGGACGTTAAAATATCACAAAATATCGATATTTCTTTCGATATCAATAACTTGATAATTACTTACTGTATGCATGTTTGATGTAACTAGTTATGTTCAATATATAATATATAATAAGTGAATATACAATAAATATACGCTTGAAAAAAAAAATCCGTTCTTTTGCAAATGAATTCAACTGAGGGTGCAGTTGGTCCTTCCAGCAAGTCCTGTGGTTTCATAACCATAGATGCTGTGGGCCAAAAACTGATCAAAATATGCCAAAAAGTCTTTTTAGGTTTTTTTTTACTGACAGGCAAATTAGATGTCATTTTCTAGTAATTTTGGACCAAAAATCGACTGGGATAGGTTTCAATCACGACTAATCGCAATTTCTGAACCTAAAAGTGTTTGAAAAGAATAGAAACCCCATAAAGTTCACAATGACACAACAATCAACCATTATTCAAAAAACGCTGTAAATTCATTTACTGGGGTTTATTATTCAATTTCATTAATTTGGCTTGCATTCATGATTTGAATTTGTACTAAGCTTTGGAGTGTGCGTGTTTCACAGGTGATAGATCGATTATTGAATTTCAGGAGGCATACAAATATGATCAACTGATCAATCCAAATAGGTATTATGGTTGAGAACCGATTTACGTGCTCTATGCATATCTCCTGAAATTCAATAATCGCTCTATCACCTGTGTAACACGCACACTCCAAAGCTTAGTAGAAATTTAAATCATGAATGCAAGCCAAATGAATGAAATTGAATAATAAACCCAGTGGAAGAATTTGCAGCGTTTTTTTTATTGAACCTCAATATCCCCCCCCCCCCCTCCCACAATAAAAACATCTATAATTTATCAAGTCACTTTAGCAGCGTTTCATGCATGTCTGAATGCTTCAACCCGTGTATCGGCTATAAACCCTTTTAGGAGTTCACTCCAGCATCCACATTCACTACATCACTAGGTTACTGCGATAAAAAAAAAAAAACGCTGTTGTTTTGATCGCAGTAACCTAGTGATGTAGTGAATGTGGATGCAAATGTTGGCAGCATAAGATCATGCCATACATCGGGAATGGTTTGAGCTACAGACCTGGGGAGGGGCTTATGCGATTCCTCATGGAAAGTTCTTCAAAAAAGTCTACATTTAGGCCGCCTTGATTTTTTTTGAGGCTTTTAGGGATTTTACAAAACTTTGACAACCTTAAAGGGCACTTTGAATTAAGTGAGAGAGCTGGCTGAAAGAATTGGGGCGTTGTCGGACCCACGTGGATTTTTCCTGAAAATTTCAGATTTTTTGCTCCAGCCGTTCGGGAGAAAACGTGCGTACGGTGTACGGCGTACGGACGGAAAAATTTTTATTGCAGATTTGGATTTTACACCCTTTGAAACGTAAACCACGAAATTTTCAGGGGGGTTAGCATTTTTTTTTTTTTTTTTTTTTTAATCAAGAGCGATTACAATGGTTTATTATTGAATAATTTTTCTTTTGTTTGGGTTGTCCCGCAACCCTCTAGACCAATTTTATTAGGTGTCCCTCCTTTCTAAAAGCTTAATTCCTAACTAAAATTGTTTTAGCCAGTTTTATAACTAGGCAACTCATTTATCGTTAATTGTTCTATTACGAACCAATTACGATTCTTACGATGTCTCAATTTTAATTCTTACCATTGTCACACTATAATTTTCGTGATAGTGTTCAGGATCAACAGCGTGTCGTAGAGCAGAAAAACGGCAATCAGAGCAAGGATATAATTGGTCAAAAGAATCATGTTCTGTTTCAGTGATTGATTCTGATGTCGAGCTGATATGAGAGCAAAAACTCTCAAGACCACGAAATTGAGGAAACAACTAACCGCACCAACTGTAGATATTGGGTTCAACTCGAGTAGAAAACTGTTGAGGTTCGGAGAGGGGAAATGTGTTAAATCGTAGGGAAAGCTGTTATCTAACACCGGACGCTAATCGCAGTTCTAGTGTGAGACGAATGGGCCTGGCACGACGCACATACTAGGGATGTCAAGAAAATATCGATATTCTTCCGCCGATATATCAATATTTTTGGGCGATATTTTCTATTCCGATACATCGATATATAGCCATTAAATGTACACTATCGGATCCTACATTTTCCAGCCTTAAATCATCATATCAACCATATCCTACATCTTAGGCTGCAGAACACAAAAAACAGCTCTAATTGCACTACAATTTTGAATTTTTGAAAGTTTAAAACAAACCGTCGTTTGAAGTGCCCGAAGATTGCAAAAAAGAAGAAGAAGCTACTGGTTGCCATTATGAATTTTCAAGAACAAATTATTGAGAAATCCTACTAATCAGACAGAATTACTGGCATAGTACAGGGTTCCTACCTAGAAAATAGACATTTCAGGGTGAAGCAAGATGACCAATACTCCGGCTTGAAGCCCATAAAAGCAGGGGTCCCGCAGGGTAGTGTTTTAGGGCCAGTACTCTACCTCCTGTACACACGGGACTTACCCCAACAAGAAGGCACAACTGTTGCCACCTTTGCAGATGATACGGCTATCCTCTCTGTTGGAGATGATATAGAAGCTGCAACACGTAAACTACAGACGTCTACTACTGAGGTTTCTAAGTGGACCAAGATGTGGAGAATGAAGCTGAACGAATCAAAATCAGCCCACATCAACTTCACTAACCGAAAAGTCCCAATCTTGGATGTTGAGATCAATTCGAATAAAATACCGCATACTGAAGCAGTTAAATACTTGGGTTTGACACTTGACTCCAAATTAAACTGGAATAAACACATAGAAAAGAAGAAAGAAGAACTTAAAATCAAGTACAGAAGGATGTATTGGCTAATGGGAAGGAATTCCCATCTCTCTCTTCACAACAAACTGCTTATATATAAGCAGATCCTTCGCCCTATTTGGACCTATGGGATACAGATCTGGGCCTGTGCCAAGAAATCAAATATTAAGAAAATCCAAACCTTTCAGAATAAAATACTTAGAAGTATAGTTGGAGCCCCTTGGTACATGCGAAACGATGATATTCATCGAGATTTGAGGATGGAGACAGTCTATGAAATTATTGCAAAATACGCAAGGAAGCGATGAACATCGCCTCCACAAACACGAGAACCCTGAGATGCTCTACGTTTTGGACAACGAAGGTGAAATCCGACGTCTCAAGCGAAACAAACCACTGGATTTAGTTGTGCTGCGTGAATAGAAGTGCAATCGAACTCAGTGCTAATTAATTGAGCTATATAATAAAGGGCTAGGTTTTGCTGTAAACCTACCCTCTTGGAGTGTATCTTTATCGATATGTAAAATTGCTAGATGAAATGTATTTGATTTTTCAGTCGCAATTAATAAATCACGAAAAAAAAAAATTGTACAGGGTTGCAAAATTAATAATGACAGTATTGATTTATTAAAACTTTCGTTAAAACAGTAAGCCGTTTGAAAAAAAAACGTGTTGTTTTCACTAATCCTGCAGTAGTGACCGTAACCATAATGGCATATAATCAATTATTACTGTGAGTGATGTTTCTGCTCAAGCATGGTAAGAATCTTCTAGTGCAGTTTGCTATCTCGGGAGATAAAGTTTCCCAATCTCCACCCTATCCATTAGGGATGCCAAGAAAATGTCGATATATCGAAATATCTATATTCTTCCGTCGATTTACCTATATTTTTGGGCGATATTTTCTATTCCGATAAATCGACATTATATCGTCGGGTTCCGGGTAAAAGTGACCAAGTAACATTTTTTTCAAAATGAGCTTTTTTTTGTCATTCCGGTACTAAGGAAAGGAGAGGTTTGCTAAAAACGTTATCTTCAAACTGATGTGTAAAAAACATTGAAAATAAATTTTACCTGCCTGACCCAAAGAGTTTTATTTGACCAAATGGCATTTGAACTCAACCACAAAACACGAGATGGATTATAAATGTATTCTCGCTGGTGCATGTAAATGTTATCAATTGCCATTTGATCACTTTTACTGTGTAAGATTTGTAAGATTGCATGTGGGCAGGTGAAAACGACCAATTACACTGATAGGTAATGGATAACCTTTTCTAACAGAAGTAGGTATATCATTGTTAATAGATGCATGGCAACACGATAAATTAACGACAAAACTATTCAATCCCTCAATTTCATGTAACTATGCGACGGATTTTCGAAGAATTGAATTGACCAAATGAGTAAAGCTTGAAACTCCAGGCAGGTAAAAATGATCAAATAGAGTTTTCCGGAAAACAGCTCTTATTTAATCTGAAGTGAATTTTGAAGCACGATATCACAGGCGGGCACTAGCTAACTACCTACAGGATAAAGAAAAATCGAAACATAGTCGGATGAGACATCACACAACCAGTGTTCTTAAGAAGAAAATGGGTGAAACTTCAGATCGCTCCCCTGTAAAATTTTGCAAATGTTACTTGGTCAATTTTACTCGGAACCCCACGATATGTGCCCTATCGAATCCAATATTTTTCAGCCGTAAATCAACATATCACCCATATCCTACATCTTATTGCTCAAAACAAATTTTCTAATTTCCATAGGGGAATTATGTCAGATGAGGTAGGCAAATCGTAGGTAAAATAGGTAGGGACGTCTTGGAGACTTGGGTTCTAGCCAGTTCAAGGCTAACTGGAGAGCACATCATTCATTCTGTATATTGCAGCTCAGCTGGAATCACCGACACCTATGTAGAACGACTTACTTTGCCGTCCGGGTTGTCATCTTCGAACTTGGAGAGGAACTTGTTGAGTATCGTCTCCTCAGTCTCCTCGCCACTCAGGTACTTGGGGTGCGACTTGACCGAGTAGACTCCGCGCAGGTCGTCAACAGTGATGACGCCGTCTCCTGTTTTGTCCAACTTCTTAAAGGCCTCTTCTATCACTCGCTTTCGGAAGTCTGACATCGGCGGCTGAAAACAACCGTAAGTCCATTGGAATCAAGACCTGTAATACTTGAAAGGAATTGTTATATCAATTCTACCTTTACTTGATTACGATTTCTTGATATTATTAGGCCAACAACATATTTTAAACACCAATAATACCCAACCGAGCCAATGCACCCAGCTACAGGCAAAACGATTATAACCGTAATCCCGCGAAGTCAAATTACAACACAAATTATCAACCAAAACCTAGTTACGTAGAAATGGTGAGACAAACGGGTTACGAACGGCGAGCAAAGTCATTCAGTCCGCCAAGAAAACCACGCTCTGCTACCATGTAATACTTGAAAGGAATTCTGGTTTATTATTCAATAATAAACGATTGTAATCGCTCTGGAAAAAAATTCTAACCCCCCCTGAAAATTTCATGGTTTACGTTTCAAAGGGTGTAGAATCCGAATCTGCAATAACAAATTTTCCGTCCGTCCGCCGTACGCCGTACGCACGATTTCTCCCAAACGGCTGGAGCAAAAGATCTGAAATTTTCAGGAAAATCCATCTTGGTCCCGACGCCCCAATTCTTGAGCCAGCTCTATCACTCAATTTAAAGTGCCCTTTAAGGGCTGCCAACGTTTTGTAAAATCCCTAAAAACCTCAAAACAATTCGGTAAATTTATACCTACATGGTTCCGTAGGTCATTTCCGGATGTATGGCCCGATTTATGGTGCCAAAATTTGCGTTTTTTGGTTTATTATTGTTTGTTTGTAACCTAGTGATGCGATAGCGTCGAGTTGTAGTGAATGTGGATACTGGAGTGATAGCCGATGTGGATTGTTGAAGTTCTGATTTGCTGATTTATTTGGTAGCATTCTTTTCATGTTATGATATTATATACTAAGCAATATTGGAATGTGTGTTTCACAGGTGATATTCAATTGCGATTATTTTGAATTTCGAATGGAGGCACACAAATGATAGAGCGATTATCAATTTCAAAATCCAAATAGGTATTTTGGTTGAGAACAGATTTACGTGCTCTATGCATACCTCCTGAAATTCAATAATCGCTCTATCACCCGTGAAACACGCACACTCCAAAGCTTAGTATAGATTCAAATCATGAACGCAAGCCAATTGAATAATAAACCCCAGTGAAAGAATTTGCAGCGTTTTATATCAATTCTACCTTTACTTCATTACGATTTCTTGATATTATTCCATTTTTTGACCTTTTTAATTACTAAGGTTATTTTACATACAGATATATAAGGTTCCAGAAATAATTATACACAAGGTTTTGGTAATAGATTGAGTTATTTATTCAATAATTGTATTTATTGCTCCAAGAATAACTACGGGGTCCTATTAACCACGAGCTGGAAACGATTTAAGTATTTCTAACTATCGTTTATTTTTTATGAAATAGCACCGCAGGGTATTAGGTAAGGAGTTCGGTTAATAGGATGGATATCGGATATTGATATCAATTTGATTTAAATACAATGATAATTGAAGAACGGATTACTTGGTCGGATGAGAGCTGGGTAGAAAGTGGTGAGGAAAGGGACTCGTCGTAAGTAGTCGATCTTTTCGTTACCTCTCTTCCCTTAAAATTATGAAGAATAGCGTTGGTCCGAGTTTTTTTCGTCCACAATTAGAGAAAATAATGGGTGGGAGCGTAGTTACTGGGACACCCTGTATGTAGGTACATCTTAAAGATGAGCCGTTCGCATTATTTTCATTTACTATACCGTTTCATTCATTCTAATTCAGTTGTGACTTCTTATCATCCTCTTACCATGGAATATGATTATGAAGACGAGGAAATTCCTAACATTTCCCATAATTCATTATATCGGCCATCTGAAGACCTAAATACGATATATGTACATAATACATACGTGTGGAGAATTCACAAACTTGTTGTAGGATTATTCCCTAAATAAAGCGGGCCAAGCCTCCAGGTTCACGCCCTTCCACCAGGAGAGCAGGGTGAAGGGGTTTCCGTATAAATAGCCGGCCTGAGAGCCGGAAAAGGATATAGTTACCTAGGTGGGCGAAGCCCTGTCAGTTTACTCTAAACCCTTGCGTTCTCTTTTAATTGCCCTAACTTTGCCTTTGAGTAGTTACTCTCCCCTCGGTCAGTTATGTGTGCCTACCTTCCCTCGTTGAGGTGCTTCGGTCTTGCGAGACTGGTATCGCCACAACTCTCCAAACCTCTCCTCTTAGTTTACAAGTTGGTGCTTCAGCCTCTCGAGGCTGGTATCGCCAATCTGGTTTTCTAATCCCATCTCATCTCCTCTCTAGCAACCAATTTGGTGCTTCGGTCTTACGAGACCGGTATCGCCACTTTGCTCGCTGCCCATGTTTCAAACGAGCAAACGAGGTGCGCGGCCGCCCGCGGACGGTATCGCCAAATTAGTGAGCAACATTTAATAGCCGCGTTGAATCAACCTTCAGTTGATTCAACCAAATATATCAAAACGTAGGCTAGTATCTCCCTTCAGGCAGGGGCGGCTCCAGGATAGTACAAGTGAAACTTGTGTTTATTTTTAGCAACCCCTCCCCCTACAATGCATGTTTATTAATACCTTTATAGATAGTAATATATACTTTGATATACATGTTATGTAATTATGATTCTAATTATAAGTACCTAACGATTAAATCATTTGTTTTTTCCTTTGAAATGATACTGACTCATATGCTAAATGAACTTCAACTTGGTTACGATTAGATATTTATCTGACGTCACCTCAGAATATAAAAGCAAAACTCGGATAAACTTTTAAAGTGTATTTAGTCATCTATTAACTTCGTAGAAATGGTTTAGAAAGTGTTTCCGACGTGTCGCTAAAAGTAAAGCTAAACACATGGCCGTGTCTGTCCTCTACCGTTTTTGGCCCTTGAATTTTGCTTTAACTTCTTACTACATTTAACCCTCTTTCTCCTAATTTTTAATTATACAAATACATAATAAAACTGTTCTAATTTCCTTCTTCATGATTATGCTAAAGGTTGTAAGGATATTTTAAGTTTGTTTGCAGTCAAACAACCACCATCACACACTACACTACTCAGTCAACTCACGAGATGCTACGATGCTACCACACTTGACGACTGATACAAACTCAAAAATCCAACCCCAGTCCCAACCAAACCACCAAACCTCGTAATAGCGGCAGCCCGCTATGCTGCCAACTTAGCAACTTGAAATGTCCCCTATTATGAATAGCGAACAAAAATGTCAACGTCACTTAAATTAGGAGTTTGTATTTGTAAGCTCTATAGAAATAAAGAATTATTGTCCTTGAAAATATTTTAAGAAATGTTTTTTCGATATATATATATTTCGGAATAAATAATTTAAAATACACAAAAATGCACTTTGGTAAAGTCCTGTTTGGGACTTTCTAAAAAAAACGGAGTTCTCGGGAGGGGCCATGGCCCCCATGGCCCCCCCCCTGGAGCCGCCACTGCCTTCAGAGAGAAAGTTAAAATGGTAGACTAATTTGGGCTCCAACAAATTCTCTACAATACGTTTATGTTTTTATTAGAGAGTTTTTAAAGGAAAAAGAAAAAAAAGGTTTTTGATATTTCGAGTTAATCTTGTACATGAGTTTTAAAGTGGAAAATAAGTATTATATAAAATGTATAACTGGACAACCTAAGGAGTAATTGGGACCAAATAGGAGTGTCAATAGTGGGTGTGAGTAGTGGAGTGACCACATTCATTCAGAATCTCTTGATTTGGAGCGTTGTATCTATTTATTCATCTAGAGACGTTTCGTCCCGCAACGGGGACTTCCTCAGTCTAACTATGTGTAATAACTAGCATGTTTGAGGCATTGACACGTTGGTGGCACCACACATATATTGTTGTTGTTTACTCTTGGTTTTGTATTTTGTGTCAAGCTTTCCACTCTTGCCTGTCCATGTATTCAGGATGGTCATGGTATATTGCTCAGTTGTTAATTTACAACTGCGTCAATTATATAAATAACTGCTTTTAAAAAATCAAAAATGGGGAGAGGAACTGCAGCTTGAATTAATTTAATTTCACTGAATGAGTGTCTAATTTGATATCTTGACACATACAGTTTTAAAACAACAATATATGTTGAAAAAAAACATGCTAGTTATAAAATGTATAACTGGACAAGTCCCCGTTGCGGGACGAAACGTCTCTAGATGAATAAATAGATACAACGCTCCAAATCAAGAGATTCTGAATAGTGTCTTGTTCCGAGTTCTTGACCAGGTCATAGGGCGGAACCTCTGACTCTTCCCACCGTGAAATTGCCGGGATAAATAGCTGGTTATTCTCTTCGGTGGGCAATTCCAATATGTGCTCAGCACAATGGTCATTCATAACAGAAACGTTTCCATTAGCCCATTGATCCGCACAATCGATAACAGTTTTCGTGTTAGCTTCCACTTCGAAGAGTTCAGTTCAATGAATCAGTCATCAAGAGTTCCAATGACTGAGTGCCAGTAAAGTAGATGAGTAGCTAGAACTAATGATTCGTTAGTTAAAAAAAAAAAAAAAAAAAAAAAAAAAAACAATGGCGACCCAATTCGAGCAAACATGTATTGACAAAGGTTTAGGTAAACTCCGTTAAAATGAAACTCGAAGGTTGAACCTTGTAAGAGCACAAGCGTATTTCACCCTTCAAAAGCTCGAGTGTTTGAAAGACCCAGTTTGATATGGTATTAATAAACTCTCTCAGGCAATCCTAAACGGTGAAATCGAAGGGCTGATAATTCACTCGACAATTGCCAGATGAGGATTGGTACTCGATTCAGTGTTTTGTTTAGTTTGGACGTCTTGATACTACGCTT